>JACCHY010000005.1:4110000-5360000 GCA_018907195.1 Dolichoris vasculosae | reverse complement strand
TGAATTAGCAGTAATGCTGTGATGTACATCTAGTGCTCTCGCTTATACCACATACCTATATATTACTGACGTAAACTCATTCAAATCGAACTGAGCGTTTATCTACATATCGTATAAGTAAATACATGCCTTGCGGACTGAATCGAAATGTCAGAATTATTTCTCGCTATATATATGTGTATTAATTAAATGTTAATCAAGGTGAAGTGTTATGATTAAAGAGGATCGAATTGTAAAATAAAAATGTATATTTTTATTAAGTATTATACCGTTTATACGTAATAACAAATTTTTATTGTTAGCGTAAGTTAACCCTACTAATTGCGTGTGTTATTATGTGAATTTTAACTAATTACACTAACCAATTTATTACAAATATTTTTTAGTATTATTTCTTTCTCCTAAAAATATATTATCAACATTAACTGATAATTTATAATTATAAACAATGTTTCATTCTGACAGTATAAAATATATTATTATTATTTCATACATATCTTCATACGTAAATTTTATCCATAAAATTATATCGTTTAGAATAAAGTAAATAAAATTATTTCGATCTGTTTAATTATTTTATAAATTAATTTTCACAAAAACTAATATACTAGTACATAAATTTATTTTTCATTCGCTTTGTCGATAATTTCTTGTTTATTTTTTTAGCAATTACAGTAAAGTGAATTAACCATATTGAAAAACCACGTGTTTAATGCTTGGTTTATCGACTACACGTGGTGACTTACAAAAAGAAGGATTTGTCATATGGACCGACAGGAAAGACGTCGAAGAAAGACCTTCCATGTGCTCGGTGAAGAAATATTCTTTTTTAGATTCGTGGCTAAAACCTGATTTTCCTTGTTGGCGCAAAGGGAACAACGACAGCTTTAAAATGGCAGTCGCTACTTGAAAATTTCACCTGGAAATTACTCGCTCCGTGCTTTTTATCATCTTCCAAGAGAACGGATAAAAAATACTCGATAATTTTTTATAAATACAAGAATTTAATCAGCAGCATATCACAAAATTTTAACTAAGTTAGCCTTTAAATAAATCAAGTATGAAGACACTAATATGAGTTTGTAGTAAACAAAATAGTTTTATCGTTTTCTAAATAATCTAAGATTTTATCGACAATTAATAATACATTATAATGAAACTAAGGTAAGGATTACAAAAATGACGTAAAAAATGAATTACTTTATCTTTGAAAGATAAGCTTATTAAATTCTCGTTTAAAATGACGAAGTTAATTTTAATGACTTTAAACAAGTGAAGACGTTTTTCTTGAACCAGTTTTTAAATATATCTTATCGCTTTATTAATGTCTCGAACCAATCTGGCATATTATTTCTCAATCTCATTATTACTTAATTTAGACATTAAACATTTAACTCCTTTTCTTTTAACTGACTTTGATTGATATATAAAATTATATAAAAATATAATTAATAATAATTAATTTCATTTATAAAATATACGTGGGTAAAAACAAAATACTAATTTTTCAATTTATAGGTTAATAAATAAAATAAATTCAAAAACATATTTTTCATAATTGACTTTATTTTTCAATAGTATTATCCGTTCATCACATACGCCTTCACATACGCCTTCACACTCATTTCTTTATTTTTCTCTATTTCTTCACGTTTCCAATATTTTTGCTTTTACACGTTTTGCAAATGTTCCGTTTAAAAAATTCGTTCTGAAGACATTTCGTGGAATGTTTCTCATAAATACAATAATTGCTTACTGGTCCTTCGTATTCTACGCTCGCTTTCACGTAAATATACTTCCCTGCAAAACTTTGATATGTCGGCATTACAAACTACGACACGTAACGCTATTACAGTCTCTATCCATTTTCTCGTTGCGATTTGTTTATTAAAAAAGGAGAGAAAATACTTATCAAATCTCGCTGGTTTCGTTTTTCACACCCTGCAACCTTGGATAAAGAATTTTTTATTTCAATATAAAAATTCGACGGACTGAATGGTTATGTTTACCATGTGTCTCGAATGAATGAAAGCATATGAATATTCGTTAAAAAGCGTGAGTATCAAAAAATATATATATGCATACATACATATATATATATATATATATATATATGTTCAAAGTCTCATGAATTTTTATATAACACTTTGCGGTTCGCTACAATTTAATTTTGTACAATTTTTCGTAGTTTCTCTCTTTCTCTCTCTCTCTCTCTCTTATTTTTCTTCATCTTTCTCCAAATATAATACTTAATATTGCTTTAAATAAAATCTTAAAAAATTATGCTTCTTTTAATCAACATTCAAGATTCTTCACTTTGCAATATTACACGTATTTAAATGTAAAGATATTTATAGTTACTTCTAGAACGTGACTTCAATTATTACATAAGCTTTTTTATTTAAAGAAATATAATAATAAAATCATCTACTTGAAATTAATGGAAGATGACGCATAATCGAATAATTCGAAGTCTTATTTCAGTATACTGTCGGTGTTGAAGATCCTTGCTGAAACTCCTATTGTAGATTTCATATATATATATATATATCAAAGAAAATTTAAATTACTGAATCGTTGATTTAATTGTGAACATTTGCTTTCACGACATTCGTCATCGGTTAATTTGCGGGAAGTCATCTTTTTTCTTTTACTGCTTACGTTTCTGCATATGGACAAAATAAAGACATATTGTTTTCGCACTTACTGCGTAGAGGTTTTCCTAACATTTATATTGTTTTAAGTATACAATAAATTTGTTTGGTCTTGTGCTTATTTACAAATGTAAAATTTATCATAGCTTAATCCGTATAAAATTTAATAAATAATTAAATTTACCTCTATTTTATTTTATTCAAATTATATAAATAATTAAACTTTATATCAATAGATTATGAATAAATAACTAGTTTTAGAATTTATAAATATCTACGATAAATTTTTTAGACACAATCCACGAAAATTTGTGAAAACTGAATTTTGGTAAACAAAGTTTTAATTTATCATTGAATTTGTGTACAAAAACAGCACCAAAGTATCGATAATGTAGTTATCTAACTAATGCAGTTTCTTTTCTTTTTGCATTTTGGAGAAAAAGACAAAGAAAAACGGAGAGTGTCAAAAGCGCACGAAACAACATTGATGAATTTCCAATTACTTTTTGTGCGTTAGCTTTATTGCTTCTTTTATATTGTTGTGACCTATATAACGCTTCGAATCGTCTCTAGCGAGAGTAACGACCGAAGTTGTACATTACTACTAATATTTACTTATGTATATGATGACGATACGATGCCAATGACAAGATGCTACTATTCGTTGAGTGATTTTACTATTTTAGTTTTTTTAAATAAATGAAATGCGTTTAATAAAAAATACATCTACATTGGCATAAAAACCATTTTTAAAAAAGAGAATTTAATAGAATACGTTCAATTTGACAAAAAAATTTTACTATACAATTTTATAATATATATCGCTCAATAGAGCATTTATATTTTCGTTCTTACGGACCCACAATTTTTCCAAATTATCACCTGTCAAAGAAGACAATAGTAAACTTTTATGTATACTCGGTAAGTATGAAACTTTGTAGGAAATATGCATCAATTTTTCATGAAATTAGAGACTTTTTTTAGTATTTATTTTTTATTCGATTTGATATCGTTTAAAAATGTTTAATAATTACCATGAAAAATTAATGCGCGTAAAAAATCAATGCACGAATCGTCGGTGAAAGTTTACAAAATAATAATTTTTATTTCAAAAAAGAAAAAAGCAGAATTTGGACAAATTAAACAAAAAGGAAAAAAAATTTCATTCGCTTGAAGAATAAAGTGTGATATGTGTACATTGTATCAGATTCGCGATGAAGAAACGCAAACGAAGTTCGTGACGCGCTCTGAATATTATTGTCCCACGTTATCTTGGCAGTCTTTACATCGAGCACTTTAATAATTAAAGAGAATTTCTCAACTTACAAATACAATTAAACGCCCTATTTTGTTCACACATACATACGCTGGCCCCATTATTATAACGAATTATTTATAATGCTGAATTACTATAATAATACAAAATATTATTATTGTCATACTAAAAATAGCTGCACTGAATAAAAATCCTAAATGTTAAAAAAATTTACTCCAAGTGCATTAAACGTTGGATTAGAGGAGAAGAATATAAAATTTTTATTTATAAAAAGTATCAATTTAGTTGCAATAATGTTTGTCTCATCGGTGATTAAGTAAATTTCTTTAAAATTTAGTAATTTTTACAACATGGAAAATTGGGAAGAATGAAGGATAATACGTACAAAACGTTTAAGCGATAGAAATTATTACATAATAATAATAATAATAATAATAATAATAATAATAATAATAATAATAAACTTTTCTTCTAAGAATAAAAAATAATAGTAAATATAGCGAAAAGTCGAAGACAAGTGCTAATCAGCATTTTGTCTTTTTCGACTCACTTGACGGTTACAAAAAAGAATGTATTCGTCGCATAACTGATATATATGTATACGCACGCACACACATGTATATATATATGCATACGTATATACCTTCTGCAGTATTACAAAGGCATTTGAACAAAGTTTGTTCACCGCGTGGAAATACGTTCGAAAAAATTGCACTTTCGAAATATTCCCGATTAGCTCAATATTGGAAAGTACTGTGAAGAAAAATTGATACGATGAAAATAATAAAATTGGGTTTATCAACTTTTTGATAATACAAATATTTTATAGCCAAATAATTTTTTACAATGTCTTTTATATGTTCCTTAAAATTGATTACACTGGCTTTTAACGCTTTTTACAAAATGTTCATCATATCGAAGAAAAAACGCGTTTAAAACAAAAAACAAAACTTTTTGGCAGTCCTGGAATATTGGTCCCTCTTTACCTTACAAACGTTTTAGTCATATTTTAATTTTATTTTCAACTCGTACATTTGCAAATTGCAAAAGAAGTTAGCTTTCTTTAGGAAAAAAATTACATATATCTACACGCCTTTATATATAATTATTTATATAATATTTATATAAAATATTCTTTCCTAAGAGCTACACTTTTTTCTGTATACTATGAACTATGCAATGAAGGATAGAGAAAAAGAAATAATTAAGATTAATAAACTGGTAGGATAATATTGTTTACGCTACTGGAAGGACGGCGTCTCGTCTCTCGCCTTAAGTTTAAACCTCGACTTTTCATCTTATCGTGATCTTCGTTATATCGTATTATCTATTCTGAAGCTTTTGCGAATATAAACAATATCAACTTATTAATTAGATTAACATGTGATATAATTAATTGTTTAACCGATTACTAGCATTAATACTCAGCCACGCATTAGTAGAATCATTGAATTTTGTATCGTATAAAAATATTTTATTTATTTCTGTAAATAATACCAATCCGCGATAATTAAATTTGAATAAACGTTACTCGCGAGAACATGGATTTTATTTTGCTCATAGAAACGTCTACCCGAGTTTTTACAAAACACCAGAGTCAAATGCAAAAAATGTAAAAAGTATTAGTTTCTATAAAGTAACACGAGAAATAGACTGGGGATGAAAAATAATTAAAAGGGCGCGTATGTCGCATAGGGTTAAAAAGACACTCGTATTTCAACTAACGCTAAGAGGGTCTTCGCGTCTTGCAACGAAAGGAGCAAAAACCTCTCTCGAAATAGTCACCGGGGCGGACCGGAAGTAGTATCGTCGTCGCCTGCTGATATTTTGTTCCAAGTTAACTCTTATTTAAAAAGCGACGCGTTTTTATAAAGTTTGCTTTAAAAAGAAACGAAACGATGTAGTTTTTTTTAACGATTAATTTTATGGTAAAACGTTCTTTCTTTCTTTCTTAGTCGATCTTTTCATAGTTAAATAATCAATTCCATACATACGCGAAGCTATATGAAATTGGAATACTAGAACTCTTCTTTGTTTTATTAAATACCGTAAATTAAAAAGGAAAAATATAAAATGTGATTTCATCGATTACGCAGGCTTCGTTTAATAATGCAATTTCTGCTTAATAATCTATTTAAATCAATCGCAAGAAAGAATTTCTTCAGCGTTCCTAAGAAACAAATTTACATATATAACGTACGTCGTTAGACAATCGATTAACATTAAATATGCGTAAAATTTAAACTATATTTCTTGTTTCTTTGAATTCAGAAACGATGCGCGATCTTTGTAAAATATTTAAACTAAAATACGCGAAAACAAAACAAAGAAAAAAGGGGATTAGCAAGAGCAGAGGGAAAAAAGAAATAGAAAACCCAAGGTTGAAAATCGTTGCGAAAGTAGTCGTTTCTCGTTTTTAAAAGTCATAGCAATTTTTTTAGTCCATAAATGTTACGCATTAACATTGAATATTATTCACAGAAATATAGAATAATATCTATTCGTTATTCATTTAATAAGCTCGATAAATTTTTCAAAACGTTGATTGTATTTTATTCTCCAATAAAACAATTAAAAACTTCAGAAAAACACGCGTAAAAGAGTATCTAGCTAATAATAGTAATAATAGTAATAATATAATAATAATAATAATGATAATAATATAATTAAAAAAAAAGAACGACGCGAAAACGTTTTTTTGTTCCTTTGCGTTTTGTCGTTTCGTTCAAAATCGTAACCAAAGTCGAGGGGTAAGCCGCGAAGAAACGCCGTCCTTCGCTTATCACACAAGTAAAGTCGACGAAGGCCTCCGGTCCCGCCGATTCCCTCGGTCGTTCCGTTCTCACGACCCCCGCGAGACGACGACGCGAGGAGAGAGACCGAAAGCCCGCCGACGCGATGGATGGAACGAGAGGATGAATATTAAATGAGCGCGAGCCGATCGGACAGCGAAAGACCGAAACGCGTCGAATGTGTGTAGTGTGTAGTGTGTAGTGTGTAGTGTGTAGTGTGTAGTGTGTAGTGTGTAGTGTGTCGTGTGTCGTGTGTCGTGTGTCGTGTGTCGTGTGTCGTATGGGACGTCTGCGGTGTGGGTTGTGGGTTGTGCGTTGTGCGTTGTGCGTTGTGCGTTGTGCGTTGTGCGTTGTGCGTTGTGCGTTGTGCGTTGTGCGGTGCGCGTTGTTCGGTGTGCGGTGTGCGGTGCGGGACAGAGAGACGAAAGAGAGAGAGGGGGGAGAGAGCGAGCGAGCGAACGAACAAGAGGGGAGTCGAACCGTCGAAAAAGATAGTCGGATGAAAAACAATAGCGAAGGGGAAGGGACCGGGAGTCGAGTCGAGTCGACGTGGATCCCTTTTGACGTCGCCGTCTGCCGGCGAACGCGCGAACCCACGGGACAAGGGATTCTTTCCTTTCACCGGCGTGAACGTGAATCTTCTATTTACGGTTTTACGGTGTAGACCGGCCGAGGCCGAGGAAGGGTGGAAGGGAGGGGACACGCAGGCAACACGCAGGCAAGCTCTTTGTGTTTCACTTTTGCTCACCCGGGATGAAAATTCTGTCGGGGTTTTCCCCCGCTCGTCGCGACCGAGAGTGAAACGGCGCCGCGGAAAACAAAAGTGTGCGTGAATGTACGTGCACTCGAGATTGCAATGAAAATGTTGGTCTAACCGAGCTCGCGAGAAAGCCACCAACGTTCCCATTAAAGCAATCGTAACGAATTCCTTCTTCTTTCCTCTCGTTTCAACTCTCGTTTCAACTCTCCGTTCTCGCGCGATGTTTTATCCTTCCTTTCTTCGCTCCGTGCCCCGGGAACAAGGGGGTATCGAACAGGGGGTGTGTATCTATCACAATTTAGCTAATTTACTACTAGACTCGTAAATTCTCTCTTTCTCTCTTTCTCTCATTTTCTCTCTCTTTATCTCCCTCTCGTAGAAAACGCGTATCGTCCATCGTCGCGCGTTCGATCGTTCGATCGTTCGATCGTTCGATCCTTCGGTCGTTCGTTCTTTCGTGCATCGTGTTCGAATAAAAACGCAACGTCGGACCCCGCCGACTTTCCTTAGACGACGATTTCCTTGCCCTCCAAGTTTTGGACGAGATCCGCTATGAGGTACTTGTAGACGAGGGGGTCGATGTTCTTGCCGAGTTGATAAAGGATGAACCAATCACCGATCTGACACCTGTTGGAGATGATCTGGATTTGTTCGTTGGGCGAAAGACGGGATCGCGCCCGAAGAAGGATGAAGCGAAGCTTCGGTCCGGTGACGACGGCTGCGCGATACGCCAGACTGAGGCCGCTCAGAACCGAGAGGATGATGAACCAGAACCAGAGAAACACGTAGATCTTCTCGTTAACGATGTTCAGGGGTAAGACGCACAGCCCGTCGAACTTTTGTACCGTACCCGACGCACCATATTTGTGGAAAGTGCATTTGGTGACCTTGGGGAAGACCCGGGACATCGGATCGACCCTCTCCTCGGGTTCCATCTCCGTGAATTTTACGACGTCCGAGCCGTAGGTGGTGAACTCGCCGTCCAGGAAGAAATCCATGAAGTAGATTTGACCGACGACGTTTACAAAGTTGAGCACTTCGCAGAGGAAAAAGCGGAAGGCGTAAAAGTTCTGCGTGTTCATGTTACTCCTAAAGTACTCCACGAGTAGCTGTCTTCGATCCTTCTTGCACTCCTCGTTCATCACGTTGCAGTTCAAGTCCATCAGCAGCATCTTGATCCTACCTCCTTCCCAGGTCTTCCACAGGTAACGAGGAATGTAGAAGAGTATGGCTTGGAAGAACAGGGTGAAGCAGACCCACTGATAGTACTTGTGATATTTGATCTCGTCTTCTCCCTCCACGTGAGAGGCTACTCCCGGTTGTACTATATCCTTGCCCACGATGCCGTTGCGATCGGGAATCGTGAAGGTAGAGTAGATCCAGCAATAAGTATCCATCACGTGCAAAGGGATTTCGTCGACTATGCAGTCTATGGGATCCCCGATGTACTGTCTGGAGGTAACCAGTAGCGAAAAAGCCACCAAGATGATAAAGGTCGCTTTGTAATGTAATCTGAATACATTGTTGTCTATGCAAACCGTGTCGAGCTTCAGCAAGCCCTTCACCGAGCCAAATACGTCAAACATCTTGACTTTTGTTTCCCTTGGACTTCCTTACGAACGAAAAGCCCTGTGAACAACCAAAAAAAAAACTTTGAAATGCATTTCGATTCGAAAGCGTACACACAATATTTATAGAAATAAATAAATTGCCACCACCCAAACAATTAAGATAAATACACAGAATGAATTCGCGTTCTTTTATTCGTTTATTCGGTCGACGTTCTCTCAACGATCGCACGTATTCATCGAGTAATCCACTTCTTAAACGATCCGGAAGAAAAAGCGCATAAAAGCGAGCGATAAACGATATTCAACGATAATTCGAAAAAGTCGCGTTGCTCGTCGCGTTGCTCGTCGCTGTTACGCAGAGGAAAACATTTCGAGCCGAGCGGTCCGAGTCCGCGCGTTGACGCTCAACGATGTAAAATTTAACAAAGCAGGGAAAAGTGTCGCGACGGCACCGAGGCTCCATGTATCGACGCGTGTATCCTCGCGGGTATCCTCGCGGGTATCGTCGCGGGTCGCGGGTATCGCAGCGTGTATCGGTAAGACCCGAAGAACTCGAAACGCGTTCGAGTTCGCGTTCGAGTCCGCGTTCGAGTCCGCGTTCACCTCCGACCTCCGCGCGAGCAGCTGCTGCTAAAACCAAAAAACGTGAAATCTTAAAAGCGAGCGAGACGAACCTTTTGTTAGCGGGCTTCCAAGAATCCAGCGGTGAGTTTCCCAAGTGCGCGGTTAAGCTGAGGCCGGTTAACAATCGAGCATCACCGGGTCTTCGGGAGCGGAGAGAAGAGGTCCAAGACGATCGAAACAGTCACGAGGGAAAAACCGTTAAATGGGGAAGAAAACGAAGAAAAGTCAAGGGGAAAATAAAATAACACCGGGGTTCACAGAAACCTAAACCACCTCGCGTTCGCGCGCTTCTTTTTCAAACGGGCCGCCCGCACTGCGATGCCACCGCGATGCTCATCCGCGTCGATGCTCTCGGCCGGCACATGTGCACACCCGCGCACCACCAGCCGAACTCGCGCGCGCGCCTTTTTGCCTCTCCTCGCGCCGCGTGCCCACGCGCACAAAGGAGGGACGAAGGAAGAGCGAAGGAAGAGCGAAGGAAGAGAGAAGGAAGAGCGAAGGAAGAGCGAAGGAAGAGCGAAGGAAGAGAGAAGGAAGAGAGAAGGAAGAGAGAAGGAAAAAAAAAAGGGAAGGCGACGAGGCGGCCGGTGCTCTCTTTGTGTGAGTGCGCGCGCGAGTCTTCTCGAATCCTTGCGAATCCTCGCGAATCCTCGCGAATCCTCGCGAATCCTCGTGACGCCCGGGAAGAGTCGTGGACGTACGGACGCGTTGGTCGTCCGTGGCAGCGGTGAAAAAGCGGCAGCAGCGGCTCGAGTCGGTCGCGCACGTATTTTCTCCTCGTTCTCTCTTCTATAGAGGAACGCGCGCGCGAGCGTCGGGGACTGAGCTCGTGCTCACCGCGGGACCCTTCCTTTCTCCCCGTCCCGCTCGCTCCCTCTCTCTCGCTCTCTCCCCCACGTAGCCGTCGCCGCTTTATCTCCGCCCCACTCCGGTCGAGGCACGAGTCGCGCGCTCGTGTGCGTGCACCGGGAAGTGCGCGCGTGTGCGTGAAGAGGGCCCCACTCTCCTGTCCGGTTACCCGGTGACGGCGACGGCGATGCGCGCGGGGTGTCGGGCTCCTGCGCATGCGCCCGCGCGACTCGGACTCTTCTTTCCTTTCCATTATTTTCCTTTCCTTTCCTTTCCTTTCCTTTCCTTTCCTTTCCTTTCCTTTCTTGTCCTTTCCTTACCTTTACTTTACTTTCCCGTTTTTTCCTTTCCTCTCCTTTTCTCTCCTTTTCTATCCTTTCCTGTTCTTTCCTTTCCTCTCCTTTCCTTTCCTCTCCTTTCCTTTCTCTTCCTTTCCTTTACTTTACCTTCTTGTTCTTTCCTCTCCTTTCCTTTCTCTTCCTTTCCTTTACTTTACCTTCTTGTTCTTTCCTTTCCTTTCCTGTCCTTTCCTGTCCTTTCCTTTCCTTTCCTTTCCTTTCCTCTCTTTTCCTTTCCTTTCCTTTCCTTTCCTCTCATTTCCTTTCCTTTCCTTTTATTTCCTTTACCTTCTTGTTCTTTCCTTTCCTTTCCTTTCCTGTCCTTTCCTCACCTTTCTTTTCCTCTTCTCTCCAATCCTTTTCTTTCCTCTCCTTTCCTCTTCTTTCCTCTTCCTTCCTCTCCTTTCTTTTCCATTCTTTTCCTCTTCTTTTCTTTCCACTCCTTTCTATTCCTTTTTTCCTTTTTTTCCTTTCCTCTCCTTTCCTCTCCTCTACTCTCCTTTCTTCTCCTCTCCTTTCCTTTCCTTTCCTTTCCTCTCCTCTCCTTTCCTTTCCACTCCTCTCCTCTCCTTTCCTTTCCTTTCCTTTCCTCTCCTCTCCTTTCCTTTCCACTCCTCTCCTCTCCTCTCCTTTCCTTTCCTTTCCTTTCCTTTCCTCTCCTCTCCTTTCCTTTTCTTTCCTTTCCTCTCCTTTCCTTTCCTTTTCTTTCCTTTCCTCTCCGTTTCTCTCCTTTTCTCTCCTTTCCTTTCCTTTCCTTCTCTTTCCTCTCCTTTCCTTTCCTCTTCTCTCCCTTCCACACGCGCTTTTTTCTCGCTCCTGTCACCCGATTATGGATTCGTCTCTCACCGCTACGTTTCTATCCTCGATATTCTTTATTTTCTTTTTTTACTTTTATACCAATTTTATTACACCAAACCTGTGTCTAGCATTTTTAAACGCTAGCCACTAAATTTTTCCATCTTATCCTCCCTTCTACGGATCTATTTGGTCTCGATTTTTTAATCTTAAGCCGCTCCGAAATATAGCGGATAACGTTTACTAGTCATAACGATTCGTTTGATCCTATTTCTCTGTAATAATCGTTGCGAATGAGCCTAAATTTTCGTTTAAAAGATATTTGAAAATACACGTGATACATAATACCGTGACGCGCATAAAAATTAGCTCGAAACTTGATTTTTTTTCTCGTTCGATAAACGACTGAACTATTCGAGAATACGTTTCTAAATGTATAGAGATCGATCTAAAATATTTTCAAAAATTTCATCGACGGTGGCAGACGGTGATCCAATTTTTAATCGATGAATACGTTTCTAGGAGAGAAATCGAGATATTCGGGACTATTCGAAAGTTTCGGAAACATGAGTTTCGAGAAAAGCTAATTCGCTGAACGTTTGGGTGAAAATCACGTTGCGAAAGTTTATTTATGCTCCTCGCGTAATAAAGTCCAGCTTTTATATCTCTTATCGGCTGATTTATCACTCGTCGTTTATTTCGTTTCGCTACTTTACCATTTGTTAAAATTTACGCGATGACGCATAACTTAACCGTTCTTATTAACGGTCATGTTTAAATAAATTTTACTTTCGTCCACCTCGTCCTAATTAGACTTTTTGCTGGATGATAATCGTCGTAAAAAAAAAGTGGATTGCGAGACATGAAACGTAATTTCGTGCATCGGGCCAAGACAAACGATACGTTCGCTCGTAAAATCATTTTACTCGCATTTTACTCGCATTTTACTCGCATTTTACTCTCGGAACGAAGACACCGTAAATCCTTGGGAAATCTAGAGACCGGATGAGCGAACGAACACGTGTCTTTTCCCGGTGAATCCGAAATGGTCGGTCCCCGTTTCCCGCGGCGCGCGCATACGCATCCGTGCGCAGAGGCACAAAAGCCGCTCGGGGGAGAGGAACTATTCCAGAGGGAAAGAGAGAGGCTAACCTGGCCCAGACCGAGCGAACGCAGGTGACGGAGGCGAAGCGGTGGCCATCCGACTGTAGGCTTACGCGTTGCCATGGTGACCGAAGCAGGAAGAAAGGACCCTTGCTCGACGAAAATCCTAACCTCCGATGCGTTCTCTCCCTCTCCCTCTCTCTCTCCCTCGTTTCCCTTCCCTCCTTCGCTCTCACGCACACGCAACCGTGCTGGATTCGTACCGTCGAAATTATGTGCGCGAGGTTGGAAATCGTGGAGAAGCGGAGGCACGAGGAATCCCAAGAGACCGCGAGACCATTTCAACGTGTCTCGTTGCACGCGCGCTATCTTTATTTTAACTCTATAAACTCTATAGTCCCACCGAGCGGTAAATTAACGAATTAATAAAGTTTTTTGGACTTTATTAAAGGGGGTAATTAACGGGAGTCGGTGACGACTTGCCAACGCGCAACTTTCAACGAACGAGTTTTTTCGATTTATCTTTCGATGCATTACGATGACTTTTAGAGTAAACGATCGGCAACGACTTCGAATAAAAGTCTTCGAGTCTTTTCGCTCGGATCGTGTGATTTTACAAAATAAAATAACCGAATACGTAGGAACGTTGTTTTATTGTACGCGATGCCGATGCTGCGCAATCGAATAAAAAAAGACGATTGAAGGTTTTTTTTATAATAAATACCGTGGAAACGTTTCACTGAAATAAAACAAAAATAGTCGATTCGATGAATATTGAACAGTAGTTTATTTAAAAATTAGAATTAAATTCTCGGTTTTACGAGAACTGGTTTTGAGAATTCGTCGCTTATCCCGTGCATTTTCTAAAACTTGAATTCGTGTATTTATTTACGTAAAATAAAATTTCACTCGAAAAATTACGAATTCCTTTTTAAAAATTATATTAAATTAAACCGTAAGAAAATTGCGATTCGTTATTTTTATCGATATATTTTGATATTCGTAATTTTATACGAAGGAAATAAACGAGATACGATTTTATCGTAATATGCTGGAATGCACGCGAGAATAAAATGGTAGTCGTATGGGTTGTTTGATTGGTTCCTTTTACGTATCGATGTTTAAACGCGTCCGTGTGTTCTAGTCCGAAATATGTAGTACTAAACGTAAAACTTTTTTTCGTAACCCAACTCCGGTATCGAATTCATTATTTTTATTAGAGTAAAATTTCATATATTTTGTTTCGATAATCCGTCTGCGTTCGCTTGTATTTGTTACGTACTAGTCGCGTTATTCGAAAAGGCAAGGAAAATAGTCGGAAGAAACGTACGAGAACCGACGTAACGTATTAAAATTCTAACTGTAATTACACCTCGAGCCAACGTATTCTTAAAACGGGATCTCGGCTATGTAAATCGACGAAGTAAGAGACGTATCGTATCGACGTAGGAAAAGCGTATCGGATCCCGAGAACCGAGAACTTTCACCCGACGCGATTCGCATCTTCGCCCGTCCCATCCTTGCACGCCCACAGACCCACGAATCGGCGAGAGGATGCGAAACCTCGATGACGGCCATCTCGTTACCTCGTGCACCGCATTCCGATCTCGTTAAAAAATGACGGGGCTGGCTTTTCGTCGTCTCGCTCTCCATCGTCCACTTACTAAACTACACGCAACCCACGAAAATTGAATAAAAAACGCGAGGTAAGCCCCGTTTTCCCTCCTTTCGACAACGAACGGCAAACGCGAGAGATTTATTCTTGTATTTCAAAGGAGCGTAAACCTGGTTGTAGGATAGGATACAGCGCATAGGAGGCTTATGCAAGACCAGTCGATCGAGATACGAGAGACGGGATTGGCATCTGACGCGTCGTGCGTCGAGGTAAAATCGCCAGATGCGTCCGTTCGTACACCAGATTCTAAGACTCCGACGGTCTACCTTTTTTCTTTGGTTCACGAGTGAATGGCTCGATGTCGCGTCGTTCGTTTATTCAATTTTAACTATTTGCGTATGGTTTGGGTGAAAAAACTTGGACTTAAAATAATATCCTGTGGCTTTTCTTTATTATGTAAGCTTATGATCAAGGATTAGAAAAGTAAACCATTGCTGAGCGATTAATTGGAATTAATACTAATGGCGATGATTTTTATAAATTCACAACTTTTGCTGATTATTCTTCACTTTGAATACGATTAATTATGTACGAATGTAGTGTTCGTATTTTTCTGAAAGAAGCTTGATTGAAATAATATTGAATAGTTAGATAAATTTTAATAAATATATGGAATAAGTGGTTGATAAGTGTGAATAAATATATAGAATAAGCTTCAATATTGAAATAATATGATATACAATAATTTAACACGTAAGAATAAGTTAAATTTTTATCATTTATTAATATTTTGCAATGCATTTCCAATTATTGAGAATAAATTTTCATCTCTTTTGATTTTCTTAAGTTATAAAGAAATAAACGAACCGTTTGCGTGGGATCAGTATGGATCAAATGATATTCGGTCGGTTGCGAAAAAGTATTATTTATTTATTAAATTATTTATTTCTATTATTTTTAATTTCATATATTTAGTAAAAGCTTTTCAAATTTTATAATACCTCGTTTTAAACCATTTGAAAAGTACACAAAATTACAAACTGAATACGTTTAGTTAATGCGAAGTACGTAAGTAAATCGATCGTTATATTACACTTTTTCAAGTAATGAACAAGTATTAATTTAATCAATATTGACAGGTAGTTTTAAAAGTTTGTTTTGCGATGGGCTGAAAAAATTCGTTGTTTTTACAAAAATTAACGGCGATACAATTTAACGATGTATTCTCGAAGTTTTAAAGTTAACATTGGTATACGAAACAGATAAATCGTGACGCAAGGACAATGTATGACAGTAAGCAACGGATGATCTCTCGAATTCTACTAAGTGTTGTGTCTGTACGTAATTCTATCCTTGAATAGAACAGCTGTAACTAAAATAACGTGGTTCATTTGATAAATGCCATCGCTCGAGAATAGTTTCATTTTCATTTCTAAAGTAAGACACATACGAATATTTCGATTTGGAATGAACTTATTAAATATCAAATTATCTTTGAAAGAAAATACAACGGATTATTATTATTATTCATTTATGTTGTGGAAACATATTTGAGCTAATCAGTACATTACTGAGAATATTGTTTAAATAATAAGTGTTTATAAAAATGCTTAAATAAAAAGGCTTAAACATTGGATGAAAATAATATTCAAGTATTTTCTTATTTGCATACCTTTGCAAATTAATTATTTTATTTTAGTTATGATATATAAAATAAATTGCTGATTACGAAATAGGTAAATTAATTTTTATGAGTAATCTTAATATCCAGATATTTTTGTACAGATATTATCTGAAAAATAAATGTAGACAACGTAAAAAAGATTGAATAGTGTAAGCTACTTTTATGCATATACGCATGTTGTAAATATGTGCATAAAATGAGTTTATACTTTATCTAAAGTTGATCGGAATAATAGAAATAGCTATTGTACCTTAGATTAATTAATCTATCGGTACTGGGTTAATTATCTTAGTTGTATAAAAGTATATAATTATATTATTAATAATTCATTATTTGACTCGTATGAAAAATTTTATGCTGCCGATATCATTCTGCTTATGTTCGTAAAAGAACAAAAGAATAATATTTATGAAAACATTATTAAAAGTTAACTTGTAATATTTTATTCTACGATGTATAAAATCTGTACCATCAGCAAAACCAAACTTGTAAGTATACGTATCTTCATAAATGGTAAGTAAACTCGTCGAAATAGTTTAGAGAGCAAAAGATACAAAATAACAATCATCCGTCAGCGTGAATCATTAAAAAGAACTTAGAATCATGTTTTTTTCAGAATGAATAGAATCGTAACTCATCGATCTTATAAATGCGTCAATTTGCTGCGAGCGCTCATCAAACTTTAAAATATTCCATTATTTTACCGATAGTTATTTTAATTATTTAGAAAAAATTAATGATACAATCTTTTTGAATTTGATATCAAAGATTGTTTTAAACGCATGTAATAACTTATTCGTGGGCTTCATTTAAATCTGTCGTTTACGATAATCACCGTAACTTATTATTCAAATGTTTCGTACTTTCTATTAACCTCTAAAATATTTAAAACGAATGTATTGTTAGTCTCGTACAAAGTAAAGTTTCATCTTTAAAGAATTCATTTATAACGAATCAAAATATGCTTTTCGATACGATACAGTGTAATTCAACTTGAAAAGAAAAAAACATAATAAAAGCGAAATTATGAAAAGGCATTCGAACTCCATGGATATGTTGCGAACGGTAGTCTCGGTGACGCATCGTCAGCGCTCCTTTCTGTCGCCGAAATTCCTGAAAAAGTTGCTGCGGTCGTGTTTCGCCGAGGAGCGAAGGTAATACACACGGAGTTGGAGCTCGAGGATAAGTCGCAGGAGGTAAGAGGGAAAGAGGTTGAGGAGAGGCCTCAGGACTTCGGACCGGCTTGGGAAGAAATTTTGACCTCGGGGATATTCGTATGCTCTCGTACTCCCACGCACACTTCAGGTTTTATTGAATTAAAATACTCTTCTATTTTTTATTTTTAATACTGACTTAGTTATTATTTTTTGTAGGAACCAAGATGTTATGTTTAAAAATTCCAGTGTCCTAGAATTACTCCGTAAAAAATTATATTGCTTCTAATTATGATGAAAAATGTAAAAATAGGAAATTGCAGTTACAAACAATATAAATTTTATTCGAAAACCATCACATAAATTTATTTCTGAGAGTTAGGATACATTTACTGTATCTTTAAACCAATGCTTAACCGATACGTTACAGATTGTTTAAGACATTAAACAAACACTTTAAAGCTACATTAGTTTGTACCTTTTACAAACATTTACGATAATATTGGATCATTTGCAGTTATATTTAATGATATACCATATAAAATTATAGGGTTCTTTTGAATTTTATATATAATTATATATGAAAACTGATTGTACGAAGATTCTTTTTCAGGAGTTCTCTTTATTCTCCGAATGATTATGTATTTAGGAATTTCAGATTCGAATCATGAGAAAGCTTTTAAAATAAGTTTCACAGATGTTTTTAGGTAATAAAAATTTAAGAATATGTTTATAATTTCTAACTTTAAATAAAATTCTTTTAATTGCTATTTCATAAAGTATTTCTTTAATTATACAAATATTAGAATTTTTCTTTAATTTGTTATAAAAATGATATTGTAGCTTTTTGTAGTATAGAAATTTGAAATATTTTTTATTTAATTATAAATAAGGTAAAACAATTCTAACTAATGTAATAATAAAAATACCTAATATGATTTAGTATTGAATAAATTTAGAGTATCTATAAAATATTTCATTTCCTTTACAACAGTGAAAGAATGAAACTTTTCAAATTTTTACTGTAACGAACGAAAAACTACTCTCTTAAAAATAAATAGGTCAAAGTTTCCACAAATGAATTTTTAAGTTATCCGTGTCACTAGTAATTACAAAAAAAAATTGAAATGACGATTCTAATTATACACAGTTATTTGGAAAAAGTTTCCTATTTTTCCAATTAAAACACTTAGTTTTACATGAATTTTAATATTAAATTACAATTTGCATCCTTCTTTATTTCTACTATACCGATGAATTTTTATGCAAAATTATGTAAAGCAAAAGTATTTGAAGTCTGTTTTAATATATCAAATTAATTATTCATTTTTTTACCACGTCTCTTAAACGAGTCAATTTAGTTACGTACAATTTAAATAATTACATTAGTTACTTTTCGTTAATTTTTTTTTATTCATGAAAATCTTTTAACTTTCAAAATCTTGTTATTTTTGTAACAAGTTTATTCCAAATTTTATATAATATTGTTATTAAATTAGAGAAAAATCTAAAAATATAATTTTCTTTTAAAAAGCAAGAACAATTTTTCTTCAAATATTATTAAATAATGTACAATTATATAAAAAAACAATATTCTTCATTACAATATATTATAAATGTGTATAAATATATAAATAGATATTTAAATATTTTTAATATGCACAAATAAGTTTTTAATAAATATAAATTTGAGAATGAAAAAGTTTATTGCTAATTTCTCGCAAGTCAATGAATTTATTTAAATTTTTTGGAAGTAAATTTAACTGTAAAACTAAATGATATTGTACAAATTCAATTTCATATAAAAAAATGACTCATTAAAATTATTTAAAATATATTTAAAATTATTAACTAATTTACTTTAAAACTTATATAATATTTTATATTACGATTCTGAATTCACAAATTAATTTTAAAAACGATTCTATTCGTATGATATGACCACAGCTGATTAATGTCTTGAGATATGGTAATTTATAAAATTCTAATCAAATTTTATTTATATTATAGTTTCTTATCTTTCAAATATTAAATTAGGAAATAAATTAGGAATGAAAATATTTTTAGATTAAAAATAAGAGCTTATTGGAAATAAATGTAATTATTTTGATAAATTCAAAACACGTGTACCGCAAATTTATTAAATACGAGTATCAATAGTCTGTAATAGTACAAGGATAATTTAGAAATAGTATGTTATATTTCTCGTTTAATATATGCATTTGAAAGTAAAATACTTATGTTTCACGAAGATTGCCTATAAAAATAAATATTCTTTATATTAATGTCGGAATGTATTTGCAAAATTCAAATATATAAATCCAATAATATCGAAATTTCAGTTCATTCTTTATTTATTTGTTCTGAGTCATGCATATGTATCACATAAAAATGTTTTATATTTAATATATATGTTGATTTATCTTTTGTTCTAAAAAAAAGATAAGTCGAAAAAATATGAAATTGTTAATAGAATGTAATAGCACTATTACCGCGTTCATAAATAATAAAATTTAAAAAAACGATTTATCTAAGCTACAAGTAATAACTGCTAACTATAAAGCGCCACTCGCAAAACATGAAAGAAGAAAAAATTTATATCAGACGGCGCTTATAATACGTTTGTACACTCATGAAAGACAAGGCCAAGTAGTAGATGAATAGCGTCGAAGTTGCGCTTTCAGGCCTTTTATCGCAGCGATTATTACGCGATCATTGCGCTATAATCGAGTGTTCCAAACTCTCGGGTCTTTCGCTCTTACTCGAAAGAACTTTGCATATGAACTAAACGAAGAAAAAGATGGGCATAAGGCGTCACACCTTTTTATAATGATATTCAAGTGAATGCAATTAATCGTTCTCCGTTCACATAGAAACGGTTTCGCAAACTGTTACTCGCAATTCTTGTGTGTAATTTCAGTTGCGTGTGCGCATGCGTATGTCATCGTGCGTTCGATTAGGTGGAACGTTAAAAAAAATTGAGTGAGATCGATCGAGGGTAATGGATCTAGTTCTCGTGTACTTATAATTATGATAAATTAGATAAATACTATTTAAGATTTCAGTGATCACCGAAGCGGAAAAATAATTGTAGTTCCATTAGAACTTTTCTAAATTCAACTGGAATCGTGAATTTAAAATGAAAGCTTTTTTATGAATAATTTTTTTATGAAACGCGTGTCTAATTAGATAATAGATAAATAATGATAACTTACCTTACAGGATTTATATTTTTTATAATTAAGGTGCAAAATTCCTTAAATAATTTAATTTATAAATACATTTTTTTATATATTTTTTAGTTATTTTTTATATACTTTTGTAAATTATCATACAATTTTTATAATTCTATATTTATAAAAAATTAGTGCTTCAAAGACAATTTAATCGAAAACAAATATTTTCGAGTACTATTATGATATTAAAGAGATTGTATTTATTTATCGAGTATTAAAAATTCATTTGTACAAGAAGAAATGAAAATGATAACTAATCTAAATCTTATCGTTGCAAATATTCAATTTTACATTTTAGTAATTTATTATTTTCATTATTATGCGATATTAGTCTTAGTTATTTTATATAAAATGAATTCATAGATAAATATAAATAAAAACTATTTCTAAATTTTCATTTAAAAAAAATTATATTGATATATCTTTAATGTTTTTCTAGAACAAAATTTTATATTAGTAAATAAACGCTGCAAATAATATTTCATGTTTTTAAAAATATAACATAATATTGTTATCTCAACGATTAGTTAAAATAATATTATTGTCTAGAGAATTGTACCTAATTTTTAAATAATAAATCATATTTGTACATTGAGTTATTTCATTTTATTTCATTTATTTGCTTTATTAGTGAATGAAGTCGAGCAGGAAAGTATGAGAAATATCCTTTGTTTCAAGAATTATAATAATTTTTTATAAAAATGTTTTTATTATTATAAAAATAAACATTTATCAACATTAATGGATTATGTTTTGAATAAATGATATAGACTTATACGTATAAGAATAATAAATACGATTTTCTGTACAATTAGTTTCGTTAAGCGCCTCGACTACCTAGATTAAAAATATTAATTGTACGTACTTATAAGAATATTTATTTATAAATTTTTTGTTACGAATGTATATATCAATAGCGTTCGTACAACGATAAAAAATGATAATCATAAGCAAAACATTATCTAATTACGAAAATTTCGATCGAAAGTTAATAACTTATCTAAAATTAATAACATTAATAAAAAATCCCGGGAACGGTATTAATGGAACTTGTAGTTGAAATTCCTATGAAACGGCATTAAAAATTGCGTAAGGCTGCGTAAGGCTGCGTAAGGCTGCGTAAGGCTGCATAAGCTAATCGTATCAAGGAAGTTTGAAAATTCCATAACAAAATGACGATCGGTGCATCGAACACCGATCAAAGCTATAATTAAAAATAAATCACGGATCCTGATGCTTTAAGCATAAAAAATATCTACAGCCGTTCATCGATGCTCGCATGCATTCGTGAGTTGTTTTCCTTGTCAATCCACTACGTTCGACTCGTAATTGTACGGGAACAGCGCACAATGTGCCGCGATCTATCGTCGCGAGCGGTTTATCACGTTCGGTGCTTTGATCGACGAGTGGTACACGCAATGCGAAATGCCAGTGAGGACTACGTAAGCCAATATTTTCGACTTCCACGCGTTGGATACGCTGCCCGGATGATTAATAATCGTCGCTTTCGCTGCTCGGCTTTCAATTAAGATCACATCCGCCTTCAAAGTACGATTTGTTTCAAAGTACACAGTGTTTCCGAATATACTAGAGAGTAATACCGAAGAGTTCGTCGGTAAAACTCTATCGGAATTTTTTTCGGAGATCCTCGCAGAGCTTAATTCCATGCGATAATATTTTGATACGTGATTTTTAATTTTTACGAATGCTGTGAAAAAGATGAGTACAATAGCTTTTCAGGATTCGCGATAAAGCAACATCCGGGGTTGATAGTACGGAGCAACGGGAAACAGAAAAAAGGGAAAAGAAAAAAATAAATTAAAATTACGAAATGATAGATTAATCAATGAAATGTTTAAGATTTGCCCAATTTAACAATTTTATAATTTGAATTTTATTGTTTCAAAGAAGAGAATTTTTTCCAGGGGTAAATATTCTTTTATCGTTACTTCTTAACGTAAAAGATTTATTTTTTCTACTAATTTTATCGCTCTTATATTACAAGATTTTTAATCGAAAATAGAATAGAAACATTTTTTTAATATTTACGTTGAAATTATTGAAAATATCGAAGTATTTTAATTTAAAACCTTTCTAATTTCTATGTAAAAATTAATTTAATTCCTTCGCTTAAAAATTCCTTGACTTAATCAAAATTTAAACTAACCGCTTTACGTAACGTAACAAGTTACCATTGTAAAATTTCAAACAAATATATCAATGTCACCTTCAAAACTGATTGAAACACAAGCGATTAATTGCAATTTGTGAATTGCTGATTTTTCTTTCGATCACTTTAAAAACAAAATTGATATATTTCTTTAAGCTTCTTAGAATAATATCTTATTTAATATTAATATGAATTAACATGTTATCGTTTAAATTTTTTGTAAATTAAAGTATGTTTTTAATTAAAATTTTTTATAAACTGTTAAAGTAATAGTAATAGTATGTTATAACTTTGTTTTACATATTTTAATAAACGAATAATGAATACAATTAAATATCAAAATAAGTAATTAATTGCATTTTCCACTCATTAACTATAACAAAAAAATGTAAGTAAATTTTATCAGAATTTATTGAAGATGAAATTTAAATGTTATTATTTATCGTAATATATTTATCGTAAGATGAATTTTAAATTCTCTGATTAACGCGTAATAGATTTACCGACTAAAGCTCAAGTAGTACGTTGATGTAAAAAGCCAGTCAAAACGACCATGGAACTTGTCATCTGTTTCTCATTCCATCGATTTACTAAATCATAAATACAATCGTAAACTTCCCGTTGTATCGACCAACGTAAATTTTCTTTGACTTTTATAGTCTCGTTATATTTGCGATCAAAAGATACCGAACCCCCTGTGCTTGTATACAAGAATTTTTGTATTCAAAACTTAAAGCCAAATGAAGTAAAATCAAAACAAACAAATTACAAATACCTTACGCAAAAAAATAATTCTGTTTCAAATGTACCGTTTAATAATAATACACTTAATTACCATTTTGTTATCCACTTGTGTCTGTGTTTAATAATAAAAAAAAAATTAAAATATTCTCATCGAAAACTTAAAATAGTTCTCATTGCTTTTGATTGACTCTCGGCATCTTATAACAGGTCTGTAAGTGGTCAAAGCAAGAATCCGTTGATGTATATTCTTTGAGCACAAGCTTAAACTGTAGCCTCCGTCGACAGCTTTCCTGATGAGTACGTCCGTTACTAGTCTCGGATAAAATGTACGTGCGGTGGTTCGTCGTGACCCCGACATTGGCTACGCGTGAGTAACCTTTTCTTGTTCACTGAGTCGCTTCGTCCGATCTACTTAACCAACTTTCTGGTATAACTCGTTTAAAACTCTCTCGTCGACCCCACCGTACTCCACACCAAACAAAAAGAACAACCTGCTGTGCTCCGTGATCGAGCTTTTTCTTTACTTCGTTGAATAGCGACCTGTGCGCGGAATTCCTTGTAAGGGTTCGATAAAATATGGAGGTGAATGAGAATGAATGTCCCACACGACTCGAGCTTCGTATAACGCGTGTATGTCGACCGACTGTACCGACTATGTATGCATTTATGCTAAAGTATGTAAATATATTTATACATGAATACACGTATGTGTGGATACTCGGTAGACACGTGCTCGAGTACAGACATTCCTCGCACATCTTGCCAGCAGCCGTCGATATAAAGAAATATACATAAATTTTCAGGCACATCGTTAGTTAGCGGAATTCGGTAGGTAGTGTCAGTTTTATAAGATATGTAAGATGTTTAAGGATGCAGAGGACAAAATATTTACCGATCTTTGGGAACACTGGAACGAGGTCGTGGATCTACCAATCTTAATTTTTGAGATATTCCAATCCAAAAAATAGTAGAGTCCGTACTTGAGAAATTACCGTATAGGTATATAGTTAATTCGTCTCCCCCGCGATTTGTGTGCGTAAAGAGTATTTTACAACTACCACTAAAAATAGAAATAAAAGAAACAAGCATAAGTAGTTAGAATTAGTAAGTAGGTAACCGGATACGTCGACTTGGACTGTTGTTTGGGTATGTAAAATATTATTCCATTAAAGCGCGAAAGTATGAAAGGTGGAATGAATTGTGTTAATAAGATACTTTACGTCAAACCATACAACACGATCATGCCGATTTTGAAATGTTTATAAAATGGTTGCCACTCTATTTTTACAACAGCGATATGAGTATTACCGTGAAAATTTCTCTTATGGAGAAAACTTGTTAACGATCATTATGGACGAGTTGTTGAAAGCATAGTACGGTGAAATAGTAAATTGAATGATCACGAATCCAAACGATGAACTTCATTGTAGCTAATAGGCAGAAAATCAGGAAGCTTTTCAATGTAATTTAGAATTCTTATGACGTTTACACATATGGTAGAACAAATATTAGATAAATGAAATAGTTAATTCATTATTTGGATTAATGCTTGAGAGCGATCGATGAAATCCTGATAAAAATAATTTCCGATCGTGAAAGTGCTATTAAAGAGAAAATTTTGGCTAAAATACCAACTCAGCTTTATAAAAGCCCGTTCAACTATGGATATCATTGGCAAAAAATTTAAGCACACGAAAGTTAAAAAATGTCGATTGTACTACTAATTATACTAATTTTAGATACACGAGAGAATAAATACTGTTTTTTAAATTTATTAATACATATAATTTTTAAAATTATACGAAATGTATACTAAAATTATAGATTATTAAAATAAAATTGTTGTTCTATGATTCGTTAATTCAGAAAAATATATAAATTAAAATATTGCAAAACTTTAAAAAGTAAATTCACGGAAAAAAAATATTTACATAATTTAATTGGATGAGTAAAATAATAAATAAAAACTTCTATAAGGTTGTAATGAAATTTTAATTCGTATTTGGGAACATTAGATATTTGAATTCTATGTTTTATAAAACGAAAATAGTATTAATTATTATTTTAAATCATTTAAAATTAAATTAAATTCAAAATATATGGACGTACACTAAATGTACACCTTAAAAATAGTAAAAGTATATAGAATAATAACTGTTGAATATTTGTTCTTTATAAAGTATAATTCGATTTATTTAAATTTAAGAAAAAAACTGATTCCGAAAACTCATTATTTTAAACATTTAATTGTTTAAAATTTAATTAAAAATTAATGAAAATTTAGTTTAAAAATTAAAAAACGAAGTAGGCCTTTTATGTTCTTATCGGCTACCGAATCGGCTATGGAAACGGCTACCGAATCGGCTACCGAATACTGTATTTACATATCGGAGTAATGAGTCGTAATCGTTTTTATCCATTGACCGATGGCTTGTTTATGCTTTGCCGCGGTGACTAGGAGACAATAATCGTTTGCGTAACGCGTAAGCCTCGTCGCGGGTTTTGACCTAAAAAACGTACTTGCGCGTATGTGTGACTGTGTTTATACGGCTCACACAAACGCCAAGTATTATTATGCGAGAGTGCAGTAACTGAGAGAACGAAAATCACGCGAAGCACGATTATGTGACAAACTGTTAAGTTGTCATCTTAAGAATACATTATAAATTTATTAATTATAAAACTATTTCTGCTACAAATACGTTTTCTTCGTTTGCTTACTTTTAATAACTTTTGTAATTAAGAAAAAAAATTTCAAGCTGTAAAGTGTTGTAAAGATTAAACGTTTCTATACATTTATATTTAAAATTAATTCATATAATAAAAAGGAAAATTAAATTTAAAATTTGGTGAAAATTTAAAAGTTTCATATATCAAAATTTCACAATAATAATTTATAATATAATTTAATATATTATAATACAAAAATTATAACGTTTAGAAAACAATAATACATTATTGATTTTTTTGCTTACCGAAAAATAGTACTTCTAAAAACTATTTATACTTTTTTTATTTTAGAAAATACAATTTTTACTATAATTGTTAATTATGATTAAAAAGTTTACTTTTAAATATTTATTTATATCGTTTTTATTATAATGCTGTTTTTGTTATCTGATATTGAATAATATATATCATGATTAAAAATCGCTCAATTTTTATTAAACGTTAGCGCAAATTTTAGTTGTAATAAATTTACGATTTTGCAGTTTCTACACTTATAATTAATACTATTAATAGCTTATATTAACATTTAAACATTAGAGTTAAAAATAAAAGAGTGAAGAAATTAATTTATTCGAAAAAACGATATATTTTAAATTATTCATTTAAAATTATTATTTAGGTATTTCTTGAAACATTCTCAATTATAATATTCCCAATTATTTAAAAGAAATTATATTATAAAAACTTTATAAATTAAACAAACGTTTAATAGTCAATTATTATTATTTGCAGTATATATAAGATAACATCTTAAATGAATTATTTTTTTAAAAATTGTATTAAACATTTTTATTTAATAATATTAATTTTATTAAGTAATATATATTAACAAACACGCGATAAATATATAACTGATAAAACTTACGTAATTTAATTATTTTCGATAATAATTGTATGATGGTAATAAGTGTTTTAATTAAAGCTATAATTTACAATAATTTTTTAATATATTTCAATATATATTTTCATATATTTACAAATAACAAAATATTATAATCAATAAAATCGCAAAAAATTTAATTAAAATACAAAATTATTTTCTTAAAAAGATACAATCGATTTTAAATGAATTATAAATTTTAAACTCTAATAAAATTATAGTTATAACGCATTAAAAATATGGAAATAATATAAATTATATATTGCATATGAATTATAATGAAAGGAAAATGCAAATTTTTAATATAAAATCTACATTCTTTTTCCTTTTATTTTATGGTATATTTTTATCTTAATATATATTAAATGATAATTTTAAATTAGCGACATTTGGAAAGCTGTTAAATTGATATTTTGTATTATTATGAGTTCATGTTTTAAAACTACGTTTGATAACTATTGAAATTTATATATTTTGCTTTTAGTGTGTTTTATTTAAATTATCGATTAAAATATATAAAATAGTATTAAACCGTATCAATAATTTTTAGAGTCGATCGTTTTTTATATTCTAATTAATAAATATTGTAAATTAAATAATAACTTTAATCTATAATGCGTTTTTCAAATTAATCTACGTTTTTCAATTAAAGATATCATTTCATTTTCTCGTTAAAGTATCCTTTTAAATTGAAAAAAATTTAATTTTAGATGTTAATTAAATTAGTAAGTAGAGCGAATATACGAGTTTGTTTTATATAATCTATTTTAATTTTAGATTGAACTTCACCTTTTATACTACTTTTTGTTTTAAATAGGTACACACATAGTTATATCGATTAATCCTTCACAAAAAATAACATGCTTTATTTAAAATTACCGTCACGATGTTCAATTTGTTAAAGATATTCAATGACAGATCTAAAAAAAAACGAATTACAGACCCTCATATTTGTAAATTTATATATATATATATATGTGTGTGTGTGTGTACTCGATTCTTTGCTATTTTACACTAAACGCAATAATATTTTTAAAATGTATATACTTTTTTATAATTTTGCTACATTTATATTATTACATTATATATAAATAAATATGTTTTAAAAAATTAATTAAAGAACCTTTAATTAAATTACTTGAAGTATAATGTAAAATATTTTACACAATTTCTGCACTTGAAATAGTCTAAAGGAATAGGATTAAATATTAAATGTATAGTAGGTAGGATAAAACTAAAATTTTATTGTTTTCGCTAAAATTTCAAATTAATAAATTCAAATATTCTGTAGAATATTTTATTTCTTTCATGTATTAATATATTTTTTTAAATTAAATAAAATATAATTTCTCAATTTAGTTTCGAATCATAAAAAATGAAACAAATGTATACATATTTATGCATAAAAATATGCATTATATCGCGAATAAGAATATTATACATAAATTAAAGAATATATTTTTACATTAAAAAAAATTTAATTTCTAATATATATAATAATAATATTTAATATATAAATAATAATATATCAGAAGTTATAAACTTAGATTGTAAACTTTATTATTCTCTTTATTGTGATTTAATTTAATTGAGTGAATTTAAAATTTTTTGATCTAATATATACATATATATATAAGCTATATTCAAGCTTAACGTAAATAGTAGATGTATTACTTGTAACTTTGGACAATATCAGTTATACAAATAAAGTTTGACCTTTATTATGAAATATTTGATTCGATATTCGTGTCAATCGTTAAATGCTCGTCAAATTTATCCAAATTTATCACTCACTTATTACATCGATAAAACACCAAAATATTCATTACTGAAATATGACGAAAAATTGGCGGATAAAAATTTAATAGAATTATACATTATATTACTTTGCAATAGCAAAAATTGAACTTATTAGAAAATCATTTATTAATTATATTCTTTCTAAATTCGATTAAATTATAAATCAGATGTAATTAAACATTTTTTATTATTTTTATTTTTTATGTGACAAGGTAATCCATTGGTTGCATTGCTGCGTAATTATTTAGTTCGCATCAATTATGTGTAATTTTGCACAGTTTCGTGTAATATCGAACGACATTATCCTAATATGTATCGTTATATTTTTGAGAGAACCCTTATCTTTATGGCAGAGTATTATATGATTAACATATAGATTTAGTTTGAATTTACTGAACTCCTGATCACCGCAGTGAACGTTCAACTTGCAAATTCGTTTGCTTCATAATTTGATATTACATATTCATTTGTTGTTCATACTTCGGAAATACAAGTTGATCAATAATCGAAATTGTCCTTTATAAAAGATGTATGAAAATTACCAAAGCAATGCTAGTATTACTAAAAAAATTTACTGTTTTATGATGCACACAAGTTTCAAAAATGTTAAGAGGTCACGAGCAAAACTTTCTTTTCAAGCTAATAAATTATATTCATGCTTAGATTCATTGGCTCTATATTTCACTTTTTATTATATATAAGGAAGATGAAACAAAAAAAAACTAAGTTTCAAATTAATTTATATCTTTTTCTTTTTTAAATCAAAATATTAGGTAAAAAATTAATTTAAGTGTCTATGTTCATTAGAAAATGTTACGCGAGTGTGAAAATTAAATTCAATGCAATCAAAATGTTATGAAAACATATTAAATTTCTTACGCTTTCAATAATAAATCATTCTAATGGTAGTATTCGATTAAGTTTATATCATGAATAGAGGATTAGAAAGATAAATTAAATATAAACTTGCATAATATTTCAAAGATTAAAGTCAAACTTTTGTGTCCACATATTTTAATAAATTCACAGTCGTATGAAATAAAAGAACATAATATAATTCTAATATAATAACTCTTGTATAAAATTAAATCTTTCTAATATTTATAATCAATTTCCAATATTATTCTTATTTAGAAATTGTGGAAATTGGAAATTATTACAGATGCGTTGTATCAACCAAACAAAAATTTTTATTTTTAAATAAAATTTACTAAAAATCATTGTCATCCTTATGTGAATAACTGTTTTTATCTTAAAAATTCATTAAAATAATTTCTAATGAAAATAAATAAAAGTGCTTGATAAAATCTGATTAATTTAAATAACGGTAATTTTTATTCATAAAAATTGATTTATGAAAGTTTATGAGAATTATATGCTGTATTCTAAATAATAAATATATTAGAAAGAATAAAAATTAAATTGCGATTTTTTAAAAATACTTTTTAAATTGTAGCTTTTATTGTTTTGCTTTAGTTACGTAACGAAGCAACTCGATTAAAACAAACATAATTTTCTCACGAAAATGAATTTAATATTCAATCTATTTCATATACTTTATCGGATGTAAAATATGGAGTATACCTACACCATTATGTGAATACAAAATTCTTATACTTCTCATTACGCTGTTACATTAAGAATTAAAAAAATGAAAATCTTACAAAGTGAAAGGAAAAATATATATAACCATTTAAATATACTATTTGGTATTATACATGTAATACCTATTCAACTAGGTAAAACTATTTTTCCTTTCTCTGTCTACATCTTCATTGTCATTTTCTATATAAATAAAATTGCTTTTAAATAAATAAAAATACTATTTGAAATATGGGAACTTTTCCTTCTTTCATAGATACGAAAATGAATCATTTTACTAGATATTCATATTTATATGATTTTGGGCAAATTTTTTAAAAAATTACGAATCTTATATAAGAGTAACCATCAATTAATAAAAAAAATGAATTATTACAAATTAAATATGAAAAAAAGTATTACAGAATAAAGATTTTTAAAATACTATCAGTATAACTATTCACTTACATGGTTTTATTAATCGTTTTTAATTATTCAAAAAAAAATATAATAATAATATATGCATAAACTTTATGTTTATTCAACATACAAAATTAATGTTTTTTATATTTGCTTTTTATATGTTATTTGCATATATATTTAAAATCAATAAAATTCATAATTTCTTTAATACTCTAAAGTTATTAAAATTAAGTAATTTTATTCTGCAATTTAATATTTTGTTGTGTATAATGTTATTTATACATATTTTACAATATCATATTTATATTAAATACATAAATTTGTATATAAAAGAGATAATATGATTCATCCATAAATTATGAATAATCAGGGTCTAGATTGTATTACTATTACAAAATATCCCTTTCACAATCTAATCGAAAGAATGAAACTGACTAGTCAGACTTATTAATAAAACTTAATATTATAACTTATATTGTAAAAATTTGTTTTTTTATAAACTTGGAAAGTTTATAAATATACATATGTATGTATATATGTATGTAAACATGTTTAATTCTATGAATAAAAAAATAATTGTATTAGTTTGTTAAATAGTTGTTATTAGTTTTATTTCATCTTTTTCAATGATGATTTTTTTATGAAGATATTTTCCATTATACATTTTCAATAAGTTTTATAGTAATATTTTATTAATACTTGATATTAACATTTAATCTTGATATCGAATATTCAACTCGATAAATTATTGAATATATAAAAAAAAATTTTATTGTCATCGCTTGATTATAAGCATTCGTTTCCTAAAGGTATTCCTAAAGGTTACTTTTAGGTATTATTTAGTTTCACAGAATATATTTTAAGTGTTAAAATAACTAAAAATCAAGAATATAATGTACTTATATCATTTCTACAATAATTTAACAATCAATTGTGATTGTAATGAAACAAATTAGTTCTTTTAAAGCTAAATTATCGATTCCATTATAAAATAATATTTATGATTCATATAGTAGTATGTTTAGAGAATAAATGTAAACAACATTAATAAAATATTATAATTAAAATGCTTTTATATTTAGAATTTTTTACGAACTAAACAGATAAAAATAATTCAAATAAAAAAAAAAATATTGTCTATAATATCCATCATAAACATTATTGGTATATACTATTGGTTGTGCAAATGATCTCATTCATTAGGAGTCTTACAACCTTTAATTGCTCTCATTCAAACTTGTAAACTTGTGCAAAAAAAAATTTTATATATAAATAGAAATCAAAAGAGAATTCACGGACATATTAATTTTTCGTTTTGGTCACACGATCCGTCTCTAGCATTTCATACAAGATAAACATAATCTATCATACATGTGCCGTTCCTATTTTAGCCACAATTTATCACAGCCAAAGCTTAGCTTTTAAGAACTAATTGATGGTGTGTTTTTAGTCTCTCTCTCTCTCTCTCTTTCTATCAATCTATTTATCTATCTTACTCTATTACTTACTCTTATTCACTCTTTAGGTCAAATAAATTAACCCATTAGGAGGTTATGTACATTAGCTGTGGCTGATATAAAGAGAACAGAAACGTGTGAAAATTCTTAGACTAAAATTTACCATGCTATAAATAGGAATGTCAATGAATAAGATAAGATAATTGCTAAAATATAAAATGTTAAAAAATTTGTCACACATTATGCAAATTACTTGTACTTTTTTCTAACGAAAACATTTTATTAATATTTTATATTACATATACATATATATGTAATGATGTTATAGAATTACAGAAGTTTAGAATATTTAATTTTACGTCAAAATAAACAATGAAAATTTATCATATTTGAAAACGAATAAAAATAAAAAATGCTTTAAATATAATGGGACTGTAAATAAAAATTATATTTAAAAAAGTTAAAGTGCTGGAAATAAATGTATCATCTTCTGACAATTTTTTTAAATTTGATGATTTTTCTTGACAACGATAATAGCATTCATCGAGTCACAAATTAAAAATATTTTTTTTCGCATCGTAGCTTATAAATGATGCAGCCTTAACTTTAATTGTTTATTCTGTCTCATAGTCTCAAATAGATTTGTTGTTCGAAAAAAATTTTTTATTTGCTTTAATAATTATATATTTTTGTCTAAGAAAATATTTCAATGATTTCCAATAGTCATTTGTGTTAGTTTGAAAAATTAGCGAAAAGTGCTATTCGTCGGATTCAAGTTATGACATTTGACTACTTATTCTTACAATCTTTTTTTAAAATATGATGATATAGTTTTATGTACGTTGTAAGATGTTTGCACAATGTTTTACAATGCAAGGCGTAGGTATCCAGTAATCATAGATTTTATTCTAATTTATTAACTCACAAAAAATATACGAGATAAATAAGTATCATGTAAGAAATATTATTATTTTCATTTTCGAAAAGAAAATCAATGCACAATCCAATAATTATAAAGAATCGTAGAGAATTATAGATTTATCATTGATATAATATATCAAATATAAATATATGAATAATTACTAGAAAAGAATATGGATACGTGATTTTTTATTTTTGTTTTACTAAAAAATATTAAAACAGAGTTCTATTCGATAATATTCGATCGAATAATAGTTTATTAAAAAATTTTCAGAGGCATTAAAAGCAGATAATGCAGTATTATTTTACTTCTTTATTCGAATACATACAAAAAAATAAAAAATATTTTTTATATTTAATATCAGTGTTTTAGCGATAATATATTTAATTCTTGATTTAATTTTTTGATTGAATTTTTATGAGTAATAATAATAATAGAATCATGATAATATAGATACTTTAACTCGTGAATAAAAAAATGTAATCGAAAAACATGAGAAATTAAAATAATGTAAAAAAATATAAAAATTATTGAAAATGTATAATATACATTTATAATTAATATGTATTATTTGGATTTTATATATTTATGATGTCAATTTCGTAAATACATATAAATAAGCTCAATATTAAAATACTTTGTTGAAAAATATAAACATAATTAACTGGTAAATGTAGCAGACTATTTTAGCGTAAGTAATAAATACAATGGTAGTTTAAGTTTACAGTTTCCGAGTGTACAGGATCCATATTTTGGGTAGCTAATCACAGAGCAAGCTCAGATCACATCGAATCGTCCTAAAAATAGGCCCAGAGGAAACGGTGAATTCCTGAACACCGGGAGAACTTCCGGTGGAATCCGGAGAATTTAGGTGCATACGCGCTTAACCAGGGCTGTGAGTCACCAGCGAGTCGAGGGAGCGGAGAAAGGCTAAAGGGTACCGGTGTCAGCGACTGGTCGAAAATAATTTCGCGAGACGAACGGTGTAGGGAAAAAAGGAGCTGCGCCGTCGGGCTCCGACCTCGGCAATGAAATTCGCAACGCCGACGGACTGCCCTTGGCCTCGACTCGTACCGCGACCGAATCGTGACACTTTCTCGCGACCCTTTCGCTCCTGGAACCCTTCGAGGGTGGGCGGCAAGCGAGGCTTTCTATATATACGCGCGTCTGTCTTCGAGCGAAATTTCGAGGTGCGCTCCGTCGGGTTTTCGAACCAAACTACAACGACGATCTTTTGCTATATTTAAAAAATTGTAAACCAACGTTATTTGTAAGATGCCAAATTTATCGATGCAACTCCGGTTCTGTCTAATTTTTTATGGAAATAATTTTAAAAAATAAGTAATAAAATAGACGTTTAACGTTACGATTAAATATACGACTAAGTTTATATATATACATTAGTTTTACGCTCTTTCATTTGACATTTATAAAACAATCGATTTGAGTTAGAGTATACGTTAAATAAATTTTAGGAAGGAAGAATACATAAATGTCTTTGTAAATCAGATGTAACTATGCGCGTGAAAACCCTGTTTTAAAAATAGAATTTTCACGGTTGAACGGTGATAGAATTTCACTAGAAAAATAGCGGTACGAATGATATGTCTATTAACGAAAATAGTTTAAATAGGGTATAACGTTTGTAAGAAACAAATCAAAGATATTTCCTGTTTGATATAGGTTATAAATTTAGACGCGACCTAAAAAGAAAGTAAATAATTCATTGGTTATAGTATAAAGACGTAATAATAAAAGCAGAAAAAGCTTTAAAATGTATTAATTGTGGGTCGAAGGGTTTTGTTTCGAAGCAGTACAATCGACTTACGTATAAAAAGAATAGAATTCACGTTAAAAGCGAAAAAATGTCCGAAGACTGTATCATAGAATGTAGAAGTGCGTGAAAAGAAAAGCATCGAATTACGGTGAATTGTAACATGAATTCGTTAAACGCAAACGTCGTCCGAAGCACGAGAGCGCATTGTAAATTCGTCAGTATTACATAATTAGCCGTCATACGACATACGAGATCCTTCTTCAATCCTTCTTTAATGCGACTCTTATTTCTAAGGACCCGGCCGCGAGCGAATCGCTCCCCGAAATCCGATCGACGCAGTCCTCCATCGCGTCCTCCTTCGTCTATTGTTCCTCCCGGGGCTTCCACGAGGACGAAAGTGACCGCCGGAGAATTCTCTCGACGCGTACGAGCGATGGACGAGGGGGAGGCCGGGGTTCGAGGAGTGCGTCCGGTTTTTCTGGTTTGCAAGGAGCAGTAGCCTCCGTGAGAGACGAAGCATCCGTCCGCCCGGAATAGAGGAGGAGAGAAAAAACCTCTGGCTCGTCGCCCAGGTATTCCAGGGGTGTGATTTACTCTGTGGGTTCTCAACGTTCTCGAGGTATCTAGAGGTATCTAGAGGTATCTAGAGGTATCTCGAGGTATCTCGAGGTATCTCGCGGAATCGTTGCTTTAACGTTTATCCTTTTACCTCGACTGGACCTCGAGAACTTTTTTCGGACTCGTCAATTGACCTTATGAACGAAAAATGACCTTCTCTTTTACCCACGGTCGTTGCGCAATCTTTAAACGTAGGGGAATATTACTTTTTGTTTGCTGCGGCACATCTGGATTATAAAAAACATGTCGTTACGACGTATTAACGATCGATCGTAAAGAAATAGACGAGTAAAAGGATAAATAATCAAACTTGGAATGCATTAAAGTTCTAGGATGAAAATTTATTTATTAATAAAATGATACGGTATCTTTAAAATATTCAGAATTATTTTTCATAAATAATTACTATTGATAGGAAAATTTACCAGAGCATGATGTAAATGTTTGGAATTATATATAAATGAATTTTTAACAATTCTACGTATTTATAATTAAAGTAATATTTTAATCAAAACTATTTTATTACATTCTAAAAAATAAAGTTCTTCAAATTTAAGAATTCATCGTACAAATTATCGATAGAAACAAATTGAATACAAACTTCGAGAAATAATATCATTGTAGATATAACAAATCGATTTTTATTTAACAGTTTAAAATATAGATTTTTAAAAAAAAATTCCATTACTTTTTACAAATTAGATGTTTTAGTCATTTTTAATTAAACGCTATATATTAATTACTGTGATTTATGAATTAATATGTACAGTAAATCAGCTGAGTTTACTAATTTTGTCTTGCTATAAATTTAGTTTTTGTTCGTATTGAAAATAATATTGCAACTAACTCGTTTTTATAGTCTTTCAGATATAAATAATTTCTATGCTGATCGAAGGATTTACCCAAAAATTTCAATGAATAAAGTATCCTATAAGCAGTATTTGTTTACTTCCATCATTATCGGTCTATATTCGTTAATGTTATCTACCTCTAATATCGTTTGAAATACAAGATTTAAACTTTTGGTTCATGTTATTGTAACAGCTATGTATCTATGATGTGTTAGAAATATAAATTATGTAATTATGAATAAGTTGTGTGCGCGAATAGAACAATTATTTCGTATTATTATCTCTTGTACTTTTAAAGGAGTGCGATAAATTATCGAGAATCTTGAAATGAAACTCGATATTATTGCCATGCATATTTTAAATATGAGTATTATTCATATATTTTCAATTATACTAGCTTGTTTACCGATAGATTCAACCCTACTATATTCGATATATAATTTTTATAGTATTGATTAATTTTTTAACAGCTTATTAACAGAATCAATTTTTACACTTATAAGGATTGTCAACGTGTCTTGTATTCATTTTATCGAATGTTCGATCGAACACATTGTTAAACGATATCATTTGTTAGTGTTTAGGATTGTCTATAATTAATTATCTAATTAATAAAAGTGATTGTGTACACATAAATTGAAAATAATCCCTATTTTTTTTAATAACCGTGTTATGTTGAGTAACCGTATTATCTAATAAATCGTTTGCTGTTCGTATAAAAAGGACTTGTATAACAAGTAAGCTATTAGTTATTAATGAATTTTTGAATATTATTAAAAATCAAGATATATAAGCAACGTTAAGTTAAGAGCAAATCAATTCAACGTATTTTGTTTTGTTCTCTTTACACTTTTGTTTACATTTTCATGAATATAAAAACTTTAGAACCCTTTTGACAGAATCCAGTTAAATATATTAAATTAAATTTATAAATCTAATTGATCGGTAAATTGCTTAAACAAAGTCTATTCCTATGGAAAATAAAAATTAAAAGTGTATGGCGATCTTAAAAAATATACTAACATTCTTTCAAATTTAACATTATGATTAATTTTACAGATTATAGAAGAATAACGATCCTGTTAAAAACACGATCGTTAAAATTATATTCAGCGATCGTTTTTCGATAAATGTTTAAACGTTTATGTTTAAAAACAAGGATTTTATTACGTTATTATTATTAATTGTTTAAAAACATGATTAAATATTGAAGAAATTTGATGCTCAGAATCATTAATATTCAAACAATTGACATAGAACATTTAAAAAAATAGTAAATTATCTGAATTAGTTATTGTAATATAGAATTGAGTAACAGATGTATAGTAAAACTTAGAAAATGACATTTCTCAACGATTAAGTAAAGTATTTAGAATGCTAAAATGCAAACGTTATAGATATGATTAAAGTAATCGAAAAATATTTTATGAATTGAATATAAACAATTTAAAGATTTATTTATCTATTTTTAATTTTTTGTTAAAAATACATTGTACTCACATAGACGTGCAAAAAAAATTAAATTCAAATATTTTATATCTTGTCCGCTCTTCATATTTATAATATGAAGTTAATTTATTGTTTAATAAAAAAATATAATATACATTTTATGTTGTTTTATATTTTAAGTTTTTAAGACCTTGATTAATAAAAAACGCAAGATGATTCACAAGATTTGTAATACCAGGAAAAAATATAGTTGGCATACGAAATTAAAATAGTACAATATCATTATCGTAAATCTTTTCGAGAATCACGTTAATTTCAGTAGTCAGAACATGCTTAGTTGTAAAGTAATGTGTGAAAAGCATTATCTGCGAGAAAGCGGAAGAATACATTAGTAATTGTTGTACAATCTATCTCTCGGTTGTACTGTAACAATAAAAAATGGTAATACAGAATTGTCGCCGGAACTTTTTCTTTTTTTCTTTTTTCCTTTTTTTTATTGTTTTATTATTAATCGTTTATATATATACAGTTATATTGCTTTATTAAGTAAAATTAAACATTTATTTAAACCTTTGTATTATATCATATTATTAATTAATAATTTTCGTACTCGTTCTAGATTACTTAAAATTTTAAAATGTATAAATATACATATATTAACATTAAAATATTTTATAAATTAAATTTTTTCAAAATCCTTTATTAATTTGATATATTTTGATATTTTTATTATGAAGTAAAAACGTTAGGATTAATAAAATTTTCTTTATTGTAAAATATATTTTTATATTTTTAAAAATAATAATACATCTAATAAATTATATTTTAATAAATATAAACACTAATAAATTAAACTCATACGACAAAAAAAATAAATACACTTTAATTTTATTGTACACGATTGTATTAGTTGAAATTTTCTTGAAAATTTAACACAAAATAAAGTTAAAATTTTAATAATACATATCTTATATTGTTCTTATTAATAACCGAAACTTATTTCTTAATATAATTTATATTCTTAATATAATTAGGATGAGATCGCTTGTTCCGGAAATATAAACTTATCAAAACTGCTAAACTCCTTGTAGTTGAGAGTCACTTTATGCAGTTAGGCTCTCGTATATATATATAGTACAGTTGTATGCTGTATAGTTTTAAAAAAAAAATTTTACCAAGAAAATTGCTCATTAATTATAAGCTAAGCAAACCAACGACTCGTCTGTATAATCAAACTATTCAACAATTCTACCTTTTTAGAAACTAATCGTTTTTCATTGTCAAAATACTTTAAAAATAATAAAATGGTTTTGATTTTCTATAAATCTTTAAATTTTGTACCGCAATCGCTAAAACTATTGATTATTATAAGAATTAGAATTTATATTCTATCTTAAAAATAAATCAAAGTCATATTAAATCATTTTAATTTCTATTATTGCGTCACTTTGTGTGACTTTATTATTTGAATCTTTACGATGGAAAACAATCGTTATATCGCATAAAATTTAAACAACAGACAAGTAAGCGTTTTATTTATTGATAATATCCATAAATATCTACGCAATTTTAATAACTATTTTAATAATTACGTGTTAATAGTATAATTGTTAGGAATAGTATTGTCTTCAAACAAATACTATTTAAACACATTATTGAAACAACGCGTATCGTATTAACACTTATAACTAATCGATACATAATATGTAATTAGCGTATAAATAATTAAACAAAAAGAAGTATAAAAAAGAATTATAATTAAAATAGATTGATACTAATTATGCAATGCCATTCGGAATGTCGACCTTCTATACGTAATTTATAATACAGCGCATAAATAAGTAGCTAAAGTAAATCGGCTATTTTTAAACTATTCCTTTTTTTATTAAAGATAAAGTAAATAAAAAAACTAGTTAAGTAAGTAGTGATATTTTATAATATAAATATGATATCTACTTGAAAAATCCTCAAAAATATTACTTGAAACAAATGAGTTTAAATACCTTTCTATAATAGTAACAAAACAAAATCAGGAAATTCTATTACATTTATTTAAGAAAAATAAGGTATATGAAATAAATTCAACCTAATATTATTTGATACGAGGTTAAGTTATTATTCATAAACAATAAACTTTAAATATCATAATTTTAATTAAATAATAAATATATTAATAAATATATTATATGCTGATATCTAAATTTTCTTAATTTTGATAAATCACTAAAAGTTTTCATAATATTGATTAGTTTTTTTAACTAATGTTATTATATTTTATTCTAAATTTAATATCATTTTTATTATAAACATTATATTAGTTTTTAATCAATTATCCAGCTTGTTTTTAACTTTGGATATAAAAGTGATTTTGGAAATAATTAAATAAATTTTAAATTATTTTAAATTATTCTTTATAAAAATAAAAATTTTATTTAAATAAAAATACAGAGCAATGTTATTTATTATATTGTTTTATTTTAAAACGTAATCTACTATTTAATGATATAGATTCCAATTTTTTTTCTTTACTTTTACATATTTTAAAAACTTTTATAACTTTAAAGAGATCTTTCTAATTTAGAATTCAACTAGTTATAAAATATTTTTATACAAATCATCTTGTTTTTTTTTAAAGAATGATTTTATATAGAACTATAAGGAAACGTAGGTATAAATTTAATTATAATTTTCGAATAGTATAAAAAATAAAAGAAAAATATTTTTAAAAAAATTTCTGTTTATACATATATTTTTTTAAAACGAGTTGTACTTATACTAATTATATATATAAACATATATTGATAATTAAGCACAGCAGAATTTTTATACATGTACTAAAGAAGTGAAAGGACATTTAAATAATATAACTAACTATAATATATTCTTTATTTTTTTAGATACAAATTATACGTATAACTTAAATTTGTATATTTATTGCATTAAATTTTATAAAAATATCTTCGGTAGTATCTATATTTAAAGTGTTAAATTATTATAAAATACTCATTTTAAATTAAATTCATGAATAAATTATAGATAATTATAGATAATGTATAGATTGAGTATCGACATCAATACTTTTTAAGTTATAATTTAAATCTATAAAATATTGAAAATACTTTTTTAATTAAGCATTTGATTTTACAATATACTTCAATACAAATATAAACTTTACTAAAAAAACTGACAAAAATTCAAATAAATATAGCTAAATTTGTTTCAAATTAATTCTTGTTTAAATAATTTATAACTTAGCATTTAATATTGTCTATAATAAAAAAAATTAACTTTTATTACATGTTGATAAAGATAAAAGATGAGATAAACATACTTGTTTTAGAAGTGAATATAAGATTATTGGTTATGCAACTGCTAACTTGGTGGGAGTAATGTAATACTTGTAACTTACAGGTTGGTTAGATCAACTCAGTCTGTATTCTCGTAAAGAACGTTATAAGATTTTCGTCTTTGTTTCATTATTTACAAATTATTTGAGTTTGTGAAAAGCAGATTTTATCAAAAGTACAAAAAAAAAGTTTAATTTTTTAGTGTCTGTTTTAACTCGCATAGCAATACTGTAAAATACCTCTGGAAAACTACTAGTAACCTATCCAAGTGTACTATATCATCGATTAAAAAAAATACTTTTTTTCGAGTATTGTCAAGAGTGAAATATATTAATTTATTTTTAAATAAAAATATATATTTTATTGCGAAAAGGATCGTTTTAAGATACGATGTCTAATCCAGTACGTCTTCTTTCAGTTTAGTCTATAAGTATGAATGTACATGTCCGAATGAATGACTAAAGAATATATATATATATATATATATATATAGAGGGAAAGAGAATTAAGGCATAGCAAGAATATAAATTTGCACAATCTGAACCTACCTTTAAACTTATATTTAAATTTATTTCTATGAAAAAAATTATTTTGTGATGTTCAGTACCTATTAATTAAAAGGTCAAATTTTAACTACGATCTATAATCGATGTTTTAAACTATTGAAAAAACTTATCAGGGTATTTTTTAAATTAATTAACAATAAAGAATAATATTACGAACATTATTATTAATTAGTTAAGATACTAAATTGTACTATTTCTCAGTTTATGTAAATCAAAGTTAATAATTTTACAAAAGTCTGGGTATCACAGTAACTTGTTACAAGGTTTGAACGAAGGATAACATTCCATGTAGGCAAAACCGCAAAGTACTAAAGATAATTAGTTGAACTATTGATTAAATCATTTTTTTATTAATAAATATTAATTTTAATTTAAATGAAAATAATAATATGATCGTTAGAATAAAATACATTTAAAAATACTTACGAAATATTGATAAAAAAATGAATTAAAATTACTTTAAAGGATAGTGTGGTCCAAAATAGATAATTTTCATGTATACTTAAAAGATTATAAAGTAATTTCGTTTAAGATGATGATGATAAAATCCGTTAAGAAAGACTCTTTGCATAAAAGAATTTCTTCCTGTAGTTTTAACTTAAAAATAATAATTATTTTTTAATTTTATACAAAAATGGATATAAGAGTTGAAGAATTTAAAAAAATTTTTGAAAATATTCATTTAGGGAAAACAAATTTTTCATCGGAATTAAATCTAAAACTTTTGTAAAATTAAAAATTTAGACAAAATATTATTTTAAAAAGTGAACCTTAGTTATGAATTTATTCATTAAGATTTGTTGGAGTATGGTTTATGAGAAAGCTACAATGAGAATTTTTGATTTTTAATTAATTTATATTAATTAATTTTTAATGCTTATTCCATACAGTTAATTTTTAGAATTTAAATATTTAATACATAATAAATAATAACAATAATACAATGATTTGCATTTTATCGTTTTTGCATTTTATCGTAATCACTACAAGTTTATTTTTATTTTTTCATTGTCATTTAGATTAAAAATAGCGATGTAAAAATTATCAGAGATTAAATGAAGCTTTGTATTATTAAGAATAATATTTTAGAATTATATTTCTTTGAAATTTTTGTGAACTTTATTAATGTATATAAATTTTAAAATTAAAATTTTAATTTAAAATTAATTTACAAGTCTTCAATGTTAAAATTTTTTATGATTTATTCGATAGTTTTCGATTAATATTAATAACTGAATTCTGTTTAAATTATTAAACTAACTTACACGAATTTATTAATCAAATTATTTGTTATACTACTAAAATATTATTTTAAATATAAAATTTTAAAGTAAAGCTATGATTAAAATGTAATGATTTCTTAGTAAACAGATATTTTTAATGTAAAATATTTTTTCAATTTTCATACATATAATTGAATACAGTCTATTGTCATAAAACAATATGATAAAAAAATAATTTTAAACTAAGATAAATATATACTGATTTAATTTTTTTAATTTTTAGGATCTTGAAAAACTTTATATGCCAAGTTATTGGAGCAAAACCTATGGACCTACGGAATTATTAGCTAGATATATGAAGATTTGCGAAGATAGTAAGCTTGCAAATGTAAATAAATTTGTACAATAAATTATTTTCATTTTATTCTTATTTCAGTAACAAATAAAGTTCGCGGTTCTATTGAACACGAACTGGATATTCCTTATGGATCTTCCGAACGTACAAAATATGATATTTACGGAACGAATCTTCCAAAAAGTAAATTAAATGTAATTCTAATAAAACAATAAGCATACCAATAATTAAATTTAATAAATTATTTAATCGTTCAGATGCTCCGATATTTTTATTTATTCATGGAGGATATTGGTCAGAATTCTCGAAGGATTTGTCATGTTTTGCTGTACCAAATTTTGTTGCCCACGGGATTAAAGTTATTGTAGGTGGTTATGATTTATGTCCCAATGGTAAGGCCTTATTACATATACACATTTTATTATATCTTTTAATAAATACGTAATAATTTTAAAAATTATTATTTTTCTTATTTTCAATTTATTTTAAAAGTTTTTATAGATAATACCAATGTTTATAATTATTTATTGCAAACTATTCATTTAAATTATTTATAGTCAACAAATAGGAATTAAAAAACTTATCAAAAATATAATTATATAACTTTTTATAAACCAAATATGAATATTAATTCTAGTAAGATTAACCGACATAGTTCAACAAATAAAGGTACTGGTCGAGAAAGTTTTAGCTTTGGCACATACCTCGGGATCGAAGTAAGTTCAAAATAAATGTACAACTAATCTTAGATACGCTAGAGCACAGTTTATTAGATTTTTATTTTTAAGGCCCATTTTCTTTTTCTAAAATGAAGCTTGAGATAAAGTTAAAATAAAATAAAGTTAAAACCAATCGATGCATTTTTTTATTAACGTATCAAATTTATTTATGTATGTATGCTTAAGGTATAAATATTAATATGAATTTTAGTAAAATTGTATCTATTAGCGTAGTTTTTTAAACAGAATTGACGATAGAAAAAAATGTCAGCTTTGGTACATATTTTATAATCGAAATAAGTAAAAGGTAAATATACAACTAATTTGTATATAGTAGAACATAATTTCTTAATTTTTTATTTTTACGCTTGTTTTTTTTACAAAAAGAAAAAAGAAAGATCGCATTTTTACTAATATATGAAAATTTATTTCTGCATATGTGAATAAGTTATTGGTATTAAATATAGACAGAATTAATAAAATTATATTTATAGAAGTGTATTTTAACGATAAATATCACTTTATCGTGAAATATTTTTGCTAAAGAGGACGTGTTATGTGTTGAACATTATATTGTGGTTGTTTTATAAAGTTTAAGTTAAAATTGTATTTATTTAAATATAAATTATCCTACTTAATTCACTACAATGAAACGCATACATTTATAACACAAATATACACAAGAAATGTTGTGTTTGGTATAATGAAATGAGTCGAAAAAGTTTTTATGAATTATAATTAACTGTACAAGTCTATAAAAGTTTTAAGTTAAAAAAAACTGTATCGTCATACAATGATAATAATTTTTTTACAGTCTGCCGCATATACAAACATTAGAATTGTTTGTGCGACTTTAATATACCAGAATATTGTACAACTCTTGGTATCAAATACACTAAATACACAATAGTGATCATCAGATTTTTCCATTCTTCATCTTTTTTGTACAAAATGTGTAATGTTTACTAACGATACTTATACTTGAAAAACATTATAGATGCGTATGGATTTGCGGTCACAGCGCCGGGGCTCATCTTACAGCGAGTCTTTTACATGATCACAATTGGCTTGACCTTATGAAAAGGCAGGATTATCTAGATTCGCTGAAAGGTCTTATTCTTATCGGTGGTGTTTATGCGCTCGAACCTTTACTACAAACGAGCGTAAACAAAGCGCTTAATTTAACCACGTAAGTTCATTAATTATCGCATGGCATTATTTTATATTTCATAATTCATATTTTTTCGGATTTATTGATTCTTATATAAAATTAGAAAAACATTCGTAGTTTTGAATACTACGCATTATTAGTTAATTAATAAGTACAGTTTATCCTTTATTTAATTTCTTTGGGATTTTGTTTATCCATAATAACTGATTTCATATACGTAAATAATCACATTTACTCGTAATAATATTACAATATATATTATATATAAAAATAAATTGATAATGTAATGTATTATAATTATTCAAAGACTATAAAAATCATTATTATAGAATTTTATGTTTTAAACTTTTTTAAACGCTCAAAATAACAATAATTTTTCGTATGACAAACAAAAATTTCCCATGTACAATAGTATAAACTATAAATACCTATACATTTTTCATTCGTAAACACTTACCGGTATCTATATTCGACTTTGAAAAACTTTCATTTTTATATTCCAATTACTTAACACCGATTATACAACTAAATTCATATATTATACAAAACTTATAGTAATAAAATTACTTTATTTATAGCGACGAAATAAATTCATATACATTCGCACCTTTAAATATATCGGATCTCGTAGAAGATAATTTAACGTCGGTACGTGATCTCAAAGTAATTGTAACAGTAGGAGAATGTGATTCACCTGTTTTCATTGAAGAGTCGCGTCGATATGCACGAGTAAGTAAAATATTTTTCATTCCTTCTGTATTTTATTTATACTCAGTAAAAATTTAATTTTTCTTTTATAGAGACTTACAAAATTAGTTGACAATGTTGAATTTATTTTGCTAAGAGAAAATGTGGACCACTTCAATATTGTAGGAGATCTTATAAAAAAAGAATTTCTTTTATCAAAAATATTGATAAAAAATATACTTGATACAAACTAAAGAAACTATGAAATCAAAATGTTTAACAGATATTAGAGTAAACATTTTTCTCTATTCATTTATAATATAAATATTAAATATGATAAAAAGAAACTCTTTCATTTCAACGAGGCCTTAAACCAAGCAATTAGCTTTCGAACATTATTTGGTTAATAGCTGGATATCTCAAGGATTAGATTTTTTTTGTAACATCACCGTCGTGTATGGCCTTGTAATAATATTAGTGGTTAATGTATTAGAGTTTTGATTTATGTTATTCGTTGGAATATGATTTAAAAGTACACTCGACGCATTTGGAATATAAATAACGTTCCTTTTATTTTGCGGATTAATAATACGAACGTTTCTCGCTATAGCGAATTTGGGACCTCTCGTATCATTTTGAGGTACGGTAACTCGACAATTGTTTATAACATTTTTCACCGCAACTACATTCTTAATTGGCATGCAACGATTACTAATGGCTAAAGGATTAATTATTCGTGTACTCGTAGACGGCAATCGAGATTCTTTTTCAGTGGTCAAATCTACACATTCTGGATTTGATATTCCACTGTATACTTGTCCTACAGGCGTTTGAACATTTTGTTTAACCTTCTCCGGAGATAGAGAATCCTTCCACGAATCGGGTGGTTTTGCAAAAGACCGTACTTTTATAAAAGATGATAATTCCTCTGGTGCGCATTTATCTTGAATATTGGTATCAGTTTCCTTCTCATTGGCAGTAATTTTATTTTCTAAAATGAAATATGAAAAATAATTATACTTAATGAAATCATATGAACAAATTAAAAGATATATTTAACTTTAATAATCTTAAAATTAACTTTTAATTATTCTTAATATTATTATCAATAATATCTTTCATATTAAATGATTCAGTTCTTTTAATTACAAAAATTTTTATAAAATTTTAACACCACATAATGTTTAGTGGCTGATCTATAGCAGATAAAGTAAAGAAAACAAAGCAAGTAGAAGTATAATATTGATATAGAAACAAATCATGAATCGAAATAGTCGTGTATGAATATTTTTCAGTTTCTATACTTATTTTTATAAAGAATAAATTTAATATTGTTTAAGTTTTTCAATAAATAAAATAATATAAACAAGAGAAAAAGTTTATAAATATCTATACATAAAAACATAATTTAGGTGTAAAAATTATAATAACTTTTAAAAAGTCATAATAATTAATATATAATTAGAAGAATATTGAAAAGAAAATTAAAAAATACTAATTTTTTAAATAAATATAAGGATAAAAAATAATGAATAAAATTTAGAATTAAATAACATTAACCAAATTTACTATTTATAACAAAATATTTATTTAAAGTGCACTTTAAATAAATAATAATATAAATAATCCCTTACATGTAATTAATCATTTACTTTTTTAAACACATCAAATAATTATTTTAATAGTACATATGATAAAAAATTAATAGAAAATAAATTAAAGTACAAGTTTTTCAATATATAAATAAATATAGATTCGTTAAAATCAGAAAAACTAAGATTTGTATATAATATTAAGTAAACAAAAATACAACAATAATTAAATATATTACATAAAGTTTAGATAACGTTAGAACTAAATATCCTACACAAATGTAATTAGAGAAGGGTGATTTACTAAGTTAATATTATAATTTTACAAGCTTTTACATATATATTAAATAATACTCATTAGAAACTTTGATGAATAAATTAATATAATAAATGGCCGAAATTTAAAGAAATATTATTTTATTCATTCGTATTATTTGATTGATATTATTTAACTGAAATTAATTACTTCCTGAATTAAAATTATTTTTTGGTTTATTATTAAATTAAATTCATTTCAAAGAAAATATATATTAATATAACTTATTACCAAAAATAATATTGATGCCTTGAACAGTTTTGTAAACGTTTTCATGGGTATTTTCAATTTGAATATCTTCGACTATATCCATTACTTCTAAAGAACCCTTATTTTTTTTAATTGGCGAACTTATTTTTTTATTATCATTTCCTTCTTGAACAATGTTTTCTATTTGTACCATTGATGACAGACAATTTACATTTGCATTATTTGTTTCTAAAACTGTATTTATATTATTACTTGTTCGACTTGCAATATTATTGGAATTGTTTTCATTATTATTCTGGTTAGAATAAGTATTTTTACTTTGTAATTCATTATTTCTAGTAACAGTTTCATTTTCAGTAATATTATGAACAGTTTTTAAAATGTCAACATCATTTTGAATTTTAGAATCCTTTGATATTCTATTTTTATTATTTATCAATAATGTAGGATTACTTTTGTCATCTTTATTTCTTTTAATATTTATTTCCGAACTAAATGGATTCAATTTCATTGTGTCTTTTATTACACAATTATTATCATTTAAAAGATTTATATTTTCTTTAATATTTTTATTTAAGTTATCATTCAAATTCACTTCTTCATCGCTTAAGATTTCGATTTCTTCATGTTCTATTTTTGATAAAGGATTTTTATGATTATATTTTGAACATTCATTTATACCACAAAGTTCTAATATACAGAAAGCTTCTTCATTATTAGCTTTTAATACATTACTAATACCTTTCACTTCATTAGAAACAGAATTAATTGAAATATTTTCATCCAAATTGTTCTTCAATAGATTTTCTTTTTGACAAATGTCATCTTTATTTATATTATTTTTACTTTCTAGTTTTTTGCTATCTGATGCACTTTTAAAGCTTATATTTTTCAATTCACTATTATTATTAAACTCAAGTATATTTGTAGTTTGTTTATTTATTATATCTTTATCATTTTCTTGATATAGTCTATTTTCTTCATCTGTATCATTTTCCTTTTCAAGGCATAATTTATCTTTTTGAACCAAATCATTTGTCTTTTCTTGATTTAATTTATTATATTCGGTTAGATCTTTTTCCTTTTCTTCAGATTTTTCATCTTTATTCAATACAAATATTTTGTCTATTGTATCTTCTTTTTCGTCAGGTTTATTTTTTTCATCTTCATTTTTATTCTCATTATTACATACAGGACTTTCTGTTTGTTTTTGACCTCTTATAAATGCTTCTTCTTCCATCTTCACGTATATTTTAAAAACTTCTTCTAATTTTTTATCACCTTCTTTCTTATTTTGTAGTAATTTTTTATTTAATTCATCATTGTTTAGTGCAGGATCTTCTTCAGTTTCAATATAAGAGAATATACAATTTTTACTCTCAATTATCCTTTGTTTTTTCAAATACTTTCCAACTGATTGAAATGAAGATTTTGCTAAATAAATTATAAATATTGATCAATTATATTCATTTTTATTAATTTATTGTTATTATTTGAACTTCTTAAATTGATGAAAATAATCAAACGCATAATTTTTTAATTTAAAAATAGAATACATGTTTATATTTTCATTATATATAAATGTACTTACCCAATTCTTCTACTTTTGTTTTCTTAAGTCCAAAATTTTTTTCAGCATTACATTTAGAAATACATTGTAAAATGTCTTCGTAGTCAGGTACCGGCAAAAAATCAGCAATTGCAGTATGATTCTTTATATGTTTCAATTTATTAACTCTTTTTATTCTAGCATTAACTAAATCGATAATCGCTTCATCTATTAATTTTATACCAGTCATTTCACTAGATATATCTTTACACCTCAATTGTTTTTTATATATTTCTCGTTTAATTGTACTATCTCCAATTATTTTACTAAGTAATGCATATAATTCTATTAATTTTCTTTTGTATCTATCTTCTTGTATATATGTAGAATCCTCTTCATCGTTAAAATCAACTTCTTGCATTTCTAATTCTTTAATTTTTTTTTGGCACTTATTAATAGCATTTTCTAATTTTTTAACTTTTTTCATATCATCTTTTGACAATTCTTTATCATTTTTTAAAATCATTCTGTCATCGATATTTTTCATTTCATTAGATTCTTTACTTACAATATTTAAATCCTTATCAGATTTGACTGTCTTTAATTCATTATTATATCGTTTTATTTCATCACTAACTTCTTGAATATAAGTATAAAATTTTTCCTCGCGATTCTTTAACATTTTTTTAATTACACCACTGAGAATAAGTTTAAAATCTACATTATTTTTAATAACAGAATCAATTTTATTATAACGTTTTTCTAACTTATGCAAAATTTTTTCTGTAATATTATCTTTTCTTATTCTTTTACATGTTTCAATAAACTTTGCAAACATATTATCCGAATCATCTGGAATAGGTATTTTTTCTTTAACAACTAATTGAGGTTTTATAAATTTTCTAGTTGGTTGGTATTGTTGCGATGAACTAGGTTTCATTGAAAATGAATTATTTGATTCCTTAATAAGTTCAGTTTTTTTAGATAACTTATTTGTAATTTGTTTAGGTTTAGTCGATACCTTAAGCTTTGATGAAGAACAATTATCACTTAAATTTCTATTTTCAGAATTACTTCTTAAGTGATCAAAATTATTTAAATGTTCATTTTTAATATCTTCAATTACTGCATTTGAAAATATTTCATTACAATTTTGAGTATCAATGAAAACCATTTTATTTTCTAAGAGTTTATGCTTTTTAAAAATATTTTCCTGTGATGAGTTAAGTGACAATTTTCTCTTTTGACGTACATTTGCTTTGATTTCATCTTTTTTATTTGGAATAACTTGCTTAGCTTTCTAAAATACATGAATTTATATTAATTATATTAATTATATTAATAATGTTAAGAAAAAGGATGAAGGTAATCATGTTTATACCAAAATGTATAATATAACATACTGTAAATAAAAATTATTTTAATAGAAATATTGAATTATTGATAACTATGTATAATAAAAATAAATAAATTCAATTTAAAAATACAGTTAAATTTTAATCGTTAAACAATTTTTATTTATTTATATGCTTTTATTATAAACTTTATTAAAATTAATCATTAAAAAAAAGCAATTGATCAATATTATAAATTACTTATAATTTTACATAAATTATAATTATGTATGCTTTCTCATATCTATTCGTTTTTCATTTACTAATTTTGATGTTTTTTAATTAATTATTTTTATAGTTTTCTGTAAAAAAATTAAATTTTAATATTAAAGAAGCAGAGAATTAAATTTTATTTAATACTAAAAACAGAAGATTATATGTTCTAAATTTTAAACAAGATTTACACTTGCTTATTAAAAATATTATCTTTATTAGATAATTATTTATTTGTTCAAATAATAAATTAGATATAAGACTTAAAATTTTCTTTTAAAAATTTTTAAATAGATTACATTATTATAAATGTATATCGTTCAAATGAATTTTATTATACACATTGTTTTTATTATTGATTTTAAGATCATTGTTGCAAAAGGCTTTATAAATTTAAGATATTTATAATAGAAAGTTATAAAATCAATATGATCAATTATAAAAAAATATAATAAAGTTTAATGATTTGATCTTAATATTATAATCAATACGATTCTAGTATCTTGAACAATTCAAAATTAGTAAGAAAGTAAGTACAAATAAAATAAACAAATAGCGAAAATAAGTAATAAATAAAATATCATTTGAATTGTATAATATAAATCAATAAGACGTTTAATTTAAATTATTGTAATTGACTTGTGCACACACAATAAATAATATGCTATATCAAAATAATTAAAAAATTATCAACGAAACACTAAATAAATATTGATTTTCTTTATTTATTATACCAAAATATTGTTACTGTACAAAAGTGGTATAATTATAAGAAAAAAAGAAGTATGTCAAAAAGAAATCACAAGTAGAAATTCATAAATAAAATTGAAGATAAAAAATTAAAAAATACTCGTGATAACAATTATTTCATAATATTGATTCTAAATAAAGTGAAATACGAATATATTTTCTAACCTTTTTTATTGTATCCTCCTCACTATCCGATGAAGTGATGCATATAATTTGGTTCATTTCTGAATCATTTAAACTATTAAAACCAAATATGAAAGTTTAATATTTGAACCGTTTTAAGGCTTTATTAAACTATAATAAAATTTATTTAGATTCATTCTTTTGATCTTTAATAATAATGTAACACTATGTTGTGAAATCTATTACTGCAGTCTACAAATATGAAATGTGACGTCTTTATATCACCCAGGAAAATAAGACGTAATTAACAGTTATCCATGAAAACTTGAATTTAAGGTTAATTTTATAACTTCATTTCAAAATCAAAATGAAGTATAATACTTTTATATTACAAATATATAATTATTAATCATTTAAACATTTAATAATTAAACAAAACAATTAAATTTATTATTACAATTTGAGAAATTATTATTTAGAAAATTAGTTAAAAATGGAATAGGAATAGGAACAAGAATTAAGAATGGAATGCAAGTAAAATACCTTCAAATAGTTTTTATTCCTAAATAAAATGGTTGATTTTTATACGCGCAAATATTTAAGCGCGCACACATATATAGTTTTTAAAATTATTATTACAAAGAAGAATGTAAGATCCACAGATTCATATACAGCAATATAATTTTATTTTATAATTTCGTTTTTTCAATTTTCATCATTTTTATCAAAACGTAGTTAACAATCTGAAGATTTCTATATAATAAATTACTCGATTAATTCAGCTAGATTATTTTTTAAATTATTCTGTTATGTTTTATTGTCCCTTTCTTTTTGATTAAATTACGATTAATACTTGATAAAAACAAAAGTTTTTTATTTGAAGAAATTCGCGCAAGAATAAGTTGAACTTACAACGAATTTGTAAAATCAGTAATGTTTATTTGGTAAATAAAAATAAGAAATAAAAAATTTTTTTATGAAGATTGAACGTTTGATAATATTCATTGAATGAATTGGTTTAAATTATGAAACTTTACGGTATTTTTTCATATAATATACGAAATATGGTATAACTGTAAATAAAAATGTATTATTAACCATTTTATTCTATTTTATGTTTTATTTTGTAAAATAATTTTATATCCATTGATCTTTTTACAAAACAAGTCATTTTATTTTACACGAAATAAAAATTTATTCTACGGTTATTTCGAGTTTCCTTGCTATCGTATATTAAAACAATTTTTTAATTAAATTTTATTAAAAATAAAAACATGTTACGTTTTAAAAGAAAATAAAAATTGAATATTTTAATAATTATTTTATTAAAGCCTTTTTATTAAAGTACGATTGTTTTTATACTTTTTAACTTTTTTGCCTACGCATAATTTATGTTATACTTACAGAAAATTTTTATCTAATTGTAAAATGAAATATAAATATTGATACAACACAAAAACACAATGAAAATATTGAAACTCGTGTAAATTATTACGCATGAAGAATCGTTCGTCGGAGTCGGTAAAACGTTCGTTTACATTTTTTAAAAGTTATAAACGACCAACGATTTATTTAATCGCAACAGTTTTATTCGCATGATACATTACATTACCTATCGGTAATCGATAAGGTAATACAAAACGCGGGAAACATTTTTTGTCAATCGAATTCAGAGGCGAAACTTCCAAGGATTTTCCGACGTGGACATCCCGACGATCGAAGATGCCTTTTTCATTACTTTTTTTATTCAATCGATCGATATCGATCAATAGTTGTCGATCGACAATGACTCGATTAATTTTTCATTTTTCGCTTTTCTTTATCATTGTTCGGTCGAAACCGTAAATCGTAATCTTATTACTCGAGGAATAAAAAATCGAGGACAGTCGACGAAAAATTAGCGATAAAAACGGCGGCAGTTTGAAACTGGCTATCGATTCTGAATAAAACAAAATCATGAAATTAATATATTTTCTATTTATTGGTACTTTTCTCGACTCCATCGCTTTTTTATTATTTTTTTTAATACCTGGTTTATATATTTTTTAATAATACGTATTCAGGTGCGATACGTAATAATTAAATTTTGAAAATCATTTCACGATTTTATAAGTTCAATGGAGTATAAAATATATTCAGCTACGTACTAAGCATCGATTTTAATAATAAATAGGTCCAAAAGTGGTTTTGACAATTTATTTTATTTTTTTTTTTCGTGGTAAAAAAAGGTTATACGAGAAAATAATAAAAATTCAGTAAGACAAATTACATAAAAATTATACACTTTATAATTCATTTAAATGTAAAATAATCGAAAAATGTAATAAACATTATCAAGAATGAGTTATAAATTTAAAGAAAATGAGATTAAAATAATTCAAATGTTTTGTCAAAAATAGTAAACCAAAGAATCAACAAGCATAAAAGTCTCGGCATGATAAGTTTTTTCTATGAAAAACAACTTATATATTGCTTTTAAATTTAATAAAATAAGATTAAATTATTTTTTAATAGCTATTATGATAAATTAGATCTTTTAATCTGAAAATTATTTAAATTTAAACAAGACGATATTTTACAAAGTATCCAATACTTTTTTATTGTAATACTATTATTTTTGTTTCAATACTATTGAATTACTTATTTTAATAGATTAATCAATATTTATTAATAATTTTGAGCCCGAAAATTTGCGTAAATTATACAGAAATATTTGTATAATAATAGAAAATATCGCGTATATTTATTATCTGTTTAAAATTGAGTAGTTCAAATTATGCATTGAAACGTTTAACAATTACAAATATTTTTTAAACTATAGATTTAAAGATTCTCTGAATGATAATAGATTTGATTGATTAATTGAATTTGATATTTTTAAAAATTTAAATAATTTATTATTAAAATATTTAATTATTATGCATTTGAGATGGTTTTTGTTGGCCTTTTAATTTTTTTTGTGAAAAGTTTTTTTTTACACGAGTTGTTCGTCTATATTAATGGACTACATTTATGGTCTACTAGACCGCGTTTGAGTCGGTTGGGCACTACAAAATTAACGTTTGTACGTGTTTTTAAAAAGTTTATCATGGCTGAAATAGGTAAGTTAAAATTTGTTTATTGTTTTTTTAATTTAAAAATCCAAATTTTGCTATTTGTAATTTTATCGAATTTTTCTCTTATTGTTATAAATTCTTTTTACTCATGCTATTCTTGTTATGATTTCTCGGTAATGCAATGCGATAAACACGTGGTTTATCCACTTTTCCGATTATAATATTTTGATATAGTACATAATTAAATACATTGTTTTTACGTTTAATTTAAAAATAATCCTCGAGTGTTTAGTTAAAAATTTCAAAAATTAATTATCAAAGCGTATATTACTTATTATTTAAAGTTGAATTTGGATTTAAGGTTAGAAATTTGTATTACCAGTTTTAATGTATTTTTTAGAAAAAGAAAAGAAGAAAAATAAAAATAAAAATCTTGGTGAAATACAAGCCAAGATGAAATGTCAATTAGAACCTTCCGATGAAGTAGCCAAACTCGATTGCAAAGATTGGCCATTATTATTTAAGGTATTTGTTTTTAAATAATTAATATTATTTAAGGTATTAATTTTTAAATAATTAATATTATTTAAAAAAATCTAAATTAAGATTTAATTATTTCAGAATTTTGATAAAATGTTAACGAGAACAAAACATTTTACACCTTTATCGTGTGGATCCACACCTTTACATCGTTCGTTAACGGAATATATTCAATCAGGTTGTATAAACCTGGATAAGCCTTCTAATCCATCGTCGCACGAAGTTGTAGCATGGATTAAAAGAATTTTAAAAGTACAAAAAACAGGTCATTCTGGTACCTTAGATCCTAAAGTATCGGGATGTTTAATCGTTTGCATTGATAGAGCCACACGTTTGGCTAAATCTCAGCAATCAGCTGGTAAAGAGTACGTGGCTGTTTTTAAACTTCATTCTGCTGTTGATAACGTGAAAAAGGTATAAACATTACATAAATATTTATGTAAGCTACATAAGTTATTTTTTAAGTAAAAAATATTTTTAGATATATCAATCGCTTGAAAAATTGAAAGGTGCTTTATTCCAAAGACCTCCTCTAATATCAGCTGTGAAACGTCAGTTAAGAGTAAGGACTGTTTACGACAGTTGGTTTCTTGATTACGACGAAGAGCGGAATATGGGTGTTTTTAAAGTCAGTTGCGAAGCTGGTTCATATATCAGAACTATTTGTGTACATCTTGGTCTGTTCCTGGGAACAGGCTGTCAAATGCAAGAACTAAGAAGAGTAAGATCTGGTATCATGTCAGAAAAAGATGGTTTAGTTACAATGCATGATATTCTTGATGCACAATGGCTTTACGAAAATCATGGTGATGAAACGTACTTAAGGCGCGTTATTAAGCCACTAGAATCTCTTCTTGTAAACCACAAACGAATTATCGTTAAAGATAGCGCTGTAAGTATTTTAAATATTTTATAATTCTTTATTATTAATTATAATATTTCTAAACTATTCGCTTATATTTATTAATATTTTGTATGATATAAACATAGTATCAAAATTTTAATAAATACGAATATTAAATTAGATATAAAGTTTTTAATTTTTCTTAAATAATTATAATGGTTAAGAAAATTTTTTATTAAAAATTTTATACAATATCGCATCATTGCTCCAAAATATTTCTAATAGTAAGTACCTGTATTTAGGTAAATGCTATATGTTATGGAGCTAAAATAATGCTGCCCGGGGTTCTGATGTATGACGAAGGTATTGAATTAAACCAAGAAATTGTAATTGTCACCACTAAGGGAGAAGCCGTTGCGCTTGGTAAATATTATTGTTACTTTGTAAAAGTTTTCAAGAAAACATTTTTGTATAGGAAGCCATAATCATAAATTAGCTTGCATAAATTTTTACATTAATTAAATTTGAATTTAAGTTCAAGTAGTAAATTCTGATGCAAATTATTACATTGATTCATTTATGAAAGTTAATACTATAATTATATTAGTATTTTTTTCAAGAATTTCAAGATTTATATTTGTATAATAATAAATAGTCTTTGCACTTTAGGATTGCCTCAATATTTTATGTAATATTATTAAAAAAGTACTTGTCATAAATTCAATATGACAATTGCAAACATTCCAATTATGTTTTTAGGTATTAAAAATATATAAATTTGTGATAATTTTGCAATGTAAATACAATAATCTATATAATTAAATAATAAAATGAATGATAATGTACAAAATAACAATGTAAATACCTCAAAACAATATTAAATTGTTTATAGCAATTGCCTTAATGACGACGCCAACAATGTCAGCTTGCGATCACGGTGTGGTAGCCAAAATTAAACGTGTTATTATGGAAAGAGATGCGTATCCAAGAAAATGGGGTCTTGGTCCAAAAGCTTCTATGAAAAAACGTCTTATCATAGAAGGCAAACTTGACAAACATGGAAAACCAAATGAAAATACACCAACGGATTGGTTATCAGGCTATACAGATTACGCTGTTAAGGTAATAAGAAAAAACATTTATTAATATAATTTTCAAGCGAGTATTAAACAATGACTTAAATTTTTACAGCCTGAAGAAAATGGTGTTAAAAACAAAGAAGGAGATGAAACTTCTACAAAGAAGCGAAAGCACGACGAAACTTTGAATAAAACTGATGAAAAATCTCAATTAGACGATACTATATGTTCAGAAACTGCGTCTCCTAAAGATAAAAAGAAGGAAAAAAAAGAAAAGAAAAAGAAGAAGGATAAGAAGAAAGACAAATCAGATACAGAAAATGATACAACGGTTGTTGCTGAGAAAAATAATGAGGTATGTTACATCAAAAATACTATTCGATAGATTATATTAATAATTATGTAATAAAAAAATTAAATTTCATTTAATTAGGAGCAACTTGTAAAAGAAAAGAAGAAGAAGAAGAAGAAGAGCAAAGAACAGGTTGTGGAAGAGTAAAGATGTAAAGAATCTTTTATTTCATGAATGACTTATCGATTATTATTTGATTGAATTGTATGTGAGTGATTGTGAGCACATATACATCAAAAAATTATAACGAGTTGTTATCTAAAATTAAATATTAACAACTCGATCCAAATGCAAAGTAATGTATTTGTGCTGTATAAAATTGGCTATACTAGACGTTGCCAACATTTAAGTTCCATAGTAATGTTCATAGATGAAAGTCAGTGGACATTTAAGCTGTACATAAACATTTGTAATAGAATATTATCATAATCAAAACAAAGAATTTTATATATTACTTGAAAGATAATTCAACTTGTGAAAGGTCTTCGCTAATTTTTTTATACAAGAAATATTTTGTCTATTATAATTATAAAATAAGATGCATTTGTTTTATTCATTGAAGAGTTTTTTTTATACAAATATAAAGTATAAAAAAATCATATGTACATCAATTATAAATGAGATAAAGCTCAGGCAATTAACATCATACGATGCGTAATTATTTTTTTGTATATAGTATCTGCAAACGAATTAAATGGATCAGTACAAAAAATTAATGGATTCGAGTATTAAAAAGATGTATATTTTTCCTTAAATTCATATTGCAAATTAAATCAGGTAGTTATTTAAAAACAACGGTATCGAGCATAGCTCCCAAGCACTGAACAATATTTGTTGTCATAAGATTATCAACTTTTTCTTCCAAATGTCGTTTTGGATCTTGTTTACCAACGTTTTTAATCGCTAATTGCTCGGGTGTCATTTTTTCTTCATCTTCAAGAGCCTAAAGTAAATAAATTTTGTTAATTATATAATCAAATAATTTATTTTTGTACAAAATTTTTTTAATAACTTACCTTATTATAATTCTTAGCTAATTCTAGCATTTCCTGAACAACATTTTCATTAAGTTTACTGTGCTCTGAATACTCTGCAAGAGTTAAGCCATCCATCCATGTTTTCTTGTGCAAATTTAATAACATTTTCTGTTCCAATTCATTTTTGCGATAATTAATACTTATGCTGTAATAATGTCGATTCAATCCATGAATAAGCGCTTGTACAGATGGCTTTTGTAAATGACCTAAATTCGATGTCGTTTGACGTGGCTCTTGTCCAAGAACCTACAAATAAATTTACTTTCAATAAATTCAAGTTCCCTTAAATAATTACTTTCAATAAATATAAATTTATTTTATTCAATTAGTTTATATTTATATAATTTGATAAATTATTTAATTTTAAGTAACAATTTATCGAAATTGAAATTAAAGCCCATATAAGAATTAATTATAGAATATTATCGAATTCAAATATTTAAAAATAAATGATTAATTTTAAATAAAAAATCTATATTGTTTCGTTTTTATAATTTACTCAGATTTCTATTTAAATTACGACTATTCTAATATTTACTTACCATCATATTTGGATTAATTAACCTAAATGCATCGATAACTACTTTTCCCTTTACTGACTGAATAGGATCAATTACAACGGCGACGGCTCTTTCACTGAGCGCTTCGAACGACTGTTGCGTATTTATATCTACACCGGATAGCCAGCATCCAAAACCAGGATGAGAATGATACCAACCTACGACCATTTCTGGCCTACCGGTTTGCTTAAGCATATCTAACATTTTTGCTTGAAATACTGGATCTACAGCTTCCACGCTTACTCCCTAACAATACAAACATCGAATGAAAAATATTAATTCTCGTTGCGAATTAAATTTGCACGGAATAAACGATAAAACTAAACTTACGGTTCCAGTTTGCGGCATAGCAAAGACATCGATAACTCGAACCGTATAATCGTCGACGAATTCACCAAGCATAAGACCCATTACTTCCATCGGTACACCAGCTCGTCCATGTTTGAGCATTTTTAACAGCGCCAAAGACGATATATAAACCTTAAATAAAACATCGTCTCAGATTAAATTTGTTAATTTGGTCATCACCGATATAACGAGCCTTTCACTTAATTACAGTACCTGCTCAGCGGTATCCACAGCTGGAGCATCCGAGGGTGGAGGAACTTGATTTAATCCTGGCATACCACCTCCTATCCGTAAGAGTCTGTCCATGGTCGCTGATTTATATTACACTAAAAGCTAAAGATACTTCTTAAAAATTATATTTTAAAGTCACAATTATCTCGTTGAAAAATTAAAATCCATTCAACTTTAAGGTTATGAAGTCGCTATTTGCGGAATTAACTTTTCCAAATAAAATAGCACCTCGGACGCTTTCGATCGTCCAATTAATTTTTCCATCAACTCACCTTCCAAATGCTTCCAATACGTATCAAAAGGATTTTATAATATATTCGAATCTTGGACTACGGACAACGAACGCAAAATCATCCCTCAGAAAATAACCGCTGACAATCTCAAATCTGCAAACTCACGAGAACCGTGTTGTGAATGAAACTTGTTGTGTCGGTCCGCGATTAGAGGGAGGTTAGCTCAACCAAGACAATCCGAAAGGGACCGCGAATCTCCTGCCTTAAACCGCGATTCTCCTGCCTCTCGCGGATTTACACCGAAGTTCTTATAAAGCAGTCACAAAGAAAGCTCGAGAAAATTTCTTTCCTCTTTTATTTATATACTTATACGAGTTTATCGCAGCCTATATTTTACTTTTCCCGGGTGTTCATACATTTCTTCCTAGAATATACTTATGCACAATTTTTTCTCCAAATCATTGCGCTGTCGTTAAAAATTTACATTCGTAATTAAAATTCGTAATCAAAATTCGTAATTAAATCAAGTACTCGAGTTTCTTATTCAAGATAAAAAAATCTAGCGTATCTTTTATAAAAATAAAATTAATCTCTTCGGATATCCACACGTGTCCGTATCTTTTAAATGCAACAAAATTCGTTGATACGAGCTTCCTCCGTTTTTCGCTCGCGAGCAAAATTTTTTCCCGCAAGGTTCGCATCCGTGTTTCCGGTGTTATGGCGTCTCGTTTTGTTTTTTATACACGAGGCGCAAATCGTGATTTTTTAGGAAAAAATTTTCACCCACGCTGGAGCTCGAAAGGGTACGAATAAGCCTCGGATCTAAGTTTTATCGTAGGAAAAGAGAAAAATTAAAGAACACCTTATCGTCGCGACTAGTCGAGTCTCGTTCCATTCTGTTATCAAAAGAAAAATGCTTGAGCGCATGCTCGGAGGGGCAAAAAATCGTTGCATCGATAGCGTCTCGATGAGTTTTGTATTCCGCGTTTCCACTCGCCGGATTCTAAGAATGTCGAAGTTGTATTCTTGTCGCCAGTCCACGCCGTGATTTTGAGTAGGATCTAAGGTGGATGTATTCAGGCGTCCATAATGGCTACTAACGAGGAATTGGGTATTTCCGCGCTCGTTTACGACTATTTATTAAAAAAGGACTCGTCGCTCGCCAAAGTCTTTCAAAAGAAGACGAACGCGGTAAGTTATTTGAAATTCGTTTTCCAAATTTAGGTGTGCTTTAAAGCAGCAACGTTTGTCTCGTGTCGAGCGTCCCGCCATTCGTATATCGCACCACGTGGGCTCTGATCTGCTAAATTTATTACATTAAATTTATCTTCGGTATAACTTTTCTTTACGTTAAACCGCTTTAATAAAGTTGTTTCTTTTTTACCCGTTAATAATTATCCAAGATATTAAATACTTATCACTGACGTGTCTTTTATCTATTTTTAATCTTTTTTCCGCGGATACACGTGTTCTTCCTTTTTTATTTTTAAAGCTAAATACATAAAATTCGAAGTCATTTTATACTCAATTAGTTATATATACTTACAGCCTATACTCGCTAAAGGATGCCCCACGATTTCGGAAGTTTTTCAATATTTTCAAAAAAGTTCGACCAAAAAAGTTTCCATAAAAAATATCAAACAGTCCAATAGTTCCGATTCGAGCTCGGAGAGCGAAGAAGAAGCGCCTAAACAATCTGCTCTTGTTAACGGTCGAGGTTTGGTAAAACAATCCGTTAGCAATGATAAAAAGAAAGAATCTTCGTCGGAATCTTCGAGCGAAGAGGAGACGGTAGTTGTTAAACCTAAGGGACAGAAAGCTACGGTTCAAGTTCCCGTAAAAACTCCTAAGAAAGCGAAATCTTCGTCGGAGGATTCGTCCAGTGAAGAAGAAGCGAAAAATGTTAAAAAACCAGTCAACAAAGCTCCGGTTAAACCTGTGGTTAAAACACCTGCTAAGACACCGGCCAAGGCAAAAGAATCTTCGTCGGATAGTACATCCAGCGAAGAAGAAACTCCCGCTCCTAAACCAGTTGTTTCGAAGACACCTCTTAAGGCACCGGTGAAAACGCCCGTTAAACCGTCGGTTCAAAAGGCAGAATCTTCGTCCGACGATTCTTCGAGCGAAGAAGAAACAGTTATCGCTAAACCTGTACCTCAAAAAGCACAGCCTAAAAATCCAGTGAAAACACCTGCTAAAGCACAAGTTAAAAAAGCAAAATCTTCATCGGAGGATTCTTCGAGCGAAGAAGAAACACCAAAAGCCAAAAATGCAGCTGCAAAAACGCCGCTTAAAGTTCCTGTAAAAACTAACGTTAAAGCACCGATAGCTAAAGCAGAATCTTCGTCGGAAGATTCTTCCAGTGACGATTGCGCTCAAAATTTGATTCCCAAGACATCCGTAAAAACACCTGCAAAACCATCGGCGAAACCATCGGCGAAACCAGCAACTCTTCCGAATAAAAAAACAAAATCATCGTCGGAAGAATCATCTAGCGAAGATGAAAAACAAGTTGTTAAGCCTACACCGGTTGCTAAAGTAGCCGCAAAACCAAGTTCTTCTAGCGACGATTCGGATAGCGATGAAGGTAAGACTAAGGCATCATTGACTAAAGCAAATACAAAAACATCGACAAAGAAAGCGGATTCATCGAGCGATGATTCTTCGGACGATAAAGAGGTTGTAACTAAACCTACTCCAGCAAAAACACCCGCAAAAACACCCGCAAAAACACCCGCAAAAACATCCGCAAAAACACCCGCAAAAACACAAAATACAGTAAAAACTCCTTTGAAACCCAGTAATAAGGAAGAATCTTCGGATTCTGATGATTCATCCGACAATGAAGTACAAAAGCCAGTCCCTAAAAAACCTGTATCTAAAGTAAGTTCTAGTACTGCAAAAGCAGAATCTTCCAGCGACGAAGACAGCAGCGACGAAGAAACATCAAAAACTAAAATTGTTCCTACTAAAGCATCAAATAAACAAGTTAAAAATAAAAAATCATCTAGCGAGGATGATAGTAGTAGCGAAGAACCACCTGCCAAACAAATTGCGTTATCCACGAAATCTGCTAAATCTACTAAAGCGAGCAAAGCTCAAGATTCTTCTAGCGACGATTCCAGCGATGATTCGGACGACTCACCAAAAGCCAAGCCTGTTAAAACAAAGGTAAATTCCAAAAATATAAGGATATAAGTAATTATTTTTTTATTTATTTACATCTGTACTTTTATTAGCAATGTATTTTTAAATATTTTCGTAATAAATTTTTTTTATATAATTCATTAAACGGAGTAAATTATATTATAAAGTTAAACTTATACGAATACTTCGATAATTTAAATTTTTTATAAAAGTATTAAAAATCAATTTTATTTCAAAAAGTTTTTTTCACTATATTTTGTTTCATTAATATTCGATAGATTTCTTTATATCAAAATTAGATTGAAACGACCAATGTTCTATAATTGTTTGAAAATTAATTGTTGCAGCAAAAAACAAATGGTACCGGAGAAACCGAAGAACAAAATATAAATTTATCAAAAACGAATAATTCCAATTCAGATGCAATTAAACCTGGTAAGCGAAAACATCAGAACGAAGGAAACGATTATCAAAACGGAGATAAGGTATTTATTATTTATAGATTTCAAAAATTAATATAAATGTGAAATAATTTTAATTTCTCCAATATTAATGGCGTAGACTGAATTAAAACTGTTTTACATGCTAATTTCTCGTAACTAATATTAGTCAAGATTATATTTATAAGTACTTATACAGGAAAATACAAAATTGCGTTTAATCAATGAAAAATGTATTAGAATAAAAAAAATAGATTAATTTAGATGTTTTTAATAAAAATACGAGAGTGTAATTTATAATGAAACAAAATATTATTTTAAATATTCTCATAATCTGCATTCTATTTTTGTATAAAGACACGTGATTTAAAAAATTTTAATTAATTATAATGGTATTTAATTTTTAATGTTTTATATCTGCACAGAAAAATACACCCTTCAGACGCGTAAAGGACAGTGAGGTGGACATAAACCCTATGCTGGGAAATAATTCATTTGAAGCAAAGGTAAATGCTCGGAAACAGCAAAAGAGAGAGACATAGGTCATTTGCCGACACTGTCGAAAGTTCTTCTGGTCCGAGTTAACGATAATACGTATGCTTTAAGCATATATGTACACTTACGAGCAAATCTACGTTATTTGTGTTTCCTTGCATTCACCGTTGTTAATAATAGAGAAATTACACGCAAAACAATTATGAATAAAAAATGATTACAACAAATATTATATTTCAGTCAATAAATATAAAAGCGAAAGTTTCAAGAACTTTTATGCATGAAACGGCGATTGACCTATTGTTTCTCTTCTGTTTTTTCTAGGATGGTGAAGAGGAAGATGATGGTTTTGACAAGTACAACGATGGTAACTTCCGCGATCAGAACGGCGGTTGGGGTGGTGGTCGAGGAGGGGGTCGTGGAGGCGGATTTGGTGGAGGTCGCGGAGGCGGATTTGGTGGAGGTCGCGGAGGTGGATTTGGCGGTGGTCGCGGGGGTCGCGGAGGTGGACGCGGTGGTGGTTTTGGCGGCGGCGGTCGCGGGGGTGGTCGAGGTGGCGGTCGTGGTGGTGGTTTTGGCGGTGGTCGCGGAGGGGGCGGCTTTGGTGGAGGTCGCGGAGGTGGTTTCAGGGACAATCGCGGCGAAGGAGACAGAGGAGGTGGTTTCGAGAGTAGGAAATCTTGGGGTGGAAGCGATAGAGGAAGCGGCAGGGGTAGGGGCGACGGATTTAGAAAATCATGGGGTGATAGTAATAACGATCGAAAGAGTTTTGGAAACAATGATTCGAAACCTCAGAATAAAAAAATCACCTTTGATGATTGATCACAAATAGAGAAATAAACGTTATTTTAGGGTAAGGATTCCAACATTTTGAATAGTTAATTTTTTAAATTGATTAATATTATACCATTTAAAGTAAATCATTTACAAAGCTGATGTACAATATCAATTTTTTTTTTTAAACAATTTAATTAAATATATATTTGTTTTCATTATGTTCAATACTTTAACCTATAAAATTAATTAATTCCGGGCAAAAAAGTATCGCGATTCTATCAGAATTTTTTAGTAGCATTTAAACGTGAATTATTACAATGTATATATTTTTGGATTGCTTTTTTTAATATTTAATTTGGTTTAGGAAAGAAAATAATCAAATAATAAGTAATGTTTTTAGATATCGTAAGAAAATTTGTTTTGTCGATGGATTTAATTTTATATTTTGAAATAAAGTTGTAATTTAAAATTATAAAGTATTGAATGTTTATATTTAATTATTAAATAATCTGATTGTAACAATGTTAAAGACTTTAATAAACATAAAAATCTTCTTTAATTTACAGAGAGGTGCAAGAGGATCTTGGGGAGAGAAAGCAAATTTAGATTTGAAATACACAAGGGGTAAATCTTTTCGTCACGAGAAAACCAAGAAAAAACGCGGTAGTTATCGCGGTGGACAAATAGATACGAGTATTAATTCTATAAAATTTGATTATTAAAGTATATATAATTTTTTATGAAGTTCGTTACGGATTTCAAAAAAAATAATTTTCACTTAATTTTTATCATTGAATGCATTTACGTATTAAATTTTGTGCAAACAAATAATTGCAATGCGTACTTTGATACTGCACGAGTTTTTATTATTTATGTTATAAAAAGTTTAATTCACGATTGATTATACTATTTGATTGATTGTGAAAATTGCGTTATTATATGCAATTATGTTATAGAACTCTCAATGAACTTGTAAAGTTTTAAATGATATTATTAACTTATCTTTTATATTTTTATAAAAATTTAAAAGCTTTTAGAAATAAACACTCTTTCAAAATAGTTTTGAAATAATACGCAGTATGTAATATATAAAAGTGAAATAAAAGAGTATTTATAGCTTTTATGTTTATATAAAGAATGTTAATTGATATAAACTGAATAAATTTCTAAAAATAATGAAACATTCAATCAGGTACTTTGATTAGTTGAGACAGTTCAAAGGTGACAATTAAATGACAAGTAAATGACAAGTAAATGACAATTAAATGACATATGACAATTAGTTGATATTTTCTATATTATCTTAGTTTGTTCCTATTTATTTTAGGAACAGTCTTGTATGGGTATGTATATATTTTCTACTGTAATGTAACGATTTGTTACTCTGTCTTATACAATATTCTATAATCCTAAATTAAATTTCTTGTAACAAAAATAATAACACGTGTACTATTAAATTGCGTATTGCAATTATATATGTATAAGATAAAACGTTCTATAATATTGCATTTAGTAGATTAATTATATTATAAAATTTATTTCTTTTCTTACTATTTTTCTGTAAAATATTTCAATTGAAAAATATAAATTATTCTTACTATAAAATGCAAGAAAAAATTTTAATTGTAAGGAAAGCCGTAAATAAAATTTGTATACTGTCATTTAACATGTTTGTATTAAGTGTTTTTATTACCTTCATAATTTATTAATAATGTTGAATAATATTTTAGTATAATATTAATATTTTTTGTATTTTTATAATTAGTGTTTTTAGATTAAATTCAAATTAATCAGTATATTATTTCTTATGAATTTGATAATAGTACAGAAATATACAATACTGCATCGATTTTTAAGTTATTTCTTTATAATCTTTTTATTTAAAGTAATATTTATTAAAGTTATAATCCTTTTTTTAAAAACTAATAATTTTAATTTGTATGAATGCAAAAATCCGATTAGTATATAAACTACAAGTATAAAAGATTCTGAAAATAGTAATATTTTAATACCGATTATTGTAATTTACTATTTCTATGTTTTAATTACAAATTTATATTGTAAAAATTATATATTTTAGTTGTAATATAATTTCGTTACAGTAATTGCATATATATTTATACTTTCTATCGTTAAAAAGAATCAATTAATTTTATTACCACATTTATATTAAAAAGTAAATACAAGGATTTCTCTTAAATACTTTTTATATTAATTATTTATATAATGTTTTTTAAGTTATAAAAATATACTTGATCACCATTACATTACTTATATTAATTTATAATTTTGATCTAAATATTTTGCAGTGCAAAAAAATAGTTTAAATTTTATGAATAATTTTTTATTCATTCGCGAAATAATAAAAAGAAGGCTATATTAATTTTATTGAATCAAAATCAAATTATCTATTTTTATTTAAAATTTATATTTTTAACTGAGATTAATAATATAAATTTATATAGAAAAATATATAGTAAGTATTTAAATTCAAGAAATTGTTAATTCATTAGAAATTTTATTAGGTAAAAAATTTGATTAATTCTGCTTTAAAACATTTTAAAAATAGCTTAATGTGTAATTAAATTTGTTAATGTTATTGATAATTTGATAAAATACATTTATAACTTCATAATATAAAATTTTTTAATTTTATAATATTATAAATTTTGTCAATTTATATTATATAAATATTAAATAATAATATATAAAGTATCATAATTTTTATAAATACCGAATACATAAAATTATAAATATACAACACCGAAAAATAATGTATTAGTGGTTCGATTAATATTTTTTTATAATTGAATTTGTTTATTTATCAATTTTCATAAATATTTTCAATTTTTAAATATACATATTTTTTGATAATAATAAAAATACTATATATATAAATTATCAAATCAATAAAATTTTATTAAAGCGTTTATGATTCGTGGAACGAAGACATACAAATTACATTCATCATTCAAGCATTCTAATTTTACAACAGAACGTAAACTATAAATTCAATATTTGTCAATTATTAACAAATTATTAGAAAAATGATTAAAATAATTTTAATATAAATGAATCATAATGTGGAAATTACAAATAGTATATGATTTGTATAAATTAAAATTCCACGCGTTTCATCCACTCCATCTATATAAAAACTACTTTGGATTTCTTATAAAAATTTCTTGAATTTAAATCAAAATAAAAAGAAATATAATTTTAAAGATTATAATAATTACGTAAATAAACATTAAATTTTAATACAAAACTATCAATGTATAATTTTTATGTATTCATTATATAAATTTAATCGTAATATCACAATTTCTAAGAGCACATTTTTTATGTCACATTTATACAATTTTAAGTATATAAATTTAAATTTCATTTTAATTCTTCCAAATTTAATATTTTAATTTAATTAAAATAATTTTTGAGTGTTACTTTGTAGTTTTACTATTTACCGTAATATTTATTGGTTTTAAATACTTTGTAAAATTGCATATAAAAAAAATGAAAAAAAAACTTTATTTTCAAACGATATTAGTAGATTCTATAAAAGGTAAATAATAAATTTTTACGAAAAGTTTATAAATAATTTTTAATCCTTCAAATATAAAATATTAATTCATAAAATGTTGAATACATTAAGTTTAATGTTAATTTTTGTCAAATATCAAGATGTATCATTACATCTTTTCATATGAAAAGTATTGTTTTTTACAATTTGAAAGATGTAAGCGTTAACGAAAAATTTAAATACTTCTTCAGGTTGATCAGTTTTTTAATTTTAATAACGGACGTCAAAGCGATGAATTAAAGAAATATCGAATATAAAAGTTTTTTCATAAATAGTTACAATTTTAATTATATATTTTTATCGTGTAAAAAATCCTTTTTTTTAAGACATAAAAGAATAAATTTTGACAATTGGATTATAAAATATAACTTAGTTATATTGTATTTAAAAATATACGTTGAACGAATAAACTAATTATCGAAATCAAACGAATATTGTATACGAATTTGAAGAATGGTAGAAACTTTACATTCTGAATCTTGCAGTATAGAAAGATTGGTACCGAACAATTCTAAATAGAATCTTAGAAGATTGTTTTGTTATTGGTTTTAATTCTTCGATAGTCGTAGCGTAAGTGCTTAAAAAAACCACAGAAAGCCGGAGAGAGAGAGAGAGAGAGAGAGAGGGAGGAAATATCGTTCGAGCGCGATAACGAGTCGTGAACTTGGATACACGGGCAAGTTGCGAGTGCTGGGTGGAAAGACGAAAGAAAAAGGAAAAAATGAGGTATTTAGAGAAAAGAAAAAGATGAAACGGAGAAAGAAAGAAAGAAAGAGGCGTTTAGGGTCCAACGGGAACGTCTCCTGTCTCTTGTGTCCCTCTCTCTGAGTTTGAGCGGCCGGTATTATACGTTGCTCACGTCCTGCTCGTGGAAAGAGAGCGAGTGAGCGAGCGCCTCTCTAAGCTACTCCAGTGACGGTCGCGCACTTCCTACCAGTCAACCTCTGGACATCCACCTGCGAGGATCACGGAGGTACTCGACCCCCTGTCTGCCCAAGCGCACCGATAACAAGAAAACCGGTGCAGTGACATGAGATTACTGCGTGTACCCGACGACGGACCCGTGTGACCCACTTCTCTATCTTTCTATCTTGGCTCTCTTGTTTCTCCGATTTTCTCTATTCCTTCCAGTAGCATTTTCGCTCGGTCGTTTATTCATTCGGTCGCAGGTATTGTTTGTCGCTGCTTGTTTATTTCGCGCTATCGAATTGGAAGTCTACCGAAAGTTTACTCGAAGAAACATTCGAGTGCGGAGATTAATCGACGAGTTGGACGAACGAAAAATCGCGCCATGACCAGGATAGGATTCTTTAGGGTGAGTACGTTTCAGAGAATGCTTTGGTTTTTTTTCTATCTCAACGCGAGATAAGCACTCGCTTTTAACTAGGCCAACCGTTTAGCAACATTTTTAGCAAAATCTTTGAGAGTGCAACTGTGAAAAAGATATCCGTTATTTCGATCGATTTTTTCCAACGTTCAACCGTGCCCAAGAACTTTGGAATAAATTTCAATTGCATCGATAAGCGGACATTTAAGTCTTATAAAAGGACAATTAATTCTTAAAATTAATACCAAAATTATGTCTTTGAGTATTAATTCCAACGTCGAACTTACATTTCAATGTTTACGCGTAAAAGCTTCGAAAGAGAGAAAACTATTTACTTATCGTTATTTACACTTGGAGTTATTTAAAAAATATTATTTTATAAATCAATCAATTGCTGATTTTATTACGTGCGTACGTATAGAAAGATGGAAAAAGTTATTAAGATGAAATCCAATTTTTTTTGTATCAATATTACTTCCTCTCTTAATTCCTAACTAATTACATAGCATTCATTAAAATATCGATGATACGTCTTTTAAACGATCCATGGTAAAAAATAATCGTATATTTTGTTTGTTCGGTATTTTTAATTTTGTCGTTTCAATTATTGGATAAAATTTTCAATATTTTTACGCAAAAGTAACATAAAAAATATTATTAAATTATTACACGAAATTGCTTATAACGAATAAAAATTAATTCAATTTATTTTATAAAATTGTTGATTTTTATACATAATTAATTTTTACGTTACGATAAATTTAATTATAAATTTCTTTATACGGTAGATAAATAAAATTATTTAAATTTAATTTTAATACGATGTCGGAATTTACGACACCTAAATATCGTAAACTCGATAAACTGTACAATTAGTTAACAACGAGTATTTAATGTCTGTCAAAGAATCGTACAATACATATCGAGTATATCAAAACTATTCTATTATTATCATTATCATCATCTTCTTCATCATCATCATCATCATCATCATTATGTATTTTGAACGTACGGACTCATCCGATGTAAATAAAAAGGTAAAAACAAACGGCTGAACGTTATATTGGCTAAATTAAAAATTACAATTAGAAACCCTCTAAGAGTAATACTGGACAATGTATCCGCATCCAATTAAGGCGGAGCGCTAAATACACGAAAGCACCGCAGATAAGTATTCATAAAGTAAACTACAGAAAGAAGAGCCATACGCGAAACGCAGTCGCTGTTGCCGTTCGCAAAGCGATGCGCAACGAGTAAACCCGCGTCGGACGTTAAATGTTGCAGGAGTACTCGACCATCGGCTAACGATTCCACCCTGACGAGCTCTCGAAACCGACGGTAAAACGATGACGGTCGACGATAAAATCGGTGCACAATAAAGAAGAACCGGCCGATCGCTCGTATCTCCACCGGCGAAATAAGCCCCGCTCACGCACACACGCAAAGGTTGCGCGTCCTGCTCGAACAGGGCATCGCACACATCGGCCTTCCGTGAAATCGTTCTCTCTCTCCCTCTCTCTCTCCCTCTCTCTCTCCCTCTCTTTCCATCTCTCTCCCCGGGAGATTGCAGCCGGTGCGCGCACCCCGGGATTATCCTCGAGGACGATCGACTCGAGCGACCAACGCGACTTGCCCTCGTCGCTCCTCGAGTCCCGACGTTCGGCTTAGCTTAACGCTTAATGCAACGGGGAGGGACTACCTTCTACTTCTGTCTGTCCGCTGCCTTCGAATACCTGTAATTGTTATTTTACCTATACGTATTACTTTTAATGTTTTTACCGTTCGTTATTTTGCGAATAATCATTGCTCTCGCGGTTATAAATCAGGGCTTGCGATTTAGAGTTATACGAGTAGTTTACGAATTAACCTGCCTAACGTAAAAAGCTGTTTCTTATTTACGAAGCTATTATATTGGAAAAAATATTTGAATTGGTATTTATTCGATCGAAAGAAAAATGCAAGAGAGAATTACGTTAAAATTATGTACAAAATAAAGGTTGCGAAACTATTTAAATGTTTAAGATTCGACTGTCGCATTTGGTTTTGGATGTGTGAAGTAACTGCTTAAAAAATGTTCGAACAACTACATTGATAAATAAGCCAATTATAAATGAAGTTATAAACGATGGTTTATTTGATTTACATTGGATACTAAATCTTTGAAAGGTATTAACTCGTAAATTATCCCTTGAGTTACATACTTTTCTTATACTCGAAATGTCGACTAATTACAATGTAACAACAATATTTTTGGACCTATATTAAGAGCGAATGCTCGTTATTTTAACGTATCGAAAGAAAAGAAAATCTTTTTTCAAATAATTTTTACTAAAACTCCCTTTTTACTTATGTACCGTATAATTTTGTATAAAAAAATATAGTGTAGATGAAATTATTAATAATTATTTAGATTTCAAAGATAACCGCGATCCCAAATATTTAAACGTTTAATTCTACAATGTTTAAAAATTCATATTAGAATATTACATATTTAAAAAAAATTATTTACTCGAAGAAAATTTATAATAATAATTATTTTCTTTAAATCATAATATCGTAAATATCTTGCCGAATGCTATTAACGATAAATATTAAAGTTTGACATTGTACAGCAAATGTATTTAAATCGTAAAAATAATATTATATAACCTGAAAAAATTAACTTTTCGTCGTCTCATATTATTATCAAAAATTGAAACACGGTAATATCTTGGATACCGATCGTTATAAAAGAACCCACGGAGTATGACTTTGATAAACTGAAGTAATTTCAAGATAAATACTTGTTTCTTCTATTCTCCTCTTCGATCAACAATAAAAATATCGAGTCATTACGCAATGATTTTAAGTTCAGAAAAGGATAACGTTAACTTTGACTTTTGTATTATATACGTGTATAACTAATGGCTTTTATAACTACAAGTCAACATCGACAGTTAGTGTCGACGTTCCGTAGAGCTGAGATAATAATTTATGCTTAAAGAAAGCTGCCGAAATTCTGAGATACCGTTACACATTGCACGGTCGGAGAAATTATGCTCTGTTTCTTTATTTCTACGTGTACATGGAATTCTTTCGTTTAGTATGAAAATTCCACTATTCGAGTGAAAGCTTATATATTATCTAATCAATTATTCAGTTAGAGATATATTTGAACTAAATTGAAAAAATGAGTAAAATCATAGTTTTCTTAAAGAAGTTCTTAAAATCTTTTATTCATTTTTTTGAAATTTTCTAATTGCTATTCATTTTATAAGAAAACTTAAAAATCTTGAAAAATATCTTATATGTTTAAATATTTTTAAATAACTCTTCAAATTCAAATTTCATTTCTACAATAGATATATTCTATTACCCTTCCAATTTGTGTTTTCAACATTTTCATTAATTGTAATCTACAACTCGGCAGTTTTATTATTTTTTAATGTATATTAATCATATCGTATGAGTTACAGGTTTGTAAAATTGTTAACCGAGTATCTGATCTTTTAAAATAAGACAATAATTAATTCGACATAGATAATGCTGGTTTATGTATGTGTGAATTTTTTCTTTCATATAAATATTCTATTTACTTTTTAAATACATTTTGATTTTCTAAAAAATGCGTTTGAATACTATTTTCATTAAGAGATATAAAAAGCATTTGAACACTATTTTCATTACGAGAAAGCCTATTTTTTGTATTCATTTTTCAAAATGCTGAATGTTTGCGTGTGAAATTATATACCGTTAGTCTGACTTCTTAGACGTATATATATTTATGTACATATATATTAAATATTTTTTTAGAATAAATTAGCTATTTTAATACATGCATGAACTTAAAATTATGTGATATTTATTTCACCATTTAATATTGAATAAAAACTGTAAATTTTATAATTTATAGGATCATAGAAGATTGTTAACATATTCAAAAATATTTATTTACATTATAAAATAAATTATTTAATATTCATTAAAAATAATATTTTAGCTTAACACTATCTTATTTATTTATTTAACAACTATTTTGTTAATTATACAAAAAAATACTGATACTAAAGTTTATGATTACGTTTATAAAATAATATAATTTCTAATTTTGTATAAATATGTAAAATATTTGAAGAAAAACGATAAAATTTAAAAAGAAATAAGAGTATTTATGCATTAATATTTCTTTATCATAGATGTTTCTCTTTAATTATTATACGATTTATGAATCGAATCAAGGGCACAAAACATTTTATTTTTAAATTGAAAAATATTTATAATTTTATACATGAAAATATTTTATAAGTAATTTGATTATTTGACAAAGAAAATAATTTATTGAAAAATTCATAAATATTTATTGAATATAATTTAGAAGATTTAATTATATATTATTGAAACTTATTATTAATTTTTGAAATATTTAAACTTAAAATATATCTTTTGGATGAATCATAATATGTTTTCAACATACTTAAAAAAGGGTTTAAATTATTATCAAATATAATTAGATATTTATTTATCTATATTATCAATTTTATTAACAATTTTTTATTATTATTATTTTTTTATTACATAATTTAAACTTATTTTGACATTTAATTAAATGAAATATTAAATAAATTACGTGTATAATGTTTTCAGTAATTCTTAATAAATTGGAAAAATAACTTAATTTATTTCAATATAGTATTGGATATGGTTTCTAAATGTAAAATGTATATAAATTATTTTATAATCATAACATATTTTTATTTCTGTGATATTTAAAACATTTTCAATGTTGATATATTAGCATGATTAGAATTTTATATTGGCTTAATAAATAAATTTAATAAATAAATATGTACATGATTTCTTATCAGTATAAATAGAAAAAAAATAAAGTAACCGATAAAGAATTTTTTATAATAAACCTGCCAGTTCCGTTAAGTTAACACATATAAGACAGTAATATTTACAAGTTAGTAATTTTTCACCGTTGCCAAACCGCATTTTTGTACTACTTATTTATAGAATTAAATCCTTGTCTCTAATATTAAATTGTTGAATCCTATATCTTAAACATTTGTTTGAATACATTCGGTGGTTCTATGGTTAAACAATTTTGTTAATCATTAAATGGCTGATTGCATGTCTATAGTTATAAATAGTATTAACGCAAATTTTACTCTTTAGCCTTACTTTATAATTTATCATAGGAAAAAAAAATTGTTAATAATTTCTTTTACTGAACTTTTATTACATATAAATTTATGTAAGTAATCATCGAAATATTTATTTTTTTTTATAATTTTCTGAAATTAAATTATTACATTGAACTAACTTCAATCATTATAAATATACATTTCAATTTTTCACTACTGGTATTAGAATATAATCGTATATATAAAATTTACATAATTATTCAATAAATACAAATTATAAAATATATTTTTTTTAATTTCCATCTAATTATCATCATAAAACATAAATTTTTATAAATAAAATAACTTTATAAAGTATTCTTAAAAATTTTTGAAAATAGGAATTTTATTACGAAAAAGATTACAAATCTAGAAAGAATATTTAAACTTACAAAACTTTTGAATAAATTTCTTAATTTTTGATAGAACTATAAATAAAAAAAAATAAAAAAATTATATTTATGTATAAAAACTGTAGTATTTGAAAAAACGCTAAAATAAAAAAATTTGTTACAAAGAAAAATAAGTTATTCTATTTAATCGTTTCATATTTGTGATGTATTGAATTATTAATATAAACGTATAATTTTAAGAAAACCATTTACTTCTAGTTTTTATTTAATAAAATATTGCAATACAATATTTATAATCAATAATTACAATTCATAATAATAGCATTATATATTAGTATTATTTAAAATCAGTAGTAGTATACTGCGAATAGTCTGGCTAAACTAGAATACTAACATTTAATACGCACTACATTTTAAACAAGCAATATTTAAAGAAATATTGAACCAACTTAAGAATTATTTGAAAATAATGATAAAAAAGTAAAAAATAAATATAAACATTCTTATTCTTTATTCTTTATTGTCTACATTATCTTACATATAAGATGTCTATTTGATTAATGATAATTAATAATATATTTGTATACTTGTTCGTTATATATATTTTAGAAATATTAAAAATGGAAAATTCTTTTTATAGAATTTCAATTAACGTATTTAAAATTATTTATACACTTAAAAAATTTTGGGTTGATTAGATTAATATTATATGTTAGAAATAAGTGTAAGAAAAATTGATTTTTCTAATAAGAATTTAAAAAATATTATTTGTTCGTAAATTAATTTTTAAAATAATTTTAGTACGTAATTTTTAATAGTACGTAATAATGTACAAAGAAGATAGAATAAAAAATCAGAATTACATAAATAGGGACTACATCCATCAAAGTGGATCTAATGTAATTGTCAAATCAAAATAAGAAAGATTGATAACCAGATAAGTAAAGAGAAAGGGAAATAAATATAAGGACAGAAAAGAAGGTGGACTTCAGCTTCGTATTCGTGAGCATCACAGGGCAATTATCCGCTACATTGCTCGAGATTAGCGCAGCGTGACTTGCGTGCGAAAATCCTTTTCTTGTTTCTATCCTCTTTTTCGTTCTTTTATGCTCTTAACTTCCAGCGCAATGATCCAGCGAAAAATACTACTGCTGCTTCTGGTTTTACATCACGCATTTATATGCGTATTCTCTAATGCTAAAAACACCTACGCTAAAGTCTCTATTTCCTTCTTATTTTTTCTTTTTCCGTTTCTTCTTAATCTCTTATTTCTACATTTCTTATTTCTAATTTTCATTGTGTAAGGTTTACGTTCACTTATAATGATATAATAAAATCTTGATAGAAATTATAATTCGTATCACTGACTATAAATTTGTAGGCATATCGTACATTATTATAAGAAAATTTTATCATACGAATAACTTAATAATAGAAGCGAAATACTTTATTAATTAAATTAATTTGCAGCTTTGTATATTCATCAATTTTTCACAATATCTTATTTTTTGACGTAACTAGGTAAATTAACATACGATTTTATTTATATATCAGAAATGAAATTTTCATTTGGCTCAAGTTTTCTGTACGAAAAAATTTAGGCCATATTAGAAATCTATATTTATTCTATCGAAAAGTTTTCTACTAAACAAGTTAATTGTATGTATTCGCTATTTTAGTCCAAATAAATCTAATATGGTAAATTTTTTCTTCAAGAAAATTAAAGAGTACATCTTCTATTATTTTCAAATCCGCTTATATAATTGTAACTTACCTTATACCGAGAAAATCCTCACGGGATGATTTTTCCATCGCGGAAATGAATGAAAGTTGTCTTGTTATACTTTCTGTTTTTGGTAAGGAAACTTTTTATACGTATCTCGTTTAAAACTGTCAATGGATATTTTTCCCCAGTTTCTCTTTGATAGCTTTTTCGCCTAGTTTTCACTCTTACATATTTGTCTAATGAGATTTTTATTTAAATAATTATTTATGAAGTTAATTAGTATTTCTGAGAAAATTTATATTATTTTTATCAAGTAAACTCATTTTAATCATGATATTATAAATACGAAAGTATATTATAAATTAATGTTTCTATATCATTTCTATAGTTAATAATGGTGCAGTCAAATAATTTTTTAGACACTTTTTGATATTAATAAAATCATTTTATCAATTCCAATTAAATATTTAATATTTATCTGTATAATTTAAAATTATAGAATCTAAATTCATTAATAATTTTTAAAGTATTTTATAAAGTAAAGCATTAATTATGAAAATTATTTATAGTGTAAATTATATGAAAATAGTAAATTTGATTAAATATCATAAATTAAAATTAAAAAAGAACTTTCGAAAATATTAGGTAAAATTTATTAAATAAAAAATTATCTGGATAGATTTTTATATTAATTATATCATCTTTTTTAGATAATTAATTACTTTAAGAAAATAAATTATAATAAGCAACTTTTACTCAGAATTATAGTTATATAGTATCATAAAGTGTATTAGCATTACCCAAAAATATTATACATAACTTTATTAATTTTATTATACTTATATATTCAATAATACTAGAGCCTCATAAATATTATAAAAATAATTTAAAATATCGTGACACTAATATAGAATTTTTCCCATGAATAAATTTTTATAACTTTACTCAACTAATTGCAACATAATTCTCAATGAATACAAAAAAGAAATAATACTAACGAATAATGTAAATTATTTCATCGACGATTCTGAATTTCGTTCAAAGGTAATATAAAAGTTTATATGGCATTCAGCCTTTTAGCAAGATTTATAAAATGCTTCGGAGTAAAATCGAGGTAAATATAAATTTGTTCATGAAGTTAAAATAAGAAAGAATAAATGAATTAGGCAAATATTATTTTTACAGTAACAAAATTTTCTGGTAAAAAGTTGGAGATATTATTAAATAGTTTTTTCTTTAGTAACAATTATTATATAAATGATTTTAATTAACACTCTGATTGTGTTATTTCAACTAAAAATAAATTTTAGTTAAATTTAACGTATGCTTTATATAATAAAAATCAATCATAATCAAACATTTATATTAAATTCATTATATTAAAAATTTATATAATTTTTTTTAAACGCATACAAACGTCAATTCAATAAACGATTTAATTTATCGTTTTATTCTACTGTTACGTATTTAGTTCATTAGATCACGAACAGAAGATTGAATAAAATGCTATTTTGGTTCTATGACAATGAATTCAGTGTATAAATTTTTTATTTTTATAACTATATTTATTTTTTCTAATATTTTAAATGCTCATCCATTTTGCAGGTAATTATTTTTACGACAACTTAAAATGTCTCGAATTCATCAAATAATAATGGTTTTTTGAGTATAGTTTCTTGATTGCATTGTAAATCAGTATTATTTTTCAAAAAGTTCTTTGAAAATCTTTCAAAATAATTTTTTTCAGTTTTCAAACGACCAAAGTAAAAAATTTTCAATTTATCAATTTATCATACGAAAAAAATCTTTGAATTATACGTTCTACAAAATAAGCGAATTATCAAAGTGAATTTATTTTATAAAGAATCGATTCGCGTCATGAAAATAAAATTTTCTCAAGCATATCGATAAAATTGTAATCGATTCATGTGTATAAATTATTAGTTGTACATAAGAAATGTAAAAAGAAAATTATGGAACGACGTATTTTTTTATACTCGTATAAAAATATTTTTCTACGTATAAAATAATAATTATTTTTTATCGCGTATTCCGAGAAAAGATTCGTTTTAAAAGGCTCGAAACACGTAAAATGAATCAGGAATCGGGATTACTTTATCAACGGACATACGTCAAAAGAGTAAGGACGTAAAGGCGCATAAATAACGTCCGTTGTTTCCTTTAATATTGGCTCGGGTGTTCAATATTTCGCAAAGCGAACGGGTATAAAGGTGAGCGAGAGGAAGAAGGTTAAACACGAGAGGCTCGGAACAAGGCAAATTTGCCTGGTACGAATAGGCCGAGGAGCGAACAAGTTTATTAACGTCCACCTTTGAGAGTAGCGGCCTTTTACACGGGTTGGTCACGAGTGTCAAGATTACGGCGCGTGCGCTTTTCACGTGGCGGCGGTCGGTCCATGACACCTGTTACGGTCAACGACCAGCCTTGCCTCGAGGGTCTCGCTCTCTTCTACGCGGCTTCCAGGAAATCGGGCGCCTCAAGGCTGCGCCCCGGATGCTAGGTGCACGTGTCCGTACATAAACCGAATCCTCCGAAGTTACTCTCTTACGTCCGGGCTTCCTCCCCACTCCCCCTTCCCCCGCTTCCCCCGAGTCCGTGCACTACGTTGAGAAATGCGTTACCTTATCCGAAATCGGCCGGCGATACGATCTCGGGAGTCCAGTGACGTGATTACGTAGCGACTTGGATGCTCTGCCTACTTTGGGTCGTTCGTGTGCTTCTATCGCGCGGAAATTTACTTTCGTGTCGGTACGCGGGAATGAATAACCGACTCGAAGTAACGACGAGCATAACGGAGCTAGAAAAAATTTTGTCCGGAGCTGACGGTTATGAATTATATTTGTTTTTTATAATAAAATCATAACTCATGGCGAACTCTACGAATGTAGCGGATGCGAGACGTTGACGTTTTTACAACTGCGATACGTCCGAGAATAAATCGATAAGAGCAAAATTTCGAGAAGCTTCAGAATTTGAGAAGAATTAAATGAATCAGTTTTATATGAATTAATTCATTTTGTAGTTTTATAATCTAGACAACTACTCGATATTACTGATTCTCGATATCATTCTCAATACATAACTGTCCATAACTCGATCATTTTTCTACTAATAACTAAACTCCGACATCCAAATTCTTTATTTATTATAGATATTATTAATTTAAGATTAATTTATTGCAAACGAAAGAATAATTTAATTTCTATTATTAAAAATTCAAATTTAAATATTTCATACGCAATTCATGATTTATCGACCTTATTACCAAAAAAATAATTACGCTGATGATAAAAAGAAATTTTTATACGTTTTTAATTTTTTTTTTATTTCTGATAAATACGATGTATTCATATATTTTCAATTTTTTATTTCTTAATATAATATCACCAATTTTTAATATCGTTAAATTTAATATTTTTGATCATAAATATAACGTTTTAAATACAATAATATTATTGATTCGATTATTGATTAAAAACGAAATAGAGTACTATAATTATTATATACACTAAATATTTTAATATTAATTTATATTCTTCGATTAATCGTTTAACAAAATTATTGATTTGAATTTTATGGTTTAACGGTATTTATTATAATTATCTAATGCAAATTTTAAATTAGTTTTTCTTTAAATATTATTACAGAGTTATGAACTAAAAAATTCGTAAAATATCTTAGGAAATGTATTTTTAGATAGTTAAGTTAGTTACGATAATGATGTTCCTTTCTCCGAGTATATAAAAAAAATTAATTAGGAAGATCGTAAAAATACAATGGGTATTTATGAAATTACGTAAAAAAGTATATTAACTTAGGATAAAATAAAATACTAAGCCAATAATACTAAATTGTAATGTGTAGAAATAATTTACTAGTTTTTTTAATAATTTAATAGTGCCAAACTACGTTCATAAAAGATATAATAAAATATATATAGTCGTATTTCTTATTATTATTATTATTATTATTATTATTATACTTAAAAAGAAATAATTTAAAAATAATTCTTAATAAAAACTAAACAATTATATACAGTTTTTCACATAAATTTTAATATTAAACTACTAGATTATTAATCACAAGAATCACAAAAACTTATTTGAAAGTAACGATATTAATTCATTATTTGATTGAATATTGTATGAAAATCAATATCTTAATTATTTATAATTCTCAATAAATTTAAAATTATCCAGAAAATAACATAAAATAATATAAATCAATTTCATTCGATTTTTTTATTATTTTCAGTTTTATACTGTTCCAAAAGAATTTTTTTGTATATTTAGTTTTTATTTCGTCGCAATAGTATTTAAATTAATAAATTTATAATATTTGATAAAATAAAAGAGGAATGTAATATCATTTCAATAAGTATAATATTTTTCTAGTATTCTACATATTATAATATGAGTTATTTTAAAATACGAATAAAAAACAATTAAGTTTAAGTTATTAAGTATTAAATTATTAAAAAATGATTTTTATATTTCAATTACAACTTATAATACAGTAGCTATATTTAAAATTTTTATTGCGTTTAAGCTGTATCTATTATAAATATATACGAGTTGAAATAATTAAAATTAAACAAAATTTATAAAACTACTTTAATCTTTTGTTTATGAAAAATTTCTTTTTTTAATTCAGCTAATACGTATAAATATACACAAATATTTATATATTCGCTTTTATCTCTATTCAACATTATTTGATTGTATTTAATTTTGTAAGATTATATAAACTTTAATTTAATAACATTTTATTACATATTTATAACTGAAAATCACTGGATAAATTTGTTTTTTTGTATAAATACTAAATAAAATCATGTAACATCACTCAAATTTATTATAGTATTTCATTGTTTATAATTTGCTGAACAATTATTATGACAAATTAATATATTAAAGCAATAAAGTCTATATTCGAGTATAAATTTTACTCAACTTTGAAGCAGAAGTAACCGAAATATCGAAATATTGAAGTATCAAAATTGCAGATACTATTTTTAGTAGTTCAGAGCATGATATTTGGAACAAAATATGTGTTAATACTGTTAATTAACATCGTGTCTTCCTTGAATGCACATGCTTTCACTCATTTCATTATGATCGCCTTCAGTATTCACATGTACAATCTAACGGAATTTATGTGGATCGTAACCTAGAAACCCCAAATTATACTCAAGAAGTACATATCAATTTTATTCCTACTATTTAACATTTTTTCAAAATTCTTTAATTAATACTTAACTTAAACTACGATTAAAATTATTCATGGTATTAAATTAATTATAAATCGTGAATATATATAAGTAATTATTAGTTAAAATGCTTTCTGTAAATTATAATGTAACTTATGTAATAGGCACGTGGAAATTTAAAAGAATAAAACAACTACAATTAAGTAGCAGCTTAACTACATGTGCATTAATATGCTTAATGATAATGCACTATATATACGTGTGAAAACTGATTCTTTATCATAATAATTTTCTAATTAATAATGATGTTTATTGCCGTTATAAACTTGACAGTTTCATTATTGTTTATAATTGTCAAAGTAGCAAGGAATATAAGTCGGTAAATTAGAAATTTAGCAATCATTTTGTGGTATTATGAAATTTTTAATTTTTTTAAACACTTGTATATATTTTGTAAGTATAAGCTACCATTTAAAGTAAATATTATCTAATGCACAATTTTATAATAATTGTTAACTATCAGATATATGAGATAATTTAATATAATAACGATTTTTATTCTTACATTATTACAAAAACATAATTATGAATAATGAAAAAACATAATAAAATATTACACCTGTAAATATATTTTTAAATAAATATATTAAATTTTAAAATTACCAAGAACTTAAATTAATATATTTTTTTAATTGATAATATAAATAATTGAATTTTTTTCTTCGGTTAAAAATTCGTAATTTAAAAATGACATTTATGTAATTTACAAAATTTCTTCGTGTATGAAAAAACTATAAGCGTCAATTTATATGACATTTGAAAAAAAAAAATTTAAATGAATATAAATTTAGAATTTTTTAAGGTAAATCTATTATTCAAAGACATTAATGTATAATATATTAAGTACACCTTTATGTATTAAAAAATCAATTTTTCTCGATAAGATCATTGATTTTGATGGTTCAAACTTTTCAGTAAGCAAATATTGGTATATTATTCTATGGTAATTGCTTACTTGTCATATAGACACTTAAGTAACCACAAGTTTCAGTAAATAAAAAAGCATATGTATTTTTTCATATTCGTCTATTTTCAAGATTTAGTTCGTATCAAATATTTTCAACAGGAAGAAGAATTCATTTATTTTTCAAGGTTATATGAGCATAGATTTATACTTTCTCGGATCATAATATTATTAATTTATTTTTATTATTAATTTATTTCTCTAAAATAAAATCAAATTATTTATATCATATATTTCATTATTGCAATTAAATAATGTCATATTTAAGAAATACATTATTAATGAAAATCCGTTCTACATTTAATTGTTTTACTTATTTAATATAAGCAAAAAAACTATAAAAAACTTTTAGCAATTGTTTACATATAATTTTACAAAAATTATATTTTTTATTAAATTTAAAAAAACTTATTCAAAAAATTATTTATTACAATGATGTATTTTTATTACAATCAATATTTTAAAGAAATTAATAATTATTTTAATAAATTTAATATATTTTTTATATTATATATTATAATTCAAATAGTACAAATTTTATTTACTTAAATGCACACAATCTTATAATAAAATTTATAATAATATACATAAGGTTTTATAAAAGCTTGTAATTGAAAATATTTAAATTATTTTTCAATCTATAGAATATGAAAAATGAAAATTATTTTATATTTTTTTCTCGATTATTGAAAGAACGTAAATATTTTTGTTTAATTAAAATAGTAAAGAAATTTTAACATTTCTTGGAAAATTTTGATTTCATGCAAATAAACGAGTTATTAAATTTTGAAGATTATTACAAATACATTCTTAAATTTAAATAATAGTTTTATCAATTTATATGTAGAATACTACATAATAAAGTAAACATAACAAAGAATAGTATTGAAAAAATCCTTTTTTTAAAGCAACACGTTTTCAGTATTTTCATAAATGTAATATTAATATAGGTACTACCGTCATTGAAAATTACCATTGACGTTTCTGCGTACTAAAAAATAACTACAATACCGCCCTTCTTGACTATATATACATATATATATACGTATTACTCGAGTTTATTTTATTATTCCTTGAAAGTACGTAATTCAACCGAACGTACATTAAATTAAAATTCGTCCAGTAAAAAAAGATAGGCATTGAAAAGGGAAAGGCCAAGGGAACACAAATGCGGGTCTCGAAGCTGCGTAAAAAGGCTCGGAAGTACAATAAAAAGCGAAAACATTCTCGATTACAGATGTCCGGCTATCTTTGGCTAGTGCTGCTATTGGCGGTGATAAGTACACACTCGTATGCGGCTAAAAGGTGCGAGGGCACGGGTTTGGGACTAAAGTACGTCTGGGGCGACGCACTTATGGATTCTACCGATTGTCTAGGACCCAATAATATGCAATACCCAACGTAAGTTTTTTTCTTAGTGTTTAACTTTTTAACTAACTAATGAAATATTAAACAATGACACACGTTTAAAATGGTTTAAGTAATTCTCAATTTATTTGGGTTCGAATCATTTTCGTAAAACTAAATTTTTAAATCAAAGCAGAAAAGCAGAGATGGATTTTAATTTATCTGCATTATTTTCATTCGTTCGTAACCTCTTTGAGCATTAAAACGTTGTCTCATAAAAAGAGTATACGTTTTGATGCGCTTATGACAGTAATTACATTAGATAAAATTGTGAAAATGACAATTAAACTTGATTCAAAATCATTGCTTCGATAAATTCGTTTTACAACTACGTATTAATTTCAATATTAAAAATACTGATTTTACTTTCAAGATTACTCGGTACAACGAGTTGATATGTATAGAAGAAGGATTCAAATTTGATTATGTTCGGATATTATGACAATACCCGCATAAAATTTAATATTTGAACGTAATTTTGCGAATACAATATGAACTCTTACAGTGCTGCGATTGCGCGTAATTTCAAAAGCGTCTGGTCGGGAAATAGTAGAATGGCTCGACATTACCAACCACGAACGATAGATCCAGAAATAACGAGGCAAGCTCTCCTAAACAACTACAAAGCAGCACAAGGTGATTACAGTATAGGAGGCAGTTCTCGATCCGGTAAGAGTTTAAACATTTATTCTTTATTACTATCCCGAACCCTTATTCAATTTCATTACGTTTTATATATTTGTTCTATTTTAAAAGTTTCCAAACGAAATAAAAGCGAATATGAATACGAATTTCACGTATATTTTTCTTAAATTTCGAATAACTGTTTCTAATTTTGTTGCTGTGATTGCTTTAATAATTAGAAAGCAAGATGCCCAGGGTACAGATGAACTTTGTTGAACTCGGAAAGTAGGACTCGATAAGTCTCGGTGCAATCTTAGATACCATTCTTTTAATAAAATTCACATGTACATAAATTCGTTTCTCAAATTACATCGGAGATTTACATATTCCTTTTTATAACTAATTGATTTGCAAAAGAAACACTTATCGAAGGAATTTATAATTTATTTAAAATGAAAACTAAATGTATTTATTAAATAATCGAACGTAAAAAAACAACAGACCATTTCAATAAGTTATGGGCACATGTATTTTCCTGTATAATGGAAAATGTTAAAATTGCTGCAAATAACGAAATAAATAATAAAATTTTTAAACTGAAAATTTCGCGATCGAGTACGAGATGATCGATTTATCGATCAATTTCATACAATTAAAAATATACTATTTAATAAATTTATTTAATATAATTTAAATTTAAATCTTATAAAATAAGTTTTATTATTTTTATAGATTTATAATAGATAACGAAAAAGAATAATTTTTCAACTGATTTATAAAATAACGGTGTATATAAAGATATAATTTATCGATATTGAAAAGAATTTTAATATAACCCGTGCACTAAGAAATTTATTACATATTTTTAATTGAATTTGTTAAAATTAAAAGCATAAATATAAAAAAACATAATTTTTTAATTTATAATTGTTTTCAATAATAAATATCGAAAATGTTATAAATTTGATTACATAATATTTATAAAATATTTAAAAATTATCAAATTTCCTGGTTATGTATAAAAAACTTTTAATTCAATTATCGTAAAAGAAGAATAAAAAGAAGAATCGAGAGTATCAAACGGGATCGAAACATACATTTTATGGTAAAATTGAATCTTTATATCGAACATGTATAATACATAAATAATTATGTAAAGCTTATAGTGAAGTATTATTAAACAATTTGTTGAGATTTTTTCTCGAATATTTTTGTTGTTATAGAGAGCAAAGTTTACACACATTTCTTCGTAATTTTAGGAATTTAGATTTAACGTAATACTCAATTCTCGTATGGTACTATAAAGCGATTTACTCGATCCCGAGAATCGAATAGACACACGTTGTATTTGTCGAATACCAACGAATTCTATATCCAAATGTATAAAACTATAAAACTTTGCGTTTGGACCTAATCGTGAACACTTGGCACGTAGTTGTCAGGTACAATCAGAGACCGCATATATTCTCGTAAAACAATGGAACGTTTTACTGGATTTCGATATCGGTAACCTCATACGAGCTCGACTAGTACATTTACAAATGTAACATTAAAATTTAAAAAATTATAATAAATGGCTATTTAATGAAATAAGAGTTACTACTTTAGACGTACTTAAAAATCGTGATAAAATAGTATGAGTATATCATGGATAGATAGACTCGTTATCAAAAAAATATAATCGGCGTGTGCGTTCATTCTACATTCGAAAATATCGTTCGTGCATTCGAGTAACTTTTGTATTAAGGTCGCGATCGCGTTGTCGATTTGTAACAAACTGTTTTCGAAAGTACATTATTGTATCAACGTCATTAATTATGTATGAAGATAATACGCCATTAATATTGAATCGATGTACAATATAAAATACTTATCGCTACCTTGGATATTATAAATGCATAGTTACAGTAATAAAATGGTAAAGTCACGAGAATGAAAAAGCAGGGAATAAAAGTATGTTTACGCGTGTAGAACATAGAGTAAAAAAGGAACAATGCCAATGAAGTTGCTACCGTCTTACCGCATACCTTTCACTAATTACACGGAAGAAAAAAAGAATGCCATAATTCAAGTTGAAGTTCGCACGCTGCATACCGAGAGGACCGAGAAGAGAAAGACGAACTAAAGATCGGGGCAACAGCGGCAATTACAGCGGGAAGGTTAGGCGAGTTTGGCGGCTCAAGTTTTCCTAATTGAAAATTAACGAGGGAGAGAGAGAGAGAGAGAGAGAGAGAGAGAGAGAGAGAGAGAGAGAAGGTGGGGGGAGAAGGCAAGTGGGCCGCGCTACGACGACGACGACGACGATGATGACGACGACGACGACGACGACGACGATTTCCCAAGACAACGGACCCCGACTACGAGGAGGCGCGTCACGCCGAGGCAATCATGATTATGCAGCTCTGTCCTTATGACACGAAAACCCGGTTCGCGCTTTTGTGGACGGTAAGCGTCCAAGACTCTACTCGCGGAAATTGATCGACCTCGAATCCCTGCGGACTCGAACCTCGAAACGAGTCTTCCTATTACATAGCATCGCGCAACCTACGATAACTCTCGTTGTATAATAAATTGCTTCTTTTTTCTTTGCGTCTTCCTCGAGCACAGCGCGATTTATAAATAGACTCCGTCGATCGATTAATGCCTGCTTCTTTATTCTTAACGCAGATTTCTTCTTTTCCGGATTACCGATGAACGGTCATACCGTGGGACTGCATCCAATCTAATCTTCTAGCCAACGATAACTTTCGCCTTTATTAAAATTTCCATTGAATTTTTGCGGTGCGTTAAAGTAATCTATAAGAAACTTTTCAGCTTGTTATTTTAATAAGGCTGAACGATCTTCATGGTCAATTTTGCGCTTAAATTCGCGTGCGATGGTCTCTTGTCTTGGGTATTCAATTAAAAATCAACAAAGTCATTTTCAATCTCTGTCTATATAATATACGAATCATTATTATACTTGAAAAGGATGCTTACGGTACAGAAAATTTTGGTCCGAAGGAAAAATCTATAAAACTCGTACCGTTATTTACAGCATAAAAGAATTATCGATGTAACTAAATCTTTTATTATAATTTAAATCAAAATTATCTACAATAAATAAAAATTAAATATTAATAACGGTTGCTATGTGAAACAAAAATAGGTTTGTCTCGTACTCATTTTATACGTACAATGATCGAGTTTTTAAAATTTTTTAAAATTTTGTCTTTGATAATTCAGAATTTTAATTCTTTGTTTAAATTAAAAGTTGACTCAACGGTTATATTGAAAAAAATTATGTAGATTTATTTTTAAAGAAATATCAAATATTACGTTGAAAAAATATTTAGTTAAAAATTATTGTTCATCGTTTTACGATTAACGTGATTATCATAATAATTGGATAGAATAATTAATAAAAAATATTACAATTTCATACAATAAATTTGTTAGAATTTTAAATAATATACAATATTTATAAACGAGAAATAAATTTCAAATATTCGTGAATTAAAAAGTATACCTTCATCTTTATTATTTTAAATAGCTTTTCATTGTTTGTACAAGAAAAGTGGTTTACTTAGTAAACGATTATTTTTGTTTTTATAGAATTGTATAATATAATAACAGAATAACGTTTATTAGTTTTTATTACAGCTATTTGTCGGCATTCATCCATAAATGGGAATTGTTTTTTTTCCATTTTTACAAGCTAATAAAAACTATTTTAGTAAGAGATATTTGAAATGAAGCCGTTACTTTTAATATTTCAATTGAAGCAATTCTCTTTCTCTCTCTCTTTAACTAGTCTGAGTATTTATTTTCATTGATATAATTTTATTAAAATTAAATATAAGATTACGCTATTTATGTATACCGCAACAGATGAATAAAAGTGTTGTGGTTTTGAGTCAATCGTTTCTGTACATAATATAATAAAATAAATTACGAATACTTTTCTAATTACATTAAGCAACTATAAAGCAATAATTCTCAGAATATAAATACCGTATAATAAAAAAAATTGATTTTTTTTGTAATATATATTATTCATACGATATTTTTATCGCATAACATTCAATCGTCGTTTCCATTAAATTATTTCCATTAAATATTTCCATTAAAAGCATATAATTTTAAATAAACGTCTGGATTTCAATTTAAATCGTTTTTGATATCTATTTCTACGTATACAACCATATAAACTATTCGTTAGAAACCAATAAGAATATTTAAACGTAGAGGCGTTACTCGTTTCTTTTAAAATGCACTTAATAACTAATTATATCGTATTTGAACGGTTTAGCGGGTATTCATAATAATTTATCGATATATAAAAAATATATAAAAAGAATAAGTATACTAATTTTAATTAACGTAATAATAAGTTTTGAAGGCTAAAGCTAAAAAGCGTTACCATAAATATCATCCTGATATAATTGGTTAAATAACCAATGCCACGAACGAACGTGTACAACCAATAATTTACATGTACTTAGAAGCCAAGTATGTATCAAAGAAAAGATAATCTATTTTAACTAGTAATCGCAAAATCACTTGGAAATTGAATGATCGAAAACCATAAAGGTAATGTAACGCGGTTGACCAGAAATGATTGGTCATTATTTCGCGGTATATACGCGCATTTGTTGAAAACAACTTTGTTCGAAGAAAAAAGAAAGGTTAGCAAGTAGCATAGAATAAGAGACGAAGCTCGAGCGACTCTTTGCCTCGAGGCCAATACAGTTATCGACTCCGGCGCAGCAACGTATAACGTAATAACGGGATACCGCGGAGTCGAGTTTCGAGTGTAATCGTCGTCGCTCGCGTTCGAGTTGCTTTGCTTGACGTACGACTCCGTTCGCTCCAGAGCCGTTCGCTCCACCGTCGTTCGCTCCACCGTCGTTCGCTCCACCGTCGTTCGCTCCACCGCCGTTCGCTCCACCGCCGTTCGCTCCACCGTCGTTAATGCGAATCAATTTTACGAATTTTCCTCTCATTTCTCTGCGCCAATTGCGCGGAGAGAGAGTAGCGTTCCGTTCTTTTCGAGCGTGAAACTACCTAGTGGGTGCTTAAATATCATCCTCCTTTCTCACGTATCCCAACTATTCATTCTACAATCAACAATGTCGAGAAGCTATAGAATTAGCGATAGAATACTTTTTAAAGACGGCTATGGAGTTGCTTTTTATCGCTGCTCTTTCACTTTAACTTTACTTTAATCTATTTAACTTTAAATATATTTTATCTGAAACGGCTGAAGAGGCTGAAGAGATTGTAACTATGTAGGTACCCGAGAGCAGCGGATGTGTGTACAAGTAAAGAATCAAAGAATCAGAATAGTCCTCCAATGAAAATTTTTAATGCCTCCGAACCGCAAATAATCAAACTGCGATTTTTCGTCTACCACTCAATATTTTATTTTATCATCTTTTCCGTTGAACAAATAATCGATCGCATTAATTTATTGAATTTTTGCGACCATTTTTTAATATTTAGATTAAGATATTACTATTTTCAATATTATTCAGCCTCTACTTTTGCCGCTATATGGAAAATAATTACATTTTTATGTAGAATTGTTTTCGTAGCGACAGTTTTATTCTAATGTTATTTAAAATATTTCATTTCTCAATATTTATACATTCTTGAATTTTTGATTGATTTGTTTTCTTACGAATATATTATATAATAAATTTAAGAAATCATCGTTTTCTGTACACTTTAAAACATTGTTATACTATAAGATAAAACCTCAAAATACAAAACTCAACGTTTATTTCACATTTGATAGCAAACTTAAGCTGTTTAATATAAATAACTATATTCTAATGACATTTTTATTCGCTTACTCATTATTCAAACTTTAATATTTTTACTCGTTAAAAATATTAAATATTTAAACGATGATAAATAAGATTTGAAATAATAAAAATATATTTAGCAATATAAGGAGGAAAATATTTTATAATACAATATTCTTATGAATATGATATACAATATTCTTATGAGATATGATAACAAAATTTGCAGAAATAGCAAATGAGTTTAATTATACGATTGTTTTAATATCACATAATTATTTCAGTTACATGTGTAAAATATTTTTATAATTATTATTTATTGTAATTTTATCAATAGTTTAATTAATAGCGCAAAATTTATTTTCACCCAATTTTTTCGGTATTTTTTCGATTTTATTATGTATAATTAATAAATATCGTTAATATTTGAAATATTATATTTATCTATACTTGATGTTTAAAAATAACAGAAAGTATAATTTTCAATTGTTTTTTAAAATAAATTTTGATAGATACTTATAAAAGTGTATTTCTTTATAAAAATTATGAAATGATTATTATTTATGTACTTCTTCACAATAATTTAATTTCTTGGCTTTAATTTAATTCTTGCCGATGCTTTCATTGAAACTAAATCACTGTTGAATTTTATGAAAAGTATTCATTTTTATTTTTGTTTCAATCTCGAATTACAAAATCCACACCTTTAATCTTCCACCATACTACTTCGTATCTATAATTTTATTCAAACTACAATTTTTCAATAACAATAATATAACACCGCTACGTTAATGCAGGCAATTTTATCTAATAACTAGTTATAAAATTTGACATATTCTTAATAATAGTTTTAATTCAAAATTTACAATTAATTCGAATATCATAACGATTGCATATACATTAAAAATTACTTTTATTAATATCGAGGATTGCATTACTTTAATAGTTACCTTATAAAACTAATATTTTTAATTTTAAACGCACTACTTTATTTTTGCTAATCGTATGTATTATATTACAAACTGCGAAGTTTCTATATTCGGTATCTAAATTTGAATTTGTAGCCGTATAATTACTGGTAAATTGATTATATGGTTTCATTATATGGTTCAAATAGGAAAGCGGTAAAACGCTACAATAAAACCTTAGTCATTACAAATTATCAGGCTTTTAATATGGTATTAAATTTGAGATATTAAGTCATATTAATTTAAAAATATAGTGTGTAATAAGTTACTTACGTATTATCAGAAGTATTTATTTATTCAACGTATATAAGTTACATTTAAATATTGAAAATGTACAATGTAAGCAAATACGTAGATAAAAAATATAAATATAATCTTGATGATAAATAAAACTTGTCATATTTTTTATATATTTTTTACATAGTTTTATAATATTTGAAAAATCTGCGATCGCTATTAAATTAATACCTAGCTCTCGTTCTTACTTTATATTTGTGTAATTATAATTTTATATCCTTTATATCCAAGCCAGATTTAATAATATAATGAAGCACGGGACAAAGAAAAGTAATGATTATTATTTTATACAGCTCGATCCTTTTCACCGAAGGATACTTGTGGTTCTCCATCACGTTTGTGCAAAACGAGGTACAATACAACAGCCCCCATGTACGGCGTGAGTTTAACGAGTGGTCAGCCGGTAACTATCGTTCAAAAGTTTCCCGATCTTCTGCAGCAGGTTGTCTTTGAAGTTTGCGAGTGAGTTCCATTATTTATTCATCATAATTATTTTATCATTTTCTTATTTTTAAATTGTACATATATATTTCAAGTTTATGAATTCGTGGGATTAAAATAGATTCCACGTTTATATTTGTAGTATTAGTAGTCTAGTCCGAGTAATAACATGTTTATAGATATTCGTAATGTCAATATTATATTTAAGAGCGTTTCTGAACAAGTAGAATATAGACGCGATTGTAACAGTTTTAAATAAGGATGGAAAAATTAATATTACATCATCATTTTTATATAATTTTATTGTCATTTTTTTATACATTATTCTTTCTAACGGTAATGATTATACTTATTAAATCATTACGTATTACACCGTGCAATCTAATTTAATAAATCTAAGTTAATAACTTCGATGTCGAGAAAATGTATAATAGATTTATATTTAAAAAGCAAATGTATAAATTTATAAAATTATTACATATTAATATTATTGTAAGTTATTACTCAATAATATCTTCTAATCGTTTATTTTTAGTTATGTATTCGACAATCATCCATATCACTCATTCGAATTGGCAGTACAACTTACAATCAGCATTAATAAATATTATTTACTAAATAATAACAAATTTTGCAATTAAAATTCATTATTATAATTATATTTCTTGTTAAAATTGTTTATTTTACTTGTAGGTTATAAATGATTTTCTTATTATTCTCTCAGATTTACAATATTTAAAAATATTGATTGATGTAATGATTAATGCAATTGTCTAACTGGAATTAAGATATTAATCGAAAAATAAATCTAAACGATAAGAACGTTAAAAGTAATTTCTCGGACATGTAAAATATCGCGATAAAATAAAAAGATTTTTATGTAAAAAGTTGCAAATATAATGTGAAATAATTAGAATACTTTCAAGAAAAAGTTCTTCTATTTCTAATATTATAGTCAGATATTTTTTATTATTAAAAATTATTAATTATATTTTTTTCGTATTCTAATACTTTTATAATATAATAATATTAAATATAAGTTATTAAGTATGAAATTTCATAAGGCTGAAAGTATTAATTATAAAATATTCCGAACCTTTTATAATTAATTGATGCTGTAACTAAATGATAATTTGTACCTTAAATTAAACTTTAAATTACACCTTAAATATTAAACGTATTTTTAAAAATATTTTTTCTAAAAAAAAGTTGAAATTATATCTTATTTTTTATTCTCACTCAAATTCCAGTATTGTACATCTCTAATAATGGTATGCATGTTTAATTCATTTATATTTTCAGTAATTATACATTAAAGATCTTATATATATTTTAATAAATTTTATTAAAAAATAAAACATTAAAAAAAATAGGTTTAAAGTGACACTTTGTTTCATCGAATCAATATTAAAATAAGAGAAATTTAAATTTTGAAATTCTCGATTGAACAGTAGTTTTTACTCTCTCGTTTCGATAATTATTCATCTTCACAAGTAGCTTAATTTATTAAATATAACATGAAAAAACATCTTATAAGATATAGTAGTGTTATTTATACTTGTCGGTTACGTTCATTTACAAGAATCACAGTTTCAGATAAGATCAGACAACTATGAATAAAAGATAAATATACTAACGACTATGTAGATTTTCATGATGTAAATAGTACATTAAAAAATATAAATAATAAAATAGTTTTATCGCAGTCCAAAATTATAATTTTTCTTCTTAAATTAAAAATTTTTTTAAATATGCGATATATCAAATTCTTTTTACTAGATTATAAAACAAAATTATAAACTTATCGTAAACTATTTTTTTAAATAATACAAATATCCATTTTATTTTGCATTTATTTAAAAGTGATTATTTTAGTATTAGATTCAATTAATTAATTCTGTTTAAGAATATTTCTACATTTAAGAATAAATCAGACTTATGATTATTTATTTCACGAGTTAAGAAAATTACGAATATAACAAATAATTTTGTTCAAGAAATTATAAATAATATTGCAATTAATTTAAAAATCTTTTATTTAGATATATGATAAATCGATGATTCGTTTGATTCAACTAAACATTTTTTTATTAATAAGAAACAAATCAATACGGCTTTTGTAAATTTTATATTCCTTTTTACGAATAATTGATATTGCTTTTCAATATACGCTTTCTTTATCCTAGTAACACAAATGTTTGCAGGTAAACGTCCGGTAAAACTGTTATGCAGAATTACAGAATTTCTATCATGAAAAATGAATTTATAATAGGATCACGAAAAATTTATTAGCGATTCTTGACGTTTAATAGAAAGATCGAAGAATAAGAAAGTAAAAAAAAATAAATCGTAATTTCGAGAAATTTTTTATCGTTTGCAAATATGCTTACCTTACAAATTTTGATATCGTATGTTTGTATATAAAATGTATGTATCGGTAGCATGAAAATTATATAAGCAAAAAGTATGCCTACATTGCATAAGAATTTGAAACGATACTCGGTTAAAATTGTAGAGTAGTTAATTAGAAAAAAGATGAATAGTTCTCAAGTACATTTAAGTACGACAACAGTTACTAAATATTTGCGTATCGTTATTATCTGCTTCAGGTCAAAGGAGTGCGATATCGTTCACGGCGAGTGCACACAGACGTACGTCCCATACCTGTTCCTCGTAATTCCACTGGGACCCGTAACACTCACCGGCCAGGACTACGTCCTCGTCGAAAGCGGATGCGTATGCAAACCCAAGAACAGTCTCGGTGGATCGTCGACGTCCGAGAGTCTCTCGGTGCCTCCTTACTAGGCATCGACGCTCCATCCTTTCAGCCCATTGTTAAGTTTTGTTTTCCAGTTTTCCGTATGCAAAATGCACGGCTCTCTTGCTTGCTATATATAGCTCCGTTCGGCCCTGCCAACGGACAGAACTGACGAGAGGAAGAGTGACAGTGCCGAGGAAAGAGGCGAGCCGATACTCCTAATCATCGCGATGAGAACGGAGTGCACCTGACTTTGTCAAGAATGATACTGAATGATATCGAAAATGATACTTAACTGTCGGTGATAGATGTGTTAAGTGCAAGTGCATCCCTTATCAGCACCAATTGAACGAAGAGATTTTATTTGGTGATCAAATTAGGAAAGTTTATTACATCGAATTCTTAATGCATCAACTTATGACTCGAACTGGTCGTTCGATGTTTAGTAAAGAATAATATATACGTATAATCTCTTGTTTCGGCCGGAAAATTAAGTGTTGTTGTACGTTGGTGAAAATGGTGACGCTTTTAGACACCGCGACTAAAATTGTTATCATTGCCTATCTTCGGAATAAATTTGATAAAATAAACTTGATATCCATTACTCAAAGATATTTTAGTTAGATGCAATAATTTATTTTCAATATAGTACTTTATTTATTAAATAAATATAAAGCCTATGGTGAGAATATTATATAAATAATCACGGAATAAGAAATATTAAAAATATTTATTAATTAAATAAAATATTTTTCATCGATTCGATAGGAATTGTAACTGTAATCACAGACGTTGTAATTTGAAGCCCAAACAAACGTCGATATATAATTGACTCACAGCTGGCAAATGATCTACGTTCAATATTCGACTGAATAACATCGTTTACGTAAAAAAGTAAGAGCGTTATCCGTAGAAGAAATAAAAGTAAAAATAAAGACAAGAACAATAAAAAACGAGATAAATATAAAGATGGAGAAGAAGAAGAAGAATTAAAGAAAGAATAAAAAGAAGCGAGCGATTTAATAAAAACGAAAAATTAAATAATAAAAACGAAAGAAGGAAGAGAAGAGGCTTCGAGCAACTGGAGACAAGCAAAAGAACGAGTAAAAAAAGAATAAAAAGAAAAAGGAACTCAGAGCAGATAAATCCGGTCGTGTTCTTGCGCACAAATACATACAAATGTCTGTAGCCGGTTTTCACGGTTTTCAACATAGCGATCACGAAGAAGTTCTCTCTTGCTTAGCTATTGAAGATATATATCTTCTTCGTCCGATCGAGGCATTGAAGAGGACATTGTCGAAGCATAAGAGTTAGACTATTTCGAGGAACTGACACGAATCAACCAGTGTGTTTTTTTAAGATGATATAAATATATTTACATAAATATTTTGTTGTATTTCGACCAAATGACAAAAGTATATATTCAGTAATATACGGTATGCTATTATTAGAGTCGATATATTTTATGAAAATAGTCGTTATCAAATATTTAGGAGTACATAACAAATTTTCTTTGATAATATTATTTAAAAATAATTGCCTCTTCTTTTAACGAAATATATTTTGTAACTTAGTTCTCCTCATAAATACGAGATTATAAAAAAAGAAATTCGTAGCGTAACAATTTTGAAAAGGTAAATTATTATTCTTATATTTTATATTTTATCTTGTACATATTTATTTTTTACTTGCAATAATATTAGAAAAATTTAAGAAATTAGGTACATATTAAATTATGTCATATATGATATTCTAAGCCAATTCGTGTGATAAATATTATTAATGCACTGTTATATGCAAGATAAAAATTATTTTAAACTGTAATTTATATTTTGAATTACAAACATAATTTGAGATTTTACGAAAAATATTTAACCTGTTATAAAAGTTATATGTGAAATTAAAAAGTAAAAAAATAATAAATTTAAAATAACAAAAAATTTTTATTTTATTAAAAAAAAAACTCCTATTTTTTTATTGATAAAGTAAAGAAACCTAATTCAAAATATACGCTTACAGAATATGCTAATAAAAATGCTGGTATATTTTAAGATTTAATATTAATTATTTCCTAAGGAATTAGATATAAATAATAAAATACAATAAAGAAACATGAACGTATAATTTCTTTCTAATGAAACAAATGAAAAATGCAGTATTATACATATTGGAACTTAATTACTGGATGGTGTTTTATTCATTTTAATTTTGAAAAATTTTGCTTATAACTTTTTATTAAATAATAAAAACTATTGAATTTTATAATCTATTTATTGAAATAAATATAAAATAATTTTATCATTTGTATTATAGTATACACTTTATTTATTTTAATTTAAATAAATCATAAGCAATGAAAACTAATTACAAGAAATATGGAAACAAAATATAATCGTTTTTAAGTAGTCTAAAAATTTTATATATTTAATTATAAATATTATCGTACAAAAATATTATAAATAACGCTATCAATATTTTCAATATAAATTTTTTAAAAAATGTAAAGGTTTTAGTAATTATTTTTGATAAATTAAAACTAGATTAAAGGGTTAAATATTATGTATTAAAATTTTCATAACTGATTTCACAACTTGGTATGTTTTGTTAAAATATTTTAAAACTATTTAGAGACTATTTAAGAAACTATTAATAAAATCATTTTGACTAGATCAGTTTAAGAGATTATAAACATTCTAAAAATTATTTTTATATACAAAAGCTTACTTATATTTAAAGTTTTCTTGTAATTATAAATCTATAATAAATATTTATATATAAATAAATGTTATTTATAAAAAATTGTATACGTATATATAAATTTATAATATAATTTATGGTTAACCCACGATATTTCCAAAAGTTAAATCTATCAAACTGAAATAAAAATATAAGCAAAGCTTATAAATGTTTTGAACTTAAAAATTGCTAAATAAATCAATTTTGGGGATTAATCGTTAAATCTCTTCATACCTGTAATAAAATTAAAAAATCGCACAGATAACAGGAAAAGCATTCTGGAAAAGTAATATAGAAGTACGTCAATCACTAAACGCGCTTTTAAGTATCTGTATACATATAAATAATACGTAGCTGACAGCTGATGTGGGTACGCTCGATATATAAAAACGAACACTTCCGCATAGACGACGTCGACAACTTGGGAGTCGTCGGTATTTCTGAGTCATCGGCCCCATTCGATCGGCTTGCTTTCTTTCTTTTACAGACATTCTTTCAAGAGTATATGTATATGTACAAGAAACAAAACCCGCGATAGTAACTCTTATGCAAACGAATCGTGTGTGTATAACAAGAAGGTGGAGCGAAACGAGTAGTAGAATTATTAATAATTGAATGTGTTAATTAATACAAAAATTTTCAATCGTTATAAAACAATAGTTTAACTTTCTCGATCTTCGACGGAGCATATTCGAACAAAAATAAGTTGCAATAAAAAAGTAACAAATAAACAATACATTCCTTACTCATAAAGCAGTACTAATATCATCTTTTTCTAAAAGTAGTTAGGAATCTTGCTTTAATATTTCAAGACGTCAAAAAAATAATCTCAACCTATAAAATGTTGAAGTACGAAAAAATATAGTAATTATTAAGTTATAATATCAAGAAATCTATTAAGCTCTATGATTAGATCATCCCAAGTTGTTTCAAATTCCAATCCTCGGTACAATACGTTTGTACCACGACATCTATAATTTCATATTTTCCATTGTAACGTTCGTTCCTAAACAATAATAAAACTAAAGAAAAAAAATCTATTTTTTTATTCCTATGCAAGAAAGGACTAATAACTTTTAAATTTTTAATACTTATCCTGTTCCATCTGTCCGTATGATATATACGCGTACTTGACCTACAATTTTATTATACTATTTTGAATACGTAAAGATACGAATGTATATTTATAGACAACGTTTTCTTGTAATGTGTAGTATAAAACTGTATAAGCAAAATCAACCTTATAACATATACTAAATATAACGGTCAAATGAATTAATGAGTCAAAAGAGTAAATAATCAAGGAATTTCGAAAATTCCTTTTATCCTAGGATACGAAGAAAAATTTATTTTTTTAATAAAGACTGCTCGAATAAATAACAAATTTATTTTAAATAATCGAAGTTAACAGAATATTTTTATATAAAACTTTATCGATTTTCTAAAAGACTCAATTATTTTTATGTGCCAATGACAATTATTTGTTGCTTGTAATTAATATTGTAGATCATTTAAATTATTCATTCGTAATAATTTATATATAATTATTGTCAAGTTCAAAATATATCAATGTGAAACAAGTGCATTGTATTAAAAAACATTAATGAACGTGGTATCGACTAAAAAAATTTCAATAAATCTATTGATTGTTATACATTTCATTTTATATTTGGGTATAATTTTACAATAATTACTATAATATAAATTATTTTTGAAGTCGATACAGGAATATTGAAGTACGATACTTACTGTAAAATGCAGAAGAGATCACGCGATTCATCGTCTGTATTATATATTATCAAGACTTTGTTTTCAGTTACAATTTATAACTATTTAAGACTATAAATATAATAATTTATAACAATTATAGTTTATTAATTTAATGAAACGCTATTAATTTTAATAATTTAATGAAAATTATTATCGATAACGTTATATTTTTCTTTCTATTATACAAGGGTTTTACTTAAAACTAAATCGTGAAAGTAATTATGTATTATTATTTTATTGGATTCATTCTTTGTATTACTTGACAGAATTTATGTTATTCAATATGACTATTATTTTAATATTGTATAAACGTTTTATAAAGAAGAATACTAATTTTTAATTATTTTATAATTATTCAAGCGTAATTAATATAAAAACATTTTTTGAATATTGTGAATAAATATTTATAATAATTTTCAAATTAAATTAAAAATTTGTAATACAATAATGTTTATAAAATGGTTTTAATAGAAATTTTCTAGAAACCTTGAAAATTATTACTTTGTTTAAAATAAATAATTTTCTTAATAATTAGTTTTTTAATAATTGTGAGCGCACTTTGAAGTTCGATTAAGATGGTGAAAATTGAAAGTAATTTAAAACGTAACGTAAGTAAATATCATAAGTAAATGCCATTTCATTCGTGAAGTGAAGAAACTCGAAATAAATTCAAGTCAAATAATTTAGTTGTATTTTTACAATAGTTACTTTCCTTGTTTATTTATTTCTGTTCCACTATAATTATCCAGAGTGTTAAACGATGATTATGTAATAAAATGCTCTAATTAAAGACAAAAATAAGATAGTTTTATAATTAAAGCAGTAATTGGAAGCGAAAGTTTATAAAGTAAGTGATTTAAGTCGCAACAATAAATATATTCCAGTGTACAATAGCTATAATAGCCCGTAATGAAGGTGAGTCGAATATCTCGCATAAGATAATAAGAAGGGAAATGAATAAGCGGAAATGGAGGCGGAAGGAGGCGGAAGAAGACGAAAGGAGTAACAGCTGGTTACCCGCCAAGCCAAACAAGACCCGAGTGCATTTATCGCCGAAAAGTCCGAGAGCTCTGGTGCAGCCGCGAGAAACGGAGATTAAAATGTGGGACTCGTCGAAGGCGCGCGCAAGGATACACAAACACAGACGGACGCTGACCCAATGGACCCGTCGCCGCGCAGACGCGAATTCCAATGAGCGTGGAGTACCGTTATTTCTTTGCGGGATTATTCGCCAAGTATGTGCGAGAGTGTGCGTGCTCAAATAAAGTACGCGTGAACATTCGTGGTGCACTCGTGGTGCACTCGTGGTGCACTCCTGGTGCACTCCTGGTACACTCCTGATACCCTCTTGGTACACTCGTGCCTCCGGGCTGCTGCGCCGGTGCTTCGGCCTTCCCTAATGCACCTCCGACGTGTGTCCGTTCACGGCTGGTTGCCCTCCACGATGCAGCTGCATTCTGATGCAGCTCCGTACCGGCCTCGCACGACTGACCCATTTGCACCGATTCCTCGATCCCTCCTTCCTCCTCGCTCCCGCCCCCGTTGCCCTATTCCCAATGAGTTCCGCACGCTCGTCACGATAGATCTAACATAGGATAAGGAGTTATCCTACGTTATTCTTAGCTCTTTCGAGTACCCGATAGACTCGCTTTGTCGGGAAAGGATTTGTCCTTCCAATTTGGACCATTGCTGTCGATTCGTGACCGATTCTAGTTTATCTGCCCATTTTTTTACCCTGGGTTCGTGCTTCGGCACAGATTTGTTTATTACTCACTAGTTAGCTATAACTACAAGTGAAAAAATTTATATTATGCGTTAAAAAACTAATCTAACTTATTATCCTACAATTTAATATTGCGTATCATTTCACACAAAAAAAATTAATTTTTATCTATTTTCCCAATGTGAAAATATCAATTTTAATTTTTAATATTTTAATAAATATTTATTTTGTTTCATAATTATTTTACCGATACATTTTATTTGTAAAAATATATATACGTAAAAACTAACTGATTTCTTAAAAAGAATATATCTTTTAATTTCTTTATAAAAAACCTTTGAATACCTGCGAATCATTAAATTCTAAAAAAATTAAAGTAAAATCTTAACCGGTTATTTATCGTTATACAGTCTACTATCTTTGAAAAAGAATGCGTTAATATATTTAAGAAAATGTCGCATTGAATTTAAACTATAATTTTTTTCAACGACACCGTAATATTTTTATTGAATTTTTAATTTAAGTATAATTCATTTTACTATTTTAATTAATGAAATTACGATGCTATTGAAACTTAAATTTTTAATTGTAACATTTTGTTATTTGTAATTATTTTTCATCGAAATATACATAATATATTCACTAAATATATATAAAATATATAAATTTCATGTAAAGTAGTAAAGATTATATATAGTACTTTGATTAAAACACAATTTAATTTAAAGATGGTAACGAAATCTATTAATTTTTTTTGGTAATTTATTTTATTATCATTTTTAGTTTTTATAGCTTTAGAGTGAAGAAAGTCCAATAATCAGAATATTTAATAGACGAGTGATGTAAAATCGATCAAAATAATGACACGATAAAAAAGTAAATAATGTATATTTTAAAAACAATTTTATAAAGATAACAAAAATGCTAATATTATAAAATTACGTGCTGTTTATAAACTATTTGTATCCAATAAACAAGTATTCATTTTGTTGTATAAAATCATTTTTGGATATTAAGATACATGTAAATTTTATTTACATTATAATAGACATTATAATAGACGTGCGTGGTTAAGAATGCTCACATCTATTTTATTGCCTATGTGCAGTCGTTTAAAAATTTAATACAAGTTTTTAAATTTCATTTTAGAAGCTTTAATTTCTTTTCTCAATTTTCGTGATATTTAAGTTTATTAAAAAAACTGATTAGTGAATTATAATTATGCTTCAAGACGTTTTTAAAATAATTTTATTTTGTGAATTTATGAAAAAAACATTACTTTAAAAAAATTTTATTATTATTATATATTATCCAATACAAATGAGTAATTACGCAACTATATTACTTATTAAACGTATAAAAGTAATTACCTTAATGGAGGAATATGTTTTATTTTCGATAATCGTTGTTTCATTATTATCGTTGTTCTCTATAATAGAAAAATCGTAGTCTACTAATGCAATACTCAAGGAATAATAGTCTTAGTTAAATTCATCTCTCTATAATTAAAATCTATAATATATATTTATTATCGCATAGATTTATAGTAAACTTATTGGTGTTTTTATATTTTATAATTATAACTTTAACATTTACAAATAATCAATAAATAGATATAATAAGAAACGATTATTATCTTTATATGGAAAGTTTTTGCAAATTACGTCACCACTTTATTTTATGGGAACTTATTTTATAATAATCGTGTCATATTCGATACCGAGTTCAAACTGATTTTTAGTTATATTACTGATTATTTTACTGATTTATATATATATATGAAATACATTCATAGTTATATAAAGAAAAATAATATTTAATATTTTAAGAAGATAAAATATAATGTCAAATTGATATTTTCGTGTTAAAAATCGATAAAAAAAATTTGTTTAAATGTTACAAAAGTTTCATACCTATAAAATAATTTTAAAAATTAATTTTTTGGAGTTTTATTTTTATAGTTTATTTTTGAAAGTTGCAGTTAAAAATTTCACCAAAGAATGGTAAAACTCATTGCGTATTTACTTTTCCATCATTTACTTTAAATATCTTTTTAATAAATCATCTTTATAAATTAATTTTATAACAATATAATTTGTTGAAAATATATTTGGTACATTGGAAGTAGCCTTTCGATGTACCGAGCATCGACAGCGTAAGTGAAAAGAATAAATATTGGATATTTTTCAATTTATTCAACTTTCCAACGAGTCGTTTAGGTTGACAACGTTCGTCGAACGTAAAACTTTGATATCGCTTATATCGAGTAGATAGTAGATAATAATATAACAGCGGGATATACTTATCGTTGAATGTTTTGAATACGTATCCGACCGAGGCAATAATTTTGCGCGTCTACGAAAGTAAATATGGAGATACGTTCGAATTTTGCCTCTCGAACGTTTCACAACATCCGTAATAACGACCGAAATAAAGATGACGCCACAATGCAGTAATGGTGGTATTCCGGTAACTATAAAGAAGGGCAAAGACGGCGAAGACTAGCGATAGTAGGGATAGCGACTACGAAATTTAAGGTTATGGTGGGTTCGTGTCGTGTATTGTAAAAATGGCCGATGCAAAAGTAAACGCGTGCCGCCGTTAAAGCCGTAGCAACGTTGTATTTTCGTGGCAGTAACGCAATGGAGACCAAGTAACGTAGAGATTATAGCGGGTATATCTTGTTAGACGTATCAAATTCGTACAAAGTACTCCAGTACATTCAAAAATCCGAGCTCAAAAGTAATCTCGTTCTCGTTACCCATCTTTTCCTGGCTACATCGATACGTACGCACGAGTAAACGTGTAGATGACCGTACGCGTATGGGTGTCTACGCGCGTGCGCTACGACACGAGATAGAGAGAGAAAGTGAGTTTTAGAGAGAAAAAGCCGTAGGCGTCTTGTGCCGTGGTGCCGCCGTTTCTTCGATTTTCTCTCTTTCCCTCTTTGTCTATCTCACGTTAGCTCGATCGCTCGATCGCTCTTTCCGAGAAGCGCAAGCCTCCCCCCCAGAGGACAGGAGGAGGACAGGAGGAGGACAGGAGGAGGACAGACCCTAGAGACGAGCAGTGCGGAGCGAAGCACGCGTGCGGAGGATAAAGAGTAATTTCATCTCTGAAACCCAGTGCACGAGGACTCGACACGCTCCAGGAGGCGGTGCGAGGCTCTCGATTTTCGCCACGTCGAGTGCGCTCGCTTTTTTCTAGCCGCACGACAACGGATAGGGGAAATCAGAAAACGTACAAAGTCCCTCGCACGCTCGGACGCACATACACTTTTATCGATCCTATACGCCACCACCGCCGCTGCCACCGCCACCGCCACCGCCGCCGTCACCACCGCTGTCGCCGCTTGTTCTCTGCGCTTTCCGGCGAGATACGCTCTTGCTCCTACCGACTGCTACTACCGACGTTATTTTCGCTTCTATCGAGAAGCTGAACAACTGGCTATTACATTCTACACATTCTACACATTCTACACACCTCGATCATCGGAACGTTCTATAAAGAGCGGATGAAGATTATTCGTCGCTGACGTTGAATTTCGTTTAAACGGTCACGGTTCAGCCACGCCATTCAAGATGATGTACACGGTAATAACTCGCTCGATAGCTTTTACTTTTTAGATAAAGAAATTTTTAGAAAATTATTTACCCCGAATTATTTTATCGTTTCAATTTCGTTTTATCGCTTAATCGTTCATTTAATATTTTTTAGTTTAGCATATGCGTAGTTTGTAGTTATATTTTCTCGTAAAGGATTTTTACTCATGTAATTGTAGGGGACCACTACTACACAGGACACAAGGTTCAGCGATAAAGAGAAAAAGTTGCTCAAGCAAATGAAATTCGGAGATTCATTGACGCAAAAGGTATTACTTTTTTTTACTATGAATTTATGATTCGTGTATATTTTTAAAACATTTGTCTACGATAAAAAATTTAAATTCGTACGTGTAAATTTAGCTAGACCTATTATTTAATTCATTTATGACATCGTTTGCGAGTTTATTCCTTGCGAAAGAAATATTTAAATTGCGATTGGTTTTATATTTTCCTTTTAAGATTTTATAAGCGTAGTTCAATTTCGTCGAATGTAATTGAAATATTTTTATAATAATAAACCTTTTTTATTATTCTACTCGAAATTATCAAAATATTAAATTAATGTAACTATAAATTTAAATTTTTTATTATGCAATTACAAATATTAAATCGTGACTAAAATTGTTTTAACGAACGAATACGATTAAAAATTAGCGGTAGTTTCTTCTTTATTTATTTATTAAGTTATAATTAAATCCAAATAATGGTTTGATAATTAAAATATCAAATTATTAAGATACACGTATATATACATGTACGCACATTGTAAATCATTATTTTAAACTATCTTATTAAATTAACATTCATTTTAAAGTATATATTAAACTTTTATATTTATAGATAAACAGTCGATAACTTATACAATTTATTTATTTTAAATGAACGATCGTTACGTAATTAATAAATATTTTATTATAATATGTTTATTAAAAATTATTTAATTATATATATATTAAACTTCTATTATATAATTATAAATTTTTGAAAAACATCCATAATATATTTAAATTATTTGTTAACACGGTATAATAAATTATGTGAAAATTTTGCAATATTACTATTTCATAATATTACATAAAATTTTAAATACTTAAAATCATAAATAATAAAATAATAATAGCAGTAGTAACATCTAATAAATTGCTGTATCCTATTTTGATCAAAATTAATATATAAATTGTTCAAATTTTAGATTTAAACTATACGAATTTATTACGAAATATTATTAGGCAATGACTATAAGTATTATAGACTTGTAGATATTATTAAATTAGTATCGATAAAGTACCTTGAGTTTTAATTCTTTTAAAGATATTGTAGGATTGGTAAGATCTTATAGTATAAAAATTTATTGGTAAAAGAAACTATTGCATATTTATAGGTGGACATGCAGAAAGTTAAATTAGATGTCATCAAACCATGGATTGCAACAAAACTTACCCAGATTCTAGGAATAGAAGATGACGTCATAGTTGAGTTTGTTATTAATCAACTAGAAGATAAGGTAAGGAAATAAAATTCAATAATTACAGGATATGTTATGGTACACAATAAAAATAATTCATCTACGCTGGTACCAATAACACAATTGGTAAAAGAAATTTACGTTCACTCAGCTTTTTCCCCTCATTATACTACTTTGTTAAACACCTGTTATTTCAGCTCACAACGACTAGTTCAACTAGCATTTCTTAGCAAGAAAAATTTGTGCAATTTGCCATAAATTTGCATAATGAAAAAGAAAAAGAAGGAAACATACAATGGTAAATTTGCCTAATTTTTCTTATAGCTCGCAAACCAAAAGAAATTATTTTGGAAGAAATTTTTCGTTTAAATTTATTAACTTTTTATGTTTGATTTACGAAGTTTTATTTTATTCGTTTTTTTTAAATTCTTATTGTGTATATGTTATATGTATATATAACTGGTTACGAAACGAAAGTCATTTAATATTGAAAAGTAATATTACCTGATTTAGAAGTTCGTCATTGTATTTTAATATTTTTAAAGTTTATTACTTACAAAATTTGATCATTGATACGGTAAGTAAGAGTAGATTTAATAAATATGTCTTGTGCAATATGTACTTAAATTTGAATAATAAAAGAGTAGGTACTTTTAGTCTGGAATTTCGATCGGCTAAATAAACGAGTCATTGTTTAATAAAAGTATTTGTATAATAAAACTTATCGCTGTTTTTAATAATGCAAGTATTTAAGTCTATTTTTTAATTATTTTTTTAATTTTAATTTACAAGAATAAGTTTATATAAAAGTTTATATAAAATTAATTGGTACAACAGAATAAAGAGAATTATGTGAAAAGAAAAGTGACCCCGTCAAAATTGATTCTGTCAGCAAAATCTTATCTTATATATTTGAATTCCCCGTTAGTATAAGTAGAGACCATTGGTGGCTGTTGGTTCTCGACCCTTTTGTCCAAATGGCATTCGGATGTGCACTCCTCTACATCCGATTGGCCGCCTTTCTATCAGCCGTCAGCAATTCGTGCAGTCGAATCACCTTCCTCCAGCTGCTACCGCTTCGACTTCTCACCGTGCTCGCGATTTCACCTGTTTCCTGCTCTTCGACTTCTGTCACCTTCAAACGCGATTCGCGTTGTAGCAACAACAACAGAAGCAGCTTACTGCAACGGCAGTCTCATGCGAGGCTCCCGCATGTCGTCTGCGACTGCTGCGGCAGGAGCAGCAACAGCAGCAGCAACAACATCAACGACAACGACAACGACAACAACAACAACAACAACAACTACAATAGCAGCAGCAGCAGCAGAAGCAGCAGCAGCTGCAGCAGCGAGTCCGTAGCTCTGCTAGCTACATCGGCTGTTGCTCCACTGCTAAGTAACCTCAAAAGCAGAGCCTGCGACAACATGCCAAAACATTGGTATGCTGTTTTTCAACGTCTGCAGCAGACGCTGTTTGTTGTGTTGTCATCAGCAGCAGAGAACATCGACATCGGCTGACCGTGATCAGTCAGTGTAGCAGTCAGTGTAGCAGTCAGTGTAGCAGTCACGGATTTAAGTCAGCGGTTATCTTCAGTACATCTCGTGAGACTCGCACACGATCAGCCGTGCAGCTACTTGTTACCGGGGGAACACAGACTGTCGTGGCTTTCGCCGTGATCGGGGCGTTGGCTAAGCGCGGAAAAAGAGCAATGGAAACACTTTCCGTGACAGGAGGTACTGTTAAACTTTGCGTGATTTTTGGCTCCTGAACGATACTGATCGTTCACTTACTTATTTAGGATTCAATGGAGACAACGGAGCTTGACTACACTCTATCTTATTACATTTTTCTGTTTTTTTTTTCTATACTAATAACTTGGTTTCAGAGTGCAATTACGCAAGTAGTTTGCGCTTCTTTCGTTGCACAGCATTCAACATTTAATGTTGCAGTGATTAAGGTAACCGTTAAATTGGTGGCCTAATAACTTAACCAACATTGCCTTATTCACTGCTAAATATTTGTAGTGAAAATTGTTTTATTTTTTTAGCAGGTTTCACAGTAAGTTATAACCTTCATAGCCATCATTGGTAAGATGATTTTTAAAAAAACTGCCTTTTCGAGGGGGAAAAGCAGTTAACGAAATAATATTAGGTTACTTGTGTACATTTAATTATTTTTAAGAAATCAGGTTAAACAAAGCAGTAGCAAAATTAATTGCATGAAAAATTTATACTACTGCATTTGAAATTAACGAAAGTTCCGCGCCATTATTGAGTACAAAGTAGTTTTTAAACCTATTTTACAGTTTCCCGATCCTCGCAAAATGCAGATCAATCTTACGGGATTTTTAAATGGCAGAAACGCTCGTTCATTTATGGGTGAATTGTGGGACTTATTAGTATCAGCGCAAGATAACGACACAGGAATACCAGAGGCTTTTTTACAGCAAAAGAAAGATCAGATTAAAAAACGCTTGGTAAAAAGTTTATTTTATTTAATTTTTTATTGTATTAAATGTTTTTAAAAACTTTAAAAGTTTTAAAATCTAAATGTTTTCAATTTTTTTAAATACGCTGCGGATTAAAAGTTTTGATAAATTTATATAAATAATAGAGACAAAAAAGTAACGAAATTTTGAATAAACAAAATAATTTGATTGTTTTACATATATTTACCGACTGGTTATTTTACTCAAAACAAAAAACAATCAATTTGTTAATGTTGAACAAAATGTCTGACTAATATAATATCGCGATGTTTACATGAATTTAGATTTTGCTTAGAAGAAATATACTTGGTGGTTATAAATTTCAAATTTTAATTTCTTAAAATAGGAAGAGCAAGAAAAATTACAGGCGTCTTTAGCAGAAAAGGAAAAGGACAAAGATAAAGACAAAGATAATGACAGTGATAATAAAGTGAAAAAAGAAGAAAAGGAACGAGCCTCTTCCAAAGAAAATCGAAGAGAACGTAGCAGAGAACGCGATAGAGATCGGTTAGTTTTTTTATTTATTTTAAGAATAAAAAAGGGGATCGATGTCTTGTTTTTTTAAATAAAAGTTGTCTCGTTGATTATTAGATAAAAGACGTGAGCTCACTCGCTATTTAGCCGAGTCATTTATTACATTGTTTTCATTATTATACAACAACTTGATTTATTTCATATAAATTTTAATTCATTAAAGTTACGGTACATTATTAATATACTTATTAATATACTTATTAATATACTTATTAAATTATCGATCGGTTGTTATAAAAGTCTGTGAACGTTCTTTTTTAAGAAAACGAAGCAGATCGAGAGATCGACATAGAGATCGCGATCGATCCAGTCGCAAACGTAGATCTTCTTCGAGATCTCCAAGCAAGGGTTCGACGAAGGACAGCAAAGAAATGATTGAAATAAAAGCTGAACGCGAAGATTCTCCGCAACCCGAGAATGCTATTCCGATGATGCCTTTGAAAACTAAACCGTAAGTTATTACAAATTATCTTGATCATATTAAATGTGTATTAGATTGAAACTTAAAATTTTTGATTAAAACTTTTAAAAAATTTTACGATATAAATTTATTGTTCGTTTATTAAAGAAAATGCAATCGTATTTTAAACAATTCTTTTTTTCCATTCGAATAGAATTTCATACGTACCAAATTTTTTATTTTGATTCAAATATTAAAATTTTTTAAAGAATCATATTATATTTTATTTATTTTTTATTAAACAAACCTGGTATCGACACTTACTAATAAAATAAAAAAAGGCATGCATTCACACATGCATTATTTGAATTTCCGAACAGAGAAGCCGTAGTAGCAATATCCCGCTTACAAGCGAAGCTGATGAGCATCGCCGACGGCAAGAAGAAGAATAATCGTTCGCCGTCACCGGAAACTGCGGCTGTGCAGGAAACTAACAACAAAGTCGCTAAGAAGTCACGATCAAAGTCCCCTTCCGTGCGTTCAAAGAAGTCGCGTTCCAAGTCTCCGTCTTACAAACATCGTTCGCGCTCACCTGCCTCGAAATCCCGGCGTTCACGTTCTAAATCTAGATCACGCAGATCTAGATCTAAGTCACGCCGTTCTCGATCTACTTCAAAATCAACCCGACGTTCGAGATCAAAGTCAAAGTCACGTAGATCGAGATCAAAATCCAAGTCACGTAGATCACGATCAAAATCCAAATCCAGACGGTCAAGATCAAATTCAAATTCGAAGTCTAGAAGATCCAGATCAAAATCTAAATCGAGAAGATCTAGATCTAAATCTAAATCGCGAAGATCTAGATCTAAATCTAAGTCACGAAGATCCAGATCAAAGTCTAAATCCAGAAGGTCGAAATCCCGTTCATTGGATCGTTCCAGATCACGAAGATCCAAATCAAGATCGTCGAAACCAGGAAAACGCTCATCCCGCTCTATTTCACGTTCACGCCTAAAGAAATCAAGATCAAAGAGTATCGATAGAAGCAAATCGAGAAAGTCTAGATCTGTATCCAGCGACTCGAGATCTTCCAAGTCGCGCTCCAAATCTATTTCCAAGAGTCGCTCCAAAAGCAAGTCTCGTTCAAAATCCGTAGAGAAAACTAAAACTGACACGGAGATAAATAGAAAGGTGGTGAGCGCGAGTAGCGGTAGCAGCAGCAGTTCCGAGTCCGATGACGACAAGAGAGAAAAGGACAAGAATGATTTCGAGATCAGAAAAAAGAAAGATAGCGTACAATCGAAGAGATCGTATCGAAAGACTAACAAGGATGATAGCGCCAGTGACAGTGATTCGAGCAGAGAGAGAAAATCGACGATCAAAAGGCGCAGCAGCCCTTCGCCGAGGAAGGACAGGGATCGATCGAAAGATAGGGACAGAGACAGATCACGCGATAGATCTCGCGATAGACACAGGAGGTACATCGAATTTTTAACCTTTACGCCTTTCCTACATTTCACATTTTTTTTTTATCACAAACTATTTAAATAACAAGATTCTATTTTCTACAAGATGTCACTTTTACTTTTAATTAAATTCTAAACTTAGTTCGTTCGATAAACAATACTTATTGAATGTTCTTATTGAATCATCTTTTTAAAATTATGTCGAGTTATAGTATCAATTTCAAAATAATCACTTTTTTCTACTGCGATAAATATATTAATTATAGGATATTCGTTTCATTTTCTTTATAATATTCGAAGCATATAAATTATCTTTAAGTTCTCATGGAACAATTTAAATTTAATAACGATGATTATGCTGTTCACAGACGATCGTTGGATAGAGATCGCGACAGAAGGCGCGATCGGGATAGAGACAGAGACAGGGATCGTGATCGTCGGGATCGATACAGCGGTAGTCGCAGTATGAGACCACCATCAGTGCGTAGAGCTCCCAGTAGACGAAGGTATTTATTACTTTAAATTATATATATAGACAATTCTGCTCGTTGTTTGTCAAACAAGTAAACCAATAACTTCTGATATAAATCTAATATAAACTGTATTAAATCAAACTTTTAAAGAATTATTTAGATGTACTTTTATTATAACCAAAATGTAAAATAGCAGACTACGTAATAAACGATTATATAGAATATCGGTCGGTATAAATTTATGGAGTTTTAAAAGATCGAACGTTTACAGTAAAATAATGGCAAGTCGTTAACCCATCCTTATTTCTTATCGTAAGTTAAACCTCGATTTTAACTTTCAGGAGTCCAGCGCGCAGATCACCAGCCCGTTACCGCAGACGCTCGCCAAGTCCCAGTGACCGTCGACGTCGTCGTTCCCTCGATCGCCGTCGCCGTTCATCGGAACGCCGATCCCGTCGACGTTCACCGGACCGAGATCGCGACCGCGATCGGGAACGCGATAGTCGTCGGAACTCTCGTCGACGATCGTCGGATCGAGATCGGTCCCGCTACCGGGACAGGTCGTCCTCCCGCGACCGCTCCAGCCGTCGGGACCGCTCCCGCGATCGTCGAAGACGCTCGCGCAGTAGCAACAAGGATACCTCCTCCTCCAGAGACAAGAAGCAGCGCGCCGACTCGGAGGACAAACCCAAGAAATCGTCTAGCCTCCTAGACATGGTTGTACCACCCGGTTCGTCCATTTTGTCCATGCCTCCACAGGCGGCTGCCCAGGTCGTGGTTGCCGCGGCACAAGCTGCCGCCGGACAACTCCAAAGAAAAGATCCGAGGAATGGTAGGTCGAGATCCAGTAGCAGCTCGCGTTTTGTTTTCGAACACAGCAGTGATTCCTCCTCCAGTGATGATGACGATGAGATTGCGAGGTAACGTTTATTTCGATTTCTCTTATACTTCTCATCGTTCGATTAAGTACGAAACTTCTTGAAATATGACTAATAATGAGATACTATATCGGTCAATATTTTAAATAAGTTGAACAACTTTTTTTCTTCCTTATACGCACAGATTTTTAATTTACAAAAAATAAATTATTGATAATAATTTTTTCTCGTATGTTGCATAATAAAGCGCAATTGATTATTATGATATAAATGTACATTATTTTACTATTTACAACTTTCTCGACAATATTAATACATATTAATTTTCGAGGAAACAATCCATTTAATAATTTTATAAAATCAGAACGTTTCTGATTAATGATAAATATTTAAAAAATATATTAAATTATATAATTAAAATTTTTATAGATTGTTTAAATACGAGTATAAAAATAGTTAAGTAAATGATTCAAAAAATATTTTTTTTATATAAATTAAAATTATAAATTGTACTATATTTCTTTTAATTACAATATTTTTCTCATAAATTTTGTTCTATATTACACGAATTAAATTGAAATTCGTTTGAAATATTGACCGTAATAAAATTAAAATGTCCATTGCAAAATTATTTAATTCCAATTTTGAAATTTTAATCTATTAAAGTTAAAAAATGTAGGAAGGAAAATGAATAATTTACTACAAATTAATGAATGCATTTAAAGATTAAGTAATTGAAATTATCGTTTTAAAAAATTAAAAAATTAAATTTTTTATCTCATGTATGAATTGTATTCTATAAATATTTATTGCATTGAAACGATTTTTTAGTGGACACTTCAATTTTATATATTGTGTACACATTCTTCTATGCCTTTCGAACTCTTTTTGGTAATGAATTATCTAGCGATCTCAAACATCCAAAAATATTATAGTTCAGAATGGCAAAAAATCTGAACTTTTTTTTATACAAATAAAATAGACATCGGGTAAAATGATTTATTTACTTTATATTGTACTAAAACATAATTCAATTTCATTGTAATCTTTTTTGAGTTATTGATAACTGTCTAAACGATTAGAAGTAGAAAATTGAAACAAAATTATTTTTATGTAATGTGAAAGTAATATAAGTAATTTATATAACGATTTTATTTAAAATAAAAAAAGGTTACAATAAAAGATGTACATGCTATCAGAAAAATTTCATAAATAAAAAAACATTTTTTTTTGCTTTGTACCCAATTATGACGAAGATCCCTGCATCAGCAAAGTAAGATACAGAATATTTAAATATATAAATATTTTAAATAGACATCTAGTAAATACGTGTTATTTTGTAGGTAAAATACTCTCAGTTTTTGTTATGTTCAATTGTTACATGTCTACTTAAGCATAAAAATAGATGCATTATATTCTTTAAATATGTTTTAAATAATTGCACAAAATTAAAACAACATTATGTATTTAATATAAATTATTAATCCATAACATTTTCAAATGATTAATTATCAATCAATATTTGATACAGATTATTATAATTATTTAATTTAAAATTTTATTTTCTTATAAAAATTAAATAAGTATAATTTATATTTTTTATTATTTGAATACATAGTGTTGTAGTATTTTAAATATTACCATTTTGCATTATATACTTCACAATAAACAAAAATTGATGTATTATTTAATTAAATTTTAAACTTTCGATGCCGAAAGGAAAAAATTATCCAAGATTATTTACCTATAAAATAAACAAATATCAAAATTTAGAATGACCACGATTTCGAAAATTTAAATTTTTATGTTTTATTTTTATTTACAATCGTTTTTATTTTTATTTATTATTTTCGAAATTTTTGGTCGTTTGTTTTTAAAAAATTTTAATACATAATTAATAAATTATAATAAAAAATTCTGATTTTTGGCCTTTTCTGCCGTTATATAAATTTGAGATCGCAAAAGATTAAATTTTACGTTATTTATTTTAACAATTCCACAATCGAAACAAATTTTTAAACTATTCTTTTAAATCCATTAATAATAATTCAATATTTCTTGCTTATTTATTTCGATTTTTAGTTTGACAATTTTTAATAAGAGAGTATACATACTAGAATAACCAATTAGAAATTGTTTCAATGTTTAAGACTTAAACCGTTAATTCAAATTTTAATGTATTGCAGTTAATGTATATTATAAATTAAATCAATGAATAAGTTAAATTTCATAATTTCATAATTTCATATTTTCATAATTTCATAAATTATAATATTCAATAATATCAATGTTTAACGCAAAATTTTAGTATTTAAAAAGAAAGGTCAAAAATAAGAATTTCAAAAGTTAGAACATACATTTTTATAACCCAAATTTCGAAAACTTATTTTTCGTAGTTATTTTTGTAAACGTTATTTTTTACCCTTAATTTTATTTTTCGAAATTTTTGTTTGCTAATTTTTGAAATTCTTTTTTTATTTTTTGCTTTAATTATTTTATTTTATTTATTATTTGTATTGGTACCCTATTTAAAAACATTTAAATTTAAAAAATTTTCAAAGGTTATTGGACATACAAAATTTTGAATTGTTTCCATTTATTCGGTTAAAACATGTAAATAAAGGGCATTGTAATTTTAAAGTTTGAAATTTTTATTCTTTCAAGCTATTTCTAATTGGAAATTCTAATTTTTGATACAACTCTTTTGTTTACCTTCTTTGAATCAATGTGGAAGTTTTATATTTAAAAATCACCTTTTGAATTTATTAATATTCAGGTTGTTTACGTTTTCTAATAACAAATTGTTTACAAATATAAATATCAAATAATAAAATCATAAAATTTTTTGATGTATTATAATTTTTCCTTCAAATTAATTCGTTTTTAATATCGTATAATAAATTATTAGACACTTTTAATTTTAATTATTGTCAAAAGTAATTATTGCAATAATAATTTAATAATTATTTTAATTTTTTTTTCCTTTTTATACTTAAAATTTTATACAATTTACTAGATTTAAATAAATATAATATTAATTTATGAAAAAGAAATATTAGATGAAAAAATAAAATTTTATTAAAAAATACCATAATTTTATTTATTTCCTAAACAATTTGTTAAAAACTTCCACATTTATTCAATAAAGATCAACTAAAAATGTCAAATTAAAAGTCTGTTTAATGTTTAACGAATAGAAGCGTGCTATTGCTGTACCATTCAAATCATTTTAATACAGTAGGGTAAGTGTAGCATATATTTATAAAAAAGATAATTTTTTTTATAGAAAATATTGAGTAAGGATATTGTCTTAAAAATTCATAAAATTGTGGAATCAATTTTCTAAATTATTCATTTTCTGATTTAATGAATTCATGTTTCATAATGATGTATATGATTATTCAATACCATATCTTATTTTAATTACTAAATTACTAACACATTAATTTTCAATTTCTAAATATTAACCTCTAACGTAATAATATCTTATTAAATCATATAAGAAAATGTTTCATATGTATTTTTAATTCATAAGACAAAAATCATGTTCATAAATATTTCATAATTATTTCATAAATATTTCATAAATATTCAAGATGTATTGAAAGTATTTTTAAAATGTTGTATATTTCAATTTGTAATAATATTGTCCTTGTACATTTTATAAATATATACTAATTATAAATAATCGTGGCATTTGTTGCTGCATTTTTAGAAAAGCACTCGAACAGAAGTTAATGCAAGAGAAAAAAGAGCGCGAACTAGCAGAAGAGTTAAAGCGTAAAGAAAAAGAAAGATTATCTAAAGAAGAAACGTTGAAACGGGGTGCTAATGAGAAAGAAGTAAAAAAAACTGAAATCCCAGTTCCAAAAAAAGCAGAACCTGCAATTTCACCTAAGAAAATTCCAACTTCTGCTCTTCCTATTTCCAGATACAGGGTAACTATTTAATAATTACTTTCAATTTCTTTCCTTATTTAATCGTTAATGTAAAATATAAGATATATCTGTAATATGAATCCTACAATATCAGTAAGGTTTTTATAATAGAACTAAAATTTAAATATTCTATGTATATATATTACCATAAAAAAAAAAAATAAGAAAATTTTAAAATTAACTATTAAACACTGAAATTTTATTCTGTGTATTATTTATTACTTATTTATTGAATTAAAGAATTATGCATCTTTTAATATTTGTTTTGATTTTGTAGTTTTCTAAAAGCTTATCTCGCACACCATCTCCATTCAAAAAAACCGAAGATATTATTGCAGATAAGCTTAAACAACAAAATACTCTAAAGTAAGAATATTTTTTTTAAATTACAATAAAAAGAAATATATTGAAATATTGACGGTAAAAATAAAATAAATTTTAGGGAAGAAAAAATAGCATCTCCCAAAGTCAGTGAAATTACTGTCGTAACAGCAGAAACTTTCCCGTTAAAGAAAGAGGAAAAAGTTGCAAAATCTACTATTAAATCTGCAATAGATGATAAAAAAAGTAACTCCCAAAAAACTGCTGAAGTTATTTCGTCAAAAAAAATCGTTGATAGTAAGAGAACGAAACGAGATAAACGAGATGAGTCAACTGATTCTAATGAGAGCAATGATGGTATGTTCATATAAAAGAGAATTAAAATAATATATATCATTGGTCTGAATTAAAAAATTGATTTAATATTTTCAGATAAAAAAAAATCTAGGAAGATTGAAAAAACGAGGAAATCTAGAAAGACTTCTACGGATGATGAAAAATCGGATAAAAGCAGAGCAGAATCAAGTTCTGGATCCGAGGATGAAAAAAAAATTACAGATAAAAATAAAAAAGCAAGAGATTCCAGTCGATCAGGTATATATTATTCAAAATCCGTTTAACCAAATATTTTAATGAAATAAATTATAAGCCTATATTAATATTTAAATTTATTTTTAGCGTCTGTTGATATTCGTTTAAAAGAACGCTCTAAAGATGTAAAAAAACGAGACATGAGTGAAAATGATATTAAAAAACGAACCAAGGATAAGGAAGATGATGCAAAGAAATCGCGAAGATCTCGTAAAACTTCTTCTTCTCCGGAGGATGATCAAAGATCGAAAAAATCAAGTAAACTTGATGAGGAAAAATCACGATCTAAAAAGGTGAAGAGGGATTCAAGTTCAGAAGATGAACCCAAAAAATCTCGTAAACGAAAGGATAGTTCTTCAGAAGATGAACGACCTAGGGGTAAACGATCTAAAAAAGAATCAAGTAGCGAAGACGATGGAAAGTCAAAAACAAAGAAATCAAAGCGTGATTCCAGTACAGATGAAGATGAAACAGAAAGAGAGAAAGAAGTACGACGAAAGAGGAAAAATGATGACAGCACTGACGAGGAGAAAGTAAAAAAGAAACGGAAAAAGAAAACCAAAACTAGTACAAGTGAATCAGATGTAAATAATTATTATATTTTAAATGTATAAATTGAAAATTTCAAACTTAAAAATGTATATGCATATATATATATATATTAATAAAAAAAAATTTTTTGCAGGAAAGTGAAGTTGAAGAAAAGAAAAAGAAAAAAGATAAGAAACATAAGAAACATAAAAAACACAAGAAACACAGAAAACATAAGAAAAAAAAGGTAGCTGAATCAGAGGAATCCGATGCTAGCGAAGGAAATACCGAAGAATTAGAAAAAAAACTTAGAGAAAAAGCACTTAAATCAATGAAAAAAGGACACAGTGTTGAACGAAGTGATTAAGGTTTTACACGTATGAATTGTAAAAAATTTTACTTGAATATGTAATTTACTCTAAAGTTCTGTAAGTGTATAACAAATACTTTGATATCTATTACTAAAACTGACAGATATACAAAGTTTAAAGCTTTGTACAAATGATTGTAGATCCATGCAACCTATGTGACTTGTGTATGAAACATGAGGAATTTTTTTTTCTGTAATTACTCGCAAATACACGTATGAGTAAATGCTTTTACTTAGTAGAAATAAAAATAAATGTAGAATTTATTTCTTCTATATTTAGTTTACTGATTCCTTATCCTCTGTCCAAAATAATCTTATTTTAAGTTACTATTTTCTTTGAAGTAAGAGCATTAACTCTATTATACTATGTAACTTGTAGCTACCTTCAAATATAGTTCCTTTTTAGTTTTCCATTACTAATTAGTATCAATAAAAACAATAAAGTTTTAATAATTGTTCAGTTTATTATACTAAGTCAACTGAAATATGGTATCAAACAATATATTATAAAAAATTCTATATATTGATAATTATTTTTTATTTAAATATCAAAAATACTTTAAAATTATGAAGAAATTAAAATTTTATTTTCAATATTCAACTTCTTTTCTATATATATTTCAATTTATATGAAATAAAATTTTATTTTAATCACTTAATTATAATTTATATATTTTTTAGTAATAAATTACTTCATATTGCCTTATAATAAAAGTTAAAAATTAAAAATTACAAATTTTAGAATGCGTCTCAAAACTAATTGGTGCAGTTATGGATATAATACTTATTAATTGTAGTAAATGAATTTATAAAGATTGATATCCAATTTAAATATTTTTTATCTGTCAATCTGTGTAAACTAATTTTTTATAATTTTTAATACAACATGAATTTTATAACTTTACATATATATATATATATTATAGCTTAATTATTTTAATAGTATTAATTTTAATTTTTTTTCTTTTTATGAAATAAAAAGTAAATAAATGCATTGAACAATAAATTTGAGTCTTGATTAAAAATGAATTAAAAATTAAATTAACACAAAAGAAAATTAAATATATATATATTTAGAAGTAAACTTTTTAAAAAATTTATACATTTTTATCTTTGTACATTATGTATAATTATAATTTTTGTAACATATTTTCCCAATCAGGAGAACAAATTAATGTGCTATTGACTGGTCCAAGATTTACTAAATCTCCATTTTGTTTATCATTACTTATTTTAGCAGCAATTAAATCCTATAAATTATAAATTAAATATTATTAATAAGTTTAATTTAAATCATTCATAAAATGCAAAAATATTTATTGTACCTGGCGAAAACTAAGATTTGAGCCCACATCGATTAAAAGATCATTTTCACCTAATAGTAATCGTGTTTTGCCAGATCTTAAAATTTGTAATTTACCAAGCATTCCTTCTTTTAAATTATTTAAAGTACAAAATTTATTAAATTTATCAGTCTCATTTTGTGTACTTGGTTCAGGTGCTCGTTTCAATCTTGGATCATTTTGCTTATCATCAACTTGTAGCCCTGGTAAGCAATCAGGCAACTGAAAACAATATCAAATAAAAATATATATGAAAAATGAAATATTTATTAAAATATTAATTAAATAACCTGCATCAAAATAAAGGTACTTGATTTATTTTCCATCACTTGAGATACGCTAAGTGGAATTTGTGTTTCCTTTGTTTTTATATGAGATTTAATAAATTTGTTATTATTTTGCGGTTTTGCTAAAACAATAATGTTAAATATGTTTAATGCATATATATAAGAATAAAAAAATATAAAATCGTAATAGTCTAATTTGATTTTTTTTTAAATTGCAATACAAGATTTTTAAACGAATTTCATATAATATTATAGTTTCAATAACATTTATGAAATTACCGCACTTTGTGAAGTAAGTAAAAATAATTAAATTAATTATATTGGAACACCAAGTGTTTTTAAATTATGTTTATATTTTTAATTCTTTGATAACTGAATTAATTTGAGTAATTACCTTCTCCATTTTGAAAATTGACAGAATTTTCATGATCTTTAGATATAGAAATGCTTTGACAGGATTCATTTTTAAATACTTTGCCTAAAAATAATAATGCAATTTATTATAACTTTCAAACTCTAATTTTACATTTACATGAAATATTACCTTCATCAATCATAGGTAATACTACAGGTGTATTTTCCAAATCTAAATCGACTCCATCATCTATAAAGTCATCTCTTAATAACTCTCTTAACTTTTCAGCTTCTTCAGCTTTATTAATTTTTTGGGGTATAGATAATTTTGGCCTTTCAAGAGTTACCGCAGTTTCTTTTCCACTCCCTGAACTTTTATCTCTAAAAATACTATTACTACCACCGTGCTTTTTTGCAGATACATCGGCAATACCATCAGAAAATATTCCGGATGACTAAATAAAGTAAATAATTAAAATAAAATAAAATTTATTATTAATATTTTTAAACCACCTGCAATATTTTTATAGATCTAATCTTTGACATTGAATATTCTAAAGCTTTGTATTATATTATTAAGAGGCTGTCAATTTCTTAAAATTACAAATATTGTTCTATTATTTTTAAGTAAAATATAAAATAAAAAAAAGGAAAATTACTTGAACTAAGTTATTTGCATTTTTTCCGCGTCCTTTGCTTTTATCGCCTTTTCCTTTATCACGATTACGTCCTTTATTAAGTTTTGGGATAACTTCATTTTTATTCGCTGCATTTTGGTCCCTATAATAATTATAAAATAAATTAAGTAAATTTATTTATAATTATTATGCATTCTAAAATTTTAAATGATTACATACTCCCTATATTTATTTCTTTGTGCATTTAAATTTGGTATATATACTTTCTTAGGTCTTTCGAGTTTAACATTTCCACCTAAAGTTAAATCCCTTGGTACTCGAAAAGAAGGCAATCTAGTTGTAGTTATAGTAGAAGGTAATCCTAATTCTGTTTTAACAGTCTTAATTAAATTTGGTATTACTGGAGAATTAGATGCAGAAGCTTCGGATATCGTACCAGGTTCTTCCTTAATCTTTAAATTAGGATCATATTCAGAATGTATATTTGAGTGATTTGATGACATATTTACTTTTCATTTGCTAAAATGTATTATATTTTTTATTTATATAAGAAAATCTAATAATTATTTTTATATAAATAAATCAACTATAACAAATATTGCGTGTAAAGCTGCAGTTATTTAATCAAAATTATTTTAAAAGACAATTATTATCATTCCAAATGGAAAGTTCGCTACCATGTCCTGGATAAAATTTATTAATTTATTAAAAAATATTTCCAACGCATGTATTTCACTTTATAAAAGTTTATTATTGTTCTCGATGAATAGGTTAAGAACACCTATAACACGCATGGTAAACGAATACAAACCATTTACGATAAATTAAAATAACCTAACTACTGTTTATTTGAATGTGTAAAAATATACACGTTTTTTAATTATCAAATAATTTACAAAAAAACTTCATTTTTATAATTTAAATTAGCTACTAAATATGCATATTTTATTTTATTTCATTCAAATAAGTCTTTTTTAATACATTCATTTATAATTAAATATTTTTTATGGATTAAAAATAATCATTGACGATATTTTACCAAATAAAAATTATATAATAATTTAATATACTTAAAAATCAATATTATCTAATTTATAAAAAGCATGCGGGTTAAATAAAAATATTGTATGCTTGCGTTATAAATTTATTTAATAATATAAATTTTGTTACTTATATTCTAATTTTTTCAAATCTATGAATAAGCTTTCCTATATTTATAACTATTAAAATGTTTATAAATAATGATTATTTCTAAAATATTTTAATTATTCATATTATAGGCAAAATTTTTTTATCGAAAATTCTAATTTGAAAACATTACTACTTTTCCAACTCTGTTATAACAATAAAATATGTACACGGCTTAATAAAGCTAGTTTTACATTTACTATATACATCAAATATCAATTATGTTTTCATGTAATATGCCTCTTAGTTGGATTATATCGTTTATTCGTTATCTCTATATGTACAAATAATTATCTACGTATTTTTTTAAGTGTGCGATAATTAATGTATTATAAGTTTTAAGACATAAATATGTCCAAGCATGTGGAATCAATATAATAAAAAACAGTCATACCACAAGTTATGTACTAGGCATGTAATTTTCCTTATCCAAATATATCAATAAATATATGTTTTATTAAAACAATTATCGGTCTTTGATTTGATAAATACATCCAAACAAACATCAAAACAAATATATCGTGTATATTATTTAGAATTGATATATATCTATTACAATGAGCTCTGATCTATAATTATTAATTTTAAAAAATTTAACTATTCTATTAAAGTGCACTTACAATTATCAAAAAAAGTTTTCGAATTTTTTTGTAATTCATGAGTTTTTATCGATATTTAGGTGTTTATAACTAAACGTTTAAATGTAAAAATGTACATAAAAGTTTCATTTAATTAAAATAAAAATAATTTTAAATACATTTTATTCTATGTTTGCAATTAATTGAATTAGTACGTATTAAAAACTAAATATTTATGTAAATAATACAGTTTAATAAAATTATATTGCTACATGAATGCCTAAATAAATTTTAAGATTCAATTAAATATTAAATAAATATAAATTTATTATAAAACTTACTTATTATTTACAAATAATGTTTTCAACTTTAAAAAATTATATTTTTGGATTAACACTTTTTAAATGGCAGTTTATTAAAAAATTAAATCTAAGATTTTATACATTTTGAGTAATAATATGATATGTTTTATCGAGTTTAATTACTTTTCTTATTATAACACCCAATTAATTTTGATTGAAATATTTATGAAAAAAATTTGTTTAAAAATAAAAAAACGATATTTCTAATTTGAGTATAGATAACTTTAAAACTATTTTCGCTTAAATTTTTTCTATTGTATTTATATTTTCACAATCATTAAAAATATTTGTATATGAGTAGATTTGAAATTAGAATATATAAAATATATTGATCATAATAAATAAAATATTAAATAATATTATTCATATCACTGAAAATGATGATTCGTGTAAAATAAGTAAAATTTTATAAGACTTAAAAATATATATTATAAAGTCATCTATAATTATTATATCTATACAAAAGACTAATTGATTTTATTATTAAATATATTCAATTTTTAATAAACATAAGTTTCAAATGAACAAAATGTTTCCATTATATCATATTGAATAAAATTATATAACGTCTTCGTAAGAATACTTGTAGGTTTTATATAATTAAATTTATTTATGCTTTATTATTTATTCATGAATGACTTAAAACCTTGTTCGTATTAAAACTAAACTAAAAAACGTAATTATAATTTATGTTAATTTTTCAATAAACAAACTGATCAAATATAACAAGTATAATAAGACGTGCAAGTTTCCTTTTTAAAATTTACCTTATTGATTTATTTTTATATGTAAATAAGACTAAATGTAGAAGTATAAATAAAATAGTAATTTTCTAATATTATTTGATTTTATATTTTACTAATTTTTTATATAAATCTTTTATTTTTTAACGAATTAAAACATTGAAATTGTATCGATTAATAATATTTGGAAACCAAAAGTTAAGTTATTGTTTTCAAAATCCCTTGTATATTATAAATATTTTAACTGAATTTTATCCAAAAATAATATTTAATACAAATTTTTTATAAAATTGAAATAAGGTTGCAATATGTTTATATGAGAAATTTAAGTGTGTCAAAGTACTTTTAACAATAATATCAAAAGTTAAAATAATTACTTTAAGATTTATTCAATGATGTATCATATTTACATTTGCGTTTGTAATTAAAATATATTAATTTTTTTAATTGTGGTAATTATTTATAATAAGCGATTAACTTACATTATGTATTAAATCATACATAATAAGATTTAGTGCAGTAAGTTCAAATAAAAATGTATGAATATAAATTATGTAATGAATAAGAAAGGAGTTTTAAAGTTTCTTGACACTGATTGTAAAAATTTTTGAATAAAATAGAATTCTATAGATTACAATTCAAAGGATTACTTATATACCAAGTGTATAATAAAAAATTATATAATTAAAGATGAAATTAATTGTATAATATTTATATATAATAAATAATTTTATTACTTTATAAAAGAAAGGATAATACATATTTAAAAAGTTCAAAAACATTTTTTTTGTGATATCATTTTACAGATTTTTTAAATAAAAGTAAGAAAGTAAATTATTTTAATTAAGAATTAAAGGTAGTAATAAAATGCAGGTGCATGTTATAAGATTTCTATATATATAGTTCGCCATGGGATGACCAACTTTTTCGTACAAAAAAGAACCTTATCTTATCAAAAGTTTTATTTTGTAACGCTGTAAACTGATTTATATTGATACATTTTAAATAATAAAAAATAATACCTAATTTTCAATTTTTACATACAATAAGTTTTTTCAAATATTAAAATTTTATATATTTTCAATATTTTCTTAAATAATAAGTTTTTTCAATCATTTCTTTTATACATTTATAACTGATAACTATTTTATATAACTATATATAAATACTTACTACTGCAATATAAAAAACGATCATTTTTATGATGAATATATATAAATTTTTACTTTATATATAAATTTTTGATTTATATTTAATATACTATTATAAACTTATTTTAATTAATTCATTAAATGTTGAATTTCTAATAATCCTATTTCTTTAATAATAAAACTTTCTATTTTAAATGTCCCATAAAAGTTTTGCTGAGATAATGTATTTCAACTTAACATCAAATACTAATAATTAGTAATTAAAATGTATAACTTTCTGATATTCGAACAATTGCTTATTGTTCACTCTTACTGTTCTTTGAGAATAGAAAGTGCAGAAAATAAATATATGATAAGATAAGAGCAAGCTCAATTATGTACAATTAAATACTTAGTTAAATAACAGTCATGGCTCAAGTTTGATAAACGTTAACTTATTCTTTTCCGTTTTTAAAATTTAGTTTTCAATATTATTAATATTTATTACTAAAATAATTTTTATTAAAATTTATCTTTAAGCATAACTATTGGAATGGTTAAATTAAGGTAATACAATTATTTATAATTAATATAATTGATTATGTTTTTGGTTTCGATACAATTAAATTTTATTACATATAACATTACTCGAGTTTACCTACGTATAATAAGTGAATTATTCGAGATTTTTTTAAGTTAGATATAATTATCATTATATTTCAATTATAATAGGCTATGTGTTTATAATATAAATATTCGAAATTCAGATTTAGTTTAATGGAATTAGGAATTTTAGTGAAAAATCTTTATAAAATATTTACTTAAAAATAGCATTAAATAAGTAATACCGTTTTTTAAAATTTATTTACCATAATACTTAATAATTTATTATCCGTTAAAGACAGAAATGTAAATAAGTGAATCAATTTTCAACTTATTATAAATAAATATGTGCAAATTTTAAACGATATGTAAAAAAATAATTCAGTTTTTATATTAGAAAAATGAAATACAAATGATTGAAATTTAATAATTTATTTCGTATTAATATATATTTTGAAAAAATTAGCTAATAAGAGTTATTTATTTTTTAACTAAAATTATATAAATATCTGATATACGCTTATAATATAGAAAAAAACAGACTTACTCTAGCATAAAAATATATTTTATATTGATATTTTATATAGACAGATTTATTATTTATAATCTAAATTTTACTCAATGTCGAGTAATTTTAAGACTTTAAAATCATAAATAAACGTATAAATAAAATGATAATCTTATACTAAAAATAAGTGTATTGTCTATAATAAAAATACAATAAATTGAGCATATAAAGAAATTCTGTAATTTTTTCGTTTTTAAATAATCCAAATAGAATGTTCATTTTTCGAATATGTAAACTATTTTAAAAATTTAAAACAATAAATTTCTTTTGTAATTAACGTATTTAAAGATATATTTTTGAAACTATTAAACCGTTTCTAATAATAATTTCAGGATATTTTTAATACAGTCTTCAAGCTTATTATGAAAATCATTTAAACATGGTCAAATGATGTTGGAGATAAGACCTTTAATTCAGTGTTCTCCATTTTTCAAAACAATACATGCACGTAATATATATCGCGCATATATTTTTTAAACTATTTTGAAAAGAAGAACTGACACTAGGTAATTTACATTAAATATAAAATTTATGAATATATTTATGAATACATCTGGTGGGTGCAACATGTAATATTTATAATATAAAATTTGTGAAAACGATATTCTATTTATTTATTTTATAAAAAACGTGTTAAGAAATTAATTAAAATATATGGGCTATACCAAAAGAAGGTAAAAAATTTAAAATAAAATAAATTTTCCTACTACTTTTGCAGCGGTATGTTAAAAATTTTAAATTATTTATTTTTATCTTGATTGTAGATGACTTCCATTTATATCTTCTAGATATCACTTTAGGGAATTTTACGAAATAAATATTTAAATAAGATATTAATTTTATATAATCAATATAATATAATATCTGATATTTATGTAATTTTTATTGTACGAATACTTTCTTTACTACATTTTTAAAACGAGTATTTATAATTTTTAATCAGTTTTTATTAAACAAATTATATAAATATAAGTCTCGGTATCATTTTAAACATTTTAATTATTGTACTCTAAGTAAATACGCCTAATTATAAAGTATTCTGATGAAATAAAAATAATATATTGTAATTGATAATAATAATGATTTTATACTTTTCTCAAATAAGTATATATATAATTTATATGCAACAAAAAGTTTAGTTTAACTATATTATGGTCGTAATTAACGACTATTTTTATAATATTTTTATAATAACGAATAAATTAATATTTAAAAAAACGTTAATAATATCTTCATAATTTTAAAATATTTTCTTTTATCGTCAATTACAAATACAAAATATATTTTATATTATTTTTAATGCCCTCTAAAAGTAAAATTTGAATAAACACAATTTAGAACATTATTTCTATACCGAAATGACCCTGCAAATATATTTAGAGAAATTGCAAGTGAATAAGTAGGTATGATATCGATTTTATAGCAGACCAGCCTTCAAGGATATAAGAGAAACAAAGGTCTTTGAATAGTTGTACTTTCTTAGATGGTAGAACGGACAAATAGAGTTTTAGTATATACACTTTTTTAATGAATAAAAAACATTATTGATCATGGGAATATAAACGAATATCATTTATTATAAAATAATTGATATAAATATATTACAATACATATTGTTTTACGGAAAGATCATTTGTATAATGAACTTATGAAGGAAATACATTAGTCATATATTTTAATTATAAAATGAAAATGAAAAGGAATTAAATATTAAATATTAGAAATAAAAATACAAAAAGAAATAATTAATTAATCAAGTAAGTAATTTTTCATTCATAATTTCTTATAATATATAAATTTATTTTTTCTAATTTAAAAATTATTTTAAATTTCTAAAAATTTATTTTAATTGTGAGAAGAATGGAAATATTTATATACAATATGCTCATTATTTTTTAAATACAACTATCTATTTATTGTTTTTCATAAATTTTTATGTAAGATAAAATTTTAACTTTATTTATACTAATTAAAAAGGATACTCTAAGTATAAGATAACATTTACAAATTAAGAAAAAAGGAACGAATTGTAACTAGTAATTTTAAAATGTACACTCGTTTATATTCATCATATTTATATAAAGAAAATATTTTTAATTAAATTTCATTTTTATTATCATTTTTTGATTACTTTATTATGATTACATAATGAGATTATATTAGTTTCTCTCTTTAATTAACTTCGAAGTATATACTAAATTTTTTAGTAATTGCAGTTATTCGTGTGCTTTATATACACGTGAGCCATGTTTTCGGTAGAAATGAATATTTAATGACTTATACAAATCATTTTAAGCATTTGATTTTTGCTGATAACATTAGCTAATAAATCGTTTTTTCAGTTTAAAAATATCATCCTGTATTTTGGCCCAATTAACGTCTACTCGTTAAAAAAATTTATCGATAATTCGTTCCAAATTATAAAAACTAAATTAAATAAATTTATATAATAAAACTATTAAAAACGGAAATATTATAATAATTTACAATAAAAGCCTTATATAATTATGTAATAATCTAATATAAAAAATGTATGACAAATTTTGTATAATGTTACTTTAATGTCAATTAATAACAATGATTTTATGAATTTTCTGATTTATTATGTTTTCCATTAGCTTATTAATGTATAAGATAAAATTGATTTACAAATTTCAGATTGTAAGAATTCAATAAAATCATTTTCTTTGATTATAAATAGAGTTTCTAAAAAAGAGGTATATATAAAAAAAAAACAAAATTTTATACCTATACAAAAATCGTTTAATAGACTTCTTGTTTAAGAAATAATAAAGCTCGTGACAGAATAACATCATATTGATAAGTAATGTCTCTGTTTTACAGTTTCAAACAGTAAATATCATATTTTAATAACTCAAAAAGAAATTAATAATTGAATACAAATTATTAATCGACTGGAAATACAAAAGATTTAAAGAAATAAAAATATATATCAATTTGAAATTTTATTAAAATATAATAATATTTTTGAGAGAAAAAATTATAATTATAATTTAATACTCAAAATAAAATTGGAAAAACTTAACTTTTTAAAATCGACATTAAAGGTTTAAAATATTGTATATTATATTTCAGATAAATCTTTTTAATAATCTGTAATTAAATATAATAAATAATGATAATAATAATCATAATCATAAAAATAACAAAAACAATAACGGCAATGACAACAATACAAAAATAAATAAAGAATATGAAAAATTATAAAATTTCTTTAAAAAATTGTATCAATAGCAAATATTGTTTTGGAAATTTTTTACAAAATAATATATTCAAACGATAAAATAATTGAAGATTAAGTTATCTTAGCATCAAATAATGTAAATAATCTCAGTAATAATAATAATAATAATAATAAAATATTATCGAAAATAAATGAAAATATTAAATAATTTTAAAGTATTAATTTAACATAACATGATAATATTATAAGATTTTTTTATACATCAAATTTTAATATTATTTAAAGCCTAGAAAATTCCTACTAAATATAAAATAATAGAAAAAATTAAGTTGTTTTACTATGTTACGAAAAAGTAAAGGATAACTTAAAATAAGATCAATTATTTAAATAAGTTAGACAATATATCATTTTTTAAAGATTTATAAATCAATCTGCCACTAATAACGATTTTCAAGTATTAATTTATTATCATAAAAAAAAATTATTTGAAAAAATTGTAAAATATTTTATAATTTTTCAATGTTTGAAATAATAATTTATAAATGCTGAAAATATGAAAATATTTTTACATCAAATATTTTTAATTACAGAAAACACTAGAATAATATAATAATTCTTTAAATCTACTATTTAAACTTAATTTTAACACGTTGTTGATGAATATCTATAATTTTTATAATTTTTACAAAATATCTATATACAACTATAATATTTAGTAAAATTAGATTATTTAGTAAAAATTTTTAGATAAAAATACTATTTATATTTTATCTATTCAATCCATTGGTTTATTCCAAACAATTTATATTTAAAAATTAATACTTACAATATTTCAACATTCCTTTCTAAATCTTTGATTAATTTTAATAATAATAATTTATTTTTTATTATTGATTTATTCTTATTATTAAAAGGTTATATTTTCATTTAATTAAAAAAGTTTGATTGAACATTAAAAATTAATTTAAAACCATTTAATCAATGTAGAATATTAAAATATAAAGCCTAAAGAAGAAATATCAATTTTAACACAAAACTTTTCTACTTATTACTATTTTTTTTATTATTTTTTAGCCCTATTTTAAAATATAGTAAAATATAGTAAAATATTTTAAAATAATATAAAAACAAGTTTTGAATTCAACAAAATGGATTAATTTATAACTTTTGTAATTGATTGTGTAAGGTCTTGTTAAAATGTACTGTAATATAAATTTAATATAATAATTTATTAAAAATTTGCTATTATTCCGAAACTTCGTATAAATAAAACTAACGATAAATAATATATTTTAATTTACAAGAATGAGGAAAATATCGTGTAGAAGAAACCGTAAATACTAAAACTTATAAAAACGGTTTTATGTTTACTTTGAAAGGTATAAGATTAACTAGTAGACTATCTATCAATTTAACAACGATTTTAGTAGTAATATAAATCAAAACACTATTATTTTGTTGAATAAATAATGTAGAAAAGCGCGCGTGTAACGTTTTAAGAAAAAATTATCTGCACTTTCTAGCCTTTAACAATTGAATGTGTCTCTGTTTAATAAAGTTTTATTCTGCGTATTTTTTAGTTTTATGAATCAAGTACACTTTTATACATTAAAAGTTTTTTATGGCAAGACATAAAGTATGTTAATGTAATAGAAGATTAAATTTTAATAGAGCATATTTCCTGCGGTTTTATATGTACGATAATATTTCACATAAATATAGATAAAGATACTCTTTTAATTAATTAAAGACAAAAAATACCGAATCGTGCGTATAATAAATATTTATTATACATTGATGAACAATAAAATGTATATAAATAAACTATATTTTATATTGTTTAATAAATCATTAGATTTATAGATGATGGAAGCATTAATTAGTATGACAGTATCTTTGAATTTAAAGACGTCAGCACTGGCGTTATTTGACGTCGTTAGTTAAGTTCACGGGATAAACAGTGAACTATAGTGTAATAATATTATTCCACTAGTCATTTTATTCGTCGACCGATACCAATCTTAATAAATAATTAAGAACTGAAATTAATGAAGAAGATAGTATACAAGCATACTATCGACTCGTCCAATCCAAATCGTGGTCTTGTCTCTAATTCTAAATTTTATCGGACTTTAATTATACTCGTAAGGAATGTGAAGTTCGATGTACAGCCAAAAAGGCTTAATTATTATTTTTAATTTTTATTTCAAATAAATCAAGAGTAAGTACAAATACTTTTAAATAATACAAAAATAAACTCTGAATTCAACCAAATGGATTAATTTAATACGATCGTACGGTAGCAAACATTATTTTAGTATATAAGTTGAAATAATTCGTTATTCGTAATGTAAAGTATGACAAGGCTAAATGTGATTATCGACGTAATAGTATTACGTCGTAGAAACGTTATTTCGATGCTTTTTTTCCAATTTTTCTTTTAATTTCTAAATTTGTATAAAAATTTTACCGCGTAACGATAACATTTTTTATACGTTACTAAATAGATCTTGATTATCGTAAAATAAAAATGAAAACTACGAAAAATTTTCGTTGTTAATCTTTGAGAATGTATAAATGTAAAAAATATAACGCCCGGAGTTTGAAAGAGAAGATATCATTTAGTTTTCATAAACTTATATTTAAATTTAGATTTGTACATTTATAGCTATGTATACATAATAAATACGAAAAACGTAAGAAAAACCGTAGTAGTAATTTATTATTCCGTCGAAAAATTTCCATTAAAAACAATATAATTAGTAAAATGCGATAACGGTAACGCCTATATCGATCGCTTTAGTTTACGATCATTAAAAAGCGTTGAACCCAATCGGTAAAATCTGTGATAAATAACTATCATTCACGGTTGAACGTAAATGGAAAAATGTATTATTTATCGATGCCTTGCCAATCGAACTGTAAAGACTTGAGAATGGAAAAGAAATTCTCGTACCGATTTATCGAAATGAAATTTAATTCGCGAAACTAATCGAATTAAATTAATCGTGTTTTTCATAGCATGTTTCGCGAAGTTCGTGCGCTGCATCGAGACTCTTCGAGCTGTTCAAAGCGGTATATTATCTTGAAAAATCTTTCGTTCTTTTTTAAAACAAATTCCAAGGAGGACATAATAAATCCGAAATAATAAATAGACATAAATTTACGCGGGTCCCTTGGTCCCTTGGACACATTCGAAATTAGACGTTCGCGTTCGGTCTTTTAGTTGGTAGCTTAATTCTCACGGTCTCAACATGGCGGATTTACTCTCTTATCACCGTCGGTTCGCGTCTCTTCCTCGTACACCTGTGGGTTTCGTATCCTCTATCGTCTTCTCGTTGTTACATCCGCGGCTCCGTTCTTTTACCCGTGGTCTCTAAACGACGCGTTTTCCACGAGCAACGATAACGAATATCGCAACGAATATCGCAACGAATATCGCAACGAATATCGCCGTAAAACAAAAAGATAAGTCCAGAGAAGTAATCTACGACGCTCGACAATTTTCGATCAACTCCGCGTTGCACCGTACGCGTGCGCCTCTAAAATTCGCTCTTCCGATACAACCGTAAATAATTTTCCCTCGCGTTATTAAAAAACAAGCGCGGTATTATATTCGGGAGAACCGAATGTTCGCGCGCACATTGAACGATGTATTACGTCACAGGTTAACGTTAATACGACAGAAACGCCATTTATCGAACAAGTTTGTTCAGCTTTGTATCCAACGAAGAAAACGTTGTTTTTAAACAAAATAATTCAATAGTAAACGAAAAATACTTTTGTAACTCCGTAGTCGAGGGAGCGAATATTCGGTTTAGCGAAAGAATAAACGGGTAGAGATAAAGGAAGAGAACGTACGAATAATTTGTATCGGTGATTAATCGTGCAACCGTTAAACGTTCGTTAGCGGTTAAGCTCCGAGCTCCGGGGTTTGCGGAGAGACGCCGCAGGTGGCGCGGTGACTACTGTGCGCGGTAATAAAAGGAACTAAAGCGCACTTTGCAAAATATATACAGATAGAGATCATCGCGCCAGAACCAATCGGAGATAAAAAAAATAGAAATCATTGTCGTCGTTATTCGTTATCGGTTTGCCAAGCTGAGCTTGGCTTGTTTGTGCGGCGGAGCTGCAATTTAAATGTACGCGTAGAGATATTTGGAGAAAGCGTCGAATGTGCTGTAAATCGCGTTCGAAGGTACTGTAATTTTCGTAATTGCACATGTGGCGGCGAGCGACGACGAGGACGACGAGGACGACGAGGACGACGGGGACAGGGACAGGGACAGGGACGAGAACGACGAAGACGACGAAGACGACGACGGCGACGAGGACGACGAGGACGACGACGACGACGACGACGACGACGACGACGACGGCGACGACGACGACGACGACGTCAACGTTGAAGAGGACGACGAGGAGGAACGCGAGATCGCGATCAGCGGTGGCAGCTACTTGGAAGATATAAACTATTTTTCCTCCTACGCTATTTCGCCCTTCTCTCGCCAACTTTATCGGCCAAATATTATGTTTGTACGGGAGCGAGTCACCTGCAGGTATCCTTGTCCAAACTTATACCCGTTTTTCCGCGACTACTCCTAGCCTCTTCCTGTGCTTTTACTAAAAAGAGAGAAAACTATAGCCAGCCTTCGTACGCAAAGAAACACGAACGTCGCCGGCTTCAACATCCGAGACGCGAAAATGCGCCTAGAAGCCAGTTCGCTCCAAAGCGATTTGACACAACCAAGCAGATAATGCGGCCTTTGACCGAGCGTAGAATCGAATTTTCCACTGCAACGACTCGCTGCAGTTATGTATTTCGAAGATCCCCTGCCAGAGCGTCCAGTAACAAGCATGTGAGTTTGTCGAGTTTGGGATTCGCCGCTTTTACTTCTTGATCTTCTCGTAATTGTACCAATGTATTTTTGTTCGTTGTTTCTGATAATACTATCGAGCGATGCATCCAATCGTCGTATATTTTGTAAGCTAGGTCCGTGGCTTCCTCGTTTGTTTTAATTTGTACTTAATTCTTTGCGCAGGAACAAATCCGTGGAAAATCTACTGATATCTAGTCATGATTTGATTACTAGCATTAATTCTTCGTCCTTGGCTGGTCACAGTTCGTCGTCTAACCTGAGTAACGGAGCCTACAACGAGCCTGCTCAAGATGCTTCTTCCGGGGGAGAGAACGAAAGGACGAGTCCCGTTCAAACTCCCAATCTCTCTCCTAAACCGAGTCCACGATTTTCCAGTAAAAAGGATCATAAGGATAAGTCGCATAAGGAAGAGAAAGATCATAAGGAACATAAAGATCACAAAGATCATTCTACGAAAAGTAGTTCGGATACCGCGAGTCATTCGCAAAAGGACACGGTTGTTGCGTGCAAACTGAATGACCAAATTCAGGTATTGTACGCGTTCAAGATGAATTTATCGTTATTCTTAAGCTATAAAAGTTATTTGTCCAACGAAAAACATTTTGATAAATCCTATGCATGTATAAAAATGTTTCGTTGATGTAAATAGCTTTATCTTATTCCTAAATCTTAATAAATTTAATCGTAATCTTTATTAAATTAATTAATATTCTTTGAACTTTATTTTTACCATTTCGTTTTACAATTTAGCTTGACTATGACGTGTATTTGCATAATGCGCGCACGCGCGTGTTTGTGAGTGCGCCGCATTCGCTCGTAAGACTGCATATCAACACGAACCTATCAAACTGATATCACACTTCGTTTCTTCTATCCTTTTCTTATCAAAATATTTTATTTCCTAGTTATCTTTATTTACAAAAATATTTAGCGTCTACTTATTTTATTATAATTCTAACTAATCAGACATTTTATTGATTTTTTATTATTATTTCTTCTTCTTATCAATTAAATTTTTGTATGTTTTTATGCCTATCAACTTTCTTCTATTTTCACTTCCTTTTTATTTTACTTTTATTTTTATTTCTTGTACGCGAAAATTAATAATTCGTTTGAACATTTTCAAAAATTTGAATCTAATGTACCTATGTAAAATGCGATTAAAATATCTAATTATGAAAAAATGCTATAAAATAAATGTAAATCATTTTCATGAATTTGATTTTTAATGGTTTTTTTCCTAATATTTAGGAGAAAAATATGTTTGCTTTTGTTAGATTTTTACTTCCTAAAAATTATAAGATATACCGGTAATTATAATTTTATAATTTTACAATGTTAAAGTACTCTTATTAATGTTACCACATAAATCTTATAAGAATTGAATTAAATAGTACTATATTTCTTTGAATCATAAATAATTCTTAAACTAATACGAGTAAAAATAAAATAAATAAATGTTTCTTTTAACTTTTTAATTTAATGACCAATAATTAAAACTATAATGAATTTTTTAGATTAAACTCAATATTTAATTGTATTTTTAAATTGGTATTACAGGAAGTTACAAATCGTTCTTCCGATTCGACAGAAATTGTTAAACATTCTGCTTCCGATGGAAGAAAAGAAGCAAGAGGAAGCGATCATCGTACTAAGAAAAAATCATGGTATTCTAATATTCTTTATCCTACTTATAAATCACGTTCTGAAGATTTTAAAAGAATTTTCAAGGATGTACCGGATGATGAAAGACTTATTGTTGGTTGGTATTTCCGATAAATTAATTCAGCGTGTAACGCTTAGAAATTAAACATAAATGTATTAATATTACTCGTTTAACAGATTATTCTTGTGCTTTACAACGAGAAATTTTAGTTCATGGAAGGCTATATGTTTCTCAAAATTATGTATGTTTCTATGCTAATCTTTTTATGTGGGAAACTCTTGTTTCTATACGTTGGAAAGACGTAACGTCGATTACCAAAGAAAAAACAGCCCTTGTTATTCCAAATGCTATATTAATTTCTACTACCAGTGATAAGTTTTTTCTCACATCTTTTGGTTCAAGGGATAAAACATTTATGATGTTATTTAAAGTTTGGCAAAATGCTCTTATGGATATGGTAAGCTTACACACATGTATTCTTTTTAATGCAGTGTTATTTTTTTTTAAATTTTATTATTTACTTATATTAACAGTAAAATGAAAATAATTTATAATTAAAACGTTTAAGTATATATTTAATATTTTATTGTTTCTTTGGCTTTTTATTTATGTCAATATTCCGATTAAATCTAAATTTTATATAAAGATTGGAAAAAGTGAATGGAAGCAAAAGTGCAAGAGTAAAAACTGTAATGTAGAGGTATTACAGCAAATTATATCATATTATTATATGAATAAAGTATTTCAAAAAGAAATAAAGCCAATTTAAATAATGTAATAATGTTTTTTTAAGTCAATGAGTATTACTCAAATATGGCAGCTTGTTCATCATTGCTATGGTGAAGAATTGGGTTTAACGTCAGATGATGAAGATTTTGTTACACGGCCATTAACAGTTCCTAACGAAGAAAAATTATCTACTCGTTTATCGCTAGATTCATTTTCAGAGGTACGGAAAAATATATTAATATTACAACACTATCTTTGGTTTCAAAATGTTAAATGAAATCATTTCAATTCATCGCTAAAATTAAAATTCTAGGGAGATATTAAACCTGGAAACCCTCCATCATCCGATGCACTCGCGGAATCTCCTTTAACACAATCCTCACCGATACATTCAGCTACTGGTAATAGACCAGAAGAATCGATAGATCCAACAGATGTAAGTGATTCCAGTGAGAGCGAAGAAGAGAAACAACCATGTGGTAATAATTGAATGGATATAAAATTTTACTTGATAAGTTAATTTAACGTTAGTTTGAAAATGAAGTTTTATTCAGCTCCAAATAATCATCGATTGTAAATATTTTTATCATTGAAATTTTTAGAATTATTTGAAATAGTATTTGCCGTGATTTTATTTTATTATTTATTCTTATCATTAATTGAAATTAAATTACTTGGTAATATATAAAGTTATTATTTTAGTAAAAGAATTTTAATAATTATTGTAAATTAATTCTGCTATATATATATATATAGTTAGGCTAGGTATGCGAACAAGTACAGCAGTATGCACTGCATCGCACGATGGAAGACCATTGATAAAAGCTACTTTACCTATACACATAGATCAGCTGTTTACGCTTCTTTTTACAAATTCTAAATTCTTCTTGGATTTTCATACTGCTCGTAAAACAACAGGTAAACAAATCAATTTATCTATTAATGTAAGAATAAAATTAAATGATATAATATTTTTTAAATGTGAATTTAGGAAATACAAAGTGTTTATACGATATCCCTAAGTAGTTTGTTTTTTTTATAGAACGAATACAATTTTTTTAATATATTTAATTTTTTTACCCACATCCATAATTGTAAAACTATTTATAAAACTAATATATTCCTTTACCCATGTTGATGCATTATCTTTTCAGTAAGCGAATGATATTCTATGCATTAATAATGCATGCTTTATTTACTCGTGATTCGTAATACAAGGTATTGTGCCTGATTTTAAATCGTAATTGGAATATTAACGAAATTATATTTTTTTAAGATTTGATTCAACCAGCTTGGACACAAGATAGTACCACATCTGTAAAAATGAGAACTGTTTCTTTGACTGTTTCGCTCACACAAGCAGTGGGTCCTAGATCGTCACAAGTTACAGAAACACAGGTATTGCAAAAACTTTTAAATTGCAACAACTTTTAAAATATTAAGCAAAGAAGAAAGTAAAATTTCAAAATACAGTCGTCTGATATATAAAAAGTGAATTTTTTTATAGTGATTTGACAATTTCTAAAAAAATTTCAGGTAATGCTTCCTTGTAGTACACCAGGTCATCTTTATTGCATTGACGTGGAAACTACAAATGCTGGAATACCATATGCTGATTCATTTAGTGTTTTTTCTCATTATTGTATGACAAGCATTTCTGAAAATGAATCAACTTTTGCAGTGTTTTCTGAAATTAGATACAAGAAAACTGTGTGGGGTTTTGTTAAGAGTAAGTTTCATTTTTAATTTGTCACTATAGTCATAATAGTAAAAACGTGTATTCATTTTATAAATGACGCAGGTTTTATCGAAAAGAATTGTTGGGCTGGCATGCAAGAATATTTCAATAGTTTAATTAAAGCTTTAGCTGTTGAATGCGAGGAAAGTAGCGTAGTAGCTGGAGGCTTAAAAAGAAAAGCAAGACGACGAAGACGCCTTACAGCTGCTGGCGTTACTATACAGACTCATTCTCCTGATCATACAGCCTTTAATCATCAATCGCCAGTTGTAGATTTACCCCATAGTCGTAACATTAATGGTAATATTTTAAATAATAATTTTTTAAGAACGAATGTCCAATTAGTATTCCTATTTTTCAGCTCCAGATTTACGAGGAGATAACAGTAGCATTCTCAGTTGGGTTCTTCTTGTAGCTGTATTATGTTTAATATTTATTAATGGATTACTCTATTATAAATTATGGGGTTTAGAAGATGCGGCCACTTATACAATAATGGATCTACATGTTCTTAAGTAAGTTTTGTTTTATACATTCTATATTTTAAAGAAATTAAAGAGATTTCTCAAATCATAATTTTAATTAAATTTGCAAATGTACTTATTGTAATTATTTATCACAAACGAATTGTAAATTCAGCTGTTAATTTTTTTAACCCAAGAATAGTTTTGGTAATAATTTTTTAAATGTTTAAAAATATTTGTATTAACTAAAAGAATTTTTTATTTCATACCTTGATGTACTTAGTTTAATATATTATTTAGTTCATAATTCATAATGTTTTAATTTATAAACGAAACTGTGCGTTACAATTCAACAGTATTTCTTTTGTTTTTCAATTATAGACCATAATATTTTTTAGCACAAAAATAGAACAACTGTTTTGTCAAGATTTTATTTTTTATTAAACTTATTAAATACTATTGAGTTAAATTTTGGTTTAAATATTTTTTATGATATGTTTATTATTTTATGAATATAAATATATAAAGAATAACGAAGATAAATTTTTTTAATAAAAAATGTTTATGTTAAACTAATTTTTTTAATTTTTCAATAGAATAATTTTAATTTTAAATATTTTATCTTGCTTTTGTAATGAGTGTGAAAAATAATAAATTGCATTTGAAAAGTATTATGATTTTAAAAAATTTTACAAATATATTTAAATAACTTTAAATACTTATTGAGCATTGATTTTATAAATTTAATAATTTTATTATAAATGAATGTATTTGTATATATTTAATGTTTTTTATGATAAATGCAGTAAAGAAGGTTATTAAAATATTTTCAAAATGGAGATCCTTTATAAATGATAAAATAATTTTTAATACTTGAATTTAACGTGCCGATAAAATATTTGATGCGCTGTTTTCAGATCAATTTTGATTTTGTAAAGTAATTGTTCTTAGTTTTTAATTAAAATATTTTAATCTAACGATAAGAATGTTGTGCTATATTATTCTAAGCCTTGATATATTCTCTATTTAATAATACCTTTATCATACTTATTCCTTATGTTCATAAATATATACAAATGCAGTTGTAGTGTAAAAAACATTTTATTTGAATTTAACAAAAAATTGATACTATAAACTTTTGTTTTAACATTATTTAAAAAATAGTATAAAAGTAAAATTATAATTTTTCCAGGAATACACCTAAAACTGAAGAAGATTGGATAAATTTACTTCAACAACAAGAAAGCTTACACAATATAGAAATAAAAAAATGGCAAAGGGTATTGCACACAGCAGCACAGCTACTTAGACAGGTAATTAATTTGTGTAACACGTTATTAAAATCTGTTTAAAAATGTGATTTAATATTCTTTACTTTATGATAATAAAGACCGAGGAATCACTGACGCAACTTCAGATGAGTATTCATCCAACAACGACTGAAAAAATGTTCTCAGTATTAAAACCAGGATTGAAAACTCATAATTCACAAAATGAACAGCGTCGAAGTCCAGAACTGTGAAGGAGCTTTTATGAGCTTTATTACATTGAATATTTTAAAATTTGCTCAAGGCTGTGTTTCCTACTCTTTAATTATCAAAATTTTTATTAGTTTCAATGAAAAATTTACAAACAATGTATGAATTTATTACAAATCACTCGTTTAATTTGTAATTATTATGTTTATGAAATCAAGAGCCTTGAAGTACTATTAATTTACTTAATTTTTAGAACAATCTAATAAGTCTAAAAATTCTTTTTCTAATTTTTACAGCTCTTTATATTTTTATAATAAAAATTTATTTATAAAAGAATTCTAACGAAACATATAACTTAAAATTTAATTCTTATGTTAATTTATAAAATAGAAATATTTTTGTAAAATTATTATATTATATTATAAAAATTTTTTTATAATTTCAGCATTTGCTTTTTATCATCTAATAATAAAAAAATAAAAATGTTATTAATATACAAAGAGTTTTCATACATATTAGATTGTTTTATAAAAGAAAAAAATCATAAATATACTTAAATATGGCTTGAATAATTTTTTTCAATTTATTATCATTAAATAAAAACACATAAAGTAATTGTAAAGAATTAATTTTAATGTTATCGCACATTATACCTGTTATTAAAATCTTGTGAATATTAAGTTATTAGGAATTTATTATTAGGATGTTAAAGTTGCCGTGTAATGTATAATAGAAAGTTAAAGTATTGTAGGAATTAAATACGCGTACATGTTATATATCCGACGGTCTCAAATTGCGGACAATTGATTATATAGATACATTGTAATTATGAGTTCACACTGGTATTTCCAGTTTAGAAATATTTTTTTGAACTTTACTAAAATATAAATTTTATTTGAACAATTGTGTTTTCATTTTATCCTACAAAACACGATACATACACAGATGCAAATATATATAATACGAGGATAATAAAAAATAACACAATAATTTTATTTTTTTTATTTTATTATATAAAACAAATACAAATTAAATAATCTGTATTCATTTATCTTCTGGTTTATTAAAGACAAGGGTAAATCCACATTTACCGCAATAATGTCTATCTTCCATTGCAGCCATAAAAACTCCAGCTCCACATTGTTCCGAAGGACATTCTCGCCTCAACCGGTGAATTTTACCATTCTCATCAACCTGTAATTACGTTTTAATTATGTAATTACAAAATTAAATTAACTTAAAGTTTATTATATACATTTAAGAAAATATTTTAACCTTATAGAATTTAAGGACTGCAAGCTTGACTTTCTTTTTCTTATGTTTAATTTTTTTTGGAGTAGAATAATTCTTCTTCTTGCGTTTTTTGGCTCCACCACACAAACGAAGTTGAAGATCCAACGAACTTTCCTTCAAAATATTGTAATCGGAAAGCGTTCTGTCATTTTCTAATTGCTTTCCACCAAAGCATAATCTTTGTTCGGATAAAGGAATCCCTTTACAGAAAAATATTAGTAAGTTTTTATAGTTTTATGTATTTTAATAAATTAATTAAAATAAAAGAATTTTACTTATCAAATACAATTTTTCTAATAATAGTTAAAGAAAAACTATTGTCATTTAAATATATTTATATAATTCTTTTATATTAAATTTTTTTAATTTTATACACTAGTTTAAATTTTAAAATGATTGATCAATCATCTAACCTTCTCTATTTTCAATCGCAACTTTTACATTTTCGATTGTATCGTTAGCTTCAGCTTCAAGGGCGATGCTTCTGCCAGTTAATGTTTTAACAAAAAACTGCATGATGAATATTTACTGCAAAGTAAATTTTACTTATTAATAGTTATGAATATGATGTAAACGTTTCTTTAAATATAAATTAAATTAAAAACATGGGATATTTAAAATAAAGCAAAAATATTTTTTATCAATATTATTTTATTAGAAAAATTCATCAACATGACATTTACATTTACAAAGTAATTCAGACTAAAATTATTTTAAACTAGTAGTACAGCATTGATACATCCATCGTTTTCAGGATTATTCGTTACTTGTGCATATTTTCCCCAAATAACTTTGCCAGATTGCGTAACTAAACCTAATTCAGAAATATTTACTTCGATAATTGTACCCTTGGTAATGACACCCAATGTAGTATACATTTGTGAATTAGGATTTCTTTTGACTCCTATAATAGGTAGACAGAAGGTAGCTTTTAATTCTGGATGTGTAACATGAGCTTTTTTAAATCTTAATGCCATAGGTCTAATGAATCTTTCAAATTTCGGTGGTTTCCTCGTAAAAGTTTCTCCTACAAATGTGACTTTTGTAACCATTCTCTTCCATGACTTCCGTTTCGACTTCCCACTCTTAAATACTTTAAAAACTTCTGCATCCGATTGTGCTCTGACTTTTGGTATAGGGACATCCCATTTACCAGCCTTCTCTTTTCTTTTTTGTTTTATCATATTAGATAAAACTTTAGCTCTTGAAGTAACATCTCGGTCGAGTAAGTAAACTGGTAATGCACCTTCGGGAGTCGGTTGCTCTTTCTTTTTCAGATTTCTTTCTTCGTGAGCTTTGATTTTCTTCTTCATTTGTATCTTTTCATTGCGACGTTGTTTATTAAATAATTTAGCCTTTATACCTCTAAGAGTGCGAGCTTTTTCAGCAAGCTTGTGAGGTGCTCTAGCCTCTCTTTTTCTTTTACGTTCTTCATAATCTAATCTTCGTCCATACAGCTTCCGATGCCGCTCGATATATTCGTTCTGTGGCATGCTGTTTTTTTATATTCTAACAGCCAAACTATTTTTGAATCTAAAAAATTAATAATAAATTCTAATTGAATTTAGTTAATAATATATTATTATCAATATCTTCGATTACATTGTACACAATACAAATTACTTACCGTCTTCAGACTTTCAAAACTTATTTAAAATGCACAAGTAACAATTACGATATTTTAACCCAATTAACAAGTCGAAAAAATCGACAAATAAACTTTTAACATTGCAATTTTGAAGTTTCTGAGTATTTCAGTTTTTCCATAGCTTTAAAAACGGATAACTTTTTTAAATAAATGCATATTATAATTTATTGACTAATACTATTAATGAATTAATATTTAATTAATTTAGTACATATTCGTTTGAAAGAAATAATTTTAATAATAGGTGAAATAATAAAATTAAAAAATGTAGGATTATATTTCGAAAGTCCGAAAAGTAATTATAAAATATATTGAATCGTGTACAATGTATTTGCTTTTAACATGTAATAAAAAAAATATTGAAATTTAAATACACTTTAAAAGTAAATAAAAAAGTAAAACTCGGAAGACTTCAAAATAGCAAGAATGTAAAATTCTTAAAAATAAAGAGTAAAACGACGCAAATTTATTGACGATTTATGGAAGTTTATTCACGGATTTTTAATTGCGAGGTTATGAGAACATAATATTACGACCGAGAAAAACGTGCCATGTGTCAATGGGAATTTTGAGAAAAGTATTAAAGAATAAGGATTAAATTTAATTACTAATGGTGGGTAAAATTTTCTGTAAAAATGCAAACCATAAATTTATTTGTATAAATCTCGTTTAAATCCACTATATTATTAAAATAAAGAAAATAATTGTTAAACGTACCTACAGACACGCCATAAGAATACAGAAAGGAACTTCCGACTCGATGGGAGAGTCGCACTAATGTATCGATGCGAGCTACGTAAAACCGCTATATTTTCATTGGCCGTAGGAATCGCTCGCGTTTAAATTCTTTTCCAAAAAATTACGATTACAAAATTTTTATTTATAACACAATTAATGTCGTTATTGTAAACCGGTCCTATGAATTCATCCAATAATTTATATCGCTTGGATGTAAAACTATATACATTATTTTTATAAATAAATATTTAAAGTGGAAAATATGATATGAAAGATTATAAACATTTCATAGACCAATATAAAATTAACAATTTTAGTTAGATTTTCTATTAAGTTAATCATATTATTAATTTTTAATAAAACTTATGCAAACTATTAATGTTCACAGTATTTGTTATGTAAAATAATGTTAAACATTTCATTTTTTACAAAGCAATAATTACAACCAATAATTAAAAGTATATTATTATATCCTTATTTTATTAATTCATATTTATTTGAATTTCTGACGTACATTTTTATTGCGGTTTATTGTACATAAAAATACAAGATACTCATTTAGTTTAATTAAATGTTAATTATAAATCTATTTGTCACAGAATATTCAATAAAGCTGCAGTTGTAATTTTTCGCAACGTTTCAATAACTTATAATGCGCATAAAACTTTTAACCATTAACCAGTTAGGATTATGTTATTTTATTTAAGCTTTGCTTATATCATAAAATCATTTACTTAAAAAGGAAAACTCACAATAGAAAATACAGAAACACGATTCATTGAATTTCCGGTCAACATAGCCAACTTAAGGAATATGTTAAGCATTCCAATTCACAAACTTACAAATACTAAATTTTTCAAAAATAATTTTTACCGAAAAAAATTGCATTGAAATTTTAATATTTCTTATCGGTTTTGAACATTTTTGAAAATTTATAAACAATTATAAATAATTTTAATAAAAATTGCATAATCTATATACACGTATAAAATCATAATCAAGCTTATTGATTATCATTAGCGTTGGAAAGTGAATTATTCGATGATTGCACAATACGAATAAAAATTTGGATTTACAGTCACAATTAGGAGAAAAGTCTCGTATATTTTATAGTATTAAAATTTAGAATTTACAATTTCTTATTCAATACTTATTCTTATTTTTTTTATAATGCTAAGTCTAAATTTTTATTCTCGTATAATACATGTAATGATTGACATATCTACTTACTTCTAGAAAAAAATTGCGTTGTTTAGACGATAAAATACAATACACTATAGTATTGAAAGCATTTTTAATGGTTTATTCAAACATATTAAACAATATAAATAGTTATACAAAATACGTATTCATTTGTTTTTCTTTATTCATTCGATTCATATTTAACTAATCTGTTATAAGTCTTTTAGAGTATTTACAATACTGTTTATAACAAAAAGTCCTATCTAATATAAACAAGTTATCATTTATATTTTAAATAAAATAAAATAAATAAAAATAATTAAAAATAATTAAAAATATTGATAATTTTAGATAGATACAAAATATTTTCGCAAACACTTAATTGAACAAAAAAAACAGTCAAATAAGATGTTGTTTCCTGATACACTGGAAAATTTAATACTATGAGTGATAGTAGATAAGTTGATTGGCATAAATTTTCTCATGAAACAATCAAAACATGGTGAACCACACATGCAATAATGTGCTTTATCTAAATACTGCACTAAGGTGAATGGAATTATACTTGCATCGTAATATATCCTACGATAAATTAACGTTTAAACTTATTAATAGATTAAAAATTGGAAAAACTTATATTTACCAACCTTGCTTTTAGTACATTTTGTGCAGCAAGATCAATAAGACAAGGTGCTTTGATATTGCATATAGACATCGTATTATCATTGCTAGTTTGGAATGAATTTTGTGATATGTCCAATTCAGTCAGTCGTAAATTTCTCATACTACCTGGTAAATGCGTTAAATTATTTTTGGATAAATGTAAAAATTCTAGTTGGGTTAAATTTCCAATGCCTTGTGGCAAGCTGGAAATTAAATTATCATTGAGGTATAAAGTCAATAAATGATGTAATTTACTAATTTGATCAGGGATATTTCTTATCTGTAAAATAAATGAAATATTAGGGTATAGTCAATTACATTAATATTAGAACATATTCAAAGAATGTATTGTATTAAATTATAAAATAAATAATAAAAAAATGATTTACATTGTTAGAGCTTAAATTTAATATACGAAGAGTTTTTGAAATATTAGAACTACTCATCCATGACCATTTTGACATTGGACATTTTCCAAATTGATTATTTGAAAGATTTAATTCCTGTAAGTTTGGAAGCATTCCTATTTCATGAGGTAAATTTGTCAACTGATTATCCGATAAATTTAAAATTTTTAATCTTTGCAGTTTAAGAATTTGATAATCGAAAGATTTTCTTTGAAGACCGACAAGATGCAATTCTTCGGTAATTCTTGGAAATCCTTGTATTATCGGATAATCTGAATTTTGTTTAATAACAACTTTTGCTCTGGGAGCATCTTTTATAATTTTTGGACTAAGATTGGATAATGTTAAAATTGCAGGATCAAGTTTCTTTGAAAGGGCAAGCTTAAGTACGTGAAGAAAGCTTTTTAACTGTACAACATCACACTGAATATTTATATCGTGCGATGGTTCTATAAATCTGATGGCTGCCTTCCCTTCATGAATAAATTTTGTGAAAACCTTTTCAATATTACCATTTACCTATTACATAAAATTTAGTAGCTTAAAAATACTTCTGAGCTTTAATTTAAATTATAATTAAATAAAATTATACCTTATATTTTACGCCAATTTTATTTGATTGAGTTTGAAGCATAAGATAGATTTCATCGCTTTTAATAGATTGTCTTCCAATGGCTAAACATGATCTTTGAGGTTTTCTTCGTCTGGTGTTTATCGCAAGTGTTGATAATCTATTGTAAACCTCCACATTGCATATCAATTTCATTGTTATAACAATTGATTTTTATTTAATGATAAAAAAATAGCATCTTCGTAATATCTTACATTTGTTTTTTTTAAATTTTGCTCAAATTGATATTTAAAAAGCAGTGTTGTCAAATTACACGCGGGAACTTCTTAACCTATAACTGAAACAATAAATGATGACCTCGTAAAGTACTATTTAATATTCACATTAATAATTAATAAGAATAAAAAGCAAAATAATAAATATTTTATTAAATCTATACAAACTCGATTTAACGAATATTGTATTATATCATTAAGATAACAAATAGAATAATTAACTTACGCTATTCCATATGTACATTCAAAATAGCTATACTCAAGCTTTACATAATACATTTTGGTTTGACAATTCACATTTTATAAAACATTTATTATTGTTTATTATACTACAAAAATGGAAGCGTTGAAATACGATATTAATTTTTTTTTATTTTTATATTCAATGTGTTTTAAATAGTATATTTTAATAAATTTTTAATAATAAAAGACAATCTGTAATTGTTTCATGCAGGTAATTCTTTAATAATGAAATAGAAGAATGTGTGTGTGCACAGAATAGTGTATACACATTATGTACACACGCACACTACTCATTTCGTTATTTTATTATTTTACTCTGTAAATTATTTAATAATTAACCTTTAATACTTTATCGTTACAGAATATATTCATTAGAAAAATACTAAATTTTACATATCAGTCGATTATTTTTTTATACTTGCATAAAGTAATAATTTTAAATATAATTAATTTCAGATGTATTTCAAATTTCGATATCGTAATTTCTGTTGTATAACGAGTAAATACTTTGATTATTATTTTATGAAATGAATTAAAAAATTTAATTTCAATACGATTTTTTAATGAATATATCTTTACATTGATTTTTCGTATGTATAAAATAATTTCAAATGATTCGAAACGAAATGATATATATTTTTCTTGGTAGTTTAAATAATCCACAATCATTAAAAACAATAGATTTTTTTGATAAATACAATTTTGAGTCTTGCTAATTTATATTTTATTGCAGATAATTTTTTTTTAATTATATATGTATTGAAATAATTTTTATCATTTCTGTTGACACTATTGATTTAATTATTTAATCAACTTAAATTATTTTAAAAATAAAAGTATCGTAAGAATACATTTACTATGTCTATATATTTTTTTGAGTACAACAGAAACAATTTACTTTTAGGATTTCGAATATGTATACTTTTTTTAAAGCAGCGCAACGGATAACGAAAAATTATCCGTAATCAATTGCACTTTCGCGACTATGTTACATCGTAAAAAACATGTCATTCTAGGATGCTGAGAACTTAATTTGGCGGTACGTATGCCGAAATCGAAACGTACAGAGAAGATTAGCTTGGCCCTTGCTCAGGTACGACATGCAAAATTCTGAAACGTTATACATTTTAATTCCTTTTCGAGTCAGTTTCCATAGATCGGTAGCTATAACGTTGATTCGCTACGAGACAATTGAAAGTTAAAAATAGTTGACGTTCGCGTGGTATTTATACGATGCGAACGAATTTCAAGCGAGTTTACACAAGTTAGAAATGTGGAGATTTGTCATTTAATTTTCAGAATTTATGATTGATGCATTCGATTGTCAAGTCGCTATAATCGCGTACCTTTGAATATAGCTGATTCATGCGTTAGATCAAATGACAAAGTATCAAATGACATAGACATTAGAAGTCGGGCGTTGTTCTTACAAGCCGTCCAAGACTCGGCGATATTCGTTTACGGCAAAGAATTATTGCTTTATAATTAAAAGCACAACTATAAATTCAGTTCATATGTTTGAAATAAAATATGCAATAGTTGAAAAAAAGAAAGAAAAAGCGTTATTGAAAGGATGACGATGGGTAAACTCGAACAAACGGATGATCGCAGAGACAACGAAGATGCGAAACGAAACTGTCAACTATCCGTACATTTTATTTTCTTTTTTTCAGACAAGTAAGAGCGAACGGGAATTGATCATTGCTTATACATAATGTCGATTAGAAAGCACGTCCATCGGTCAATCGAGATTACGGACAAGGGAATCGTTACTTAGAAATAATTTAAATTTCCACGATTCAAGTTAGAAACGGCGCTGTTCGAAGCGAGTTTATTTAGTTGTGCCGCGAGCGGAACAAGACGAGATCAACACGATGCGTTTTTACGTATTCGCTTATCGATATCGATTGTTTAACCGAAATGAATCCGCGATCGCGTTGGATATTTGGGGCTGATAATTTAAGAGTGACGCGTAGAGACGCGTCAATGGAGATTGGTACCAACGGATGCGTACCGAACGGTCGAGGCGACGAGATTCCGAATCGCCGCCGAAAAATGGAGTGGCAAGGAACACACGGCCACTCCGGTACGGAAGTCGAGGAAACGTAAAGTGGAGCTATACCGCGCTGAACATTCAGACCGAGTCGGAAAGAAACGAACCGAATCATGTCGAAATGACTCGGCCCCGAAAATTATATAATTCATTTCGTATACGTCTACGATACAGCTTTACGATACCTTTATCGATCTCACCATAAAAATCCCGCCTCCCTACCTCTCGCTATTTCTTTAGTAGTGTTTTATAATACTTTAATTATTCGCTCGGTACTTTCATCCGTATGTCCCGAGGGAGTGATTGTATCGGCAAGTTTAACATATCTGTTTATATACCGCGACCGCCAACGTATTCTCCCGATATCTCCACGTTTCTTCTTTCGCCCGTTTCCATTTCCCTTTCCTCGTACATCCCCTTGATGGCAGGGTAAATTAATAACGTTCCGATTATTCCTATCGCCCGCGTCGCTTGGCGTTCAATTATCCTTCAATTATCCTTTTTAAGGCTCCTTCGTCTAACAGCGCGTACGTATATTCATTTCCCTTCGGACCGGCATTCGCTTGAACACCTCGCACTCCCATACCGGATGATCGTGCCTGTGGCAGATCCTACACTCGCTTCTCCTGATAACGTCGCTCCTATCGCGTCTACCGCTTGCACAGGGTGATGTTTTGCCCGTGCACGCGTGTCTAGCTCTTGGCTCTCCCCGTCGCGTATTCGCATGCTTCCGCGTGTCCATGTGTCTCATCGACTCCACTTCCTCGAACAGGAAGTCACCCAATATTTCTAGTCTTGGTTTTTCTTTCGACGCATTCCATAAGTATTTAATATAACTGTATCCTAGAGATCCGGGTAACTTCCTATCTACCGTTTTTATTAATTCCGGTGATCTCGGTTAATCCATTTGATCTAGGGACTTAAGTGTGCTCGTCGCGTACTTTATTTTTACTGCAAATTCTATACATCCGGTTTTTCCGTATATTAAATCTGGGAACCCTTTCGGATTCCTTATCGCTTTTTCCGTGTGCATATGTCATTGTAATATATACCGCAAACGACTTGTAAAAATAATTGTAATAAATAAATAATTGTCAACAACACCAAGTGGAATACGAATCATTTCAAACGCAATAGCAGATAATCAAACATCGGAGAAGAATTGTAAAGAAGCTAATATAAATACATTTCATATAAATATAAAAAGGAAGTAAATAATATTTAAAAACAACAAGAAATATTTTAACTTGATCCCCAAAACATAATCTTATGGAAAATTTTAGAGAAAAATTCCGCGAATATTCTAATAATTCTGCATGTAACAATTCGATACATAAATTAAAAGGATCGTACTAAACAAATGTTTCCGATTAAGAAAACGAATGGCGTGAAAATGCATTTGATTACAAAATCAGATTATGGGGTCATTGCAATAATAATACAGATATAAAAGAAGCAAATTTCTTTGGGGAGTAAGTAATTTTTACTATTTTAATAAACCAAAAAAAATTTCTGTAATCGTAAATTATCAAGTTTATATGTTACCACCGGTTCGGTAAAAATAATTAAAAACCTCTCGATAATAATCGAAATCCCTATTTATAAATATATTTATAAAACGATATTTTCAGTTAAATTTTCATTTAAATGAGTCCAGCGAAACCATTTTTAAAGATTAAAATTTTATCTGTTTTATAGTATTTTAATATATTAAAAAATATTCCGTAAAATATAATGTACGTAGATTAAAATTAATTAATGAATCCGTTTTAAAAATATATGTATATCTGATAACAATCTTATAAAAAATAAATCTTCTTAAATAAAATATGCATTACAGTAACGGTCAGTTTATTGTCGCTGGTTCAGACGAAGGATCATTTTTTATTTGAGATAGATTTACTACTAATATAGTGAGAATTTTAAAAGGAGATATATTACGTAGTATTAGAAAATTACATTATGTAGTATTTTATCTTTTTCTTATTGATAAAACAAAGATTTTATATACATTATTGACATCAAACTGTTTTCCATACTATTTAGTAGTTGGAAATAATTCCCATAACATTTCCAAAGTAGTTCCTTCTCTTGGTTCTTCAGCTGCCAATCCTAAATTAGTAGCTAAACTTGGTTTTCTTTGATCGACTCCACCTTCCGAAAAGTAGACGTTATAAACATTTGATATTTCATCTTCGGATGATTCAATTTCTGTAAATTTTTCTGTTATAGGTTCGGGTTGAGAAACTGACTGTAATTATGAAATGTAAAAAAATGTATAAGAGCTTATACATAGATGTGTATTTATCGAAAGATCATAATTTAATTTACAATTCATTACCTGATGTTCAAACGTATATTCAACACCAAAAATTGGTGACTTATTGTATGCTGCGTGAAGGGAAGTCAATTCTTTATGTAAAGAATAAAGTTTGTCGATTGGATCAACTTTAAATCCCAAAATGTAAGAACCAGATGCTTCGGTACTCGTTATTACTAGAGTAGGTCCAAATTTAGAAGATCTTACATTCATCTAAAACGTTGATTATTTTTATAGCAAAACAAATAAATAAAGTTAAAATTAATAATTTGAAAAAGTGGTATTAGTAAAAATGACAACAAAAATATACTTGTTGAATTCTTTAAATTTTGTAAACCAATTTATTACCTTAGCTAATGTTAAATAAGGCAAAGACACATTGAACTGTTGATTCATGTCGGCATACCATACAATTCTTATATTAGTGACAATGAAAGTTCCCACGTTTCCCTGATCGATTAAAAACGTTGTTGTCGTTATTATTATTATTTCTTTTGTATATCGTCTTTGATAAAATAATTAAAACATTCCATTTTTCGAAAACAATATTACCTGATCCGTTGATAAATTCCAAACTCCGAATAATGTTTCGTATATAGTTTCGTGAGGAAGTACGTTTAAACGTTTATCTTGTACTATGCCCGATCTTAATTTAATTTCTCTGTATATTTTCGATGATACGTAAGCTCTGTGAACACCCATGACTGAAGTAAAATGTCGAGAACTTCGAGTATCTAAATTGCTGAATATAAATTCATATCGACAATTTTTGTAGGAAGCTAAGATGTCTAAAGCTTGAGTGGTGCCTCCGTATATCTAAAAGATTCACGTAATCGGATAAAAATTTTTTTGGTAATTTAATGAAATTTGAACGGTTTACACATTTTTAATACAAACTGAATTTATGATTTTTGCTCTAACGGTTATTAATGTATTAAAACCAATGCCTACAATGTTTGAAATATTTGATTATAATAATTTTATAAAAACTTCTTATAATAAATTAACATTTTTTATTAATAATTACCGAAATAAACTTACTTAAATTAATACGTGGATAATTTATGGAATGCCATATTATCCTAAGATTCGTTATCAAGAGACGACCACGTTCACCTGCATTACCTTTCGTATCTTCTATTAATTCTAACTTATCAATTAAATGTTCTCCTACTCTTAATTCCATTTGTCTGAAAAAACGTTTCGATTTTATACAAATTTTATTTATTTTTATTAGACGATAAATTTTTTAAACAACTCACTTGATAGCAACATCGAATTTAACTTGATTGTCTTGCCACATAATTTTAATATTGTGAAATCTTTAGAGAATAAAAGATGTTTTTCTCTGTTCGCGAATATATAAGCTCGTCGATGAAATCAATATTGTTGTCATACCTACCGAGTAATAACAAAGGGAACTGTTAAAAGGTAGCATTCGATAAATTAATTAAAGTAATTTTAGCGTACAATTTTACCATTTTATTTATAAAATTACAAAAATTGCAAACCATACAACTTAACAAATGGATGTTATGATACAAAAAAATTTCTATTTACATTTTTTATACAATGCCTATTTCTATATGTAAAAATTTCTTATTATGTACACGTTTGTTTGTCATAAGGTTAAAAAACTTTCCGAACCATCATAAAGTTATAAAATATAGTCAAATTAAACTATAACATCATCATCATTTTTTTTTTATTACGATAACAAATGATAGATTTTTAATTAAATCAAGGTAAAGTTGGTTTTGTTCCTATACCTCCCGCAAATTCATAAACGGCTAATGATACCTCCGCAACTAATTGCTCTACATCCGAATCTTTTTCACACTCTGCATATACACGTACTACATCTTCTGTTCCCGAAGGTCTACAAAATAATGGAAGATGTAAATTATATTGATATCTTTTGCATTAACAAAATAAGTATGAAAAACCACTACTTTGAGAAAATAATATTTACCGAACAAATGATCTTCCTTTTTTATATTTAATTACAATTTCATCAATTTTTTCTTGTAATCCTTCGGGTTTTACGCAACGTCTTTCCTCGTTTGCCGTTACTATTATATTTCTGTCTCGAACGTTGACTTTTGCTTGCCTATTCGGAAGATCGCTGTAACTTTTCTTCCAAGCAACCGCATCCCATCCTTTAGAATGTAAAATGAGCTCTACTAATAACATATCGCTTAGAGCATCTCCTACGGTTTGATTGATCACATCGATTACATGACTCAAAATTTGAGCTGCTTCTCGTTGATTTGTCGATAAACTGTAAAATAAAGATTATTTAGATAACGATAAATTTTTATCGATAATAAACTACGAATCCTTTCAACTAGTACTTTTATTATTTATAACTTGATATTTTTAATTCGATAAATTCTATTATGGTATAGTAATCATTCATTTTTACATTTTCTAAATAATCTAATATCGAATTACCGAGGATCGACACAAATTTTAATTTATAAGAGAATTATAAATGTTATGTATAAAGAAGATAAACAGCTTTTAACGTTCTTACGTTTCATTTAACATAATGTTTTTAATTTATCTATATTTAAATTGGATAGAAAATTGATCGATATATTTTTTATTTAATATTAAAAACGGTTACCTATCGTTATTAGTAGCATTACAAATAGTTGTAACAGCCGAGTCTTTAAAGACTATAGTACCATGACCATTTGCCTCAAAGTAAACTCCTATATCAAATTCAAGGGCTTTGTGATGTAAATACTTTACACCAGTGGGTACACATGCCACAGGAACATGCTAATTAAAATTTGATGAATTATAAATTACGAGTATAAACAAGGAGTTTATTTGTACAATAATTGAAAAACAATTTAAATTATTTACTTATAATTATTTTTTAAAACCTTTGATAACACACGTAGATTTATACAAATTATATACATTATTTCAAAATCCTGGGGTGAATTTGATTTGACTTTTCTTTTTATTGATGTTTGACCGTGAGTCTTGCGATTTAACTTTGGGTAGAAAAATATTTACAGATTCGTTGTCTTCTTGCGAGATTATTGCATCTGTATTTTGTGTAAAATTAGTTTCTTGAGTTTGCGATACCATAGGTTGTTCCAAATCAATTACATTTTCTAATCTATTTACATTTACATTTTTTTCAGACGTTTCAAGCCAAGAGAGAACTTTTTGATAAGGAGCCGGAGTCGTTGGAGCTACTGGAATTTCCTCGGAGATTTCCCATGGGACTAATAATTCTGGTGCAAAAATGTCTACGAACGAATGGAGTTCTTCTACCGATCTCTGCCAACTTGGCGTATAATCTAATTCTTTATTTTCAACATTTTTAGTATCGGGTTTAAGGCTTTGATTGTTAAAATTTTTAAAAAGGTTACTGGCACTCGTTCTTTTGGTAATTACAAGAGGAGAGACGATACTACGATGCATATTTTGCAACATGTGCCTCTCCCATAATTTTAGCTTGTACAAAGCTTTAGAATTTTCCAAAGAATAAATATCGAGGGGTTCTTCGTATCCTATCCCTTGGTAGAAAATGTCATTTAAGGAGTTTTGTATAAAAAGGAAAATGTCTGAACTTTGTTTATCCAGTGTTGTTATACATCCAGTATTAGATAATAATAATCTATTTTTTATATGCGGACTGAGACATTTGCCCTGGTTTTGTAACGCTGTTAAAGCTTCTATATTACTAGGTGGTGAAAATGGTGTACTAAATGTTTCGGGTAATTCTTCGCTTGAATTCCAAGAATTTAGGATTATGGCTGTTTCTCCCGCTAATTGACTAGCAATTACGACAAATTCCTTATTGTCTCTTAAACAGGTGTCGATGAAAAGTGGACTACTTTTAAATTGGTGGGTCCATTTTTTAACGAGTGCAGTATTCGGAGATCTACTATCCAACAGACATACGCTGTGATTAGAACAGACGTAGGAAAAGTAACTACTCTTAGAACTTGCGGCGTAGGAACAAAGACTTTCACAATTTTCTAAATTTTCTTCAAAACACATGGTTAAAACTGATTTTCCAATTGGTAATCTAGTATCGTAATAATGTACGCAATGTCTATCCGTATATTTTAGAATGTTACTATCGTACTCGTCGTATTTTACGAAAGCCCATTTATCTTGCAAAACCTTCGTAGATGAAAAATCACCTTTTAACAAAGGTTTAGATTTACTTGTATCCCAAATTTTTATAACTCGATCGACGTTCGTAGCGCAATATTTATTTACATTTAACGGATCGAGATCAACTGAAATAAACGGTACATCCGAAGTTTGCTTATTAATTTGTAGCAATTGTATTTTCTTATTATCAACGTTGAAAATATCGTAGAGAAAAATATTATTCTTATGCCTGGTTAAGATTCTACCGTTACGGTTCGACGTACAACAAACTACTTGAAAAATATTTTCGTCGATAGCTATTTTTGCAGCACTTTTATAATCTGGAATAAACGTCGAGTCTTCTTTTAATTTTATCGGGAGAGTAATTAACTCATCCGTATATGGAAATATTAAAATATTTCTCGAAGCGTAGGAAATATTCGTTAAAGTACCGCCGCTGTAGTACCAATTATAATTTCCACAAAAATTGGGATCTGGATCGCATTCAAAAATTTCAGCTGTTATGGCCATGTACCTTGGTAATTTTGTGTATTCGGTTTCATCTTCTTTTTCCCATACAATATTCTTATCCAAGTGTTTATTTAAAGCTTTCGAATGTTTCTTATGTATTTCTACATATCTGTTTACATCGTCGTTTATTTTCTCTTTTGTACAAAGTAGTTGCATGCTCGAATCATTTCTATCGTGGCAATCTCGTTTGACTTTACCCGGTGGCAAAAGGGGTTTTGGAAAATCACTATTGTACGGATACTCTTGAAACATTTCCGACATAAATTTCGTATCGGAACATAATAACGATGGATCCGAGATACGTTTGTTATGTCCAGGAATAAGATAATGTGGAACACGAGACAAAATACTTTCCGATAATTTAGAGTTTACTAATTTTTTAACTCGAACAACATTTTTCGAATCCATATTATTAGTCTTTATAAATTTGCAATTTTTTTGTGTTTACTTCACTTTGATCAAACAATTTCTATTCAAATATTTATAACTTATCGATACAGTTAGTACTTTCCGAAAAATACGGTATTTTATAATTAATTGTAATATTATTTTCAATTATCAGCTTTTTAAATCACGCTTAAGCAATTTACAAATACGGTTTACGTACGAGAAATAGGTTAAACGAGGTAACAGAGAGGTTTGCTTTGATACTTGAACATTTCCAAAAAAAAAATAGAGTTATTTCGTTTATCGATAAATATCGAGAGCCACAAATTTATTTCACAACTAGTTACTTATGCTAAGAGTTTGCCTCACTAATAGAGTAATTATTCAAAATCATTTCACTAAGATGTAACGTACGAATCGTATTGTACACGATGCCATTCGGCTCGAATATTATTCGCGCCTCGCGCGAACCGGCGAATCGTTAATCAGCATTACAACTTACTTGTAAAGTGATTTTCTTTCTAGCTCTATATACATATTGCCACATGTCATCACGGAATCATCACGGAACACCGTATTTAAATTAATATTACTTTGTATACGTAATAAACATTTACGTAATTATGTAAATAAATTTCTCAAATAGATGCATAAATTAATAATTTGAATAAAAGTGATCGTAATTTTTATCTTACCAGAGTTTCTGAAATATAAGCAGTTGAACCTCCGTTCGCATAGGCAGTTTGTACCAGTCCTAATTGTAGATTTAAATTACTCTTTTGAAGTAATTCTTTCAAATAAGCAGCTACTAAAATAGCTATCCTATCACCATCCAAAAGATGAAATTTATCGTTTTCGTCCGTATAATAATAAACGATTCGATCGGCGTCTCCATCGATGCTGGCGCATCTTGTATAAGGAATCATTGGAACATTTAACGGAGGAACTTGTTGCATTTTAACATAATCCGCTCCGCACTAAAAATTAAAAAAGTTTGCATTTTTTGTATTTTTACTAATACGTTAATTTAACGAATGTAGCATTATATAATTTTACATTTTTTTAAAATCTTTTAAAAAGAACATATTTCTCAAATCGAACCTACATTTGTATCGTAATTTTTATCGAAATGATTGCGTATCTTTTTATTTCTTAAGCTTTAGATAAATTAAATAATAAACTTAAGTTGAATTCAACTATAATAGGAATATGTAATACGAAAATTGAAGATTATAGTATCGCATTGATCTCATCTTACAAATATTCTCTACCATATAATTAAGTATCCCTTCGCCGTTATTGTAAGTTTTAACTTCCAGTGCGTCTGATAAACATTTTTGTAATTCTTTGAAAGCAAGGGCGCCAACTCCGTTAGCAGCATCGAGTTGTACTTTATTTAAGTATTTGTCTTTAATTTTAGTAGATCCTATAATTTTTTTAAACGCTTTACTAATTTTTTGATAATATCCTTCTAAAGTAGGAACACCGTAAGCTTCGTTAGTATTTACGCATACAACTAAGTAATGAAGTTGCGGCGTAGTAACTACTCCAAAATCTTTTAGTTTCCCATTCATAGCATAGACTCCTTCTTCCGCAGCTTTAGATAAAGCTAAACTACTGTTTCTTGTATCTCTACCGATAACTACCGATGCAGGAAAACTTGTATCGATGTTTTGTTCTTTAATAATCTCGTGCAATGTCGAGACTACTTTATCATCGTCGACATTGACAAGCCTCGTAGCAATACTTTCCCAGGATGTTTCTAACATCTCGCCGCTCGGATCGACAAGTTTCACTCCGTTATCATTTTCTGGATTATGACTCGCTGTTATCATTAGACCAATGGTAGCTGTAAATACAAGAAAAAATATGAATCTTATTTTATTATTTTATTACGAATAATTTATTAATACCATGGCGATACAAAAAAAGTTTTTTGGCAAAAGAATCTTCGGAATACATCATCACGAGTATTAGCTTATATTTTAAGAAACTATATTTTCAAGTACAATGGTTACAAACGTTACCTTTTTTATTTTGCGATCGTAATACTGTTAAAAGGCCCATTCGAAAGAGTATATGATCAAGGATATCTGCTCTAAAAAATTAAATACTTATAAATTCAGTACCATTGTGACAATGAAAGGTAGTAAATAAAAATTATAACCTATGTATAAAAATGACATAATATTTACAAATGTATATATGCACAAATCCATTAGAAACAAGCAAAATGAGACTATTACAAATAATACTACTACTAATTCTTACTTTGTTCTAAAACCTGCTGTTCCATATTGTACAACTCCTTCGTATACTTTTTTGTGTTGATTTTTTGCTAAATAAGCAACATGTGAAAAATCGACAGACTTAGTTTCATTATGATGCATTATTAATGTTAAATAAATAATCAGAAAAACAATTCAGTTGTAATTAAAAAATAAACTTGTATAGACTTTCTTATATTATCTTTATTTCTTAAACTGCACAAATCTGTACCACCATATGAATATAATTCACATGAATGTATATACATATATATATATTTGGTTGCGAACCGGTTCCACTCAACAGAATATAAAATATGTGTTTGCACGAGTACGTAAATATTTTCGTATACAGATAGCAGAATAGAACTCAAGAGTTTTTTTTATCAATTTTACATATTGTACATAATTTTATACGAAAATTATTCTCATTTTAATTATAATTAATATGCACCAATATATATTTACAAATAAAGTTAATTATATTTATTGTACTACATTAAATTTAATACATTATTTAGATTATCGAAAATTTCACAGAGTTATATACATAATATGTAAAATAGCTGATAAACAATAAACATTGACTTTATAAATATTAATTACAAATTTTTAACTTTCAGATTACATCATTATAAAACCGAATTTGTAATCTGTAATATATATATATATATATATATATATATATATATAAATACACGTTTAATGTTGTATTATTGCAAATTTTCGTATTTACAAATTGAATAAGAACGATTTCTCTTCGCGAATTTAATATTTAATTGTAGAAATAGAAAATTGTTGTATTTAATACGAAAGGTAAAAAGGAAACGATAACGTAAAATTCGCATAATGATACGAGAACATTTTTAAATCACTTTCGTGCAATGATTCGGAAATACGACAGTTTTGCATTACTTATTAAAAATGAACGGCGAAAATAATATATATATATATATATATATATATATGTCACGGCATATAATATTCTTTAAAATAAAAAAGGTTTTTTGGAAGAACAAGTTTTATTATTTTCTAGTTAATCGTTTATAAAATTAATTTTACTCTTAATGACAAATACAGTTTACTTTTTAATTGACACGTGAAATTTTTTTTAATTTTATACTTAGCAAATTAATTAATTACTTAATAATTTTGTATAATTATCAATTTACAAATATTTTATAAAATGACTTACCTTTATTATATAAAATATTATATATTGTCTAAAGTATTCTGTAAATATTGTTTAATGCAGTAGAAACTATTAAAAATATCGTATTACAATACTATAATTAGATTTTTGTTATCGAATATTATTCTAGAAAGAATAATTTTTACACCTAACAAATTAAACTTTGTTTTGTAGTTCAATGAAATTTTGTAGCAATTTATCGCAGCTCTGTCATTATAAATTATTGTAATTAAAAAATATATGAAATTTAATTTTTTTTTAAAGATATTAATAGACGCTGATAACATAAATATTTTCAATAATTTATCGATAAATCAATAATTTTATAAAGAAATTTTTATCTTCGTTACGATGTTAAATTTTCTTGATAAAATCATCGATTGTTTATTATTTTGACAGAAAATCGCAGAAAAATAAAAAAGATTTATATAAATATAAATCGTGTACTTACTCGAAACATTTGTTAATATCTACATTTTTTATTAAAATATTTATGTTAATACTTTTTCGAAAATAAGACAGTGAGAGTAAATGCAAATGGGGATAAAATTATCAACTACCAAATATTCTTTATATTATTTAAATTTATTATATTTCTCGAGTATTTACGTAGGACAATTTTTCATTCCTTTTTACAATGTATATTTTAGGGTAGAACACGTACAATTATTATTTATATTAACACTAGGTATAAAACATAATATCTTTTCGCTATTATTACAAACTTGCTCTGTTCTGCGACATAAATTACGTTATCAAGAATAAATAATATTAAATACTGATATACAATGTCTGGCTTACATTCGATTGTCATAATATTATATGGCAGTGTTTTCGCTACTTACATGGAAGTATATAATTCTAAAGTTTTAACTCTATACGGCTGTATTGCAATGCGATGAATGTATTTCATTAACTTGCATTTTTATAACTTTAATTGAACTAGGTATCGTTATGATTCGAGTTCAACTAATAAAACATTATCATTTAGCGTCATTTGGCTTCGATAAGTCTTTAAAGTTCTATAATAGGTCTTTTTATATTAAATGACAAAGCCAAGAAAAACGCTTCTTTTTAGAAATATGATATTATCCGAGTTATTGAAAAATATAAAAAATTCTTTCGTTATCGTAAAAAAGAAGAGTTTTTCCTGGATTTTTGACGATTAGAAGTTTGATGTAGACGGTAATAATGTCAACTACATTCTTCGAGCGCAGTCTTGACTCACAGTCTTTGGATCTGGTCGACGAAGTAGTTCATCGTTAGGACTTAGTATGTTCGCATCAACGTAAGCTTTTTTCTTATTGTACAGGACATGAATTCTAATGTATGAATCATTATTAAATTTAAATCGATATCTAGTTACGGTATTATCAATTGTTGACATTAATTTAACTTATTAATTGTATATTTTGCTTTTTCAAAGTTATAGTAATATAATTAGAGAAATAATATGTATCGAATTATATTTATTAATACTATATTAGATTTAAATCAACATTATTTTTCTTTCGTATAAGAAATTGAGTAAAAATATAATAGTTTCTCTTAATACGAACGACTATATGTGTTGTGATGTTCATTTTATAATATTTGGCGTTATTCATTTATCTAATCGAAGTTCATCGATAGTTTGATTAAAATTTTTCTGTAATGTAATAGAATATATATATTAGTTTTGTGTTCAAATGTTTCAAATTATATGGAATCAAAATGATCTGGTATTTTATTGTCTACAGATCACGAAATTATAAGAATGTAGTCAATATAAATAGGATTCTTTAATTTATCACGTTAACTGTTTCATTTTTATTTTTTAATTACGGTAATATTTATATATAATAATAGTAATAATCGACGAAATCGTCGCAAACAATCTGCTACAGCTATAACACATTTACTACAATATTTAAGAAATATAAAATGTTTTGTAATTTAAGCAAAATATGTGGAATAATTGATTTACAAATGAAATCAAATGAAATATTTTGCTTTGATCTTCTATTTTGTATTTTGATAATGAATATTTGAAAAATATAATGTTTTCAAACCTATCTAATGTTTTATCTATTTTAAAATAGCTTACATAATGATTTGTTGAAAAATATCGATTTATACAACAATGAACAGAAATTTTTTAAACTTATTTGTTTTCATTCTTAACACTACCCAATTAATTTCAAAATGATTCATTGATGAAAAGTTTTCATATTTTGTATTATAGATTAAAAAATTTTAGTTAAATTTATGTTTTTTAAAATATTAAATTCTTACAACAAAAATAATATATATTAAAGAAAAATTATTTTAATAGGTGCTTTTCTGATTTTTTTCATATTTGCATAATTAAATCTTTAACTTATTTTTATAAGGAAAACAAAAACATTAATTAACGAACTACGTGATTTTATAAAAAAATTTTAGATTTAAGAAGAAATACTAATTTACCTTTTTTAATTTATTTAAATTCGATTGAAATTTATTTACTCATTACAGTTTAAAATTTCAAGAATATGTAAAATAATTTTGAAAATGAAAACTAAGATAAATTATATTAATACTTGAAAACATTTAACCTATTTTGAAAATAATTAGTTTTAATTGAATTTAGTTTAATCTTTTTTTTAATTTTCGTCTATTCAGAAGTTTAAAAAAATTTTTTTGTAATTATAAACATTATATCAATTTTTCTCAACTACTACTAAATAATTATTATTGGAAATGTTTTTTATTGAAGAAATTTAAAAAGAATAGTTTAAAAAATATGTATTTATTTTTCAAATGCTAATAAATGTGAATTTCTGATTGAATTAATCGAATTGAATAAATCTCAAGCTCCAAAGTTTTTAATTATTATGGATATACGAGCGAGGGAACTACAATTTTATGCTGAAATTTATCGAGTCCAGCTTTGATTTTTTTTTGTACAAAACAATGTAAGTTAGACACTGACAGTTGGCTATTTTTTTTCAGGCAAATGAGGACACGTCGTTCCATCTTCCCTTTTCCGAAACCATTTTTTTCATTTTTCTACTGTCTTTTATAAACGATATTCATATTTTATCATTTAATAATATATCGATGGTCTATATTCTTTCTTAATGTCGATCTCATAATTAGCATCTTAGAAAGATATCGTAAAACAATGCGAATATATTAAACAAGGATAGATTTAAAAAATCGAGCAAACGTAAATATATTTTACAATATTATACGATTCTATTTCACATATAAATAAAATAGTGTTTTAGAAAACTTTAATGGTTTCAAGTTAAAAAATACAGAGTAGTTTTGCGACTTCCCTTTTTGCAATAGAATTCACGAAATATCTATGCATTACATGAATTTGAATGCATTATTTTCTTATTGACGAGATTGTATTACGCTTCTCCAATTTCAACTATTTATAGTTTTTTTATCTCTTTTGTTAGGTTGATTCACACTATCTAGATTCAATTTAATTATTTATTTTGTTTCATCGGATCATCTTGCGCTTTTCGCGTCCAAATTAAATAAATTATTTTTTCTTTAATTTTTTTTAAAAATTAAAAATTTAACTTAAATATGTAGAACTTTCTCTAAACGATCGACACGATTTGCAACGAAAATTCAAAGTATTTTATGTTTGAATAATTTTATTTTACGCTTATCACTCGCTTATACTTATTTATACACCTTCTCTGCTGTTTTCGTACATACTTATACATCAAGGAAAAATCTTCTGGCAATTTAGAAGACTTTTTAATAGCGATGCATCCTCGTTGCAATAGATAGATGCAATTGAATCATTATTAAATTAAATAAATCGAGGGTCCGTTAGAAATTTTTAATAAAATAATAATTTTGGAAATAAAAGGCTTAGAAAATATAAGTAGTTTAATATATACGCCAATAAATTAGTCGCTTAATCTTTAACGCGTTCAGAGACGCATCGATTCAATTTTTCTTTCATAAAAACGAAGAACTCGTTATAAAAATCATAATAAAAATTAGATATCGAAATCAAATATAATTATTATTATCATCTGGTACGATTAGTAATGAAGCTGCGAGCCAATAAACCGATAATTGCAGATAGCAGTTTGCTGCATTTTAAATAAGAAGGTGTTCGCAGCGCCACCTGCCATTAAAATACAAAAAACGTACCCTTGGATTACCTCGAATGCGCTTTTAATTTTCGATTTTTACTCGGTTCTCTATGTTGGTTGTATTAGGTTGCATTTAGTTATACACTGCTTGCATAAATAAATAACAAACCATACTGGAAACTGGAATAGATAATCAGATTAGAAATAGATACGTGTTTTATGTGAATACTATATTGAAAATCAGGTTGGGCAGATTCTTTAATTTGCAAAAGACGTTGTGTTAGGTATGGGCGCTTGACTTCCACCGTCGTCATTTTATCTCATCGTTGCATATAATGATAATAATCAGAAAGTCGTTACGTTGCCGTACGATTACAACTTTGTGACCAATACTCCGGAAAAGTTTTAAATCACCGGCTAATGAATGTGCTTTATCAGACTGAAAAAACAAATCAAGGTAAGGCAAATCTTGGATAAATAATTCAAACCTCTTTACTCTTTGTAATTTATACGAGTATAAAGATTAGGATATTAGAATCAAAATTCATTTTTTTCGCTACGATTTCGCCCAATTTTTTTTATACTTCGATTTTCCTGCTGTCCTAAATAAAATTTAAATCGATTTAAAATTTTATTCAATAGTATTACGCTTTTGAATACGATATACTTTTAATAGTAGAAAGTATCTCTTGTTTGTTTTTGCATTTGGTTAGCGTACCAAACAATGTAGAAAATTTAGCCATATGTATGAATTTTGTAAAGTGTAGTTTTAATTATTTTTTTACACTTTCTTTTTTTTTAATATTAACTCTGGATATATTCTTTTTTAGGATATTAAACGCAATTAATGAAAGCTTACACTAGTATTTCTATAACTTGATAATGGAGACAATTACAAAAAAACGATTCGATTATAGAGTTATAGATATGGTTCGGCAAAGGGAGATACAAGTAAGCATTTGATATTTTTCGTATAATAAGATATTATATTTAAATAATTTTAATTACATGATTTTTTAATTGTAATCAGGAATCAATTTCGAGAAATATTAATCGTAGACTTAAAGTTACACCAAATTTTATAAAACGTTTAGGATTGGAAACAACGCTTGAAGGTCATTATGGATGTGTCAATTGTTTGGAATGGAACGAAAGTGGAACGTTAGTAACTTTAATTTTCAAATAATGTTTTAATTATCATATTTTAATTACTTACATCTCTAAATTTATTTATTTTTAGTATACTAGCTTCAGCCTCGGATGATATGCATGTCATATTGTGGGATCCGTATAGTTATGAAAAAAAATCAATACTCAAAACTGAACACGATGGAAATATTTTTACCGTTAAGGTACTTTTTACAAATATTTTTTATTAAAATTCAATTTAAGGCTTCAAAATATCTTGAATTTTGAAATTGTATATGGACAAGAAATAGTAAAATTTATTTTATAGTTTAAGAAAAAACATTTATCGTTCTCTGACATTTATTTCATACGTTAATATTAAAATTTAATTTTTTCTTTTATGATTAACTTTTTTTTATTTACTATAAATTTTAATAAAATATTTTATTTTTTGGTAACATTAAATTTGTTTCGACATATTTTACCGTATTGTATTACATTAGTTATATCCAAAATAATAAGAATTATTTATAATAAGGAAAACTGGGCATTAAACAAATATTGATAAATAAATAGACCGGCTGTATATTTACTAAACTACTCGTTCATTTATTAAATATTAATATTTCTCGGTTATTATTAAATTTAATATTTTTCAAATATTATATTTTAATAAATTTTTTAATGTTAAAAGACAATCGATAATAGTTTTATGTAGGTAATTCTTTAATAATTAAATAGAATATAGAAATGAAGAATGTGTGCACAGAACAGTGTATACACATTATGTTCACATGCATACTACTCGTTTCACTATTCGATTATTTCACTGGAAATGAATTAATAATTTATACCTTTAATACTTAATCGTTATAGATTATAATCATTAGAAAAATACTAAATTTTACATATCAGTTGATTATTTTTTTATACTTGCATAAAGTAATAATTTTAAGTATAATTAATTTCAGATATATTTCAAAATTTGATATCGTAATTTCTGTTGTAAAACGAGTACATACTTTGATTATTATTTTATGAAATGAATTAAAAAATTTTATTTCAAAACGATTTTCGGATGATTATATCTTTATATTGATTTTTCGTGTGTATAAAAGAGTTTCAAACGATTTGAAACGAAACGATTTATCGCTTTCTTGGTAGTCTAAATAAACCATAATAATTAAAAACTAGATGCTTTTGATAAAAATTAAAAGTATTAATAAAAGTATAGTAGAACCAAAATTCAACTGAAATACAATTTTTAGTCTTGTTAATTTATATATTAGTAAAAATAAACATTTTTATTTGTTACAGTTATCCCAACATATTTTTTATTAAGTTTTTCCGACAAGAAAGGTAAAAATGAAAAAAGTAACGGTGAATAATAGAAAAAATTTGGAATGTTTAGTTTATGCCCGAGTCGAACGATTCGATTTTGGTGACCGGTGCAGCCGACCATAAGATTCGAGTCCACGACATCGCGATGCCAAGTACACTCCACGTCTGCCATTGCCACATTAATCGAGTGAAGCGTGTCGCCACGGTCCCGAGTGTACCTTTCCTCTTCTGGAGCGCCGCCGAGGATGGCCTTATATTGCAACACGACTTGCGGCAGCCGCACTTGTGCAATAACAGCGACCAGAAGACGGTGCTCGTCGACCTGGCCAACCACGCTGGCAGCTTCATCGAAGCCAAGTGCATCAGCGTCAACCCAAGGAGGCCTGAACTCGTTGCCGTTGGAGCAAATGACACTTACGTCAGGATGTACGATCGGCGAATGATAAAACTCTCGCAAGTATGTCTCTTGATACTTATCAATTGTATCGATCTTATCCTTTGCTCGCGTTAACACACCAACAACAATAATAAATTGACCTATAGAAATTATAGAAATGTGTAATATTATTGAATTAATATATTTGGAAAGTTCGCTTTATTTAATTTATTATTTAAAAATTTTTTATTTTTATGTAAATGCTATTAAAATGAATGATAATTTAAGAATATATAATAAGTAAACCATTAAAATTTAATAAGATTTTTAAATTAAATTAATTCTAAAATATCATTTTCAGATATTTAACAATTTTTGGTAATGCACAATTTTAAAACAGAAAACAAAATTTAAGTTATTATTCTTTATTTTTATTTACATATTATCGTATTAATATAAATGAGTTCATATTTTTCATTAATTTCAATTATTATAAATATTTTAATAACATTTTTGACCCAAAGAATAAGTCAACTCTTTATTATATTCAATATGTAGATGTATAAAGCGAATATTTCTTCCTTTGTTACTTTTAAATGTAAAAATATATGTTTTAAGATCTATGTAAAAAGAAGAAATTGATAAAAACTTATATTTATAAATTCATTTTTTTAGAGATCAGATTCACCATCAAATCAAAATTTATTATTACAAACTCTTGGAAATGTAAATCCTGATAATAATCTTCCTTTAGCTTGTGTACAATATTTTATTGCAGGTAATTTTTTTTTAATTATATATATATTGAAATAATTTTTATCATTTCTGTTGACACTATTGATTTAATTATTTAATCAACTTAAGTTATTTTAAAAATAAAAGCATCGTAAGAATACATTTATTATGTCTATATATTTTTTTGAGTACAACAGAAACAATTTACTTTTAAGATTTCGAATATGTATACTTTTTTAAAAATGTCTTTAACCAAAAATTGTTTAATTTATTTACTATAACTTATGCTTTATTTTTTTAGGTCATTTAAAATGTACGAATACTCGCAAACAAATTTCTACTACTTATTTAACATTCAACGATGATGGAACCGAATTACTAGTCAATATGGGAGAAGAGCAAATTTATCTGTTCGATATCAACGATCAGGGAAATTCAAAAAGTTTTGTCGTTCCTGCTGAGCTTGGTACCAATAAAAGTAAATAAAGCTCATCATTTTCTTTAATTAATATTGAAATTATAATATTATTCTATGTATGCAGTAACCACGAATAAAGGAAACCAAGACTGCAACAAATTTTATGTCAATGATAATAATACTTCTTCGGTTGTTCTAAAAGACTTATCGGCATTAAATGTTATTGAGCTTAGTTCTGAAGTTGAAGAATTACGATTGAAAGTAAGTTTCAGTAATTTTATATAAATATATGAACGTATAATAATCTATATTTTGCATCCCTTTAGGCAAATCAAGCTTTCGAAGAATACCGTTATACCACTGCCATTACATTATACAATGAAGCAGTTAACATGTGTCCAAATGCTGCTGTACTTTATGGAAATAGAGCTGTCACTTACATGAAGCGAGCATGGTAAAATTAAATGTCAACTATATCTTCGTTTTAATATTCATATTTTCATTCCTGAATATATAAAATTTGTAATATACATATTAATTACTTTTCTTAATCCTTCAAGGGATGGAGACTGTTATGCTGCATTAAGAGATTGTCGAATGACGTTAGCTCTTGATCCAGAACACGTTAAAGCTCATTATAGGTAATATTTTATTTTACTTTAGCTACATATAGTTTTCCTTAAAGTTTTCATACATTAAATTTAAAATATATATTTTTTCAGATTAGCAAAATGTTTATTCGACTTGAATAAAGTTAAAGAAGCATATAATGTTATGGAAAATTTTAGAGAAAAATTTCCTGAATATTCTAATAATTCTGCATGTAACAAATTAAGGAACTCGATTAAATTTATTAAACAAGCGCTACCTAATTTAGAAGGATCGTACTATACAAATGTTTCCGATTACGAAAACGAATGGCGTCAAAATGCATTTGATTATAAAATCAGATTATGGGGTCATTGCAATAATAATACAGATATAAAAGAAGCAAATTTCTTTGGGGAGTAAGTAATTTTTACTATTTTAATAAACCAAAAAAAATTTCTGTAATCGTAAATTATCAAGTTTATATATTACCACCGGTTCGGTAAAAATAATTAAAAACCTCTCGATAATAATCGAAATCCCTATTTATAAATATATTTATAAAACGATATTTTCAGTTAAATTTTCATTTAAATGAGTCCAGCGAAACCATTTTTAAAGATTAAAATTTTATCTGTTTTATAGTATTTTAATATATTAAAAAATATTCCGTAAAATATAATGTACGTAGATTAAAATTAATTAATGAATCCGTTTTAAAAATATATGTATATCTGATAACAATCTTATAAAAAATAAATCTTCTTAAATAAAATATGCATTACAGTAATGGTCAGTTTATTGTCGCTGGTTCAGACGAAGGATCATTTTTTATCTGGGATAGATTTACTACTAATATAGTGAGAATTTTAAAAGGAGATCCAAGAATAGTTAATTGCTTGCAGCCGCATCCATCGATATGCCTGTTAGCAACCAGTGGTATCGATCCATTTATAAGATTATGGAGCCCAATGCCGGAGGTAATTTCTAACCCTCCATAATTATTATTGAGTAATTCTTTAAATTTAATTTTTAAGAAATCGATAAATTTAAAATAACTTATACATTTTTTTTGTATTTCAGGATGATAGAGTAAACGTGTGGGAAGTTGAGAATCAAAACGAAGCAGTTCAAGCTAATCATTTGCGCATGAACACTGATGAGCGCATTGATTTAGATCTACTGCGTATAAGTATGCGTTGTAGGTATCGTTGACAAAACTTTAGAGTACTCGAAGAAGATAATGATAATAATCAAGATTCGTCTAATACTCAACCAATGAATTGTAGACCAAGTTAAGCGCTATTAATACAAAAAAATGCACACACATACGTCCGAACAAGCAAGCATACATACACATACCCCATTCACAAATCCACAATTTCATACGTATGTTCATACATATAATTATGCAAGCATATAAATGCACATGTGTTCATTTAAAGGTTCGCCCAGAACAAAAGAGAGAGACAGAGAGTATTGAAATTAATTACATTATGTAGTATTTTATCTTTTTCTTATTGATAAAACAAAGATTTTATATACATTATTGACATCAAACTGTTTTCCATACTATTTAGTAGTTGGAAATAATTCCCATAACATTTCCAAAGTAGTTCCTTCTCTTGGTTCTTCAGCTGCCAATCCTAAATTAGTAGCTAAACTTGGTTTTCTTTGATCGACTCCACCTTCCGAAAAGTAGACGTTATAAACATTTGATATTTCATCTTCGGATGATTCAATTTCTGTAAATTTTTCTGTTATAGGTTCGGGTTGAGAAACTGACTGTAATTATGAAATGTAAAAAAATGTATAAGAGCTTATACATAGATGTGTATTTATCGAAAGATCATAATTTAATTTACAATTCATTACCTGATGTTCAAACGTATATTCAACACCAAAAATTGGTGACTTATTGTATGCTGCGTGAAGGGAAGTCAATTCTTTATGTAAAGAATAAAGTTTGTCGATTGGATCAACTTTAAATCCCAAAATGTAAGAACCAGATGCTTCGGTACTCGTTATTACTAGAGTAGGTCCAAATTTAGAAGATCTTACATTCATCTAAAACGTTGATTATTTTTATAGCAAAACAAATAAATAAAGTTAAAATTAATAATTTGAAAAAGTGGTATTAGTAAAAATGACAACAAAAATATACTTGTTGAATTCTTTAAATTTTGTAAACCAATTTATTACCTTAGCTAATGTTAAATAAGGCAAAGACACATTGAACTGTTGATTCATGTCGGCATACCATACAATTCTTATATTAGTGACAATGAAAGTTCCCACGTTTCCCTGATCGATTAAAAACGTTGTTGTCGTTATTATTATTATTTCTTTTGTATATCGTCTTTGATAAAATAATTAAAACATTCCATTTTTCGAAAACAATATTACCTGATCCGTTGATAAATTCCAAACTCCGAATAATGTTTCGTATATAGTTTCGTGAGGAAGTACGTTTAAACGTTTATCTTGTACTATGCCCGATCTTAATTTAATTTCTCTGTATATTTTCGATGATACGTAAGCTCTGTGAACACCCATGACTGAAGTAAAATGTCGAGAACTTCGAGTATCTAAATTGCTGAATATAAATTCATATCGACAATTTTTGTAGGAAGCTAAGATGTCTAAAGCTTGAGTGGTGCCTCCGTATATCTAAAAGATTCACGTAATCGGATAAAAATTTTTTTGGTAATTTAATGAAATTTGAACGGTTTACACATTTTTAATACAAACTGAATTTATGATTTTTGCTCTAACGGTTATTAATGTATTAAAACCAATGCCTACAATGTTTGAAATATTTGATTATAATAATTTTATAAAAACTTCTTATAATAAATTAACATTTTTTATTAATAATTACCGAAATAAACTTACTTAAATTAATACGTGGATAATTTATGGAATGCCATATTATCCTAAGATTCGTTATCAAGAGACGACCACGTTCACCTGCATTACCTTTCGTATCTTCTATTAATTCTAACTTATCAATTAAATGTTCTCCTACTCTTAATTCCATTTGTCTGAAAAAACGTTTCGATTTTATACAAATTTTATTTATTTTTATTAGACGATAAATTTTTTAAACAACTCACTTGATAGCAACATCGAATTTAACTTGATTGTCTTGCCACATAATTTTAATATTGTGAAATCTTTAGAGAATAAAAGATGTTTTTCTCTGTTCGCGAATATATAAGCTCGTCGATGAAATCAATATTGTTGTCATACCTACCGAGTAATAACAAAGGGAACTGTTAAAAGGTAGCATTCGATAAATTAATTAAAGTAATTTTAGCGTACAATTTTACCATTTTATTTATAAAATTACAAAAATTGCAAACCATACAACTTAACAAATGGATGTTATGATACAAAAAAATTTCTATTTACATTTTTTATACAATGCCTATTTCTATATGTAAAAATTTCTTATTATGTACACGTTTGTTTGTCATAAGGTTAAAAAACTTTCCGAACCATCATAAAGTTATAAAATATAGTCAAATTAAACTATAACATCATCATCATTTTTTTTTTATTACGATAACAAATGATAGATTTTTAATTAAATCAAGGTAAAGTTGGTTTTGTTCCTATACCTCCCGCAAATTCATAAACGGCTAATGATACCTCCGCAACTAATTGCTCTACATCCGAATCTTTTTCACACTCTGCATATACACGTACTACATCTTCTGTTCCCGAAGGTCTACAAAATAATGGAAGATGTAAATTATATTGATATCTTTTGCATTAACAAAATAAGTATGAAAAACCACTACTTTGAGAAAATAATATTTACCGAACAAATGATCTTCCTTTTTTATATTTAATTACAATTTCATCAATTTTTTCTTGTAATCCTTCGGGTTTTACGCAACGTCTTTCCTCGTTTGCCGTTACTATTATATTTCTGTCTCGAACGTTGACTTTTGCTTGCCTATTCGGAAGATCGCTGTAACTTTTCTTCCAAGCAACCGCATCCCATCCTTTAGAATGTAAAATGAGCTCTACTAATAACATATCGCTTAGAGCATCTCCTACGGTTTGATTGATCACATCGATTACATGACTCAAAATTTGAGCTGCTTCTCGTTGATTTGTCGATAAACTGTAAAATAAAGATTATTTAGATAACGATAAATTTTTATCGATAATAAACTACGAATCCTTTCAACTAGTACTTTTATTATTTATAACTTGATATTTTTAATTCGATAAATTCTATTATGGTATAGTAATCATTCATTTTTACATTTTCTAAATAATCTAATATCGAATTACCGAGGATCGACACAAATTTTAATTTATAAGAGAATTATAAATGTTATGTATAAAGAAGATAAACAGCTTTTAACGTTCTTACGTTTCATTTAACATAATGTTTTTAATTTATCTATATTTAAATTGGATAGAAAATTGATCGATATATTTTTTATTTAATATTAAAAACGGTTACCTATCGTTATTAGTAGCATTACAAATAGTTGTAACAGCCGAGTCTTTAAAGACTATAGTACCATGACCATTTGCCTCAAAGTAAACTCCTATATCAAATTCAAGGGCTTTGTGATGTAAATACTTTACACCAGTGGGTACACATGCCACAGGAACATGCTAATTAAAATTTGATGAATTATAAATTACGAGTATAAACAAGGAGTTTATTTGTACAATAATTGAAAAACAATTTAAATTATTTACTTATAATTATTTTTTAAAACCTTTGATAACACACGTAGATTTATACAAATTATATACATTATTTCAAAATCCTGGGGTGAATTTGATTTGACTTTTCTTTTTATTGATGTTTGACCGTGAGTCTTGCGATTTAACTTTGGGTAGAAAAATATTTACAGATTCGTTGTCTTCTTGCGAGATTATTGCATCTGTATTTTGTGTAAAATTAGTTTCTTGAGTTTGCGATACCATAGGTTGTTCCAAATCAATTACATTTTCTAATCTATTTACATTTACATTTTTTTCAGACGTTTCAAGCCAAGAGAGAACTTTTTGATAAGGAGCCGGAGTCGTTGGAGCTACTGGAATTTCCTCGGAGATTTCCCATGGGACTAATAATTCTGGTGCAAAAATGTCTACGAACGAATGGAGTTCTTCTACCGATCTCTGCCAACTTGGCGTATAATCTAATTCTTTATTTTCAACATTTTTAGTATCGGGTTTAAGGCTTTGATTGTTAAAATTTTTAAAAAGGTTACTGGCACTCGTTCTTTTGGTAATTACAAGAGGAGAGACGATACTACGATGCATATTTTGCAACATGTGCCTCTCCCATAATTTTAGCTTGTACAAAGCTTTAGAATTTTCCAAAGAATAAATATCGAGGGGTTCTTCGTATCCTATCCCTTGGTAGAAAATGTCATTTAAGGAGTTTTGTATAAAAAGGAAAATGTCTGAACTTTGTTTATCCAGTGTTGTTATACATCCAGTATTAGATAATAATAATCTATTTTTTATATGCGGACTGAGACATTTGCCCTGGTTTTGTAACGCTGTTAAAGCTTCTATATTACTAGGTGGTGAAAATGGTGTACTAAATGTTTCGGGTAATTCTTCGCTTGAATTCCAAGAATTTAGGATTATGGCTGTTTCTCCCGCTAATTGACTAGCAATTACGACAAATTCCTTATTGTCTCTTAAACAGGTGTCGATGAAAAGTGGACTACTTTTAAATTGGTGGGTCCATTTTTTAACGAGTGCAGTATTCGGAGATCTACTATCCAACAGACATACGCTGTGATTAGAACAGACGTAGGAAAAGTAACTACTCTTAGAACTTGCGGCGTAGGAACAAAGACTTTCACAATTTTCTAAATTTTCTTCAAAACACATGGTTAAAACTGATTTTCCAATTGGTAATCTAGTATCGTAATAATGTACGCAATGTCTATCCGTATATTTTAGAATGTTACTATCGTACTCGTCGTATTTTACGAAAGCCCATTTATCTTGCAAAACCTTCGTAGATGAAAAATCACCTTTTAACAAAGGTTTAGATTTACTTGTATCCCAAATTTTTATAACTCGATCGACGTTCGTAGCGCAATATTTATTTACATTTAACGGATCGAGATCAACTGAAATAAACGGTACATCCGAAGTTTGCTTATTAATTTGTAGCAATTGTATTTTCTTATTATCAACGTTGAAAATATCGTAGAGAAAAATATTATTCTTATGCCTGGTTAAGATTCTACCGTTACGGTTCGACGTACAACAAACTACTTGAAAAATATTTTCGTCGATAGCTATTTTTGCAGCACTTTTATAATCTGGAATAAACGTCGAGTCTTCTTTTAATTTTATCGGGAGAGTAATTAACTCATCCGTATATGGAAATATTAAAATATTTCTCGAAGCGTAGGAAATATTCGTTAAAGTACCGCCGCTGTAGTACCAATTATAATTTCCACAAAAATTGGGATCTGGATCGCATTCAAAAATTTCAGCTGTTATGGCCATGTACCTTGGTAATTTTGTGTATTCGGTTTCATCTTCTTTTTCCCATACAATATTCTTATCCAAGTGTTTATTTAAAGCTTTCGAATGTTTCTTATGTATTTCTACATATCTGTTTACATCGTCGTTTATTTTCTCTTTTGTACAAAGTAGTTGCATGCTCGAATCATTTCTATCGTGGCAATCTCGTTTGACTTTACCCGGTGGCAAAAGGGGTTTTGGAAAATCACTATTGTACGGATACTCTTGAAACATTTCCGACATAAATTTCGTATCGGAACATAATAACGATGGATCCGAGATACGTTTGTTATGTCCAGGAATAAGATAATGTGGAACACGAGACAAAATACTTTCCGATAATTTAGAGTTTACTAATTTTTTAACTCGAACAACATTTTTCGAATCCATATTATTAGTCTTTATAAATTTGCAATTTTTTTGTGTTTACTTCACTTTGATCAAACAATTTCTATTCAAATATTTATAACTTATCGATACAGTTAGTACTTTCCGAAAAATACGGTATTTTATAATTAATTGTAATATTATTTTCAATTATCAGCTTTTTAAATCACGCTTAAGCAATTTACAAATACGGTTTACGTACGAGAAATAGGTTAAACGAGGTAACAGAGAGGTTTGCTTTGATACTTGAACATTTCCAAAAAAAAAATAGAGTTATTTCGTTTATCGATAAATATCGAGAGCCACAAATTTATTTCACAACTAGTTACTTATGCTAAGAGTTTGCCTCACTAATAGAGTAATTATTCAAAATCATTTCACTAAGATGTAACGTACGAATCGTATTGTACACGATGCCATTCGGCTCGAATATTATTCGCGCCTCGCGCGAACCGGCGAATCGTTAATCAGCATTACAACTTACTTGTAAAGTGATTTTCTTTCTAGCTCTATATACATATTGCCACATGTCATCACGGAATCATCACGGAACACCGTATTTAAATTAATATTACTTTGTATACGTAATAAACATTTACGTAATTATGTAAATAAATTTCTCAAATAGATGCATAAATTAATAATTTGAATAAAAGTGATCGTAATTTTTATCTTACCAGAGTTTCTGAAATATAAGCAGTTGAACCTCCGTTCGCATAGGCAGTTTGTACCAGTCCTAATTGTAGATTTAAATTACTCTTTTGAAGTAATTCTTTCAAATAAGCAGCTACTAAAATAGCTATCCTATCACCATCCAAAAGATGAAATTTATCGTTTTCGTCCGTATAATAATAAACGATTCGATCGGCGTCTCCATCGATGCTGGCGCATCTTGTATAAGGAATCATTGGAACATTTAACGGAGGAACTTGTTGCATTTTAACATAATCCGCTCCGCACTAAAAATTAAAAAAGTTTGCATTTTTTGTATTTTTACTAATACGTTAATTTAACGAATGTAGCATTATATAATTTTACATTTTTTTAAAATCTTTTAAAAAGAACATATTTCTCAAATCGAACCTACATTTGTATCGTAATTTTTATCGAAATGATTGCGTATCTTTTTATTTCTTAAGCTTTAGATAAATTAAATAATAAACTTAAGTTGAATTCAACTATAATAGGAATATGTAATACGAAAATTGAAGATTATAGTATCGCATTGATCTCATCTTACAAATATTCTCTACCATATAATTAAGTATCCCTTCGCCGTTATTGTAAGTTTTAACTTCCAGTGCGTCTGATAAACATTTTTGTAATTCTTTGAAAGCAAGGGCGCCAACTCCGTTAGCAGCATCGAGTTGTACTTTATTTAAGTATTTGTCTTTAATTTTAGTAGATCCTATAATTTTTTTAAACGCTTTACTAATTTTTTGATAATATCCTTCTAAAGTAGGAACACCGTAAGCTTCGTTAGTATTTACGCATACAACTAAGTAATGAAGTTGCGGCGTAGTAACTACTCCAAAATCTTTTAGTTTCCCATTCATAGCATAGACTCCTTCTTCCGCAGCTTTAGATAAAGCTAAACTACTGTTTCTTGTATCTCTACCGATAACTACCGATGCAGGAAAACTTGTATCGATGTTTTGTTCTTTAATAATCTCGTGCAATGTCGAGACTACTTTATCATCGTCGACATTGACAAGCCTCGTAGCAATACTTTCCCAGGATGTTTCTAACATCTCGCCGCTCGGATCGACAAGTTTCACTCCGTTATCATTTTCTGGATTATGACTCGCTGTTATCATTAGACCAATGGTAGCTGTAAATACAAGAAAAAATATGAATCTTATTTTATTATTTTATTACGAATAATTTATTAATACCATGGCGATACAAAAAAAGTTTTTTGGCAAAAGAATCTTCGGAATACATCATCACGAGTATTAGCTTATATTTTAAGAAACTATATTTTCAAGTACAATGGTTACAAACGTTACCTTTTTTATTTTGCGATCGTAATACTGTTAAAAGGCCCATTCGAAAGAGTATATGATCAAGGATATCTGCTCTAAAAAATTAAATACTTATAAATTCAGTACCATTGTGACAATGAAAGGTAGTAAATAAAAATTATAACCTATGTATAAAAATGACATAATATTTACAAATGTATATATGCACAAATCCATTAGAAACAAGCAAAATGAGACTATTACAAATAATACTACTACTAATTCTTACTTTGTTCTAAAACCTGCTGTTCCATATTGTACAACTCCTTCGTATACTTTTTTGTGTTGATTTTTTGCTAAATAAGCAACATGTGAAAAATCGACAGACTTAGTTTCATTATGATGCATTATTAATGTTAAATAAATAATCAGAAAAACAATTCAGTTGTAATTAAAAAATAAACTTGTATAGACTTTCTTATATTATCTTTATTTCTTAAACTGCACAAATCTGTACCACCATATGAATATAATTCACATGAATGTATATACATATATATATATTTGGTTGCGAACCGGTTCCACTCAACAGAATATAAAATATGTGTTTGCACGAGTACGTAAATATTTTCGTATACAGATAGCAGAATAGAACTCAAGAGTTTTTTTTATCAATTTTACATATTGTACATAATTTTATACGAAAATTATTCTCATTTTAATTATAATTAATATGCACCAATATATATTTACAAATAAAGTTAATTATATTTATTGTACTACATTAAATTTAATACATTATTTAGATTATCGAAAATTTCACAGAGTTATATACATAATATGTAAAATAGCTGATAAACAATAAACATTGACTTTATAAATATTAATTACAAATTTTTAACTTTCAGATTACATCATTATAAAACCGAATTTGTAATCTGTAATATATATATATATATATATATATATATATATATAAATACACGTTTAATGTTGTATTATTGCAAATTTTCGTATTTACAAATTGAATAAGAACGATTTCTCTTCGCGAATTTAATATTTAATTGTAGAAATAGAAAATTGTTGTATTTAATACGAAAGGTAAAAAGGAAACGATAACGTAAAATTCGCATAATGATACGAGAACATTTTTAAATCACTTTCGTGCAATGATTCGGAAATACGACAGTTTTGCATTACTTATTAAAAATGAACGGCGAAAATAATATATATATATATATATATATATATATATGTCACGGCATATAATATTCTTTAAAATAAAAAAGGTTTTTTGGAAGAACAAGTTTTATTATTTTCTAGTTAATCGTTTATAAAATTAATTTTACTCTTAATGACAAATACAGTTTACTTTTTAATTGACACGTGAAATTTTTTTTAATTTTATACTTAGCAAATTAATTAATTACTTAATAATTTTGTATAATTATCAATTTACAAATATTTTATAAAATGACTTACCTTTATTATATAAAATATTATATATTGTCTAAAGTATTCTGTAAATATTGTTTAATGCAGTAGAAACTATTAAAAATATCGTATTACAATACTATAATTAGATTTTTGTTATCGAATATTATTCTAGAAAGAATAATTTTTACACCTAACAAATTAAACTTTGTTTTGTAGTTCAATGAAATTTTGTAGCAATTTATCGCAGCTCTGTCATTATAAATTATTGTAATTAAAAAATATATGAAATTTAATTTTTTTTTAAAGATATTAATAGACGCTGATAACATAAATATTTTCAATAATTTATCGATAAATCAATAATTTTATAAAGAAATTTTTATCTTCGTTACGATGTTAAATTTTCTTGATAAAATCATCGATTGTTTATTATTTTGACAGAAAATCGCAGAAAAATAAAAAAGATTTATATAAATATAAATCGTGTACTTACTCGAAACATTTGTTAATATCTACATTTTTTATTAAAATATTTATGTTAATACTTTTTCGAAAATAAGACAGTGAGAGTAAATGCAAATGGGGATAAAATTATCAACTACCAAATATTCTTTATATTATTTAAATTTATTATATTTCTCGAGTATTTACGTAGGACAATTTTTCATTCCTTTTTACAATGTATATTTTAGGGTAGAACACGTACAATTATTATTTATATTAACACTAGGTATAAAACATAATATCTTTTCGCTATTATTACAAACTTGCTCTGTTCTGCGACATAAATTACGTTATCAAGAATAAATAATATTAAATACTGATATACAATGTCTGGCTTACATTCGATTGTCATAATATTATATGGCAGTGTTTTCGCTACTTACATGGAAGTATATAATTCTAAAGTTTTAACTCTATACGGCTGTATTGCAATGCGATGAATGTATTTCATTAACTTGCATTTTTATAACTTTAATTGAACTAGGTATCGTTATGATTCGAGTTCAACTAATAAAACATTATCATTTAGCGTCATTTGGCTTCGATAAGTCTTTAAAGTTCTATAATAGGTCTTTTTATATTAAATGACAAAGCCAAGAAAAACGCTTCTTTTTAGAAATATGATATTATCCGAGTTATTGAAAAATATAAAAAATTCTTTCGTTATCGTAAAAAAGAAGAGTTTTTCCTGGATTTTTGACGATTAGAAGTTTGATGTAGACGGTAATAATGTCAACTACATTCTTCGAGCGCAGTCTTGACTCACAGTCTTTGGATCTGGTCGACGAAGTAGTTCATCGTTAGGACTTAGTATGTTCGCATCAACGTAAGCTTTTTTCTTATTGTACAGGACATGAATTCAAATGTATATTGTGAAGCTCCGACATATCCGTCCAATCTCGTCGTTCTCCTCCAATCATGACATTCCGTATGCAACCGTTAAAATGGTCTCGCGTTATCAGAGTACCTTTAGGCGCAGTAGCTATAAAAGAAGTAATACTTTTAAGTACAAAGACATCGTTAATTTTTATGGATTGATAGTTGTACGAATAAATTAAAAAATAAAACAGCTTAGACGACATCAGGCTTAGAAAAGTATAAAAATATCTTGATTCGAATAATATAATTATTTAACGAATTAGTCATGATACATTATTTACAACTATATTATCCGAATAATTAATTATAATATTTAACAAAGATAAATTAAATATAACATGATTTTTATATTTTTATAATTTTTTCATTTATCTTTACGAATAATAATATATTTGCTTAATAATAGTCTTAATTTGATTTTTTATTAAAAATTCCAAATTCTGCTGCGTAACCTTGATTATTACCTGGTATTCCACCAATATAAAGAGCATTAGTGATCACAGATCCCATAAAATGTCCTTTAACGTTTGTTGGTAGCCCATATTTTTGATCCATTTCATCCACTTTTAAGGCGAGCTCTTCATCATTATAAATTGCTTGAATTCTGTGCCATCTGTTGTCACAGATCGCGTATGGATTACTAAATTCTTGTTCGACGTAAAGAGCTTGATTATAACCAAAATCACTAGACATTATAACTCTACCATTATGTAATTCTAACGACAGCGATGGAGAACCTTCTGGTGCCGTTATCGACAAAAGTACACCCGTTAATTCCGATGTCCGGAATTCCAGCTGTAATTCTAGAATAGGACCAAGTTCGAAGTTCTTTTCTGTAAATTAATGGTATGTATAAGAATAGATTTTTTTAAATTAATATAAGTTATCATCATTGTTATTATATTCGATAAATTTTGTATAAATATAGATATAAATTATAAGATGTAATTAGTAATTTAGAATTAATAATTAATGTTTTCGCTAATAACAAACTCATAGTTGGTGAAAAGTAAAAGCAAAAGGTATTAAAATTGATGAGAAATAAATTTTAATAATATTAAACCTGAGTCTATGGTAGTTTCGGTTATAAATACAAAAAATTATTATAATTAAAAATAATACGAGTGAAGCTAAAATTTAATTTATCTGAAAATAAAGTAACGAATATATATAAAATGAATGTAAATCTACTCACTGTAGATTGCATAAGCTTCATCCTGGAAATATGCTCCACCTTCCACGTTGGGAAAGCACTGACCAACATTGTAAGGACGACTAGTGGAGCCAACCATATCGTAAACATTACCGTTCACTCTTAAGCCTCTAATGCAACCTTTCAGAGTTTCGATCTTAACGACGACTTGTTCCGGAAGAGGTGTTCCGCTTTCAGGTATCCCACCGATATACATAACGTTCGTCAAACCAATTTTTTTTGGCACTTTGATAGTCATAGGAGTTTGAGCATCGACGATCATTGTGAGTTTTCGACCACCGTGACCAATCGTAACATGGTGCCAGTTACCATCGTTGAAGGGTGTCCTAAATAAAATTTCCTTCTTTTGTTTACTTTTAATTATAAGTAGCAGTTGTCCATCTCGAATTACGACTGCGAGGTAGTTCTTTATACGAATACCCTGTAAATAATACCGTATTAATATAGTTGTAAAGTTATTTATTTAAAATTACTTGGAAATATTTTCGCATTATCGTTAAAATGTTAAAATTTAAGTTTTTTTAGTAACAACTTGACAATCGGTTTTAAATTTATAAGATAAATAAATCTTAAAATTATATTTTCAATATTATGATCATTGGTTTTAAAATCTTTAAAAGTTTATCTTTTTTTTAATAAGCTAAATATAAATTGTAATTGTATCAATTGTTTTTTTATTTTTCTTACCGGTGTTATAAATAATAAGCCATTGGGATAATACGTTCGAAAATCGAATTCGATCATTTTCTTTTGAAACCAAAAGTTTTCGAAATTTAAATAAAGTTGAGTGTGACTTTGAGGCTTATCACCGAACTTAAGAGCACCAGGTTCCAGTGAGTAATACGGAATTTTTTGACATCCTTCCGGTTGAGTTGATAGTCCTCTGGATAACGAAGCTGACATCGAATAAAAGAGAGGATCTTTGCCCATACGCGGACCGCTTCGACCGATGAAAGCGTGTTCGAACGTTACAGCATCCTCGAATGTCAGTATTGTGCTGTAGTAAAGATTAACGATATCGATATATTTTTTTAAAGAATCTCCCCATCATTCATTCAATATTAATAACATCAAGAACGTATATAAAAAAAAATTATAATTGGAACTTTTTGAGTAAGAATTTATCATTTTAATTTATAATTTAAGAATAAAACATTTAAATATTAAACTTATTTATAAAACAATTTATTTTCTAAATTTCGATCCATCAAGTTAATCTGTGAGTTTAAAAAATATTTATATCGTATTTATTACAAACAATACGATTACACTTATTAAAATTTATTAATGAATTACCAAATAATAATCGAGTAAAAACGTGTACTTAAGAACATGCATTGATAAAATTAGGAAAATGAAATTAATTTTAATAAAACTTACTCTTCGTTAAATATAACATCTTTAATAGCTCCTCTTAAAGGTATATTTGTAGCTACCATTTTAGTATTATTGATTAAAGGAGGAAGTCCACCAAAATATAGTCCACCTAATTCTGGCGCTTTAATAGCTGCACCCGTTATAAGTCTTTTACTCGTTTGATATGCATCGTCTATCCTTAGTTCTACGTCTTTTCTTCTTTTTGAAATGCTAATCATATGGTATTTTCCATCGTTGAATGTACCATTAGATTCAAGAACAAGTTCTGCTTTACCGCTGCTGAGACGAACTTGAATATGTCCTTCGATTACAGCTACGGAATAATAATTGTCTTTCTGCAAAAGTACAAATATGTGATTATAGATATGTTATGTGCTTACACATATATGTAAAGAGAGAGAAAGGAAACAAGAAAGAGATTTTATTACATATTTATATAAGTAAACACAAGCATGTATCGAATTAATATTTAATTAACTATTTTTAACGATATTAAAATAATACCTATTAAAAGTTTATGAAAATTTTTATGTACGTATTTATCTATAAGTATAACTGGATATCATTATATTATGAAAAATACTAACAATTAATTCAAATTCTTGATCAGGAATGCCAAAAAGTCTTTCTTCGGGCCCTTGGAACGTTGACAGTAACAGCATAGTATTGCTTTGTAACGTCCTAAACGAAAAACTGATAGAAGAAGATATTTTCCGAAGTTGAAATCCTGCGTGTTCAATGTATCCATCTCCGTAGAAACCAACAATATTCATTGGCTACAATAAAATAGTATTTACATTAATTATATAAATAAAAAATTTTAATTAATTCACAATTCATTCTCTTAAATTAATTTTGATAATTGTGTATCTAAATGAAATAGATTATTTTAAAACTTTGATCTAATACCATTAAATAATTTTATAGAATTAATTTTTCGTAAAATATGAAACTTACTTTATTTCGACAACCTAATTCGACGCCGTAATACTGTTCAGCCATGGGATCGTAGCCCTCTTGTACAATAATATTAGACATGCATCCAAGAAATGAGATATGCGTTGGAAGAACGAAACCATCTATTCGAAAACTCGGCGGTACACCGCCTATAAAGTACTTGGCGTTCGATAGATCGGGTATATCTTCTTTTTGTGGTTGAGGCGTAGGAGCGCCAATTTTCTTGTCATTCTCGCCATTGACGCTGAAGCTACATTTTTCAATATTTTTGCGATTTTGATATTGCCGAAAAGCATCGACCTTTGTCCAATTACCAGTGTTATATCGGAAGGTGGAAGACATTTCCAAACTGATATTACCAGCGTAGACAATGTGCAAAACTACATGACCCTCTCGTAAGAATATTATAATATGGCTGTTTGGCTAAAATATAAATTTGCGTTAAATATATATTTACACGAATTACTTCTTAGTAATTAATACAGACTTTTTCACGCTTATTCGAAAGATTAACTTACGTTTTCAGGATCGATGGCAAGGAAAAGAATAGCATTTTCATCGTATGTTTTAAAATTAATCGATACTCCAAAAATATATTTATTGTAAGGACCTGACATTACACGAGTTCTTACTGCATAACCTTCTCCATTAAAACCATAAGCGATATCGTTATTAAGATTTTCAACTCTGTAAAAAAAATATTATATTAATATTTATAAAGTTATTTTTATTTTTTATAGTAAATTTGAAAATTGTGTACTATTATATCTATATTTTTAGATATGTTGTATAAAAATTAAAACAATAATAAATCTGTTGAAAAGCTTACCCTTCGACACACGGTTCACAAGCATTATCAGGGGCATTACTTATAAAATTCCAGAGTCCGATCGGCTTTTCGTCCAGAATAACTTGATGAACGCAACCTGGTAAACCGTTCGAAGCTAATAATTCGGGTGGTTTTACTTTTAACTCCGCTAAACCACCGAGCCATATGCGGTCCATCGGAGAGATATCGAAACGTCCGAATTCGGAACTAGTTTTATTAGTCACTGGTAAGTACTTGCTGGTCCTCGTTAACTGTTTGCTTATACTTAGTTTACCAATGTGCTTAATTCTGTATAACAATTATAAACGGTTTAATACGTCAAGAGGTGTACATGAAAAAGTAATGATTACATTTTAAATAATGTATCGTTACCTTTCTGCATCGATTCTATACCATAGTGAATCATCTTCAGGGTTTCCAGCATTGAAGACTTCGGGATGCGTAACTACGCCAGTACCACCACCAATATTCCAAACGAATCTTATTTTACGGTCGTACATTTCCAGTGCAACGTAATCATCCTTGAAATTTAAAAGTTAAAGTATACGTTTATTAGTATTATAAATTTTAATGAAAATGAATTTTATATACATGAAAATATAAAAATTAATTGAATATTTATATTAAATTAGCAAAAAGATAAAGTACTAATATAAAATAAATTTATAAATTCGTGTATTCTTAAAATAGATGTATAAATTTTGTAAATTTATTTTTTAATATTATTGAATTTTAATAATATTTTGAAATTAAATTAAATTACTTATAAGCATTATTTTTTAAACTACAAAATATTAAATTATTACATACATTTGTACTACTTGCAAGATAAAACAGTATCCCTTCTTTTTCATTGACAGGAATAGAAAGTGTCATAGTTATAGTTGTAATCGTGGATGGTTGTAAGTCTTTCAATCTATAAGATCTTACGCATTTTTTACCCGGTGCTGATTTTAAAGAAACGCGAATCTGAAAAATTAAAAAGATTTAATTTAATATATGCATAAGGAATTTCTAATAAAGATGTGTGTGTGTGTAAATTGGTTCTCACCCCATCTGCTGTATTTCTTGCTTCGGTAATTTTATCTTTTAAAATTTGTAATTTGGCAGCTAAAGTTCCATTCCACTTGTCAAATTCTACTTGCCGCTTTACCGATGCAAGTGCCAAACTAGTCAATTTTGCATCTGCTCGTTTAATATTACTTTGAGCCTCTGCAACTGTAATAAAGAATTAAATTAAAATACTTATTTTAATTTTTTTATTTCTTTGATATCTTATCATTTTTATTAAAGCTTACGTTTTTCACTGGCAAGACTTATTCTAGAATCACCTTCACGTTTCAATTCTTGTAACTTTGGATTTAAAACATCTATAATACCTTGCTGGTAACTTTCGATCAGCTGTTGTGTTTCTGAGATAGAATCGGCAGTTTCTATATTTTCATTTAATATATCGTTTAATTTATCTTGCACTGAAATATATCGTTTAATAATTATATAGAAAAGTATAGTATATCTTTTACTTATATGTGTTTTACTATTTACAATATTTCACATTTATATGAGTTTATTTTAAACAAATAATTAAAAATGTTTATACGCGTACTTCTAAATTCTCGACTTACATTTCCGACTGTCACTTTGTAATTCTCGTAATTTTACATTGATTTGATTGTCTTTGTTGCCTGTACTATTTAATGAATCTTTCAACTCGGAAACAGACTGCTTTTGACTTTCTAATTGATTTCTAGCTTGCAAGATGGGTTGATTATGTTTTTTTGCCCTTTCTAACTGTTCACTTGATCGCTCTCCAATATCAAAAGCAATGACTAGCAATGAATTTGAATCAGGACCATTGGGATACACCTTTAAATAGTAAACTGATTTATAATAAAAAATAGGTAAATCGCTTTTAATATAAATTGATTAAACCGTTACCGTCTCATTTACACCGTCTATAATTTTGTTTGCATCTTCAGCAGCTTGTTTTGCTTCTGTTAATCCTTCGACAATATTTTTGTATGCTTGGCTTGCTTTAAGAGGATTAGCTGCCTGTGCTCTGGTTTCCGAAAATAATCTATAAAGATATTTTACAATAATCATAGATAATTAATTTCTTAGTTCAATTGTATAATACAGGGATTACTGTATAATACACACCCAACATATTGATCTACGTAATCCGAGAGATTTTGAGCATGAGTTATAGCTTGAACCACGTATTTATTTTTATATTCATAATTTAATCTATATAAAATTTCTTCCTTTGTATAGAGATTGTTCGTTGACTGTAATAGTTTATCCTTGATTTCTGGAATATTCTATATTTAAAAGAATTTATATTATTATGATTTCTATAATGTATGATATGTTAAATTTATTTGTATATAATATTATCAGTCGATTTACAAATTAAATTGTATCTAAATTAATAAAATATTTAAGATGTAAATACAGAAAATTCTATTTTTATAAAAAATACAAATTTTTTTATCTTATTATATATTAATAATTAGGTATATTCTGCTAAGAAATTTAATCTATTCAACATTTTTAGATGTTTATTTTGAAGCAATTAATATAAACACAATATACCTGTAAATTACTTTGGCTATTCACGATGCAATTTTTTGCTTCTTCAATGTAATTTTTTCCTTGATCAATCGAAGTAATTATCGTAGAATTCATTTCGTCTATTTCCTCTCGCTGGTACGACAAAACATCATAAGTCATATTTATTACATTATATAAATTATCGTACGAAAACATTGTTTCCATAGTACTCTCCATGTTTTTCATCATGTCTTTTAATTTAACTGAATATTTATGAACTTCTTCCTTAGCATTTGTTATGGGATCCATCGATGCAAGTAATTCGTTGAGCCAATTTATAAATTCATTGCATTCACTATTGTAATAAAAATATCGTTTGAGTAACGTGATAAATTTAAATAAGTTTGAGAATAAAATAATTTATTCATAATCTTACTCGTTAAAAATTTGAACAGCATTCGTTCGTTTCGTTATATCAACAAGTTTTATCTCGTTTAAAAGTTGTTTCGCTTCTACAAGAGCCTTTGAAATTTCAACTTTTTTATCGTCGTTTTCATAATGTTTAAGTTCGGAGATAGTATCTATTAATGAAACATTTAATGAATATTTATTTTACTATTATAATAAAAATGACAGTAATTAACGCTAATAATAAAAATTATTCTTTACCATTTAATTCTTTCTTTAATGCTTCAACTTCCATTTTCAAACTGTACGCATTATTTTCAATGTCTCCGCTTTGCCACTCTATAATTCGAGCTTCATTTGCCAACTCTATTATCTGCGGATACGATAAATTAAATATATAATAAAAAAAATTAACATTTATAAATGACGCCAAAGGATAAAATAATTACATTATTTAATATTACTCCGGCAGTTTTCGAAAAATATTTATAATTATCCCATGGTATGTGTTTCAATTTTTCCTCGATTTGGTTTTTCCTTTCGATTTCTTTAAAAAGAATTGTTACATTATCATCATAGTAAGCTAGTTCTTCCCATGGAGGTGCAATGTAACCATTCGAAACATGCGTTGTTGCGTTGATCAATTCATATTTTAATGCTTCTAAATCATCCAAAAGTATACCAGTACAATTGTCGTTGCACGCTGTGATTTTATAAAATAATTTTCTTGAGTAAAACTTAAAAATTTAAAAAATATGTTTAACATTTGATTTTACATAAATAATAGTTAAATTTTTAGATTAATATTTAAATCTTTGCTATCGTTGTTATACATTCTAACAAATTGTAACGTATCGTTCATTATACTAAAGATTTCTTAATTTTTTTTCTTTTAAATATTAACGTACATTTTCATTCGGTACTCGGTGATCGTACGTAGGAAATGAGATGTAGAGATATCTTTGGTAAGCAATGAAAAATAAAAAGTATTATTTTATCTAAATACTTTGCAATCAATGTACAAGTGTAAAATAATAGATTTCTGCATATTTAAAATTGAAAGTAGAAGAGAATTAATAATTTGAGTAAAAATTGTATACACGGTTTTATATAATTTAAAAATTTATTGTTAATAATTTATTGTTGATCGTAGAGAGTCATAAAATGTCTTTGAAATTCATCGAGATAAGATTTCATTACAATTGGATCGAGCTGTATTTTCAATAACCGTTGAAACTAATTACGAATACCCACACATGCAGTCCAAGCCGATGAAAACGTGGCGCTCTTGGGTGCACTGAGAGCAGTCACGGCCCGTTGATCCGGGCTTGCAATTGCACTGGCCGGTCTCGATATCGCATTCGTCGCTGGCACTGCCGGCGGCATTACATCGGCAAGGTGTGCAGCTCCCGCCAGGTATACTCGGAAAGCCATAGTGGCCGTAAGCACAGCGCTCGCAACGCGTTCCTGCGTAACCTGTAACAACGAGAATGTTCCAAAGGATATTGTCGACTACGGTATTAACGAACCTCTTAATATTTCTACGACTTGCGATTTTGCGATATTTTTTAAGATTACGCGTCTTAAGCGAGAGATAACTTAGAACGAAGTTAAACCAACGGAGTTAGACTATGTTTAAAACGATCGAGTTAACTATGTTTGTTTCTTTATCGTTAATTATTATATAATTACTAAATTAATTAAATCTAACTTCCTTTATTTTTCAAATATATTTTCTTTTTTATGTATCGTCAATTTTTAATTTAATAATGATAATTATTATCGAAGTTTCGAATTTTTTCGATGTAATTTTTAAAATTGATTCATTTATTGTGATTCATTTGTGACAAAAAAATAAAACGTGTCGATTGTACCAAATATGGTATTTATCGTAAATATTATTTTTAACGTGAGAATAAATTTTCACTAACCTGGTTTACAAATACAAGCAACTTCATTATCCGGACGTACAATACAGGTATTTGAAAACTTCTTATCAGTTTGTGGACACGGGCATTCCTTGCAACCACCAAAATTTGGATCGCCGTAGAAACTTTCTGCGCAAACATCGCAATAAAAACCAGCTGTATTTTCTTTGCAGTCCTGAAAAAAAAATTTTAGTTGACTCGAGATATTTTTACAACTTTTTATTTAAATAATAGGCGTAGTCCTAGAATAGTATAATAAAAAATTCAAGATGTACGATATTACGCTTGAAATTACGCGACGTCAAAAGTATTCGAGTGCAGTCACTTACAATTGCGTTAGGATTTGTATTATCATTGACACATCGAATGCGATCTAAAGTATTTGAAAGTGCATCCATCGGAAGGTATCAAAATTTATTTTTTAGATTTACCGACAATGAATATTTAGATGTAATGTACAATCAAATTTTATTATATTAAAAAATAATTTCTTTTCGTCTATTATAATAATATATATTTTATTAATTAAAATTATTTCGTGAATGTTTGCGAGTGATACGGTTTATTAAGATAAGCATAATTGCATAATAATATTCTTAAATTCAATTTCATAAAATTTATACATTTTATAACATATGATTTGTTGAAAAAATTTTTAACTAACGATAGCACGACTAACGCGAAACCGAGTGAATTTCAAGAGAAAAAGGTGTGTATTAAAAAACTTTGTATAAATAATCGCGGTATAAATAATCCGCGGGTAATAGCACAAAATTAATAAGAAAAATAATATACTAAATAATTAATTCTATGTCGTATTACAATGTCCTACCAGGCAGTGTCCGGTTGCAAGATCACAGATTTCGGATCTTCCGTTGCACTGACAGCGCTTGGCACGGCCGATGAGTTCGATATAGTTGTTGGTGTTGGTGACATTATTGTCACGCCACCTGTAGTATCCCCGACTGGGATCCTGACAAGATGTCCCATTGTATTCGGCAGGACATTCGCACTGCTCGACACTGATGGCGAGTGGCGGTGAATGCGTCGCTGTCAATACCGCAGCGTCCATGGATGCCTCTAGCAAACTAATTAATCCATGAAAAATCTCTGCTTCAGTTTTTAGACTTTTTGATTTTGTTATTTAATGTATAGCAATCGTATGGTAATTGTATATCAAATCGTATATACCAATCGTTACTTATGACCTTTTAAGCGTTGAGTCGTCTTACATTTATTTTTGGTCTTTAATTTTTGTGCTGGTTATTATATTTTAAAAATGGTTAAATGTGGCATTAAAAATTCGTTTAACTTAATAATCGATTACTTTTTATTTTTTGTGAAGCAAACATCGATAAAATTATAACACGATAAATCACCAATTTCAAATTTAAATTAAACTGGATAAATGTTATGTTCTAGCTTTTCAAAGATATATTTATGAATTAATTAAATAATATCGATGTGCCAACTAAGTAATTTATTTTTAAAATATATTAAAATATATATATATATATATATATAGATATAAAAACGCATGATAAACTTTTTCAAAACTAAACGATACGTAAATAAAATATACGATGATAATAACGCGATGATGAGGATTTGTAAATTTTTTTTCTAGCAAATGTATTTATCGTGAAATATTTTTGTTAAAATTAGTATAGACGTGTATAGATTAAATATATTTATACTTACGTTGCTCTGGTAAAGTCCGTAAAGTCAGACGCTTTCACAAAGATATGTTGCACATTTTGCAAAGCTGTCATTAAAATTTCTCTGGTAACTTTAAAATCCGGTCTGTTTCTTAATTGCCATAAAGATTCATGAAACCTATTAGAATAATATTCAAAATACATATTAAAATCATCCGAAGAAATTTTAAAGTTTTTATTTATTTTTATTTATATTTCATTTTGTAATATATAACGTTTTTACCTTATTACGTAGCAACTATCATTATTTGCATTAGGTGGAAAGTATTCTAAAATAATTCCATTACCCTGCAGTTGAACTTGAGGGAATCTATGTCCCGTTCGCAAAACATATCCACCTTCGGTTATCGTAGTAAATCGAAGGAATCCACCGTACGATATAATCTTAACAATAAATGTATACATTTAAAAAATGCTCAATTAAATTTTATACCATAAAATACGTAATTCTTACTTTATCTTTAAAAAAGGATTCTGGTAATTCCCAATAAACAGGAAATTCGCGATAAAAATTCATGGGTAAAGTAACATCTCCATCCATTCCAGGAATAACATAGAGACTATTCGTTTTATTTAATCCACTATTGAAGAATGGTAAGACTATCGAAGATCCATAGTTTGTAATCTATAAAATAATCATATGTATTCATTTAAAGTACATTTTTATTTGTATTCGTTTTAAAGACATTTATTAAAACTTTAATAAAGTATCCTATATTTTACATTTTAAGTAAAATATAATAAATTTTTAATATTATTATTTAGTAAAAAAATTCGTTCAAAATTAGAATTAAAATTTGATTTTCAATTTTTCAGACACCGAAATAATAATTATTAAAAATAATATAAAACTCGTATTTGATTATGTTTTTTAATTATGTAATATATTAACTTTCAACAATAAATTTTAAAAAATCAATATCAAAGCATTTCTATAAAATAAATAGTTTTTTGTTGATGTTTATATATAATTTGTTTAATAATATAGAAAACTAAGTATATCGATACGAAGTACTTGTTTTAAAGTTAATAATACCTCATTTAAAAAGTGAAAATAAATTAAAGTTTCGGAAATAGAATGATTATGTGACAACTTACAACAACATCGTTAACGGTATCATTGATGTAGAGAACCCGAGGCCTTGGTAGCCTTCGTTGTCCCCAGCTAAGATTAGCCTGTCGACAGACGCTCGTTCGCCCGAAGCAAAAACACTCGGTGCATCCCTTGGAATTGTCAGCGGATAATCCGAACGTACCCATCTTACATTGATTGCAACGTTGTCCAATTACGTTCGGCTATCGAAGTATTATAGAACGATTATTTTTACATTAATATTAATTTTTAATACGGTACGATGTTTTAAATTAATTTTATTTTTCGAAAATTCTTAGCTTTAAAATGACGGCGTTACTCGTAATTTTTAAGAGCTCAACTTTCGTTTTTTAGTAGGATTTTAAGCAAATATTTATATTTTTGATCCACAAAATACAAAATTTAAACCTTCCCCGATTATAATATATTTTTTACTGTTATTTGTAGATAGGTTCATCGAATATTTATTGCTTTTTAAGAAATTTTAAATTATATTAACTTTGAAATAAAAATTTTAATATAATTAAAATAATTAAAATAATAAGTCATTTTTTGTTTAAATGAAGAATAAGGTTTCTTATATATAATTTACACATATACTTACAAGACATAATTATTTCATAATAGTTCTTGTATGAATATTTGAAAGTGTTCAATATTATTATTTTATTCATATTTATTTAATTTTAAGATAAATTAGAATATTTTGGAAAAAATATTTTTATATTAGAAGCGTTAATTTGCTAAAATAGCATTTTTTTATTTTAGTATTTAGATATTAATAAAGAATAATTTGTGTTAAAATATTTTTAAAATATATTTATCAAATATAAATGAAATTTAAATTTTAATTGTATATAATTAAGTAATACTTTACTAATTATTAATATTAGATTTGTAAATAAATCCACGTTTGAATATTTAATTCAATTAATTAATTTGATCATTAGACCTAAACTTTACAATTTTGTAAAAGTATTTTAGATCAAAATTTGATTTTAAGTTTACCAATATATCAAGCTAAGTCATCGGTTTCTACTACGAAGTCTTCTGCAATTACTTGATTATACGCATTTTTCAAATATGCTGTGTCATATGATCCTAATCTCTGGTATTTTTTACGCAGCATTTGTTGATATTTTATTCATTATAATTTTATTACAATATTGTAGTGAATTATTCTATGTAATAAACGACGAAATGGATTTAAATAAATTATTTATAATAATGAAAACTTTTTGATGTTTCTCATATTTTGCTAATCATATATTATATTAATATTATAGTTAAATTTATTCTGTAATATTATGTAATTTTTAGGTACCTATAAAATTATGACTTCCTGTATTTAAGAAATTATTGTTTCATGACGAATGTAAATAATCATAAATACAATACCGATTTTAGTAGGAAATAATTTTAAGATATCGAAGTAAAAATTCGTTTTTTACATTAAAATTTATTTATTATAACTAAAAAAATTGTAATTAAAGTGCGTTTCGAACATTTTAACGGGGTGGTGAGGCAACTTTAGAGTTTCCGCATATAGGTATGCCGTAAAAATCCCGTTGTACAATATTTTAAGAAATAAAATATGTTTTTTAGCTTTTTGCTTAGTAATTGACGTCAAAATAATTTTATAATTTTTTTTTGTAAATAATAGTTTCAACTAAAGTACTTTTACTTTATATAACTTTTTTGCCTTTAACGATGTAGGTTTAAAAAACTATTTTTTACGTTTATTTTTCCAATTTATTAAATGAATTTTATCAAATGTTGTTTAAAAAAACTATTCTATTGAATTAAAATTATCTGATTTTTATTAAATTGATGGGATATTGAACGTCGATGTCTGAATTCGTATGCGTGTATATAATATTCGAGCTTACGCTTGTAAATACACGCAACTCATAATTTGTAAATTACCAAAATATTTATGGAAAGTTGGAGATATTTATCATTGAAAAATTGCAAATGACAATTACATAAATTCAATTCATCGTTTATTAAAGATCTCCATTTATAAAACGGTTAAAGCAGTTCGTCGATAAACAAAAGTGACATCAACCTTTTTAGATTACGTACGACAAAAGATGCGACAGTTAGAGCGAAAAACGCAGCGTGACAATGATAGCCATCAAATGATAGCCATGATTTGGATAACTAAGTTGAAAAATACTGACCTTGCAAGGACACTGTCCGCTGTCGTCGCACTCACCGAGCGAACCTTGGGAGTCGCAGTTGCAGAGTTTACATCGCGGGTAGTCGTAGTGTCCAAGGGCACAACGGTCGCACTTCCGCCCAGCGAAACCCTCGCGACAAGGACACTGGCCGTCGAGTTGGGTGCACTGCTGCCGGTGGGAGCCAGCGGTGCTGCATCCGCAGGCTCGACAACCCAACCCCGGCCTCAGGTCGTAGCTACTCGGACGGCATCGGTCGCAGCGTTCACCGAAGCTCAGGGTGGGACAGGAGCAGCGTCCGTTGTTGATGTCGCACACGTGTCCGACTCGATCGCACGGCTCGCACGCTGTAAGTTTGTTCAAGTGTTTTTAAAGGCCAGGGCTTCGGCTTACTTTACCGGCTTCAGTCACCGACCGTAAAGATGATTTTTTGTATTTAGGGGAGAGAGCAATGTCTTTGATGCGATCGAACATTTCAAAAGTTTGGTCCTTTAAAATCACTAAATTGATTTTTAACGAGAAAAGGTTAATCTAATCTTAGTTCGTTACAATTTTAAATTTAACATTATTTAACGGCGTGTACAAAATTACATTCATAAGTACTAAAAAACTTTTACAAATTTTATTTTTTATATACTTTTTTTTATATACTATTTTGCATTTTATTTTCTTTAATTCTTATAAAGTTCAGGTTTCTAATTTTCAAACAACTTAATTGTGTACTTTAAGATTACGTTCAAATGTTTCCGAATGATGCATAATTCAATATTTTGCATTTGAATTTTGAACGATATTTGATTGTAAATATTTTAAAGAACTTTTTCATAAGATTAAATTAACATAACATTAAATTAACAACACATCGTATAATTTATTATCGTTTATTTATCTATTTGTTATCTTACGAATATAATGCCATTAAAATAGATGTAAGATATTCACAGAAACATATCTTCGATTTGATAATTAATTTTCAATTAAATTGCAAATTTCTCATAAGATTACAAATTTACGTATGAATATATACTCACGAACATTACAAAACAAGTTTTTCAAACCACTATGATTTTTTGTGGAACGTAATAATAAAATTAGTTTTCGATCGATAACTTGACGAACGACAAAAGATGACGAATCGATTATTTTTTTAGAATATCTAAGATAAGCGTATAATATTCATAATGAAATCGTAAATTTGATCTTACCCTTGTTAAGAGTCATTATCCATGCAAAGCACTTTTCGTTTCATTAGCAACAACAATGAAATCAACGTCAGATATAACACCGAGACCGTAATCAAATAATAATGTTAACTCTTACGTTGGCAGCCGTTGTGGGAAAAGCCATAATATCCTGAAAGACAGGAGTCACAGTGTACACCACCGACGCCTGGCTTACAGTAGCATTGTCCGGTGACATCGTGACAGGACTCGTTCTTTGCGCCTAGGGAGTCACACCCACACGGAGAACAACCCGATCCTGTGGCGAGGCCCCAATGATCCGACTGCAAAAATCAGGGGAAATCGATTCACACACCACTGCATGATTTATTCACGACTATTTGTCGTATCTTACTTTCGCAAGAAAATTATGTATCTTTATAAAAAGAAGAAGCTTAAAATTTTTTTTTAAAATATTTTTATTTATGATAAAAAAAATTAAGCGATTATGATAAAGATCAAAGATTCAATTTGGAAATATTATTATAGTTCAAAAAAATTTTGAATTTTTCTATACATTTAAATTTAATTTAAGAATACTTAAGTAGAAGTAGATATAAATTTAATGTTTGTATACTTTTTTAATATAAAAATACCTTGTAAGAATAGAACCAGTATTATAAATAAAATTATTTTTAAATTAAAAATATTATTTTATAGATTCGAACTTAAAACATTTTCTTCTAACTCCAAGAAATATTTGACTGTTTCTTATATTATTTGTACAGGTGAAAAAGTGCACGTAAATTTTTTAAATTATTTGATTAAAAACTGTAAATAAATATTCGATAAGTCAGTAACGTAATTTAATTTGTAATACTTATATATATTTATACATTTCAATTTTGTAACGTATTACGTATTATTATTCGAAACCAAAAATATAATTTAATAATTTTTAAAATAATCGTTTTTAAGAAAATCCTAAATAATTATTTATAATATTTATAAAATTTAGAAATAAAGATTTAAAATATTGCGAATCGAATTGTTATGAAAAAATTATATAGTAATAATATATTAATAAATTCGAATAATTACTTACTAAGCATTTATCGCATTGTCTTCCAATGACATTCAATTTGCATAGACATTGACCCGTGACAATATCGCACGAAGAGGACATCGATCCTAAAATGTTGCATGTACAGGCTGTAACAAAATAAAAAGAAAATCTTAAGTAAAATTAATTATAAATATTTAAGCATTTAATATCAGGAATCAGCATTACATAATTCTACGATAATTTTAAACTGACTTTTGATTATTATAGTTTTCTCATTGTTGTTAGTATAATTTATAAATAGATAAAAAATAGTTTTTTATTCTGCATAACGATTTAAAAAATGTATCCATCTCAACAAAATGCAGTTTAGAAATATTTATTATCTCTTTTTTCTTAGAATACAATTATTAAAAATAATTAAAAGGCGTGAATTTTTATATTAATAAGAAAATAATCATGTTAAATGGTCTATTTTCAATAATAAATAAAACGCTTGGAATTTTATATTATATAATGATTATAATTTTACTCTATAGATTTCTCTCCATTTTTTTCTCACTCCCTTACATTTCTTTCTACTAAAAATCGATCATGGAAATATTTTTCTCATCGATTCCATTTCCATCTTTTTTTCTCTTACACTCTACATTTCTTCGGTAATAGTATCGGTGAAAAATAAGTAATGCCGGTTCCGGCTCTGTAATTTGGTCATTTATAAAACCGAACGTTGTATACGTCGTATGTAACACGACAGTTGCGCGGACTGTTTTAAAGGTAGCATTACGCAGTAAGTGATACTTGACCAGTTTTCGATTTATTGAAGGATAAATCGACCATCATTAAACTGCACACCAAGAAGAGCAAGTACCGTGTGATACTCTTTGCTTAACTCGGACTCAATGTTCGACCAATTTTTTTTTAAAGCTTACCCACAATTATTTCTTTGAAGTTTTTTTCATGGTTCCTTTATTGGTTTTTTATTGATTCGCGTATTTTAATACTTTTTAGAATATAGATTGAAGTTTTAGATTTTATTTTAAAATAATTTTTATTTCATTAGATAAATATTTTAATTTATTGATATTTTATTTTAATACATATTTGGTTATATTTATTAATGTTTTTCTTTATCTACATCATTTTAAAATATAAAATAATATTATTTAATATATTAAAATTAATGTTCTAGGTATCAGAATTTTTAATAAATATTTGAGTAGGATCTGAAATCAGTCATTATATATATATATATGTAATATGTTTAAATTTAATTGCGATAACATAAAATTATTTTTTATTGATAAATGAAATACGATATATACAAAAAAAAACAAAAATTTTTAATTTACTGCGTAGATATGTATAATATCTTATTTATATTACTATTATTGAAATATATATCGGTATAAAACTTTATAATTTTTTTAAAGTAAACCCTTAAATTTGTTAAAATAGTATATCATATTAATTTTATTCATGATATTATAAGATCTATATTCTGAATGTATTTACATATAGAAATTGGTTACCTGCATTCGGATAAAGTTGTTATACGCTATGATAATACTCTAGAAAGGAATTTTTGAAAACTTATATCCAACTGTTATCTGTGCGATTTCTTTTTCACCTACTGAGATAAAATCGTAGGCACCTTTACCAAGAAGATGCTGCTGTAATCGGGTTACACGTACATATCTGCGCGTACGGTGATAAATCCCTTAAAATTTCATGAGTCGACTCAAGGAGGAAAGGGGCCAAGAGATTGGCCATGCAAACATGAAATTACACATTCATGATTGTAACTCATAAAAGATAAAGTTCTCTCGTCGGAAGCACAGCGCCAACGCGAAACGCTAAGATGCTATCGGCTACACCGGGAATGCTTTTTTCACTTTAGTCAGGATTTTTCCCGTTTCTCCTTTCAATTCGTACGTATTTTGAATCTTGGGCATTTCATTTGGACGTAACAATGTTTCTTTTATAAAGTTGCGAAGACTTCCATTTTACTTTATCGCTCAACTATTCGCGAGTACTCGAGAGTTCACACGTATTTCATGAAAGTCTTATTTATACGACTCAATGAATTGTGTAGAAATTTATGTGCTCATGAATGCGTGATCAAGATGAGAATGAAAAATCTTATTACTAGCACAATAAATTGTTGCCAATTGATTTAGTAATCTATTGCCTACAATATTCTAGTTTTATTTGATGTTATATGCCTACTATTAATGAATACTAGTAGAATCGTTAATTTGAACTCAATTTATATCATCGATTTATCATTTATTATTTTGTAAAATTACATATAATAAAATAGTATATCTCATGATATAATTTTTAATGAATTTTAATTTATGAAGAAAAGATTAGATTATGATTTAAACATTTTCTCATGATTCAAACATATAAAAAATATCTTCTGAAATATTTTAAAAATATTTTTAAATTTTATTGGTAGAAGCAAAGAAGATTTTAAATTTCACATTAAATTTTCTTTTTCACGAAAATTATTTCGAAAGATTTAAAGTTGTAACGCGTATATACAAAGGATACAAATAAAAAAGTAAATAAAATAATAATAGTATATGATCATTTAAGAAACATTGGAAAACATAAGATGTTAAGTAAGACGTAATAAAGTTTATTCTAATAAATATGTTATAAATAATTATAGTAATTGATAATATATTTCATAAAGATCAATTAAATTTACTTCTAATCAATCGATAAACTCAGTTGAATTTACTTAATTCGAAAACAAAAATTTTAACATAACTTTTCATTATTTTACATTTAAGTAAATATATTTTAAATATTAATTTATTAGATTTTATTTTATCATTCTTTTATATATTTAATTAAAATAAAAAATTTTTTATGTAAAGTATTTTTTATTCAATAAAATAAATTTTAAATTGTAATACAGAGAACTTTAAAAACATTAACTACTTAGTTTTTTTATTAGGAACATTTATACTATATTTAACTACAGAATATTCACGTTAATATTAATATTAAAGCTTATGTTCATAATTAGAGCCTAAATAGAAAAATAAAATTTCTATATCTTACATCTTGATTATAATACAGCTTAATAATTATTTTGCTCAGTCATATTTTATGTACGAAGATTATATCAATTAATATAAAAATTAATATTATGGTAAGTTTAAATTATTTAAATAACGGCATCATCGTATGCATTTTATTAAGTATAAAATGTAAAAATATGTTTTATTTTAATAGGTGAAATTTATGATTTACCGTTTTAAATAAATTTTCAATGAGTTTTCAAAATTTTATTTGCCTTACACACGCAAAAATTTGTTGTAAACGTAAACTGTTTGTATACGAAGAATAATTAAAAACGAGTAGTTTTACAGAAATAATTTATTTTACTAGAAGAATAAGAAATATTTTTATCTTTAACGCGAATAATCTATTTAAAACAAAAATTTTCGGTGCACTATAAAACAAAGCGTTGTATTACAAGGAAAAGCCGTTCTAGAACATGTACAAAACTGGTTTGCTTTAAAAGGTCGTATATAAGTTATTGCTTCAAAAATGGTAGCTTGTTCGATGACTAAGGTGCAAAAGCACGAGGAGAGTACTTTGGCATAGAGGATGCTAAATTTTAATATTTTTATTCTTGAAGATCGTAAAGCTGACGAAAAGGTACTAGTTGAGTAAATATACGTAATTATATAAGTAAATACAAAATTATTCTTTGAAAAGCATTTTAATGGAGTATAATGCTATAGTAATAAGTTTTCATATACAATAATATACTAATAAATCATACTATACTAATTACATTAAGCAAATTAACCGACCCATAAATTTATATTTTCATATTTATAATATATGTATCAAATACGTAACAAGAATTTAAGATATAGTTTTAATAAAATTATATTTTAATACATTTTTTTTAAATGTTAATTTAATGTATTTACCGTAAATTATTAAGTATTCATGTATGTATATAAACCTTAGATTTTGGATTTTCATGCATAAATTTGAAGGCAATTTTTTATTACAAAATATATATAAGATGTATAAGATATTTTTTTTTAATTTTATCTTAATTTTTACAAGTTAGTAAATTGTAGTATTATGTATATAATTCTCAATATTTATCAATTTTTAAATAAATTACATAAATCTTTTTGTAAATTATGAAAATTCATACAATATTATTTTATAAATTAATTCACATATTTAAAATATGTACCACTAAAATCTATGAATATTTATAAAAAACCATAAATATAATTTTTAAGTATTATGATTAAAGATAATATGTTATTATAAATAATTCAAATTTTTCGTTGTAGATTATAAAAAATAATAAGATTATATCTAAACTAATTATTTTATTATCTTATGTACAAAATTTTCAATTACTTCTATTTCAGATATATATTGTACGAACCAGATCACGTTCCCAGAAGTAAAATACGCGATGATAATTGTCTATAAGTATTAATTTTTATAATCATAAGAAAAGAATAAGCAGTAAAATTCACGATTAAATCTGCAATTATGCAAATCTCTGATAATGATTTTCTTTGTCAATTTAATTTTTTTGGCACATTCATGAATGAATACTCAGTGTACGAATAGCGTACAGATGTGTGTAAATATTATAATGGTGTCATGAATATAGCACAATGATGCACAATTAACATATTAATTTATAATAACCTGAAATTCGTAATTTCTCTCGAGTCTTTGTTTCATGCATATCTGAAGTTTTTTAAAAATAATATTAACTCTTCACAAGAATATTGTCAAATAATTCATTTTTCACATCTTTTCCTTAATGTATATCAGTTAGACATCCTGTAAATAAATTTAAAAAATTTTGTATAAAAATAATCATAGTTATACTCATTTTAATAACGCATTAACATTAATTTGATAAAATTAAAAAATATAAAATAAATAAAATATAGTTAGGTCATTTTATTCTGTTTTTCTTTATAAAAATGTTTGCTTCGATGTAAACTATTTATTTGAAATAGAATACTTAACAAATTCTATGAATCACCGTTGATATTATAATTATAAATAAAAATTATATGTAATATAGGTCATGGATTTTAATTTTATTTAATATATTTGTGACGATGATCGTTAAATTCATTACTTATTAAACATGTACTTAAGAATACAGTTGTTTATAATCTTATCTTTGCGATGTTCAATTAATTTACCAGAATTTTATTTTTATGTATCTTTAATTAATTTTTTTAAAATTTATTTTTTAATGTATACGAAAAAAAAAATATATATGTGCATATATATATATATATATTTTAATTTACGTCTGTAACATAAACTTTCATATATTTACCGAACTATCAATTCTCGTTGAATATAATAAGACAATTATTTCAAATTATATTCGAGTCATTTTAGATTTTTTGATAATGCTTCAGAAATGCGTTTGTTTAAATACGCGATCAGACCTATTTATCGTTGACACTTCGTTGAAGTGAATTGTCATTAACGATGCGTTACTGCAATATCTTTTCAATGGCGAAAGTGCAAAATTACATCTTGGGATAGGCGCAGTTGGTGATTCGACATACCGTGTCAAGTTGGATTGTTGGGTAGCGCCGGCGTGTACGATTTGATCTTGGATTATACGTGATTTCATCGTTGAACAATTTTATACCGAGGCAATCTGGATTGAGTTTTTATTACTGTTCTTATTTTAAATGGGAATGTGTTTTAATGTTGTAACATACTATTGAACTGACGTACATTTCAATTTACCTGCATAGCTTGTTTACTTCTTGTTTAGTTTAAAATAAATATTCTAATAAACTTTCATTATAGGAAAGTTTAGTATTTTTACGAATTTATTTAATATAAAATAATGATATTTAAATTTACAGATTTTATATAGTATTACATTAAAAAAAATGGTAAAAACTAAAGAATACAAGGCGATATTAATTGATTTGATATAAGATTAGATAATCGAGACATTTAAAAATTTTATCACATTTAGTAGTTTAATCTACATTAACTTTAAAAGGTATTTAAAACTAAAAAAATGTAATTAGATATTAAAAAAATCAAGTTTTGAGAAAATTTAATTAGCTGTGCGCTTGTAGTTAATAAAATAGGAAGTGAACATATTGATAGTCGTAATAATTCATATATTAGTTTTATGAAAGTAAGAAAAGAAGCGAACAGATCATGTTCTGTATTATAAATATGCATAGTATTATTTCATTAGTTAATTTATAGATAATTATTCACATCAGAAAATATTTCAAAATAGATAAATAACGTTTTTTATTTGTTTAAAATACAATCCAATCTATTTGGTTTACTCTTGGACTTCTTGGAGTAAAAAACCTTTATAAAGATTTAAATTATTTAAAAATAAGGATTAAAAATATTATAAAATTATCGAATTCAAGACTTGTATTTTACTTTATTCTATTTTTAAATTTAAATATAAATATTAATCAAATTTTATTATTCTAAATAACAAAACCAAAAGTATCATCGTTAGATCAGTAAAAAGCTTTTCAAAATGCTCAAATATGCAAATATTTTTCAATAATGAAAAATAAATTAATTAAAGATCAATTGAAATTTATTAATACTCAGTTTAAAAGGTTTTTATTATGAATTTATATTTACAATATATTAGAAAGTTTAAAATATATTATATATTAGAAAATTTTAATTATTTACTTGAAAGTTTCACGAACGACTGACAAATGCATTAAAATTGTAATTTCATATTTAACATAATTATAAATTGTAGTTATACTTAATTCAAGTTTCTGAATTAAAAAAATTTTTTTAAAATAATCCCTAATTATATATTATATTTCACAAATATTTACATCACTGTGTTATAAATTATTTTATAAATTCTTTATATTAGTAGGTATAGAAATTAAAGTCATGAATAATTTTTTCTATTTTTAATTAATCTTATTGCTAAGAAATAATCATTTGTATTATAAAAAATATTAAACCTTTATATAATAATTCTAGAATTTCTTAACCTTCTTTAGAATTCTTGTTATATATGAAATGTTATGAATGTTATGTTTCAAGTTATAACTTTTAATAGAAATACTTAAAATTATACATGTTAGAAAATTACTAATGAAAAAGTATAATTTTTAGTTCTTTTATGATGTGAAATATTAGTTTATTAATTTTATTATCCTCAAGTATGGTACAATAATTAAGCTAAAATAATGAATCGTAATTAGTAACTGCCAACTTCAAATATTTTAAAGCTTAGTCGTGACCCATTATTTAGTTTCTACATTATTAAACGTGCTTAACCTATATCGTATATAATAACAATACAATTTATGAATAAGTCATGAAAAGTTATTTAATAATATTTTTATCAACATTTGATGATGTTTATTGTATTTTTACTTATTGTAGATGTTATTTTTATATTAAAATAACGATAAAAATAAAGTACAGTTTTATATTTGACTAAAATTAAATATTTGTAAATTATATTCATTATAGATTTTTTTAATACTTAATATTTAGTTTATATAATTATTTTATAAGTGCATTTTTATCTATTTTTTATTCACGTATTCAATACAGAAATTTGTAAAATTTTTATTCATACATATATTTACAAAAAAAGTTATGTATAAAAATTATTGTATCGATAAATATTATATGTATATTTTCAATTATTTTTTTTGATTTATTATTCCTCATATCTATAGTTTTCTAGATAATGTATAATTTTTAAAACATTTACAATCGGATTTCTGAATGAACTATATAAATTTTGGTATACTAAGTTTTGTTTATATTTTAATTTTATTACCATTAATTTTAGCCTTTTTATTAATATAATCTTTTATTATTTTTACGTTCGAAAAATAATTGATCAGTAGTTATATATTTAGATTGAACTCATTTTTTTTTGTAAAATATTGACGATTATTACTATATAAATGATTTTTTATAAATAGCTATTTAATTAGTATTATTTTATGTGTATATATTTTATTATGATTTTAATAGTAAATTCCAAGATGTTTAAAGAGTACATTGTATGAATTAATTGATATTCATTCAAGGATATTATTTAAGAATTATAAACAAAATGATTATAAATAAAACTATACTCTTAAATATTATTATTGTTTATATATAAAAAGGTATACAAGTTTTGAAAAACATGCGTTTGCTAATTATAACTGATTATATATAATATTCACGATTTATAAATAATATTTTATGTTTAATCTCTTTTATTAAATAGTAGATTGAAGCATTTTACTGTTTTGCTAACTAAGAGAAGTAGTAAGCTCTTATTTCATTCTTGTCTAAACTCTAATTTTCGCTTACAGTTATTTATAGATAATAAGTATTTTTAAGTACTTCTAGATTTGTGAAAACTTTAAAGAGTTTAAATATAATTAAAATTCTTATTCAAATTTATAAATATTTGTATAATTTCTTATTTTTATTATAATCAATAATAGTTGTTGAACTTTATTTCAGTTATTTTAGTACACTATACGATGGATGATACTGTTAAAAAATATATCGATAAAAGTAAATAAGAATAATGTTTTTTTAATACATCACTATAATTTTTTATAATGAATAAAAAATAAGAATAATTTATTGTTATATATAAACTTCGGTTACATGAAACGCAAGTTATATTAAGTACGTAATACGCTGCAAATAGATTCGTTATTTGCAGGAGGTTAAAAATGTGTTTGAAGCATGAAATTGGGTTTATGTTCATGAAAGAACTTGAAACGCATTGTGGACGCACACAAAGCCTATGATGAAATGCTGTTTATCCCAGCAATATCAGTTTTTACCTATTGTCGGCCCTTTTATAACCTTCTTAGTTATAGCTAATAACTCTGTGTAACTTTTGCACTCATAACCGGCATTAATTATCTTTCAGCATTTGATTTTGATAATAAAAAAATAAAAATGTTCTATGAATCATATGTACTACGCATTGTATAAATATCTGCGCATTTGATATCTTCATTATAGTTGATACATATATACTTGTTTATTTCCCGCAGCTTCAAAGTAATAAGGCAGCATTTAATAAATGTTTTCGAACTACATATTTATTTAATGTTAAAGGATGAAATTAATATAGTAAGTTCAATTATTACGATTATAAAAACTTAAATATTTAAAAATATTTATTGTCTTATTAATATTAATTGTAATGAAAAATTTATTCTAGGGATCGATATTTTATTTTCAACCGAATGTAAGTATAACAAATATATTATATAATTATTGTATTTATTATACAAGTTAAAATAATATTTTACTTAAAAAATATATATTTGATTTAGTAATAATTATGGATTATTAGTAAATTGGTATTTAAAAAAATAAACTAGCGTTTACAAATTTTAACGAGAACGTTTAATGAGAAATAATGATATTTGATAGCAAAATATTTATAAATTTCGTACAATGTCATTATAAAAATAATATTAAAAATATTACCGAATTTATAAATTAATACAGATTATCATCTATATTTATAGACAAATATTTGACATCATGAGTATCTATTACTATTATCTATATCTAATACTAGAGTATCTATTTTGTGATATTAGTCTTGAATGGCGATACGCCGTACATTACCAAAAATGTTGGATTTTGATGATATAATATTCAAGCCGTAATTTATCTCTTTCTTTTCTCTCTCATATATCTAAAAAATATATAAAATACGTTAGCGCAATACGATTATGATTTTTAATCTCATCTTATAACTCAATTAATTCTATTCTTTGACTTAATAACAAAACCCAGACTCGTATATAACAGAAAATTGAATTATTTAGAATAAGGAAACGATTTTAGAAACGATTAAAAAAATATTAAAAGAAGACACGAGTTTCAAAACGAAAATAACATACAAAATTAACTAAAGTTGATTTACTAACACAATAGGATTTATTACGGAATATTTAATTATCATATCAGTACTCGTCCAACATTGAAGAAGACACTAAATCACCTATAGAAAAAATAATTAATTATTTTAGAATGAACTTATATATGTTCAAAATCAAATACTAGATAGATCAATTATATTATTACGATAGATAATTAAATGCAAAATAATACAGAGTGAACGAAATAATACTAAAAGTATTAAAAATATGGTAAATTATACGCTCGGATGAAGGACTTAATGAAATAATCATAATTAAACATAAAAACCCTAAAGCAAACAATATTAAGACTAATACTTGCATGTGCAAGAGCATATTTATTGCGTTAATTATTAATTAATAATCAAAATAATAATTATATAGTAATTGTAAACATAATCACAAATATAATCATAATACGTTAATAATACGTAATATTTTAATAAACAATATATATAGAATTAATTTTTTGACGGGTATTGGGCGCGGTAAAATTAATTACTAATTAATGAATAAAATAAAGTTAAAAAAATTATTGAAGTATTTAAATCAAGAATTGATCGCGCATATAGAATCAACGCGGTTCTTAGAAATACTCCGATAAAAGTAGTTGAGAACACGAACAGCTCTCAGCCGCATTTAACACACCTATATACGTATATATAAGAATTTAGTATTTATATAAGAATATGAGTGCAAGAGTTGTATTTTATATAAAGAAAGCAATTTATAGTATACAAAGACAAAACTTAACATGCTTAATTTATTTAAATTTTTTAATCGATTAGTACTATTATTATCATCATAATTACAATTGATAGAAATAAATGTTTTCTTTCACTATTTAAGGAAATTATGATTTCTTCTAAATTCTGAATGACCTATTTACGAGCTATAACAATTATTGAATGAGAACTGTTAAGCAATTAACAATAAAAGGTAAATAAATCGTACAATATTATGAGATATTAATAATTACGGTATTAATTACGAGTTAAAGATAATAATAATCAAAGAGTTATAAAAAGATTAAAATAGTACAGCCTAAATGAATGTAACTAAGCATATAAATAAGAATAAATATATGCATAATAATGTTATATATGACTCAACACGATAAAAAATTATTGAGAAACGAAGAATACATATTGTATAAAAGCGTAAACTAAACCTTCTTAAGCAAATATCATTCTTAGTGAGAATCGCATTTACGATTTATAACGAGTGTTGACGGGATTCACTTATAAAGATATTTTATACAATAAAAATGACAAATAATAGCATGAAACGAAAATTATTGAAAATTATTTTTAAGTAAAAATAGTAAATGATAATAAAAACATAATAATGTAGACACAACATGTAAAAAAATATATATTATACTTTCAATTAACAAATTTTTCAATTTTTTGAAACAGTAGTTATATAAATAATAATAATGAAAATATTATAATTAATGTAATAACAATAATCGTATAGTAGTAATTTTTACAATTTGTGAATTAAATATACATTGGTTATTATAAATAATATTAGTTGTGAAAATTAATGAAATCAACGATTTCTACAGAATTATTAGATAAGGTTTTATATCGCTATTAATAATAATAAATAATAATAAATAATAGATAAAATAAATAATAAATAATAATAATAATTAAATATTATTAAAATATTATAACAATTATTATAAAAAAAATGAAGTAGCTTTAAATGACTACTAAGTTTACAATAAAATATCTATCAATGATGAAACTTAAAAAGCCCGAAAAGACATCGAATTTCATTCACCTAAAGATGAAATTGAATTGATTTAAATAATGTTAACTGAAAAGCAAAAGAAATTGTATAAATAAGATAAAAAGAAAAAATGTATAATAACAAGATATTAAAAATATTAATGGCGTTAGTAAAAATGTTCTAAAAACAAGGGAAACTATTATCAAAATATTGAGTTTAATGTATGAACATCGAAATTTTGAAGAGCAGCAAAAAACAATTATGAGGAAAGGAAACAATAATTTGATAGAAATTTGTGCTACCTGACTTGGAATAAAAAATCACCTTTGTACTCACAAGGAAAAAATATAGAACTTATGTACTTAGATATAAAGAATTGATAGGATAGAATAATAAACAACGATATTAATATTAATATATTAATAATATAATAATAATAATATAATAATATAATAATAATAATATAATAATAATTTAATAATATACATATTATAATATATTTTTAAATAAATTAATCTTTTAAATATAAAGAATTGTTCGACAAATAATTTTACAATAATTAAAGACGTTATTGTAACAAGCGTATAATATATTATACTAGTATAATATAAAATATATAAGAATAAATATATTATTCTTCCTCAAAAAATATTATATAATTTAACGATTAATCAGTGAACACGTACATAATTACTGATACATATAATATACTAAACATAAGGCCATCCCTGAAGATGCTCAGACCAAGGATTAGGAAGTGTCACGTATAACGATATGCAAATATTGAACACCGCGAGTGACCAAACATAACATTCCGGTTTCTTAGGGTGATATTAGTCTTAAGTAGCAGTTCGTCGTACATTAAATTAGTAAAAGTTATTGAATTTAAGCAGTAAGATTATTGCTTTTCTTTATTGATTTTCAAGTTCATCCTATATAATTTTCACGTAATTTTCATAAATAAATACTATAAAAACAGTTGGACTACTGTACGCAAAAAAATAATTTTACAAGTAATAATATAGTATTTATTTTATTTTTATTATTAGTAATAAAAAAAATTATATAATCCTTTTCATAAAATATTTATTTGAATATACTTGAATGAAACTTTAGCTTTTTTAAATTTCTATCCAAGTATTAATTCGCTACATCACTTCCAAGTACAAAATAAAATATCGACAATCTTCCATTTATATTTTAATTAATTAAAATATGAACTAATATAAAATATGAAATAATATTTCATATAATAATTTGTGTTTAAATAATTCAATTTAAAAAATAAATTGGAAACATTTTGTTAAAATAAATTTAGAAAAAATTTGATTGGATATATTGAACTAACACATTTGAAATTATTCAAACAGTGCTCATAAACTAAGATCGATCCATTTAGTATAATAGTAGTCGATATTATTTATTTTATCATCGAGTAGATCGTCATTTCAGATTGATATTAATCCTAGGAGGTCATACAAACCTCTTAAAAAGAGTGAAATAAAATTTCTACGATAAACTTGATATCATGTGCGATGTTGATTGATGCAATGCGGCGGTACACGTGCATACATACAATATATTACTGTTTTTACGTGCGGCGCTCACCTACTCATAAATGCAACAAAAAGATGTAAGCCATCGTTGTGTTTTCATCTAAAGATAAAGGGTTTAAGAAAAATAATTCATAAGAGAGAAAGAAAGAGAAGATGTAAATAAATAAATATATATAGAAATATAAATATATAATACATATAAATATACTTTTTAACATAAAAATAATTTGCAAAAATAATTTTTTTTTAAATTAATTAAATAATCTATGCAAATGTTGAAATATTACATCCGGTTAAGAGATATTATATTATTTTTGAACTAATAATAATATTTCAGAAATTAAACTGAGTTAATTTTCACTAGAAATTCTGAATGTTTATTTGTGAGTTTTGAGTTCATGAAGTTTGTCGAACATCTGTTGTTGAATAAAAGAAATGTATTTTTATTTCAAGCGAAGTCCGATGTATATCTTAAAAATATGATAAATAGTCATATAGTTAACTGCAAGCTGCAAAAGATTATCAAGATTAATTATTAGTAGATTGATCTTAATATAAAAATAGATAAAAAGTCACTGATAATTTTAAAACATAAGAATAATGAGAATCAGAATATGATATGCGTCTACATGAAAAAAAAACAATTTAGTGTCACAAAAATTATATATGTAATGTTATAACAGAAATCATCAATAAATAAATTTATTATTATTTTATTTTTTTATCTAATAATGGAAGATTTATTAAGTATTATAATAAATATTATAAGAAAATATTATTTTTTATTATTATAAAAATATTTTGATTAAAGTAATACCATGAAAACTAAATATTTAGGGAATTATATAATCATATAATAAATAATATTTATAATTTAATCAATATTATAGGTATATTTAGTTGATTCATATCGAAAAGAATTATCCAATATCATAAAGCTATCATAAAAAATAAAAGATAAATGTGTATAATTTTAGATTTGAGTGGTTTTGTATTATATTTATAAAATATATAAATTCTTTGATATACATTAAAATTTTATAGCTTAAATTTTTTTGACAATAATTAAATTATTTGAAATAAAATTATTACTGCTAGTATGATTATTATTATTTTATTCATAAATCTCAGATGGAGTATTCGATAAAAGATTAAACATTTAATATTTAAATATAATATCATATGTATTTCGATTATTATTGTGATTATGATCTCATTAATATTGTTTGAAATATAATTGCACCAAAATATAATTGTTTTTGAAATTTTTTATATTTTATTATTGGTACCTTCATATTCTTATAAATAAATTAAACCAGAATTTACGTATTAAATAAGAAAATTAATATTATTTATATCAAATCTGCAATATTTTTTATTTTATGTTGTATTATATTAAACGTTTTACTTACGCATAAGAATTAAGGTTGTAAAGATTCGTCACGATCATAGAAATTTCATTTCTTAAAGTAAAATTAATCATATTAATTAATGATACTCTAATACAACATTATTGTTCTTTCAGTATTATAAATATAATTGTCAAAAGAAAATAAAATACATTCTGGTTATAAATATATCTTCAGCACGTAAAAATTAAATACTTGCTGTTATTGTTTCTGTGTATATACGAATGTATAGAGTATACATTTATGTTGAAAATATGTATCTATTAAACATTCATATATATACACGTACGTTACTTTTTGTTTTTTAAATATAAATTACTAAGTAACAAATAATTTAAAAGAGAGAGAAAGAGAGATAATAGACAGATGTTTGAAATTCTAGTACATAAAGGATAATCTGAGCGTACGTCGCTAATTTCCCTCTTTCGATTTGTTGTGTATGTTTTTATTTTTTGCCAAGAAGAAAAGGAAAAATTTTTAGTATGAGTTAAGTAATCAATCTTATTCTTTTGGCATCAATTATTCATATACATTTATTCTTAAAGATTAAAGATTGCAAGAAAAAATTAATTAATTTTTTTAGAGCGTAACATTATTTTGACGGAATTTCAGCGTTAGTTGATTGATTTTAAAATCATCGTAATTGATAAAGCTATTTTTATTTCACAGATTTATTTTTATCGATGTTTGAAAACTATTGGGTTATCTATAATTTTATATATGAAATTTTCTTATTTTGGTATGTTTACTTTATTTTTTTATTTTAATATTAGTTTTCTAATATAATAAAATTATATAGTAATTTTTTATTTGCACGTAATTCCATTTATTCTTATATAAGAAAATATTTTTAATTAAATTATTATTCTTAATTTTATAATAAACTTATTGTATTATACTATGTTAACAGACTTAACGCATAACAATAAATTCTTATCTAGTAGCATTCTTTTATTAATTAGACGATGAACTTTCATATTTATAATATTAATTAATTTTGTTGTTCGCTTAAGAAGAAAAAAATTTATTTTATATATTATAGACAGTTCGATGACATATTAGATTCTGTTTCAATAAATTATATACCGACTAAAATTCCTTCTGTTTAAACCTTTTTTAGTATTTATACATCGATACTGGAATTTTTTCCATTACTTTAAGATGGATTACTCGATGAATTTGTTTCGAAATTGTGCATCTTAGATGACTTTTGAGATTTTTATTTTTCTGAACGATACAGATGTACAATTATGTACGTTTGTAAATTGTTAGTTCTGTGAACAATATCTAGAAAATTTTATTAAAGAAAAGGGCAATCACTAACACAATCAAATTAATAAATTTTCTATTTTATAGAAATAAGAATATAATATTATGACTGATCAAAAATTAGTTGATATAATAATTTATCAAGCTTTATAAAGAATTAATCCATTTTATTGATTTATGACTTTAATAATTTGTCAGACATTTCTCGAGACAATTGATTTAATTGAATTAAGCAAATTTTCTCTTTCGTAACTTCCACAATTTTCATTTGCCCAAGTACAAGCTTCTAATATAGATTATTTATTGTTTTGAACTAGTTTGAATAGGACCATAGGTATGATTTTTACAGTTAATATAACTTCGAGTTTCAAGACCATACGGAAGTACGTAATACAAAGTATTCTCTATTCTACGCTGCAATTTTATGTTCACAATATTTATTATAACGTTCTTTATGAGCTCAGATTTCGACACTTTGCAGTACAATGGGACTGACGATACGTGGTAGAAATCAAGAACCGTAGACATTGTCCATGACTCTATTGAATAAGTATGTTATCTCGGTTCCTTTGTTCACTGCTTTCCGTATTTATTCAAGGAAGATGAGTTTCAATATATTATTATTCTTGGATTTTTTACTATTGCATTCATTTAATCAACTGCGTTGAAACAAAAAGCAAAATATACATCTTTAAAGAATAACGATCTCGAATTTTGTAAGAGCTAACTTCGAAACAAGATTACTTAAAAGAGATGTACTTAAGCCCCATTCACATTTATGACGATAATGATTCTGTTGGTTTTTTAAGCAAATATTCAATATACGCTCTTTATGTTTACTCATAAAACAGATTGTAAAACAATTCATTATCTTTTCTCGAAAATAAACATTTTTCGAAGTATTAAACGGGCATCTTAACAATTTTCTAAATACATCGTACGAGTTTTTAAATATAATTCAATGATTTGTTTAATACTTATACTTACTATATTTATAGTATCGTCTATTTCTCTGAATATAAACTTATATAATAATACCAAAAAAACCAAATTAATAAAAAATTTGCTTAATACATCATAATATAGCATAAAACAAAAGTATAAGTACCAGATTATTTAAACATTTTTAAATTGCTTTATCGTTATATTTTAAACAAATATAATTTTTTATATTATTATACCTTTTCTTATATTTTTCAAGAATTAAAAAAATGAATATATCTTTAATAAAATTCTATAAAATTAATTTAACGTATTTAAGTATTAGTTAAAACACCTAATTACGAATTATAATTATAATAAGCGATATGCAACGAGAAGAACAAGAATTATTGTTATGTTATTATAAATATATCAATGAAATTGAATATTTAATTGTTGCTAAAACATATAATATCGTTAATATATAACACTTTCTTGTAAATTTATGAAAATTAAAGATATAAATAATAAAAAAAAGTTAGTTTTAAATTTATAATTTAAATGACATTATCATCTATTTACAAACTTATTATATAAAAGAAAATTTTCCGGAAAAAATGTTTATTATTAAATATTTTAATAGTATATTTATTATTAGATTTATGAAAATTAAATTAAGAATGAAAAAGTATATAAATCCCTTGGATTAATTTAACGTAAATATTCAAATGCAAATTATAAATTAGCACTCCATAATCACACGTTTCACAAGTATTCTTAAAATCATAATAATCAATAATACAAGATTTTCTCTTGCAATAAACGTCAGTTATTTTTGTGACTCGTTGGAAAAGTGGCGTATGTACATTGTAATAGTCCTAAATACACTTAAATGCGTATCCGAGCGATCTCTGAGCAAGTTGAGCGCCTTTACAAAGGAAGACTTCCGCTACGCCTACACACATCTTCACGTGCCTACGTGCCCCAAGAAAATCCTCGTCGGTGTTTTGCGCGGCGATCGCCAAGTCTCCCGATGCATGCGTATTAAAAAAAAATTTTTTAAGTGAGAGACTCGATTGCGATTAGAAACCGAGAGATTTACTTTGAGGGATTTTCTTTTTTGTAAATCATGCGTAGGCTTTATTGACTTTCTTCGGTATTTCCGTTGTACCTCTCCGTATTTGGACGAACGATGGTGGTACTTCTTTTCTTGAGGATCTCATAAACGAGTTTGTAGCAAAGCGAAAGGTTTTGCGACCGGAAACAATGAATTATAGCGTTAACAGACCCATTGGGGATTTTTATAAAACGGCATTTAATACAGACTCGAATACCTTTACTAAACAGACTTTCAAAGATTTTCTGATAGAACCTTTTCATTCCTTGTTCCCTTTTCTAAAATATTCAATTTCAGCTCATAATTGATCAATAGTAGTATTTTTTAATATTTTTTTTAATATAACGAATTGATATTTGAATATTATACATATTTGAATTAATTTTTATATAAAAAATTATCGTGATTGTAAATTCATAAAATAATGTGATTGAATTTAATTTATCATTTAATTTTCCAAAAATATACCAAATGTTTTTTATATTATAAATTTAATTAGTAAATTTTTTAAAAATCGATTATTATAATATCGTTTATAATTTAAATATAATTAAATAAAGAGTAAATATAAATATTTAATTAATATGTAGTAAAACCTTCATTTAGCTTCATTTAAGATGCCGAAAAAATGTTTGTCTTAGTTATACAAGCCAAGAAAGGGTTATTTCTTATACATCTACAAAATATTAGAATTTATACTTAATCAGTGCTATGAAATTTCTATAAATTAAAAAAGTTATAGTTTATATTTTATTTGCGCGCAAATACTGTAGTAAAAATATTATATAACGATAATTTTAATTACTTTCAAATTTATGCAACCAGATTTTTAAGATTTTATTTAACGAATCATAGTATGTTATCAACTTGTAGAGCAACTTAAACATATGATTACCTTGAATCAATTCTACTATATATTTTTTTAATATAATTACAATTAAGGCATAGACTTTCTGTTATTTATAATAAGTCGTCAAAAAATCTATTGATTTAGTATAATTGGGAAAATAAAAAAAATTGATATACGTTAAAAAATAATTAAAAATTGTATGATACAAATTATAAATTTTTATTTTATATACTTATAATATTGTACTAATAATATTAAATAGCTAAAATGATGTACAATATTAAACTTTATTACATTATCTTTTCTAAACACTAAATCTTCATTATTCATGTATTCAATTAAAAATGCTAAAATATTGTTGCAAATAATTTGTACGTCATATTTTAATTAATTTTCAAAATCATAATAAATATTTTAATTTATACATTTATGTAAAGGAATAATAAAATATAGTATTTTTAAAATAAAATATTAATGATTATATAAAATGCATATATTAAATTAAAAATAGAATCTTTTTTAAAATAACAAAATTAGGTTGCACATATAAATAATCGTAAGTGTTAATACTGTATTCCATCGATTATCATACCCTAAATCGAAGATTTATCGAACGATCTACAATTAATAATAAATTAACATTGAAAAGATTTTGGGTTGAAAAGTATAAAAAGTTTTGTGTTTTCTACTTAAATTAAAGACGCGCATGCAAAAGTTTTGAAAATTTAGACACATGCGTGTGCATAAAACTTTGCGACGAATCCTTAGTAAAATCAGACATTTATGATGTGCACCATGTTGAAAGAAACTAGTGCATATATCCACATATGTGTTTTAGAAATAAACGGTACAAGTTGGAACTCGGCAGACGGCAAAACGGATCTTGATGTCGCCGGTCAACGACGACGAAACGCCTACACATGTAGTTGTGTTAGTTTTGCGAATGGACCAAGTGGAGCTCAACCTAATGCACGAAAACTATCGACGAAGATAGAATAATTGAAATTGATTCATGTAAATCTAAAAGCTATGTAATAAAGTTAGAATTAATAAACTAGTTTCTATTGTAAAATTGATCAAAAATATTTTAATTTGGAGATCCTTAACTCTGATCGATAAATTTTCATTCAAGTTACGTTAAAGAGAAAAGATTATTAATACCTTGCTTCGTTAAAAATTTATAATACTTTTTTATCATATTTTATCAATAATTGACTACGAATTAATTAATTCATAAATTTATACAAATAATACTTTTTATATTTGGAAATATTTTAATATATTATGATTAAAATAAACTTAAATTATGTCTACTATTTATTAAATTTTTTTAAATATTCGAAACGGATGAAAAACGTATATTTAGTGAAAACAGAATTTTTCGATAGATGCTTAATTTCTGATTTTTAAATAATGACTCAAATTTGATATTTTGATATTTTTGGAAGTATAAATAATTAATTATTTAATTCTTAAATATATAATTTTATATTTGAAGCAAAAAAATATTTTTCTTTTTTAAAAAAAGAGTACGTATTATTACATAATTTCACTTATAAAGTAGATTGGTACATTATCGGTTAAACTTTTTAATATTTGAAAATATTGGTTGTAAAATTTTTTAATAATTATTGAATTTTCAAGATAAAATAATAACAAGCAAATTTGTAACTTGTATTACTTAGATACGCGTTGTGCGACTTCTTCAAGATACATCTTCACTGACAGCTCATTATTCGCTTCTAAACTGATGTAAGTGTACGATCTCAGGATAAGAACTATATTTATTTCAACTCACTAAAAATTATTCAAACAGTTTTTAACTTAAACTTGTTTCAGGAGCTCATAAATACACGCAATAATAATTTTTTATTTATAAATGTAGAATATCGAATAGAAAAAAATAATAAAAATAGTTTTTCTTAATTTATTAATATAGTTGAAAAATCGGATACGATATAAAAATGCATCATAGGTTCTTAACTAAAGCATTATTATTGCATTGCTAAACTATTACTGCAATGATAAATAAGTTGTTGGTGTCAGCTTAGGTTCATTGTCCTTTTATAATTTTAAATGCTAAGGAAAATTGTAAAGCCAATCAAAATTCCTGACGATTTTATGCAAAAATCGATAGCGATCTCTTACAAAAAGTAGGAAGACGCAATATAAAATGTGGAGAAAAAATTAGGCGAAATAAAAAACACTGATTGAGTATAGAAAGGAAACACCGGCAATTTTGCCTTAAACCGTCTAAAAATTGTAAGATCGGGACCGTTGGATTACTCGCGCGCCCATCAAAATTGCAAGGCTTAGCTCGATCAATTTAATGAAATATAAGGGAGAGATGATCGACGTCAATATGATCGTAAATCGGTCCTGTATACGAATTGGCGCTGCGTACATAAGCGTTGCGTGCGAAGCGAAATCGATGCGACGACTGTTGAAAGGGTCGTTTACACTTTCAAGCGCTATATACCGGTCATTAAATAATATTTATCGACCAGCAATAAGCGTCGCAGCGTGAAACGTCAAGCGAAGCCGACAGCTTTTAAACTATAAATAGAAGAATTCATCAGGACGTTTACTCTGATGTATTCTTCTGTATCTTTTTTCTCGAGTCGTAACTAATTATATTTTGATGGTCATCTCGTTTAATGTTTGGATGTAAGTGAATGGTAAAACATTATTACCACTTATCAGTGCCCACAAAATAAATATGAAAATTAACGACTTCTATCCCTCTACAAGAGTGTCAATGAGTATATTATCAATTTTTAAACAAAAGTTTAGTAATCAAATTTATTAACTCCGTAACGCCAGGAACCAAAATCCGATACAGCTGTTTTTTATAACATTAACTTCAAACTGTTGATTTAAATATTTTTAATTTAAAATATTTAAATATTATTATTCTTATTATTGTTGTTGTTATTATTATTAAATCGAATAATTGTAGATTGAAAATTTTGTGTTTCTTGAATAAATGATAATTAAAATTACATTAGCAAATTATCAAAACTAATTTTCTTATTAAAAATATCAAATTAACAAATTCTGGTATTATTTTTAAATTTAGAAAAATATAATAATTTATTTAATAAAAAATTCTAATTTTCAATTTATTGAATTTATTGAAAATTCACTGGAAAGGATTAAGTATTAAGATTTATGTAAAAAACTTTTTTCCTAATTTTAATAGTTTATAATATAAAAAAAGTTTATAATTGCATTTAATTTTTTTTATAATTTCTTTTCTTTAATTTAATTTTATCAATGTTAAAAGAAAATATATGAATTCAATTTTGCGACGAGATTATCTATAAATCAATTGATCGAAGTAATGAATATTGTACCATTAGTATCTATTACAAAATTAATATAAATCTTGTTTAAAAATAAACTATTCTTTAATACACTTGAAAATTTAAAAATGTCAAATTAATATATAATATAATATAATATAATAAAAACTTAGAGGAAAAACTAATTTTTCGCGTTATCGATAAAACTAGCAAATCCAAATTAAAATGGTTTATCTTATTCTTGGCAACAAAACAAAATGAAATAAAAGTAAGGAGTAACTTCTAGATTTTCATAAGACTTTGCAAAGAAAAAAATATACTCAATAGAAATTTTATAAGAAAGGACCGTGCGGTTAGTCCGTCGATCGAAACCAATGCGCGCACAAGGAACAAGAAGCGTGAATGTACGAACGCAAGTTAAGAAGCGCTCATCTTCTGGGATGCCGACACGTGCACATGCAGAGAAATAGAGAACAGAATGAGAGACAGAGAGAGAGAGAGAGAGTGAGAGAGGATGAGAGGGAGAGAGGGAGAGAAATGTCGAGATTATTCTTACACACGGTATGAGGAACGGGTCGTTTTTCATTCATGCACGAGGTATACAATCGATTACATTACACGCTTGCTCCTCTCTTCTTTCCGCCTCTTTCACTCTCGCATACATATTTCGTTTCGCTTGCACAGATACATGCGTAGACGAGCATAGCACGAGTACACAGGTGTTTGGAGAATCACGATTTTTTTATTTGGTTTTCTCCGTTTATAGGCGATCTTACGCTGTCTTAATCATGCATTTTTCATCAACAACTTTACGCTTTTTTATGAATACATTTCTTTCGGTATTTTGCTTTTTTTAAGAGTAGTGGAGTTAGATTATATCAATGTATAATATTTATTGGCTACTTATTGTGTATTGCAGAAGACGTTCATCTGTTGCACAAGATAACAGGCATTTTCATTTCTTATCTTATACTCAAATATTCTATTACTATTTGTACATAAAATTACTTAAGTTTTATTACTATAATAATGTACTATAAAAGATATATTTTAATTTTTTTTTAATAATAAGGTTATTAAAAGCTTAAATATTTTAAATTATAAATTAAATTAATCGTAATGAAAAACATTATTCGTTACGTTTAAAATTTTCTGAATTATAATACATATTATTAATATAGTTATAAATATTATTATAAAATATTATTAATACAGTTATTAACATAATGTATAAACAGTACTTTAAATGTGTCCAAGTAAATTAAATGCTACTTATCGATCAACTCGTTAAATTTAAATTATATCTTTGATACTCGATGGATTAAAGTCAATGAGATTACATGATTGATCAGTTCAGTTTTTAAAATCTTAAAAAAATATTTTTAAAATTGTTACTATTTGTTGGATACCGTATCAAGTTTAAAGGAAGTTTTACTTTGATTAAATACATCTTGCTTTTATGCAGTTTTCATTTTTTTATCTTTATTTTCGACTTGTGAGATATTATATAAACGATCTGGGCGGTAAGCATCTTATATATTTTAAACCTTCTAGGCTATATTTTTATAACAATCAAGATATTAACGAATAGCGTAGTAACAATTTGTGAATACGTTTATTATGAATTTAGTTCATTTATCTTTTGTACTTGACATATTCCGAAGTTTATCATATCCTTCGATTTTCATCATTTCTAATCATTTATTGTACAATTTCATCCTGTTATATGGATATCTAAATATTCTACTTATTTTTAAATATCTTAAAATAAATTAAAATAACTGATTTTATTATAAAAAAAATTTATTACAAAATTTATTATAAAAATTTCAAATTTAATTTGAATCATCGTTACTTTATAAAAATATATTAATGTTGGTATATTCTGTTAGTATAATAATAATAATAATAATTCAATATAGATATATATAAAAGTAGTCTTTTGTTTATGCAATGTTAAGATATTTTTTAAAACTTTTAATTTGTATTACATTATTGTAGAAGTAGACCAATTAAATTTTTAACGATCAATAGAAAAGGAATACGCGTCAAATTATTTTCTTAAAAGAATTATCACGCTTAGAACAGATAGTGTAAGTGCAAAAAAAGTATTTACTTAACACGAGTTTATACACTCTAAGGCAACTCATAGTTTATCACTGATAAAAGGTTTACAATCAATAAAAATATAGGAAAGTAATGCGTTAAACATTTAAGTAAAAAAGAAAAACATTAAATTATGCCGTCAAAAGAGTAATAGCTCCGCTTGAAATAGACCTAGATAATCTTACTTGCCTATATAGTAATCTGCGAGACAAGAAAATGGAATGTATTTTTCTAACTGATATAAGGTTTAAAACTTGATTAAAGTCCCGTTCAAATAGCATACGGTGCACCTGGAATAGCTAGTATCGAATATTGAAAAGCGATCTACCAGATCTCAGTATTTCGCGATCGAGTCACGATCGATACACTCGCCCACTCGGGAGTCTCCTAATTGATTTTTCCGCTTTGCTCCAACATTAAGACCTGACTACAGTGGTTAATAACTGAGTGCGGTCAGACATGCTGATTGTAGGTTGTCGGTTTTTCACAAAAGCTCAGAAAAAGTCTCTTGACTTGGCAAAGCGATTGACTTTTTGAATGAATACACGTATACACGTATATAAGTATAAGCAAAAATTTACGCTTTGGTACTGTCAGTTCTCGGTGTATATACTTTCAGCGTGCTAATCGAAACGAACGATAATTAATCGGCAACAGATGTTTGTTTTCAAGAAGAGCACTGTGAGTCTTCTTGGATGATTTTATAATTATTTACGACTTCATTCTATTTATTTTTTTAAGCATATAATTCTTTGAAGAACAAATTTTATGAAATTGAAGTATGTTATTTCATATATACTATATATTGAACGCTTTTGGGAATTTTATTATATTTACATATGAAGAATAAATTACGATTTATTGATTAGAAATTTTTTTATATTTTTTAAAATTTTAAGTTATATATTAAATTAATTACAAAAATTTTATTGTTTAAAAATTTTTATTTATTATTTAACATTTACATTATTTATTACGTATTACATAAATAACAAAAAAGTTTTTTTAATTGCTACGATTCCTTTATGATGTCTTAAATATATATATATATATATATCTATAAATAGTATATGATCATATGGAGTATTGATAATCTGATAATCAAATAAAGCAATTGCATATCTAAAATGTGTTTATATATTTAATATTAGATTACGTACAGTACATACATAGTATATATAGCACTTGAATCATAATTATTATTGCTATTAAAATATATAAAAAAATGGTAAGTACTCGTATCTCATTGTAATTAGAAAGAAAATAAATAATCTTGTTGATAGCAGTTTAAATTTCTGATAATATCGTTTTATTTTTATAATTAAAAACAGGCAAATATATTAGTGAAAAATTTTTAAATTACCTAATAGAATCAAAGATTATTTGAAAGGTAAATCGTGTTACAATAAGAGAGAGCGTGAGAAAATCAGCGCTTGCATAGACGACATGCGAAGCTTTTAGTGTGCAGGTAGTTAATATCGCGTACACATAATTTCTAAATGTCCAGGACTCTACGTATGTTTCTTACATCTATTTGTAAAAATTATCTACATCGCATTAGTTTAATGTGTTTTAAATGGCCTAGTTTTCTCTTATAATTCAGATATAATATTATGCTTAATAAATTATTATAAATTTATTTGCTTTTCTAGGGAGAAATTATAAACTAATGGTAGTTTATTTCATTTTGTAAATCAAGATCGCAAATACAGTAAAAATATTTGTATTCAAATAATCACTGCTATTTCAATGAAATTTTGAAATATCTAAGTTTTTACAACTAATCAATATTATAAATAAAATATAAAAATAAACAAATATTAAAGAATCAACAAAAAACTAATTAAAATTTATTTTATTTTATAAATATAATTAAATTTTAATTAATTATATTAAGTAGATTACATTATAGATATTTAACTACAATTTATTTTGTAAAATCAATTAGTCTTCTTTAATCTTATTACCGATATTAATGAAATTTGCTGTTATCATGTTGCTTTATCTTTTATTTATTTATTTATTTATTTACAGTATTTTTCTACAGTACAAAAATATTCAAGCAAGTTATTTTGAACATAAATTTTTTACTTTGACAAATAAAAGTTTGTATCATTGTGTACATTATTATAAATAATTTCGCTAATCTATACGATAAAAAATAGTTATCTTATAAAATCAAGAAATTTCTCATTTCTTCTAATTTTAATTTTGACAATAAATTAAATTACTAAACAAAAAAATGATAATAATGGCTAACAAAAAATATTTCCCAGTTACATAAATTACTGTATTCATTAACAATTACATCGTAAAAGATTATAGTGAATACTTACAGTAAAAACTTTTTTAATATATGAATTTTTTATAATTCAGTAAAATTATATAAATTACATAAGAATCTTTCATATTTTGAACAATAATTCCAGATAATTATGGAAAATGAATATACTTATTATATTCTATTCTTCTTCAGGCAAAATTCAATCATATTTTAGTAATTATAATATCTTTTAAATATAATACGTATTTTCAAATGACTGCTTTCATTATTGATATAACTATTATATTTTAAATAAATTTTAGTTGTTTCTTTACAAGTTTTAAAAGTATTATCTTAAAATATTTAAATTATTGCTTTAAAAAATCTAACTTGTAAATTTTAGTTCATATATATTAGACAAATATATTTTTAAAGAATATAAGAATTTATTAATGTATACATACAAGAAATTTAACCTTTTTTGTATAAAGAAATTAAACATATTTTACAATATCCTCTTGAAATAATATGTATATACTAAGTCATTAAATTCTAATCAACCTCTTAATAAAAAGAATAACAATAAATAATTATTGTATAACTAAATACAAACAAATTGATATAAATTTTCGTATTATTTAATGTTTCTTCTATTTTTTTAATATACATACATGCAATTATAGCTTTAAAAAAATTAGAAATGTAAAATAATTATATTTGATATTATTAAATTTTATTATGACCATTTTTATTCAATAATTATTAATAAAATTATATATGTATATAATTACGATATAAAACTCAAATATTTAATTGATGCAATGCTTTAATAGATGCAATAGAGAAATGTAACAAAGAAAAGATATACTTATAAATGAAGAATAAAATTTTGAAAACAAAGTGAATATTACCTATAAATCAACCAAAAAAGTAAATACTCTATTTATGAAGAAGAAATAAAAAAATGTGTTTAAAAATATATTTAAAAAATATTTTACTGTTCAAAAATATACGATTAGATTCTATATTCTAATTACAAGCAAAAATTTATACATATAATCTTAAATATTTAAATTAAAATTAAGAATTCATAATGAAATGTAAATTTAATTAAATGTTTTAAACTATATTACTTAGATGTGATCAACGTATATATCTTATTATTGGATAAAAATAGTTTCTATAATATATAAACAAATTTTAATAATTTATTAACTATTTATATATAATATTATATTATAACAGAATCCCTGTCCTGGATTTTTATATCAAATTACATCATTCAATAAATAGAAGCGAATATAATTGAAATTTATTGATGTTAAAAAATTACTATAATTGCAAAACTTAACAATATAATGTATTATTAAATATGATATAGTAATATTAGATTCTACAAAATTTAAGACATATATATGCTAATAATAATTAAATATACATTACATGATCGGAAGAAGATAATTAAAGAAAATTTAGAAAAGAAAATTCGACATATTGCATATATAATTAAGGTACACTACAATTAATTATCTATTTTAATATTATATCTAATATTAATGGTTATTAAATATTCATAAAATATTAAAAATTACTAATATCAATCAAATGATAATAATTAAATTATTATAAATAATTTTGAAATGTGGTTTCTGAAAAAATGCTTAATTTTATAAAAATACTTATAATTATAATATATATAATTTGAATTTATTAAGATTTTATTGGTAGAATTGAATTATTATTAAATTTTGAAAAAAAATATTATTTATATAAAAACAAAAAATTTCAATATATTTCACTTTACAAAATTCTTCAATTATTATCAAATTATATTATTACATAGTATTATAAGTAATTCATAAAAATTAAAAAAATATTTACTGATATAAAATAATAAGAAATAATGTTATTAAATTCATATATATTTTAGAAAGCATATTGTTAAGAATAATAAAATAATTCCGAAAGAATGTTAAAATAAATTCGTATATAAGATCGCGTGTCAGAAACGTTTACCTCTTTACATATACACGCATGTCAATGCAAAGTCTTGCGTGAGACTTTCGACAAAAAAAACAAGGAATATAAGATAATAAAAAATAAAATATAAATAAGGTAGACAATTATTCTGTAGCTAAATATTTTTTATTCTTTAATTAGACAATATAACTCTTATATTTTTACAATGACTTATTTTTAAATGGAAAATCAAACTCATCTTTAATATTTAAACATTTTAAAATGAAGCTAAATAATATGAATAGTATTCATATTTAAATTTAAGATAAAAAATCATCTTAAGTCCATTTCCGGAAAACGATTGTAAAAGTCAATTTTACCAAGGAATTTTTTAATTTTAATAATAAGTTTAATAAAAATTGTTCAATATTCATTTCATATTTATATTGAAAATAGCAATAAATAAAAACCAAGCTAATAAATTTCAAATATTATGAGAGTTATAAAAGCAAAATGATGTTGATTTGGTATAAAAAGTAATTTTGAAATTAAAAAAAAATATAGTATTTTATATCGAACCTTGTTAGATGTAAATAACTTAATTGATTCTAAAGTTAAAAGTAATTTAAAAATCAGAAGAAAATTAGGTATAATTTTGAAACCAATTCACCTCTCTATATCCGAGAAATCTTAAATTGAAGCCTTCGTTTTATATTTCTTTATTTACAAATTAAAAATGTCCAATTATCGGTTATTGAGTTATTAGTACTTAAACTGAATAGATGATACTTATTTTCGTTTAATAAGTAGTACTGTTTAAGACCATTCGATGTTTTAATATATTTGACAATTTCTTTGAATATTGAATAATGTGAGACGACGTTAAAATAGATAAAAAAGAAAACGCGAACATTAAAAATGTTAGTCTAGATAACTATGAATTGGAAAAAACGACGCTCGCAAGCTTACGCGTGGAAATGTTGGAAAATGTAATTTCTTATCGGAGAGTTGGATTGTATCTCGTATAGGGAATAAAAGAACGAGGGTTGGATTACATAAAAAGTACAGATGCGCGTAAGGTAGCGGTACCCAGCAAAGTGGGAGTGACGTCTTACCAGCTTTGGTCCGTATCTACTAGCGCGTCCAGACCTACACCGTAGAGGCTATCCCGTAAACTTTGACAGCGTCTTCCTCGATTTCTCCAGTACTAAATCGAGTCAAATATCCATCTAAACAAGTGCCGGCTCGTGCTCTACACGAGTGCGCTTGTACCCACGGGCAACGTCCTTCGCTTACAAAGAGAAGAGTTTAGCACGTAGGCTCGAACCGCTGACAAGATACATGAAATTATCTGCGGTACGTGTATTCGTGAGAGCCTCGCCGGCCAATCGAAAGATCATCGGTACACCGGTCAGTTCACGCCTAATGGAGAGCGAGGCGCGGAAATACTGCTCCACTAGCTTTGGGCTCTCGGGGCTGGATGAATTTAACGAGGCCGCGGATAAAGGGCGCCGATTCCCCGAGGGGCCTATCGTAACCCTCCATTCGGTGAACATTTATCATAGGAGGAGGTACATGCGTGGGTGTAATCTATTGTGCAAAGAGCTTCGTGCAGTCCGAGCTTTTTATTCCGATATTTTTTTATCGGCTTCATTTGTTGCACGCATAACGCTGCTGCTAAAATCTTTCATTATAATCCGAGTACGCAACGTACGTACACACACACACACACACACACACACATATATATATATATATATATATATTCCGATATATAATAAAATTGATTTTACCGTCTGTATTTTATAGAGAAACTCATCGAGATTCGATAGAATTATTTAATTTAACGTTCTTTTTAGCGAAGATTTTGATATTGAACACACTCATAATTCATAATACGTATTATCGCACAGTTTTTTTTACTTTAGCTTTAAGATATTGTAATTTATAAATTAATCAATATCGCGTAATTAACTTAAAGAATAAAAATGTTTGTTTTTAAGAAATTGCAAATTTACGACAAATTTTATAAATAAAATGTTTTTGATATCATCGCAACGGACGTCTCTTATAGATCCGATGATATAAATAAAACGCCTTAATAAAAATTTACTTTTTTATTTTTTCGCATCTATAAAAGTAATTGACCTTGATTTATGAGCTATCACTAGTAAGTGATGTTAGCTCGGTTAAACGCAACTTGTGCTGAATACGGTCGAAACTCTTATAAGTGAATTCTTGGTAACCCTATGCTCGAAAGCGATTTCACGTATCGGATTACATTTGTACGGAACTTGGCAAGCTCACTGTTTTCATGTCAAGTCGGCAATCGAACAGCATACGTCTCATTGTCCAACGAAAATAGAAGAAAGTCACTGGTTATTCATAGGTACCACGAAAATGTTCTCTAGCTTTTCAATTACGACTCGTGTAATGTTTCTGCATCAATAACATATTTACTGTTGGTATAATGTATTTTATCTTTAAATTTTACAGGAATGGTATTAAATATTAAGTGAAATGCGGTTATTTATATCGTAGATTATAGAAAAAAATATTTGAAAAAATATTTGGAAAAAGATTTGTACGAAAGTTTAGTATTTTTATTAAAATTTTTTTATTGATTAATTAAATGCCACATAGATCATTGAATTAAATATCAAGTATTATTGATTTAATTAAATAAACATTAAAACGATAATTAAATAGAAAATGATAACAAAATCTATATTCACATTTAGAATATAAAATATATACTATATACAGTACTCAAAGTATATACCTATTGATATATGAATCTATGATTTATACATGAATAATTATACGATAGAAAGAAATTATATGTTACTATAAAGTCGAAATCGCTATTAATTTAATTAATCAAATATGTAAACACGAATTTCCGAACAAATCTCTGTTTTTCTTTTCTCTTTCTCTCTGTCTCTTTTATTTAAATCTCAATTTCTAACCTAAAAAACGAATAGAATATTTGGATCGATAAAAATCAAAAACTTTGATCTTAACGATAAAAAGCAGAATACATGGAAACCATTGTCAAGAATAAATGATAAAGAAGATAAGTAAAACAACTAAAAACTAACAAACGAGTACAATTCATGGTAATCAAAGTTAATTCATGTCTAAAAAGTGTAATTCATAGATAATAAAAAATAATCTTGAAAATTCTTATCGGATAAATTTGTTAAAAGATGATATAATGTAATGAATAATAGTATTAATTAATATTGAAAAGTATAAAATAGTAAATGTATAGCATGTTTTGTCCCATGTATGTTATTTATCACAATATAAATGTTTTATACGCTTTTTATATTATATTATATTAATAGTTTTTCATTCAAGATTTTAATTGATTTCTATTCATAAAAAAATTTAATCTATTATAATATTAAATGATGATATTAAACTAAATCGTTTATCATCCAAAATAAATTTATTTAGATTGAATTAAAATTAGACGATGTTCGAATTGTGAATCAATCAATATCTATTACATCATATTTCATAAAATAAAAATTATAATTTCTATTCTAACGTATTAATTATCATTGTAATTAATAATATCTTTATTAAATAAAAAAATTAATTTATGTAATTTTTTACAAAAATCAATACTAAGTATACGATGTTTAATAATTACCAATTTTCTCTGAATTCCTTTATATTAGAGATATGTAACTTACATTTTTAACACTTGTAATAAAAATAGAAATTGAAAGAGATGAGAAATGGGGAAAAAGCGATAAGTCGAGAAAATGCATGTTATTATCCAATTATAGGTGTAGTGCACCTATAAGTGCATTCAGAATGCAAAGTACCTCTAATTTGTAAGGTAAAGAAAATAGTCATGAATAAACGTGAACTTGAACGATTGATGTACTCACTTTGGCTGTATTTGTGAGTTTACTGTACTCTAGACAGTAGTTTGCAAGTTTCCGTATATCATTTACATATACTTTCATTTCAGATGAGACAAGTCAAATTACATGGGTTAACTCAAGTATGACAACAAATTTCCTTGGAAATACAGACTAATGTAAAAGAGACAAATGTAAAATCTTCGTCATAATATCTGCTATTCATGGAATTTTCAATTTGATTGAGTAAATTCAAGTTAGGGGTTAAAATATAAACAGCGAAGAACATCTAAAATTCATATAAATTGATTTTTTTATACATACTTATATATCTACACTCTATTTCAGAAAAAAGAGATATTCATCCTTTTCAAACAATCACAATGCAATAGCTATGAAATAAATATTTTACTTGAGTACAAGTTTCATACAAGAATAATGACAATGAATTTAACGTGAATATACTGGTATTTATATATAAATAAAAATGCATATTAAACGCGAAGTTGTAAGAACAAATATGAGTAGTCTATAGGATAGATTTATAAAAATACATTTACATTAAACGTGAATTGATAAGAAGTACAAATGCAGTACAATAGATTAGTGAATAGATTTAAAAATATTTAAAAATATTTTTGAATATATTAAAACAGAACTGTGTTTTACATAATATTTTTACAAACACAATAAGAATTTATATTTCTTATATAAATGTACAAAAATTTTAAAATATTACAACGATAAATGTATAAGTTACTTGTATCTATTTATCATATCCTTTTTAATAATTAAATTGTTTTTAAGCTATGTACATAATACTTATCTTTTGAAAAATGCAGAGATTCATAAGTTTTGGATTTTTTAATTCGATGTAATAAAGAATATAAATATAATACAATAAATACATTTAGATTCGATTATTTAAAAAAAAGCATAAGAGTGTTTTTTGTTAATAATTAATATAGCAAAAATATTTTATTATTTAAGAGGAATCTATCATTGAAATTACGAAGAATTAAAATAGTTTAACATATATTAATTTTTAGAATTTAATTAATTTTATTTAATTAATTTTTATAGAATATTTTTATCGGTATCTTTACATCAAAATCAATGTACAGGATATTTTTTAAATAAAAAATGTCAAGTTATTTAAATGTATCGTTAATTTTTAAGATTTTATACAATTTATTTATTAAAATTTTTGAAGTTATTATAACGATAAAGAGTTTAGAAAATATTTGATTTATGATAATACACATTGAACAAAATTTTACGCTTTTTAATATTAATTAAAATATTCTTCATTTTTATAAAACCATAACTTATATTTCGGAAAATAAATTATATATTTTGTATATATATATATATATATATATATATATATACTATTATGTACGATTATAAAATGTATGTATTTAATTTTATTTAAAATTTTATTCAATCGCGTATATTTATGATAATTTTTATATTCTTTGCATTTATCGAAGAAGAATGAAACGTTAGATTTTCTAAAATATGGTTAGCCAATTTTTTAGCATCTTTTTTTGTTTTTATTTTTTTGTAAATAGCGTAATGTATAATGTTTGGGTTTATTGTCATCCAATGAACAAAGAAAGTACGCGCCATTTAAATTCGTTCTCATAGGTATCAAAAGTACCATAATTACAATTAATAATTCGTAATTAACGTAACAGTGTTCGCTACAAAAGAACTTGATTACTTTTTAAAAAATACAAGCTATCAATGTATCGAAATGAAGTTTCACGTAAACAATTGGCACAATTACACGAGGTGACTAATAAACGACAAAAGAATTTCATAATAAAAGCATGGTCACGCCCTTTGAGCCCATAATACACTCGATTCGGTTACATATAGACGAGACGGGAAAAAAACGGGAAAAAAGGTCGTCGGTCCATTGGATTCCTTTTTCCAGTCCACGCGTACACACCGCTTCGAGGAAGTTACGTACGAGCGATCGTGTAATTCACGCGACACATTGTCCCGGTAACATCCGCGTACGTATCGCAAAGCAATTATCTCGCGGTATCGACTGCTCCGCCTGTTGCATAAGCCGCACGGAGATTCGCCAGAGAAAAAGAGTACCTAGAGTACGTGGAGTACGTGGAGTACGTAGAGTACGTAGAGTACGTGTTCCGCGGGCGTACAGGAAGGAAGTCCAGGAGGGCACGCGCACAGCGAGATATCGCCACGATAGCCGATGCGGTGAAGAAGGCCTCAAAGGACGCCGACGCAACATGTAGCCGCGGGAGCGCCGTAGGCCATTCCAACGGAGACGGAGAAGATCGCCGAGAATTTCGACCTTAAGTTGGCCGGTGATTTTTTGCGGAGCCAGCCGGAGAGAAATAAAGAGGGACGGATAATAAAAATCGCCGGTGTTCTCTCTTCGATCTCTCGCGTCACGTGGGACGAGCTGGGAACGCGTCGCTGCTACTGCGCTATTCCTCTTCTTCTTCTTTTCCTTTTCGACTATCAAAGGAGTTACTTACGACGTACGGAGGACGCGGACGGAGAACGCGGACGGAGAACGCGGACGGAGAACGCGGACCGAGGGACGATCGAAAGAGGAAAGGTCCGATCCTTTTGTCGTCTTTCGCAAACCTGGATTTTCTTGCGTCCGCGTGATCGCATTGTTCGGGCGAGTCTCCTTTTATTTTTTCACTCACCGGACCGAGGAAAGAACTCCATTATTTATTATGCAGCTCTAGTACCATTTTTTAGGGTTTCGATGAACCAGATTCGATTGGGTTACCAGACTCGATCGCGTCAACCAAATATCTTTCGAATGCTTCCAACGCCTTTCGCATTTATTAATATTACAAGCGTTTTCACGATTCTGCAATACTTACTTTTGCAAATTAAGTGTTTTCCCGTGATATTTTAAACGTGTAAAAAATTTTTTTAACGCCTATCACCGACGAGAGTCATCACTTTTTATGCCTCTTATATTACAGTGGTCAGGATTTTCTTAAACGTTATTTATTATTTATTATAATAAAAACGGTTGAAGTTTCATCGTCTTCGGTTTGATTTTATATTATTGACCTTAAAAGAGTTTTTAAAATGAAAACAAAAGCGCGTCCGACACCGCTGATAATTTTCAGTGTAAATATAGTCTTGGAATACGCGACATTCGTCTCGGTCATTTTGCGTGCACGGGCAAATTTTATTCGACGCGAGCGCGATTTACCAAAGATAAATTTCCTCGCGTTCGAAATCGAAACCGCGCTGCACGGATCAAAGAAAAAAATCGAAGCTATCGACGCGTACTACGATGGCTCGGCATTCGTATCCTAATTCTCGCTGATAGACCGGCGGACGAACATTTTGCGTACGACGGTGAATCAAAGATCGCAACAACAAAGGTAGAACAAAGTAGAACAAAGGTCGCACGGTTGGACGTTGACTCGGCGCTTGTTCGAGCTGCTCACCCGTGACCAAAGCTTACAAGAGCTTGCGCCGCTCGTAGGAACTCGCGGGAGTTCCCGGTTCGATGGGCGTCTAGTTTTCTCGGGCGCCGTAAATATTTCGCGTTAATTCGGAAGCCGTTTATTTTTTAATTAAGCTGTTCTACGCGAATGAAGCGAGTGTTTCGAATGCCAGATGACTGCTTTTAATATTCTAGAGTTGAATTTCCTAAGTGTGATTATATAGGAACTTTTTTATCAACCTCGGAGAATGGAATGATTCATAACGTCATGCTAGAATGACTGCTTTGCTTTAATTTCTCGGTAGATTGCGATCTAAAATTACACGAATATCAAATATCGATATTTTTACATTTGTTGCAATTTACACGGCGAGCAAGTTATTTAATTGGACTGGTATCGCTTACACTTTTAAAAGGTAATTCTTTTCGTGTATGAATTTGATTCAAAATATTAGAAAAATATAAAAGTAGTTATAAATTATATTTAGCGGATAAAATACTTCTTGCGAGTAGCGACATTGTATAATAGGTGAATAAATTAAATATCCTAGAGTTTGTATATTTATATAAAAATAATATAAGGGTTGGTTCGAAAAATATGTGTACGTACAATTCTTTGAAAAATTGTAAGAGTGACTTATAATTTTTGAAAAATTAATATATATTTTATATTTTGTAGTTTAATAAAATTATATTTCAAATTTCAAATTTCAAATACAGTTTTTAGGATAAAAATGAGCAATTATTCAATAAGAAAAGTAGGAATCTATGATTTTACAAAACCTGAATGCTAAATATGTATTTGACAATAAATGACAATTATTAATTTCCAATATTTCAGGAAACATGGATAAAAGTAAAATAGAAAATCGGATGGTAGTTGAATTGTTTTCGGTTAGAATCACGAATGACGCGTATTCGTTGTACACGCGTGTCGATAACTGAGATATATTTAGAGTCTATGGGGCAGTCACGCACCGCATCTGTCTTTTTTTTATTTTCTAGAATATTTTTACGTTTGTCATTATATCATGTAAACGATACGTCTATTACTGGTTACAGTCATTATTGAAAAGTGTAGTGTAAAACTTCCCGGAAAATGTATTAATAGATTAATTACGAGCGAATCATCTTAATTTAAATACAATATTTTATATTAAAGGCAGGGTAGCAGAGAATTATCACAAGATCAACAACGCAATAAAAATAAATTAATTCGTAGAAATCATAAATTTTTTTCATTTAATAAAATTTAAGCTTATTTTTCTAATGATAAATTATCTACTTAATTATCAATTTTATTGTAATTATAACTTCTTACACATCATGATTTTGATCAAATCTAATTAAAAAAATTTCTTGTATACTTTTTAAACCATAATAAACGTAATACAAGACTTAAGTTTCAAATAACAAATTGTAAAATATCTTCAAATTTAATCAAATAAAAGCATAAACATATATTAATTTACCGGATATTTCTTATCAAATAAAATATTATATAAAATATAAAATGAATTTATTAAAAAATATGAAGTTTTCATTAAATTTAAAAATTTTTTATATAAATTTCTTTGAGATATATGTATGTTTTTTATATCATAAATTATACTTATAATGTAATATATATATATGAAAATAAATATTCAAAGTTCGCAAAGTTTATATATTTTTTAAAAAACATTTAATTACAGATTAAATTTGGAAATTATTTCTAAGAAATAATACTAGAGAAATAATATTTGAATAGATTAATCATTATAATTACATTGTAGTAAAATAAAACATAATAATTTAATAGTATATTAAATTAAATTTTACAAATAATTTTTTAAATATAACTTTTAACTCGTTTAATCATAATTAATTATTTATGTTATCAAATCTAAGATAATTAAAAGATCAAAAAATAATATTTACCAATAGATTAAAACAAAATAACTATAGAAAGCTCAATAAACATAATTAGTAAATTTAAAAATTAATAATAAGAAAGTAAAGAAATTATATTCAACAGTTAGTAATTAAAAATTATATAATTATAAGTTCGATATTTATAAGTGTTTTCAAGATTCAAAAATGTCTAAAAGTTTCTTTTTTATACTGTAATAAAAATTTAAATAATAACAAGTTAATTAAATATTGGTAAGATATAATTTTGTAATAAATATATTAGTTTTTTCATTATATGTAATGAATTTTGATTAATTATAAGAACTTTTTACATTGTCATTCTACTTTCTTTACATTAAATTATACGATGAATAACTATAACTAATTACGAAAATAGATTTTATAAACTATATAAATAGTGTAAATATCATATTAAATTTACGATATATCTAAAGTTAAAAATTAAATAATAAGTCTTTGATTTTCACTTATACTACTATTAATTATTTATGAAAAATATTTACAAAATTACTTCTTATCTATAATAATGCCATAAATTATTTTAAATCATAAAATACTATGTTTAGTACTAATACAATCAATATTATAATACAAAAAAGACATAACTTCGGTAGAAAAGGTACTCTTAAATCTATAAATAATAAGACAAAAGAACTATAATTTATTTCAACTCGAAGCAATGTTAATATGAATAATAACAAAGATTAGTAAAGTTGTCGTGTAGTGCAACATTTTTTGCTTTAATTAGTTTTCACATTTATGTCAATATAGACTTAATGTCAACTTGAAATGTTATTTTCTTTACGAAAAATTTCTTATATTTTTGTGCATATCTCATAAATCTTCAGTCGAATGATCGAGAGTACAAAGGAATGTATGTGCACTAGTGAGTGCGGCCATAAAATCACAAGAACAAATTTTCCCATAATTCTTTGTACGACAGTAAATAGAGATTTTCAAAGTGCATATAGGATACAAGTTATAAAATTCTTTGTTTATATATTGTACGAATAAAATATATGTTTGTAATATAAGTAAAAATTTTAACGTATTACTCTTATCAGCTGATTTTTGCAACTTTTTTTTAAAAAATAGTTCGGTACAAAAATTATTATTTATTAATTTTATATGTATTTTATCTTTAGAATTTTTATATATTTTATAATATATTTTTTAAATAATATTTAAATTAATATAGCATTTTTTTTTCTAGAAATTAGATTAAAACAAAGTATATGGTTCCAAATCAAACGATTAATGGTGTGTAATTTAAGCGTTGTGTTTAGATTTCTATACAAATTATATTTGATTCATGATACTTAATTTTAATTGCTTTTGACTACGAACAAAATATTTTTTAATTACATAAACATAATTCTAATTATTATGAATTGTAAGTCATGAAATATTTATCAAACTTATTATTATAAATAAAAATATTATATAACCTAATTATTGTTTGTAATAATGTAATTATTTTTTACGGTAATTCAAAGTATTTCAATCGATTAATCAAGTATAAATTATTTAGATTATAGAATATCAATTTTAATATATATATATAATTATTACAAAATTTATATTTTTAACATAAAAATCTTATAAACTAATTGCATAATTATTATATCGTTAAAAAATATGATTGACATACAAGTATATTATAATGACTATTTTACTAGTTTAAAATTGTACATAAGTTCTAAAACTTAATCCCGCAATTTCATTATAAAAGCAGTTTTATCATTTTTAATATTCATGTGTTTTGTTCTTATATTTAGACAACGCTAAACCTTTCTATAAAAATTACGAAGGTCATCCGAGGACGGAATAGAAATTTTAATATATCAAGTTTCTATTGACTTCAACAACGAATACCTAATTCTTAGAAGAAATAAAAAAGAATAATATAAGAAGACGTAAGATGATATTTGTATCAGTTAAAGGCATAAATAAAATCATTAATTCTTGAACTGAATATTTCAAAATGTGTTATATTTTCAATTTTTATTAAAATGTTATATAGATAATTTTTTTTTAAATTTATAAAAATGTTTTAAGATATTTATTTATTTATAAAAAATAAAATTTAAATAATTTTTTATTTTTTGATACTAAGAAAAAGTTAAAAAATTAATTCAATATGAACTTATGATTATTCTTTAGTTTTACTAATACTTGACACAATGCAATTTTTTTTCTTTTGATATAAAAAAAGGAGTAATATTATTTAAGTTACATTATATATCAACAAGTCACAATTTTGTACATTTATAAATCTAATTAAATTATATATATTATATATATATTTTATTACTTTAATTATCATAAGTAAGAATATTTATAGCTTCAAATATTATTTTAACTGTTAAAGATATTAAAATTTATTTATATCCATATTATATAATGACTTATTTTCCGAAACATTATTTAAATCACGTACATTTCTTTATTTATTAATATTATAATAATATTTATTTATGAACTCGATTTAAAAAAACGATTTAGGAAATATTATTCTTAACAATATAGAAAATAGTTGTCATGCCGTAGATTCATATATTTTTTGTATTTTATGAGTACAATACAGAAAACATGCGTTAACCAAATACTTAGAATAATATTGTACTTCATAGGTTCGTGACTGTACAATACAATTGTAGATTTACAAATAAAATACTGAGAATGAATAATAATAAAACTGTTTTTAAAATCACTATTTTAATTAAAATATGTGTAATAAAGATTTACTTATTATTATATTGATTAATACAAGGATTATATTAAAATTATTGAAACCTATATTTTGAATTTATAATTAAATTTTATAACTTTAAAATTTCTAAGTTGATAAAGTCAAATTATAAATTTCTTTTACCACGGACTAAAAACTTCAAATAGTCTTTCTAAATTATTTACTTATTACGAGACTCATGATTTTCAAAACTATATTTTTGAAAAATTTTTATATTTTTTTTAATTAAGAAAATCAAATTTGTGTAAACGGATGTAAGGTTGTATATGATTGAAATTGAGGTCAATTTTATATCTTTTACAAAGAGATTTGCATTCTATTAAATTGATATATCTAGTATTTAACTATATTTTCTATAAGAAATTATAAATTATAAAAATAATATTTTTCGTTTGATCTAACAATTTTGATCTTTAAAATAAGAAATATTTAAATACAAATATATGCAATTTAGCAAAAGATGACACTTTTATAACTGTTCATAAATCTGTCATAGTATATATACAGTATATAATTTACAAGAATAATTTAAATGTATACGTAATGTGTTTTAAAATATGATGTATTGCGAATTCAAGTATTAATTAGTTTTAAAATTATTAAAATTAATTATATCAATAAAAGATAGGTAACTCTCTAGAAATCACACATCATTTTAAAATATCATTATTTACATATCTGTAGTATTTACATATCATACTTTGCATGTTATGAAAAATGTTAGTGCATTTATTCAGAAAATTATTTTAGAAATTATTAATTATTATTTAATTGATTCACGTCAAGATATCTTAAGCGCATTTAAAGAAATAAATATTTTCTATCCCTTGTTTCATATCAAATATTTGAAAAATAATATACGATCCCATAGTTTAATATTCCATTAGGTTATTTTTTCATATTATATATACAGAATAAATAAATATTGATTCATTTATCATTTATCATTTATCATTTACTCTATTTAGTTAAATTTTTTGAAGTTATTAAGACAACCTATTATTTATAGATCATTCAAGTTTTATTATTAAAAATGTTGCGATCGCTAAAGTAAAATAATCTTAATGTTTACATTAAAACTATACTACTATTAAGTTTATAATTTGAAAATAGCAGTTCAAATTTCGTCACTCTACGTCATTTTTTCTAAGAGCAGTTCGTTATCTATACACCTAGTTTGATTTTGTTCACTCGGTCATAGCGTAAATACCAACGGATTTACGATTAATATATAAACTGTATATTAGATGGTAATAACGCTCGTTCAAACGGTGACCATCATTCGATAGAGATCATATCGAAAAACGATTTTCAAAGCTTTTCGAAATTCGTAATTTCCATCGGTAATTCGCGCGTTGCTCGAGCAGAAAAGGTATTTCAATTTTACGAATACTCTCGAATACCATCGGAGCACGTAAAACGAGTACTTGAACGAGTTTCCCTTACCGCGATTTCGTCCGGACCAGAGCATCGATTGTCTATGTTCAGGAGGTGGGTAACGGTACTTGGGTGGCGCTCGACCCCGAGAGCCCGGACACGGAGGCGGAGGTCGATCGTACACCAAGACACAGCGCAGCTCGCACTTCCGACGGACCCCCAGTTGAATATCCAGGGACTTCTGCGGCTTTATATAGATGTAGGCCGACGGCGACGCGGATGTTGCGTCGCGCCTCCCGCGACTCTCGCGACTCTCGTTCCCGAGTGCCGGGATCGCGTTCGCGGGCCTCGGCTGATTGTGCCGACGGAGGAAGATACCGCCGTCTCCGATGCGACGAGGATCCCGCCAATGCGAGCCGACGTTCGCGAACTCCAGCAGCAGCAACAGGAGCACAAGGGCGAGGCTTGGGGCGGCAAAGCCCAAGCTTGACTTTCCGCGCTGCATCGTGAGCTTACCCCATGCTCAAGTCTCAGCCGATCTTCGCCGCTTTTCGCGCATATTTCACCCCGGCTCACGAAAGTTTACGCCACTTCGTTTATATATCTTTCTTTACAGGTTCAGCGTATCTTTCCTCGTTCGGATAGCCACTTCATCATTAATTACGGATCTTGATCTCGGGTTCAAGAATCTCGAACGCCTCACAGATTTATCGTCACACCGTAATATTGGTACGATCGCGAGGATATTGGCGGTTCCCGCGTGTACCTCGTAATCATCGTTGGCGCCTACACCTCGTAATGATGGAATTAGCGCGTGTCTCGGTAAAGGTCTTCCCTGCACCACTACCTAGAGAATACGGACCGGATAATAACCGAATACGGAACGTTAACCTCGTGCGACATATCCGGTGTGAGACGACAGCCGCGAGCCCCGACAGAGGACATTCGCGAGAGACGCGAGCGAGATAGAAGCCGGGGCTCTGGTTCAGGCTGTTGAGGCTGTTGAGGCTGTTGAGGCTGTTGAGGCTCTCGCGGAACTACCGTCGATCGCCGGAGAGAACGAAATCGAAGGGAGCCGATGCAACGACGCGTAGCTCGGCTCGCGAAGCACTGCTCCGACCCGCGGTGGTTGGTTGGTGAGCCAGATGCCATTGGCTCAATTTTCCCCACCTCGGCGATTTCCGCTCTTGCTCCTCTCGGCGGCGGCCCCGGCCCAGGTCGCGACTCGGAGCAGCTTCTGGCTCACCGCGAGATGCGCCCGATCTCTTTTTCATTCTCGCGCGCGGCGTGTTTACCGAGAGCCGGCGCACACGTGTCTTAGCCCCTCGGCGAGAGAAAAAGGAGCGTGGGAGGCTCGCGTCGTCCTTTTTCATCCATTTTTCATCCTTTTTTCATCCTTTTTTCATCCTTTTTTCATCCTTTTTTCATCCTTTTTTCATCCGTTTTTTTCAGCCAAATTGATAAAACAGTCGCCCGAATGAAGTGGTCGTTTCTTATTGCATACAAAAGGTTTCTACCGGTGCCCTGGCACTCCAATCGTACGCTATTATTCGTCGTCTTTGTTCTTTATGGATTAAGGGTATCGAATTATGAGTGTGGCGAAAAAATCCAGTGTTGACTTTTCTTCTTAAGTTTTGCATTCCTTGATTTATACCGTTGCTTCGAATTATTCAGGGATCGCTTTGGTGGAATTTACCCATATAATAACGATCGAATAATCTTCGATCTTTATATTGAAATTTTGTTTTCGGTTACATATTTTTGTAATTTGTTTTATTTTATTATTGTTTTTCTTCTAAAGCTGTGCGCTACTTAAAAATTATTTTTTAACGATCTTTTACGTTAGATTGATAAGTAGCGTTCGCAGTTCCTATTCGATATTCCTATTCGAAATATTCGATATTTATAGTCCTGTTAAAATTATTACGCATATTAAATAGTAGCGGAAAATATATCACACGTTGCAGTTTACAGCTACTTTATAATTAAAGCAATACAATAAAAAGTTTTATTTCTTTATGTTTTTAATTAAACGTAAGTTTTAAAAATGATTTTTTAATTTCTGTTAAACTTTAGCAAACGCGTATTATCGTTTGTACGTGTAATAACTCGTTTTTAATTCAAAGTAACACCTTCTTTAAAAAAGCTTTAATACCAAATAAAAAGCACTACGGAACAAGATATTTAGTAATTCGGCGGAATTTGCATTAACTTGTTACAACACTTTCTGGAATGTATTCTGCTATCTTTCTGTCGCGCGGATTGTATCTAGACAGTATAATACTGCATATAAACATTTCTCAAGTTGTATTACTTTCGATTTATCTTTTTTACCCGTCACTCGAGTAAGTTTTGAAATGTTTCCATAAATCATATTAAAAATTACTAAAAAATATTATAATGAAAACGCTCGATGTAATATATTTATTTATGTATAATAATAAATATATTTTATTTTCTAAAATTTTTAAATATAAAATGTGAATATATGGGTATTCTTTTTTAAACGATGATTCCATTTTATCATTATCGTTGTACATGTTTTAGAAACGATAATATTGTGCACAAAAGGTTTCTACCGCGATATGTATGCAATAAAAGATAGTTAAACCTTTTTGTTGTTTATACTTACAGTAGATTAAAAAATTTCTTTTATCGAATATAAATTTTTTTAGATTATATTGTTTGTTCCTATCTATATAAGAATATATAATATTTTTTGTTAAAATAACTATATAATAACCATGTGTAATAATTTGATTATAATTAATATTCGTTAAGTAATTTATATTAATAAAAAATACAAACAATATCAGAATTTAAAAATATATAACCGAATTTATATTCTCATTTTTTTTTGCTAAACACTAAATATTGGTTAATAAGGATTTATTTTTATTAATGTATAAAGAATATTGATTATAAAATATATTTACAAAGAAAAACTATTTTATTACGTCAGGTAACTAAATATATTTCATATAAAATTTTTTTACATAAATGTTAATCCAATTAATAATTTAAATTTAATCCAATTTTATTTTTAATACGTGATATATTTTTATATTCATTATTAAAATAATACTATGTAAAAAATTAAAATTGTATGAAAATATATAATACATTATAAAACTACAAAAAACTCTTTTTTAAGTTAAGATTTCTATAAGTTATAGAAATAAATTGCTATTTCTTAATAATCGGTCAACAAATATTATAAAACAAAAAGATAAAAATTTGATTCTGATAAAAAGAATAGATTTTAAAAAAATGCGTAAATTCTATTTTTATCGACACGCTTGTTTAATTCATGAATAGCAAAAAATAATTTGTTGATGAAAGAAATTCGAAGTCGATGGGCGATGTATTGCAGACGTATATAAGTACGGTTATTACTTCTGATCATCGCTTGCTCTTACGTTGAATAAAGAATGTGAAAAGACAGTAAGACAAGATGATTCACGCTTCTTCTTGTCCTGAATTAATAAACGTCGCTCTCTAAAGGATTTAATTAAAATTAAAAAAATATCCCTTCATATTATGGGTTTATTTTATTTCTTCGATTATGTGCTAAAGTATATAAACCAGGTTAAAACGTGTTATGATTCTTGTTTAAAAGAGAGGGATTAAAATTTAATTTATATTAATTTTGGGTAGTTATAAATTATAAATAAATAAAGTTATAAACATTAAAGTTATCTAAATTATGCTTCAACTTAATTTTAATATTAAAAGTTAGATTTAAAAAATGATAATTATAATGAAATGCTTTAATCTTTTTCATTTTTTATGCCACTTAGAATAATCTAATACAATATATCGGTATATTTTTCAATCGATAAAATTTTACTTTAAATAAATTTTTCAAAGTATTGAAATTTAAAAATTGTTTATGAAAGAAACTTTTTCGACGAACAAAAATCTTCCAATGAAAATACATAAAATATATTTATATTACGGTTAATCCTTAAAGGTATTAGATTAAATTAAAACGAATGTGCGGAGCCTAAATACTAAATATACACGTAAGTTTATTGATCTAAAGACTATGAACATATCCACACTTACTCTCGATCATCATGTAATTAGTAATTATTCTTATAATTGTATTTGTATGTATTAACATATAACTCTAAATACAGTTTATGAATTGATTCAAATAAAAAAAATACAAATTTTTTCACTATATATTTATGTTTACTTTCTAAATTTTGATCGATCTATTGTATATTTCTATTGAATATTATTAACATTAAAAAATAATAAAGATATTTTATAGTTCGTTACGTTTAAAAAAGTTATAAAAATCGTAAATTTTTTAATGATTATCGAATATTAACATAAGAAATGAGGTAATTACTGTTTAAGTATTTGTCTTTTTTATATTTAATAAAAGTAACGTAAGTAAATAATATTATTTTTAATTATGTATCACTTGATGTGTATATATTTTATAAAAGTAACTTAATTTAATAATATCACTTTGATTTTATTATAAAAAATTAAAGAAAACATAATTATGATAAATTATATTGTCTACTAAATTATAAAAATAATAATTAATTGAAAGCAATCACATCTGTACTTTAAAACTTTTACCAATTTATAAAACCTTTATTTCTGAAATAATATTTTATTTATATTTCACGTTAATAAATAATAAAAATTTAAATATATCTAATATGTTTTAATATTAGTAATTAAATTCAATTATCTTAAAACAGTAATAACATAATCATAAATTTATTTAGACAACATGAATCAATAAATTGTTATTAATTATAATTTACATTATAGAGAAGAATATATGGAAAAATCTGTTGTAAAATTACTGTTTACTTTAGCTTATTAAAAAATTATTTTATTATAAAATATTGGATATTATTATGTTTATCAGACGAATAATATTTTGAATAAATAAAACACAATAATTTTTAATATTAACCTAGTAATATTGTCAAAAATATTTTGTGTATAAATAATTTTAAAACTTAATTGTCTGTATTTAAAGTAAATTTGTTTTTTAATTGCTATCTTTACCTATATATTCTAATTTATGTGTACATTTATATAAAAGAATTTTCTTCCGGTTCAATTTAAATAATTATACTAAAATAAAAATTTTTTTCAGGACTGTTTTATATACAGAATAGTAATATAAAATATTATTTTTAAACAAAATTAAATTATTTTCAAAATTTCAAGTAATTTATTTTTATTAATACAATAAATAATAAATTTTGTTTAGAAAACGCTGTTTTTAAAAATAAATAAAAAATGACTACAAAAACATACTATCAAAACTAATAAGGCAATCTTCATGTCTAATAAATAAGTATTAGTGCAAATTTTAAGTATATTATAATTTTAAAATAACTTCTCTATATATACTTTACTTCATTTTAGAATTTAAAAATTTTATTATTCCTGATCGTAAATGAGAATTGGAAGTATATGTCAGTAAAAAAATTTTAGAAATAATATTTAGTTTAAAGACTAATTTTTAATAAAAACTTTAATAATTATATTAAAACTTTAATAATTATATTAGAATTTTTGGGATAAATTCAGATTATTTTTAGAATATGTTTTAAAATTCAACTGTTTCTAAAAACTTGATAAGTTAATCAGTAATTTACAAAAATTTGATTATTGTTATTAAAAAAAAGAAGAATTTATTTATTACTTTAAATATTATTTTTTTAGTTATAGTATTAAAATAGATTAAGTAAATAAAAAAACTAATATACCAAGTTATAAAACTACATATTTTTTTAACAAAAGATTCTTTAAAAATAAATGAATTTTATATAATTTTGTAAATAAAGATGAAAGTTTTAATTTATTAATTATTGTTATGTAATTTAGTCAATATTATAGTTATAAAAACCTTACTATAATTTATGGAAATATTTACTATAATTTCTGATCTTTGAAATTTATTTTGTCGTGAAATGTACTTTAGGCCATGAGTTTATCAATCATTTTTTAATTTATAGTATTTTTCGAATTATATAATCAAATTTGTAAAATGTATTTAAATTAATGTTACCATTTGTTTTTTATAAATTTATACTTTATGAAATTTATTGTGATGTATAAAAAATGTATTCATTGTCTTTTAATACATTGTTAATATCAAAAGATTTAATAACAATTATTAAGACTTGAAAAAGTGAATAAATTAGAAAAAATAAAGATTTGCATAGATCTACCAATTTTCATACAATCAAAAATATAAGTATCATAATCAATCATCACTACAACAGTATTACAACTTAGTTTAGGAATAGGCTATTGATGTATTAATACTGTGCGTTATCCAATACTCGTAATCTTTATATTTTTTAAAAGCAAACATAATAATTTATCGACAACTTTAATTGCATGGTATTTTCAAAGTTTTCATACAAATATCTTTTTTTCTAAATAGCTTAATTTTTATATATAATGTCAATAGGAAATTCTTGTAAAAAATTTAAATTATAATATTGTTATAAATAATAAATAATATTCGTATTTTTTTTAAATACATTTAATAAAAAGCATAAAATCATAATAAATATTATAAAAATAGAATAGACATTATTTTTAAAAAATTAATAAATTGATTATCTTTCTTAAACTTGTTATTTGTTAATATATTAATGCAAAAACATTTAAATATTTATAATACCGCTTGATTTCATTCAATTAGTAAATTCATTAGAATCATTTTATGAAAACAATAAATTATGATTTTGATTGTACTTCACATATACATTAATTTCTAGATCAATTCTTAAGCATGTTTATATTATTTTTAAAACAAGAATTGTGTATATACAAAATTTTCCGTAATCTAATCAACAAATTTATGTATACTATACATACCATCAAAACTTTTTTAAATGATCTCACTTAAAATTATATTTTTTATTCTTGAAAAATAAACTTAAAATATTAAGTTATAATTAACATTAAAAAATTCTATTGAAAGTATGAAATATACAATCATTTCTGACAATTATTTTTAAATATATGGTTCATAAATTATATTACAATGATTATTTTTAATTAATTGGAATAGCAAATTTATCCTTATACAAAATTATGATATTTGTAAGAAGATTCTCCATATATTTATCAGAAACTAAAAATTACCCTTTGCTTCTTAGATTCATATTGTAGACTTTCTCCTTCGATTTCTCTTTTCTGTGCTATCTATACATTTACATGATCTATAAGGCTATCATCTACAAATTTAAGTGGAAATAAAAGTTAAAAAATTAAAAAATTAAAAGATTAAAAAATTTAAAAATTAATATAATAAATGGATCACGCAGTAGTATAAATGCATCCTATATATATATGCAGGTGTTAGCATCTCGACTTCTGTGTTCAATAATAATAGAACGCCCATCCATTTTCACAAACTTTGTCCAATCAAATTGCAATTTCTGTATATTCCTCTTTCCCATACTTTTTCCTCTGATACTTTCTACGCATATTGCTTTACGTGTATCAATCGAAGGCTGCCAAACGAAGGATGGCAGGTGCTAGAATCGGGGTAATCGAGTCTACGTCCGTTGTTCCAGATTTATATTGTACGCTTGACCATGTGACACGTGCTCCAATAAAGTAATTTGTTTATTTCCCTGTACTACCGTGGCGACGTGATTTATTCGCGAATGCTGTTTTTAATTCTGAAGAGGCCGGCATTCCCTTATCGCGGAACTACATTCTATCTTTCTTTTACGTTCCATATTGACACGAAGAAAATTGCGGGCGATCCTATAACTATTGCTATATACTGAGACAAGTGCTAGTTTAAGATTGTTTTGTTTTACTATGACGAAATGTTTGTACTTTGTACATTAGATTACATTTCTTATAACTAACCAGATATTTTTTTTTATATATGAACTATATTTATCCTTGTCTGTTTTGTCGTTATCGTTTAGTAGTTATGAAATAATATTTTGATGTAGTTATCTAGAAATGGTAAAGAAATAATATAATCACATAGAATAATTCATTGTTGGTCTATCGTTCATAAAAGGAAAAAATAATAGTTAAAATTAGGTGACATCTATTATCTTACATCTCAATTAGTAAAAGAATATATTTTCTTTCTTAGCGTGATAGATATTGCTGAAGGTAATGAGAAAAATCGTTCCTGATTTTGCAACTACATACTACTTTCTACATGTACAAATAAATTGGAATATAAAGTTATTTAATGAGACCTATTAAATTAAAAATGGGTTATTTAACAAATTCAATGTTGTTACAATTTTCTTCTAGTAACGTTACTATAACAAACAATGTTGAAATAAGTATGATTTATTTAATTTACTTTTAATTTTACGATATTAATTATCTTTTTAGAAATGCATACTAATTTTAATTACAATCAACTTTTGACTATTTTATTTAGAATCTAAAATTGTTGTTTAAAATTTTATAAATAATAAAATTAATTTTAAATATTTGAAAAAACAAATTATTCAAAAAATACAGACATAATAAATCTGGACTAAATTTCATTTAAGATTTATAAAATTAAATATACTTCTACATTTCAGACGATAAATTATTTGTGAAAAGGAAACAAATTCCGTAAACCTAATTAAGATAATAGCGTAAGTAATATATTATTATTGGAACATTTTATTAAAATTAAATACGACATTATTTTAATTTACGTTTTGTTATAGTTATAGTGATAGATGAATTTTTTTTCTAAATATCAAAGCAATTATAAATTTTTACTTTGAACTGTTAACAAGTTGTAAATATAAAAGTTGCTTTAATTTTATTAAAACTTCCCTTTATATCTTATTATATATTTCCTAAATAAATACATTTTATAAATAAATAAATAATTATTTAATAATTACACTCGAGTAAAATTAAGATATTTTCATAGTTAAATATTATATAGAAGAAAAATATTTAAAATTATGAAACGAACTAGCCAAAGTATTAAAATTTTTACGATATACAAAATTAATCAGGAAACATAAAGTTAGAAAGAACAAAGAAGAAAATAGTATATATAATATGAGTGTTATATAATATGAGTTCTTAATTACTGTAGGTTAATTAAAATATACAATACAAGTTTTTTCTTGCGCCTGTGACAGATTGATGCCTGCCTGTATATGCAGTTGCGGTATCTAAATGCGTTGCTTACATGCTTGCATTACGGCAATTATCTGAGACGATAAAGTATACGTACGTATTATTCGCCAATAAAGAGAAACTCTACATGCCCGATTTTGTAGATTTTCTGCAAGTGACGCGACGAAAAACGTACGAGTGTTTATCGGAGCTATTCAATCTACCGTCGCGACGAGTAACACGATAGCTCGAATTCGAAACGCTTTAAGAACTTTACAGTGCAAAGTTCTTTTACTTCTTTTACGCTTTTTTTCTTCGTTAGTGATACATGAATGCTCACTGTGCTGCTTTACTTATTATTAAAAGTATTTTGACTAAGAAAAGAGCATTTTAGAGGTAAAAAAACTCTACTATATACACATACTCGTATCCTTCATTCTTTGGCAAACAATTTAAAATGCACGATATTCTTATTCAATTTGTATAAGAATTTATTAGATACTGATTTTATCGGAGATATTATCAAACAAAAATCTTTTAATACTTTTTCTCGTCTTTCTGGTTGGAGAGCTTGATAAGATTTTTAAATAAAAAGTCTAATAAATCTTTAAGATTACTAAAGGAAAGATCGAAAGAAACGTATAAGAATTTATTGCATCGAGTTAAATCAAATAAAATATAAAATTGATAATCGTCTTATTAGTATACATTATTTATTTATATCAATGATATAGATAAATGTTCCAAGGAAAAATATTTTTACGGGTATCGATGGTGTTAAGTTTATCACATAATTTTGAATTATCTGAATTTATTACCATTATAGTTCCAGGGTTACACGTATCACGATTGTTTGTAAAATTAGCTATTTAAAACATATTCTATTGATACGTTATATAATCATTAATATATTACGCGAATTAACTAAAATTTTATTCAAAATAAACAATTCATAATAATAATGAGTTTTAAAAGAAAAAAATTTTAAACGCCTAAAAGACGATATCAATACTATTTATATAATGAAAAGATACAGTAAAATTGACACTGTTATGTCGTTATTATCAAATTATTAATCTATGATTAATCGTCCAATGTTAATACAAATCATGAAAATTTAGAGAAATTTATTTCAAATTTGTAATAAATTTTATGCAGCGTATAAATAATCGAATGCGATATCGCAAGAAGTATATATCAGATTGCAGTATTTTATTTAACCTATACTAGTTCTGATTAATGCTTTCAAGCATCTTATTAGCTGAGCTACCTCATTGAAGAAATTAATTTTCTTCGCTGTAATTTCTTTTTATTAAATCGATAAATAAATTTTAAGTACTAAGGAACTGAAAAATTATCAAAATTTTTTAATTTATTCCATTGATTCAAAGCTCTATTTAACTATTAATGAATCTTCGATTCGCACGTGAAAAAAATTGCTCGGTTCTCCATTTAAAAAAAGAGTATTTTTTCATTTATGTTTACAAGTTTTGTTCGTATTTGTTCGTATGCATCTCCCGAGTGAACTTTCCCGCATTATCAAGACCTTATCGTTATTGAGCTCGTTAATATCAGCGAGAAGAGTGAACTCGTGGAAGGTACGTAACGCCCTTGCACTGCTTTTTCGCTCAAACTGGTTTCACTGTAATATCTCCTCTTGCTTGCGCGTTTGCTTTCTGTTTTTTCAATATCGATACAGTGGCTTTTATTATTTTATGATGAGAAATATGATTAATCATAAGTACGTGAAAGCTTAAATAGAATATCAATTTATTCGTACATCATCATCAAAATAATGAAGAAATTATTTACCGAATGTAATACTACTAATAATAATCCTAAGGGCTAGTCAAATCGTATACGATAAACAGTTTTTGTAAATTAAAAAGTTTCCATTTTACAACTCGATGAACAAACAAATAGTTTTATAGCGAATACTTTTTATCTAATGAATAAAAGTTATTTTAATATAATAATGGTAAAGCATAAAAACTTTTGAAAAATATTATTATAAACTATTCGATACAGCATTTGAGAAAATATGTTACAACTATTATTTTTGCCATGTTTCTTATATTATATCTTAAAATTCCGTAATTTAATTAGTTATAATTTTTTAATTGAATTTAATTAAGAAATTATTTGTCGATCGTAATATTATAAACTTTGAATATTTTTTATGTGTGAAAATATATTCATATTTCTACCAAACTTTTCAAAATTTTCAAATAAAGATAAAAAACGATGTGTAATACAATTTTTAAATTTAATTTGTGTTTACCCTACAGTAACAATACAAAATCAAATTAGTCTAATATAAAAAATATTACCTTCAATATGATCATGAATATTAAATTCAGTTGCGAGGTAAATAATTAGGTTAATAACTGATAAAAATATAATAAAAATATCAAGCTATAACCTGGGTTTTATCGATTTAATTTTTTATTCAATACATTGTAATGACACATTTGTCAGTTTATTAAATATTTGATTGGCTGTTGATATATCAGTTCATGTGATTGAGTTTTGCTTTTAGATTAGTATTTTATAAAAATGAAATAGTCACTCTATTATTATTAATTAGATTTATTTAAAAAATAATTAAAATATATTAAAATAAATGTTTATTACAAAACAAATTTTTTAATAAACTGTCCGAATAGTTTGTATTTCCTAATCTAAGCATACTACTTTGCAATTTCTTTCTTACGTTTTTTGTTTTTGTTTTTTCTATTAAAATGAATATTTTTCTTATGATTATGATATATAAGTAATAATAAGAATATTATATAAATTTAAAATAAATATTTTATAAAAAATAATATTTTTTATATTATTAATAAATGTATAATGATATTATATATAATAACTTACATAACGAAGAGGATTTTTTCAAATAATCGTATACATGACTCACCTGTAAAATAAAAATATATTTCAATTATTTACATATTTTTAAAAGTAAATTACAAAAGTATACTTAAATAGGTCTTTTAAATAATAATTTATAGTATTGCTTTAATGCATAAATATTATTTTAGAAATATTAATAATAATTTATAACAAATTCAGAAGATATTTTAAATTTGTTAGAAAATGTCCTTATATAAGTTAGAAGGAATGATGCTATAAATTAAAACTAATTATTAAAAAAGTTTTTATTTTAAAAATTGAAAAATTAATTTTCAACATTTGTCCAAAAAATTGTAATATAAATAATTCTATGGAAAATAATAATGATAATAATAATAATATATAAATAAAGTTGAATCTATTACGTAAGAAGTTGCTTTGAAAATTTATTCTGAAAATTCAAATTATCGACATTCTCATCTAAAAATGTATGTATAATTGGTTCATGTATTCACTACTCAAAGTTTTCCGATAATCACATTCCAATACACCGCAAAGACCGTTAGATCCAGTTAGAGACATACTAATCTGCGAACGATTGTAAAGCTAGTTAATAAGGAAGGTTTTTATCGTCGCATCTCTCTAAGATTCAATCGTGAGTCATAAAAAAGACTTGAACTCCTGAGTTTTTATTATTTTTGACTGCACTGATGTTTATTGAGTATTCCTAATATATTAATAATTTTATTATTAATTATATTAACCCAATTGATTTATACTTTGATTAAGTGACTACTTGTAAGATACTGTTTAATTTATTTACTTTAACATTTTTCGTTGGTATTTTCTTGAATAAATAGAAGTTACTATTAAAATCAAAAACATTTTTTTTAAAAAAACAATCAGTTATGATAAACAACAATAATATTCAATTTTATAAAAAATAATTGTTTATATAAAAATAGTATGATGTTTGGATTTGGCATTTATCTATTCATTATTATCCATTATGAAACAGTAGTTAATCAAACAAAAAAAAGATAAATAATTACTTTTATTCAAATAAACATGTATTATAATTATTTTAATCTCAAATAAATACACTTTTTTTAATTGCAATTTAAATTTTAATTTAAATGTAAAAATTACAAATTAAGAAAATGAAATAAATTATTGATACTTTATTTATTACACAAATTTAAAATTTGTAAAATCTATTTAAAAATAAAAAAAATAGATTCAACAATAGTTGTATAGTAAATCTATTGATATTTTAAATTATATATAAGAAAGAAAACAAGGTAAGATTAGATCCTCGACTGAATCATTTTATAAAAAATAATGTAAAAAAAAATGTTATTGTTAAAAATTTGTACAAAATGGTCGATAAAGAATAGTCAATAATTCTTAAAATCCCTTTTTTTTTAATTTATTTACCTATATTAAAAGATACATCTTTCGTACAATAAAAACTTTAAGACAAATAATTAAAGTAAGTCACGTTTGTTCTTAGTTTACATATTTATATCTATTATGTAATAAAAAGCTATTGAAATTTAATAATTTATAATAGATATATTTTTTATTCAACTATAATATAAACTATTCGTAGACTCATTCTTTAAAATATATTTATTATAATATTGTAATATTAAGCTTATTATTAAATAAATCATATAACAAAATTTCAATAAAATTATTTTACAATTTATTGCAATATATTAATTTTGTATACTCAAAAAGAAACATTATTTAAAACATATATTTAATAAATCTCCTAAATAATAAAAAAGTATGTTTTAATTTACTATTAAATTTAGTATTTTTAATAAAGAAAGCTAATCAAATATTAGTAAAACCATTCATTAATTATTGCTGGAAAATTATTACTTGCTTATGATTCTTAATAATACTTTTATTTTTGTTTTAATATTATCAATGATTATTATTGATAATATCCACTGATAGATAATTTAGTAAATAGTTTTTAACACTATAAATAATGTAATTCGATATTTATAACATCAGCAATTCATAATGATCGAGAATGATTTAACATGTTGATAAATAAATATATTATTAGTTCTGTGCATTCCAATTTGTTATATTAATAAAAAATATATCGCCTGTATAAAAGCGTACATAAGTTTTTAAAACGTGTCATTAAATGCCTATCATTATTGTAAAATATTTTAAATATTATCTAGGCGTAGAAAATAATTCATTTTTCAAAAACTTGATCAATAGAGTAATTATAAAATTTAAGAAAACTTATTATTTGTTTTAAAAAATGTTAATATCAATTTATAATCTGTTTTAAATCGTTTCTTAATTAATGTAAAAAATATTTAAATTTAGTTTTAAAAAATTTGATTAGTTCATTACTTAAAGGAATATTATAAATAAATTTTATACATTTTTATTAAAAAAACATTGGAAAGTATTTTTAATATTACAATAAATTAGACAACTATCTTTTTAAAAAATTTGTTAAAAAACTTTAAAAACTTTTCAAAGTTAATTTAATTTTTTTAAAAAATCATATAAAACGGTTAAAAATAAATATTAAAATTAAATACTTACAAGAATGTATAGTATGCATGTTTAAATGCTTTAGAATTGCCGATTTTACAGTAGATTTGTACACTATTGCAGATATTTGTGGGATTTCACGGGGATATCCGACCACATCGTATTTGATTTCAAACCCGATGAATTAAATTATATTGGGCATTTTTTCTATTAAAAGTCAAATTCATAATCAAAAATTTTTCTCAGATTTTTATTACAGCAGTACTGGAATAATTGAATCCGTTCGAATATTTAAAAATTTAGGAGAATAACATTAAACACATATAAATTTCTTCGTGGCTTCGACCCTTTGTATTTTTATTGTTCATACATAAAATGTGATATTTTATTAATCATTTACGAATTAATTACATAATTTAAAAATCGCATCAATAATATAATTTTTTTAAATAAATAGATTTTTTTAGTATGTATTAAATAAGCAATGAAAATATTGAATGATTGTCCGAGTGGTAAGATGATTAAGTTTTAAGGTAGAATCAGAATAAATAATGCCAAATCATTAAAAAGAACAAATGAGGCTTTAATTTTTTTAAATATATAACTTTTGTACAGATTTTGTAAATTACTCATCTTATGAAATTTAAATTCGAAAGATTGAAACAAGTTGTTTTAATACACATCTATGTATGTATTCGCGAGAGAATAATAATAAATAACTTGTTGAAAATAAAAAAAATGTAAAAGTATCGAAAAAGTTCAATTGGAAGACTAATATAAATTACGCATGACTATTAATAACAATACAGTTTTCCTTAATAGTGAGATCAAAAATAACCTTGTGCTTTTTTATAAATTGCGAAATAGCCGAAACAGTCATCAAATCATAATTGAAAGTTCGCGAATGCATGATATAATGGTCGCTTATAGTATGCACGAACGTTGTGTATTAAGAAACCGTGACGGCACGTCGAGATGGTCACGTTTCCGAGTGCTGAATTCAAATATGGCTCGACCTTATGAAACCTATTGAATATCTTCTATTTCTACTTACTCTTCATGATACACATTGCTTTGAATACACTGTACATATCCGATGTATTTCCGCTTCTGCGAAGTTAACAGTGAATAGAGAACAGTTTTGACTACATTCGCAAAGCATGGACTTTAAAAATCTGTATCGTATTACAGAATTGTTGAGCTTATATACGTTAACCGAAGTCGTAGATATGTTCTGTTCCGATTTGCATGATTTATTTTGTAATCGTGAAAGATATTTCTTTTATGATCAATGTATAAGATGCATTCTTCTAATTAAATAACATTCAATTCAAGACGATCAAATTTATTTTGTAATGCGATTAAAATTATATTTTCAATAAACGAAAAATTTAATTATTTATATTAAAAATAAAAATATTGTTTCAAAATTCAAAATTAACATTATTAATTGAGATATACATAGCGGACCATATTAATTTTTTAGTACGTGTACTTAAATTTTACAATAAAAGATAAAAATAGATTTCAGCCGGTCATTAGGATTTATGGTCAATTAAAATTTGTATAATTCAGAATCATATTTCTCTCAGATTTTGAATTTTGAAGATTATCAAAATATGTTTTATGGTAAAATATTTATTATATTAATATTAAAAACGAAAAAATGAAAATCTTGACGATGATCGATATGATTTTATTTTTAATAATTCTATACACGTTTTCTATTTGTAATTATTTTACTTAATTGATTACATCAATATACTTCTTGTATTATACCTTATTCATGTTTATATATCTATTTATTAAAAAATAGCAATGGAATTTTATCAATTAGAAATTAATAATGTTTCTTCTTTTATAATAAATTTGCATTTGATGACTTATATTGTAAAATAGAAGATTTAACCTAAAAACTAATGACTCAATTATTTTGACTGTATTATAATATACTCTCGTGGCTATTTTTCATTCGTCATTTTTACTAAGCAAGTTTTCTTATTAATACTGTGCAATTGGATATCGAAAAATGAGAAAAAAGATATAATCATGGATATTACTTTTAATATGATAGCTTATATGTCTCTATACTTAAAATAATACTCTTGATATCATATACCTATAACTCTTATCATAAAATTATAATGAAACAATTAATATAGAAACTAATAGCAGAATTATCGCATAAGCCAATGCATTGCACTTTAGCGGAATATACATCAAGAAACATTATGTCGATGATGAGTGTAATAATAATCTTGTATATAGAAAGCGTGAAAAGGAAGCACATATGCGATAGTTTCATAGGTCTTTGGCTCACAAATTAGAGATTCATCTATATTTAATTAATTTATAAATTATATACATAAATCAAGGATTTCATAATAAATGCGAGTACATTTTTTACTTTATTAATTTGACCGAACAGAAAAATTAAACTATGTTCATTTTTTACTATTTTAATTTTTATTTCAGTTATTATTCTATATAGTAATATTGCAAAAATTTATAACATGTATTATTTTTATTAAATCATACAATTAAAAACAATTTTTAAATTTTCAATTACGGATTTTTATTTTAGATATTTTGTAATGCATTATTTTATTTGCCATATCTCGAATAACTTAATATTATAAAACAAAAAAAACAATTTATTTTTTCAAAATATTATAAATATTTTTTGCCTTATTTAGAAATAAATATCCGATAAATAGAAAATAATAAAAAAATATTTTAAAAAACTAATAAATGCAGATTCAAATAAACATTATATCTTTAAAATAAATAAGTTATAAATATAATTATTGAGAATGATGTAAAATATAATCAACGGTTTCATAATGATAAAAAATAGGTTTAGTGAAAATTATAATATAAATATAAATAAAACTAAATATGACATATATTATAATAATAAATATTAAAGAATAGCTATTTTTCAATGAACATCTAAAATATAAAACTAAAATGCTATGAATCGATAATATTTATTCATGAAATTGAATTTCCTTTTTCGAGAATTATTTCTTGTTTTGAAATTTTATATTGTCGCTTAGTATTATACATAATATTATATAACTCATTAGACGAGTTTACAATTATCGTGAATTCCAAGATTTTTTAAACGATAGAAAAAGTTTGAAAGCCCAGAAAGAAAATTTTTTGCGATTTACCGCACTGTAAAAAAGTAAATTACATAATATGTTTCAAAAAAGAAAAAGTGTAAAATGCGAGTAAAATCAATATCGATTATTTATATTTATTACATTTATTACATTTATTATTCTGTCCGAGTGGAGATATCACGAAGCTTGCGAGTAATTTTTAACTTGCATCGAATTCGCTTCCACTCGTAATTCTGCGGAGATACAAAGATACGTAAAGACGTACGAGTCGGCTCATCCCGGGTACAAGGCGATAATGAACGTAAATTCGGGGGATTACGGAGACGAGAACTATGGGTTTGTTGTAAACGCCATCAGCGACTATACGACGACCGACACACTTGCAAAGCGCGCGAGATGAGAGAATCTCGCGCAACGATAAGCCGTCGGGCTCTGCTTAAACACCTTACGGGTATCCCGTGTCGTGTACATATGTACGCATTCACCTCCGTAGGAAACTCCTTTCTTCGCTTTTATCGCTTGTTTTGAAACCGGACGATCCACTTAATGACTCGCAATCCGATCGGATCTTAATCTCGCGTGGGCTGTGCTGTAAGGGCGACGTAGACTGACGTTGCAACACCCTTTTTCTTTCGCGTCTACGATGTTGCGTACGCACTCTTGCGATGGCATTACCGTTTCTAACAGATGGTAGCTTGTACTCGCCTTTTTTTCTCGCTTCTTGGATCTTAAAATGATTGTTTATTTCATAGGTTTTATGAAAGCTCGCGACTTTGAACGCATCAAATTATGGAGTACGGTTTTGTCTTTTCCGTTAGTAAACATGTATCTCGTGAAAATCTCGAAACGAAAGACTTCTTATATCTCAAAGAACGTGTATCGTCAGTGCTTTAATCGATTAAATGTAATTAAGGCTAACATACGAACGCTTCGAGTTATATCGTGTGTCATATATCAAATGAAAACAGGCTAAACAATTTCAGTGTTCAAATGTAAAATGAAGTTTCAAAGTTGTAAAATTAAAATATATATTAATTTATATTTTAAAAGATAGATATTATTAAAAAAACAATAATAATATTTAAAAACTTAATCGAAACAATATTATTATTTTTTTTAATTTATTCATTTACTGTATTAAAAAAAATATTATAAAAAATTCATTCTTTGATTGAATTAAAAAAATATTGAACAAAAATTATTTTATTTCTTGTATAAAATTTAATATAAGCTATATATTTTTAAATTAAAGAATACAATAATCTTAATCGTTACAAATTTTTCATAGTACATCGTTTAGGTTAGATCTTTATGTAAATCCAACACATTATTCGAATTAAGTTAAATGATAATAATAATGAATTTTTCAACATGTTAATTTTATATAAATAATGGTAAACAGTAAACTGTGATCATTTCTAAATGAAATGATGTAAATAATAAAGTAAAATATAATAAAATATATATTTTTAACATGGATTTAATATTTGATTTTTTTATCCTTTCCTTTTTAATTATTAAGAATTTCAATAGGGTAAAAAGCGAATGTTCGTTACTAGTTTTCAATCGCTGTTACAATTTATGAAAACACGTATTTTATTTTTCTATTTGTCCATCACTCTCGCTTTTTTTGTATATTTTTTTGATTTTTTTTGTTTTACTTGTCTCTTTCCATCACATTTTTTCTCTCCATCTCCATCTTTGATTCCATCGATACATTTCCTTATTTTTTCTCGCCTACTCTTTCGCGAACCGAACATATCATATCTTATATATTATAATGTTACGTGTCTTAACCAAGAACTCATTGCATTACATACTCTCTTAAGTAGAATGTAAAAGAATGAGAGGCGGCAGTCCAGCAAAAGAAAAATACGAGAACCGACGTGCAAAAAGTGTCAAGCATCTCTTTATAGATCCGACACCGCATCAAACTACTGTACACGTGTCTATATGTATGACTATATGTATGACTATATGTATGACTATATGTATGACTATATGTATCAGCAGTGTTAGCTTCGTGTACATCTCGCACTCCTACGTATGCCTTCGCTGATTTTATCAATAGACTCCCTTGTGCCCTGGTCTTGTTCGCTCTACCGTCAAGCCGTTCGGCGTTGATCCCGCGACGCTTTATCTCGTTTTCTCTCACGGAGTGACGAACACGATGACGAGGACAACGACGACACGATGATGAGAAGAAACGGTAGAAATGGAGAAGAAGAATAAGAAGAACACAGCTCGAGGCCGATTTCTTTTTTCCACTAAAAAATAATACTATGCGGAACGGCGGCAATGCTCTCGTCTCTTCATTTCTTCCGTTTAATACATACGTGACTTTAGAGTCGAACGGTCCCGGGCTCGAGCTTGTCAGAATCAATCAGATATGCTCGCAGACTAAGGTGAGGCGGAAATAGAAATGACTCACCGGGTCAGATGTGATCAGCGAACTGTGGTATTGTGCTGATTGAACGATAAATATTTCTCCTTGTTGCGTGGAGAAGACAGCGTGATCGATTTATTTCATTGGCTTATTATTTTTACTCGGGAGTTTCAAATGTTTTAAATAACTGATATTACATATAGAATATTATTCATTGTCCAATCTTTTCCTTTCTGATTATATGAAATATCTCTATTAGTTATTAATCTAGATTAAAAATGATGAATTATTACACATTTGCCTAAACGTTCTTTCTCAATATCTTATTAATTTATCATTGTAACGGCTATATATATCTAATGTGCAATGACTGTAAAAAATCTAAAGGACTTACTATTAAATTTATCAAAATATTACACAATAAAAATAAAATATAATTTTAAACGTTTACGAGAAATTCTACGGGTTAAAACTTTGCGTTTCCGAAAACTGACAGCACGAAAATTTTGAATCGATACCAATACGTATAAATACATAGTGAAGATATTTTAAAAGTAATCGATAAAAAAAATTATAAACGGTCGTAGGTAAAAATCAGGAATCTGTTGCAATTTTAATAAATTTCAAATATAACAAATTTTTAAATAACGCACAGATAATTGTAATATAAATTTCAAAAATTTAAATAAACGTACCGAAACATATTTTAATAAGATTAAAATCATTTACGTGGAATTTTAATTTTATTAATGCTTGGCTTACGTATTAATTCTACGAATCTTAAAGTTCCTTTCAACTTTATTTATTTCATAATTATGAAACTATAAAAAATATTTAAAATAAAAGAATAATATTTTGGTAAAACAAATTCGGAAATATTTGAATTCTCCTATTTTATAACATAAACATGGACTAGTTTCGATCGATTTAACCCGTAAAAAAGGAATCGAGGAAAAAATTGTGAGGAAACGATCTCAAAGTAGTCCGTTCTAAAATAATCGGATGAAAATGAATCGAAAAAATATTCAATAAGTATCCTCGTATTTAATATTCAATAAGATAAGGTTATTTATGGGATAGAATTAAGCTTTTAAGCTGGCACAATGAGGTAATCTCAAATCCAATTTGCGGACTCGGTCTCGATGTAATAATACTCTGCATAATAATAATGCTCTTTCCAGCGTCCACCCACGCAGTAGCCTCCCTCGATCACGAGATCACGCAGACTCGCGCGCGAACTTACATCGACGAAAGTAAAAATGAAAAGCGTGGCTAAGTTCGTTGGTGCGCGTAGAAAAAAAGGGAGCGAGTAGGGAAAAAAAACGCTGCACCAAACGAACCATGCGGTGCGGCACTTGCGTATCGAGGAACGACGTCTTGCTCGTGTACCCGAGGTATGCAGAACGAGAGCGCACATGTTGGTACACACGCGCGAGTGAGTCCGGCGAGTCTAATTAGGCGAACTTTAACTCTCGGTCTATTTCTCCCGAGCGAGGGCTGCAAAAAACGAGCGAGCTTTCATCGTTGTTCGTGTACTTGACTCGACGCGTTCGTGTATTCGCGGTTGATCCGATCGTAGCTTTCGCGCCTGATCAGTTTTGAAATGTCGTTCGTCGAGTTTGAGTTTGATTTGAGAAGGTGAGCGAGAGACTGAAAAGGAAACATTTATAAATCGAACGCGTTTACAGCGAGTTCCGCGAAAATCATTGCTCCGGAGCTTTTCGCGCTTTTCCTTTATATTCCAAAACAAACTTGTGTCGCTAAGTGGGTATTTCATTAATAAAGATTTCCTCTTGCTATGATAATTGATTGAATAATTACACGTTAGTTCGTATCTTTTCAAATTTTCATCGCGCTTTAAAAAATATTTATCTATACTTAGTTAAAATTTATCTTTGCTACGATACCAACGTAATTTACGCCTTTTAAAATGCATGCGGGTAATGCGGGATATCTTTTGATTATAGGGTAATAAATTTTTTCTTAAATTTAGTTGAATACTTGCATCGGTATATTTCTCAAATGGAATTTACATTCAATTTATCCAATGCAATTTTTAAACGTATATTTGTAGTCTAGTTTACTCTTAAACTTAAATTAGAATATATTACAGAAAGACGAATTGTTGGATCGAAGAAAAACAAAAGGAAAAAGTGCAGAGAGCGAGAATAAGAATAAAAAATATGAATAAGTAATCATCTTACGTAAGTATAATTTTATATATTTATTAATTTTTATATTTATATAAAAGTCCGTTAAAGTATCGATTTACCGAAATGATTTTGTTTTTATATTTCATTTATCGTTTTTTTGTAATTTTATAAAATTTTAAACATTTTAATTTCATTGCTACGTTTAAATATTTTCTTAATTAAAATATTTATAAATATCAAAAATTATATATGCATAAATTCAATGATTAATCGCAACTTTACAGATTTGAGTTTTCACCAGAGGTAATTAGATTTATAGCGCAATCGATCGATCTATCAAAGAACTTTAGACAGTACCGCGTGCATAAATCTTTTGAAGTTATTTAAATATCTGAAACTATAAAATTTTCAATAGAATGATTACAAACTATCATTGATTTGAAAATTAAGAATAATATAAGTAATATCATTTAATAGAAATTGAAGTCTATCGCTTAAATATTTGCAAAAAGTTGTATCGCATATTTTTAAATTCATTCTAAATTAAAACATTTTAATAGTAAAGAAAGTAATGGAAATTTAAAATTAGAAAACTCAAACTTTGTTGATTGGTAAGAGATGGTCCAGTTGCGGGAAGTAGAAGGAAGCGGAAGAGAAATATAGAAGAACGTTGTCGCTTTATGAATGAGTCTGTATAAATGGTCGGTCGGCTTTTCACTCAGGGAAGAAAAACGTGGATTACAAGTGGCGGTAGAGGAGGAAGAGGAGGAAGAGGAGGAAGAGAAGGAAGAGGAGGAAGAGGAGGAAGAGAAGGAAGAGGAGGAAGAGGAGGAAGAGGAGGAAGAAGAGGAAGAGGAGGTGGGGGAGGTGGAGGAGGTGGAGGAGGTGGAGGAGGTGGAGAAGGTGGAGGACGAGCAGCAGGAGGAAGAGGACGAATAATGCTCCGGCAATTACGTTCGCTCTGCCGATCGGTTTCATGTTATTAAGTGCGGCGTTTGCGTGCCTGCGCGTGCATGAATTAGCGATTAATAGCCACGGCGACCTACCTTGGTGGTTAGGAGCACGCAAAGTGGCTCTCATTTTAACTCGATTATCACGATAATTTATTTTAGGCGGTACCTTTTCTTTCATTCTTCCGATCGTCGATTCTCTTTTTACGCGTCCGGATAAATTATTTACTTAGCTGTTTGATGTCTGATGAAACTCGATGCAACGCGAGCATTTCCCGAGGGATGAGAATACACGTTTGTTTTTTTTTTTTATTTTCTTTAATATCTGTAACTACGCTTCCTTTATGTTTTATTAGTGATGAAATTACTCAAATGTGGTTACAACGAGAACTTCGATTTTTTCTTTAAAAGTGTTTCTTTAACAATGTCGTCGAAAAAATATTAAGACAACTCGTGTGGATAAAGTTTCTTTTTAATTCGATTTCTTTTCAAATAATATTTCCATGAATTTATATTTATATTTATTATATTTAAATTATTACTTATTTATTAATTTCGTAAATATACATACATTAAACTCGTTACAAGATCATTTATAATACTCTATTTATAAAATTCGTTAATTATTCCAAATGTCAAGCTTATTTTACTTTTCGTCTATTGTATGAAACGAACGATTAATTTATTTTTCCAAATCTTTAGTATTGATCATTTTCTGTTAATTCTAATTACTTTATTAACATTTTTTTTATGTGTCGATTTCTATTATAGAAAAACAAAAATAAATATATTTATACATGTACAATAAATCATTTGAGAAAATATAATACTTGTGTTAATTATTTATTGTATCAAAATTATTTTTATTACTTTTATATAAATGAATTTTTAAGAAAATTTAAGGTTCTTTATTTAAATTGATATTAATTAAAAGTATTTGTAAATTTCAACTGCTGCGATTATAAAGTGACATTTGAACTAAAATCCGTTTTAAGTCCATGTTGTAGCATAAATGGTTGGGATGATCATATATGTTCGTGAAATGATCAAACGAAGCGATAATCTGGACAATCGATTTATCAGATCGGTAGTCTTTACCGTCGTCGCATATATTTCTGTTATGTTCGACAGCGAAAATGATGGGATATTGAATGAAATAGTTAGCTTTACGCTTTCATCATCGTGCGCTGCGATCTAAACACCTATGCCGGTTTCGGCATCGATTATGATACGCTTTCTTCTACAGATAGGATCGAATTTAATGTTGGTAGGATATAATTTGAAGAATTCTCTGCGATGAAAAATAATGTACATACGGTATAAATTTTTAGTTTAACGGAATCTTAAATTTCGAAGAACGATTTGATTAGAATACACGATGAAATGTGGTTCAGAATTTTAAAACTACTTGTATATTATAAAGAAAGATTAAAACGATATATTATATATATTATATAAGAAAAATTAAAACGATTTTTTGATCGTTATTTTAGTTCATCATTCGATTAAAATAATAGTATAATCAAATTAGTATCTACAATATTTAATAACTTTAGTTCTAGAACACTTGCAATAAAATATTTGCAATATTAAATTACAACCATATTCGACTATATATAATTTTTTGCTCTTACTATAAAAAAACGGTATAATTAATTATTTAAATTAGTTGTACACTGATAATTAAAACTACGTCACCACAGAATATATATTTTACTATACATATATCAGTGATTTTCAACACATTAAATATATGAGAATTAATTTTAATTTAATTTTACAATAACTGTATATTCAATAAACAACTATGAATAATAAATAAAACTTATCATTTATATAAAAATATATAGTTACAATGAAATATAGTCAAAAGCTTAAATATAAAAAACTTTTTGAAATTACCATAAAAGAAATTTTAATAAAAATTACGATAAAATATAAATATGAATTAATAAAACAATATTTCGATTAAGAGAAAAGAACTAAAGTATTAAATAAAACTGCATCTCATTCTTTTCTTCGTATATCTCAAAATTATTTAATTTTAATCTAAACTGCAGATAATAATTTTCTGTTCTATTTATTATATATCTGTACAAAAAATATTTTATATAAAAAAAATTTTCATAAAAACTGTTTTGAAGAATTATAGTTTATAGGCATCCAATTAAATATATACAATATAACACACGCATTCTTATAAAACATTATATAATATTAACGTCCAGCTTATCTTAATATGTTAACGATTAATAGTCTAATTTTATTAAATATGTTGTAAAATATACTCATACATACAATATAGTTATTATGTTAATATTATTTACAATTTAATTTTAAATTATTAAAATTAATTAGAAAAATATAAAGTTTAAAAAAATTTATCTATGATTACATAAATAATATGGATTTTTTGGAGTATGATATACTTTGCAATAGATTCGAATGCACTTCTTATCGAAAGACGAGAATTCGGTCAATCGAAGAGTCTCTTTAAAAATTAAAATAAGAACTTCTCATCGCTCTGGTTTATCTGTGCTACTCGCAGTGACCGTTCCATTCCCTCTTTCCACGAACTGTGATCACTAACCCACTAGTGCATCCTTCCTCTTAGATACACTTCTTCTAGTTGTTCCACCATATGACTAGACTCGTACGATGCAATACACCGTACATTGTACGTTGTTTTTCAGTATTTCATAGTTTTAATTTACACTTCATTTTCTTTCATTTTTTATTGAAATAAATTTATTGTAAAAGGTAGTTTTTTATTCTTATATATTATTTTTCAAGGGAAAATTATAAAGAATCGAATTATCACTTTATACGTTGTACATGTATTTAATTAAAATCATATACAATTAAACATAATATGAACTATTATGAAATATATATTGTATTAAATATTTTTTGTTAATGTATAAGGTAATGTTAAATAAGGTATACAAATACTTTTTTATAGAATAATACTTTTAATCTATTTTAAATTATTGTGATATAATTATTTAAAATTCGGATATTCACATTAACCTCGATTGACATTATAATAAAAAGCCAGTAATCTAGTGAATGAAAATAATCTTAGAAATTATAAAATCTTCAATATTAATTTTTTTTTAATTCAAATCGTATTTATCTCAACAATATGTCAACGAAAGATTAATTTAAAATTTTCTTTAATAAAAAAAAGGAAAATCAGAACTTTTTTATTTCCAAAAGTCTATTCGTAACTTTAATAAATTAATGTAAAAGAACGTAATTTTATTATATAAATTATTAAAAAAGCTTATCAACGCTTAGATAAATAGTACAGATAGTTTCAACGAATAGTGTAATATCAACAAGAAGAGAATATCTAAATTGCGCTACTTGGTTAGTCATGAAGAGTAAGAAAAAACGTCATCACTTTCCTCTTTCAAGAAGCTTTCAGAGTGACCGAATTCATAGTTTTAATATGCGTTATCTCAAACGTTACTAAGTAAAGTAAAAGAAAAAATATTTTCCACCAATGTATTCGCATTGTACATAATTTTTCCTCTCAAAATTAATGTTATAATCTGATATCAACACTTTTATTGTTTTATAATTGTATACAATATTATAAAAAACATGTTAGTATCTAAATATATACGTAATTATATATACGATAAATTTTGTTTATTATTAATGCTTTATAAAATTATCATAAAATTACAAAAAATAATTCAGGATTTTATAATAGAAATAACAATTTAAAAGATGCAAATATACATTACATGAAGTATATTAAAATTTTTTAGATAGTTTAATGTAAATACATTAGAATAAAGAATACAACTCAGAAGCGAAAATAGAAAAGTTTCTCCACACCTTTCCTTTTCGCTTTCTTCAACAAAAAGAAGTACATAATTATCAATCATTTGCACAATTATTTCTATTTTTTCAATGTTACTATTTTATTAAAATATTTAATTCGTTTTGGAAAGAATCATGTTACAACTTGTAATAATGCAATTTTCTTCAATATTTCATAATATAAATTTTTAATTAAATAATGTTTATTTATATAAACCCAAGAAATACAATATATTTTTTTTACAATCATAATAAATCAATACATATTATACAATTTGTATAACATATTATTTATGACTAATGCGCTGCCATATATAACGAACGCAGTCTTACAGTTTATATATTTTTTTTAATCAATATTTTCATTTTTTTTTGTGAAAATTTATTATGGGAAAACAAATTGTTTGGTAACATTTTTTTACAGTTTTATTTATAAAAAGAAAATGGGTAATCTAAAAAAAACTGTACTATTTCATAATATAAATTATAATAAATTTATTATATAAATTTACACTGTACAATTTTAAAAACCATGTGTTCTAATAAATATACACTTTAATTTTTAGGAAAATATATATTAATAATTAATATTTATATAATAAATATATATTACATTAATAATTAACATATACAATAAATATATTACATTAATAACAATAAAAGTTTCTTTAATAATATGTATATTTTCATATGAATAATAATCTTACTTTTTCGGATGTTTATTACTGATTTTTTATTTTAAATTTAGTTACTTGATAATATAAAGCATTATGTAATAGGTACATTTATATTGTGTTAAAATCTAACCAACATTTTTCAATAACTTAACACGTAACATATAATTCAAGAGATGCTATTTATAAAAGTACAACAATGCCTACATGTTTAAAAATTAGTTTAAAAGAAAAACTTCTAATTTTAAATACTCAACCTTCATTTAAGTTTATTAACATAAAACAGGAAGTAAACTTGTATGGGATTTAAAAATCCAGTGCTTCCCGTAGGTTGAGCATCCAGTGGTGGATAATTAGAAATCCAATGTAGGCGTGAATTTATTATAGTTTAACAAATTATATAATCATGTTTAAAATTGATCTCTTTGTAGATATATATTATTCACAAGGTTTATTCGACAAAAGATTTCAACTTATCAAATATTAATAATCAACTTGTAATTTTTACAAATTAAATGTATAAATAAATCAACCATTTTTAATTTTTAATTTTCAATGTTTTAATATACAATTCTTTCGTTGTATCCTTTGTATTTAAATAATAATTTATTGTTAATATTATAAATGTACGAATAAACTATACAAAATCCTAAAACATATAATTGGAAATAATGTTTTTATAGTTATATACTAGTCAATCTTGAATCTTTAAAGAGATAATAATATTTCAAAATTCATTAAAGCTGTATTATTATTATTTTTATAAAATTATGCGTGTACTTTGTTTAGAATAAAAATTTGAATATTTTTAAGTCAATATAATTTATAATAAAAAAATATAATTTATCGTTTAAAATATTTTGCAATTATTATTATTATTATAAATGTTTAAAATATATAAATGTCATGTATAATTTTTCATTATAATATTCAAATTATCCTATTTTCTTAATACAATAATCATGTTATCATTTATATTAAATATCATGATTAATTTTTACATCAAATAAATCAAAATTTTTTAATTTTTATAAAAATAAGAGTATGTTTAAAATCATTTATAATTTAAAATCATTTCAAAATTTAGATACACTTTTAAATATGTGCAATACTTATTTAAACACCCAGGCAAGTAGATTTTAATATTTTTAAATGTAGTTAAATATTAAAAATAATTTAGATTTATAATAAATAATATTAATTAATAATCTTTTATAAAGATATCTATATATCTTTAATCACATTACTAACAATATGTTGACAAAAAGACTAATTAGTAATTAAAAGATTATTATAAAATAGAATATTAATAATAATTTAAGATATTTTATGTATGTTATGTCATACGAAAATAAGAGATCTTATTTTTCATGATCTCTAAATAAATATTTTCTATTGCTTGGAATATATCTATAAATCCATAACTGTACCTTGATGCTTTGACAATATTTTTTTAAATAAAAATAGATGTAGGAATTATACCAATGCCAATTACTACATCTTGACACACACGAGCGCGCACACATACACTCACGGGCAATCTTATTTAAGCAGGTACCCGAAACACACTTATTTACATTTAACACAAACGACTGTAAAACAATTCAATTTCAAAAACTTACAATATAAATAAATAACGTCATATCGTGTAGATTAAACTAAACAATTCTGTTATATACAATTTTGATTAAGAAATATAATTTGATTTTTTTTATTACATTAATAATTAATTATACTTATAATCTGAATCGTCTATTAAATATCTACATGTAAAAAAAGTTAAATAATTGAATTAAAAATTAATCAACAAACAGTTTATGTAAAAAATAAATGCTATAAAAATGAAAAAATATTATTTTTACATGTATACTATTAATAAAATTACATGCCATATAACATCTCTAATTAATATAAATTACCTAATAAGTGAAATTTGTATTAAACTAAAATGAATATTATTTTCTTACATAAATTTATGAACACGATAATTTCTTTTGGATATTATCAAAGAAGTCATTGTTTCCGTTGCACCGAATAACTATGAATCTATCGAACAAATTGAAATAATACCAAGAATTTGCAAATAATAATGGATTCCACGATTGTCGAAAAAGTTATTCTTTTACCTGTACAAAAATTCACGGGGCGTGAACTAGTCAAGAATCAACTATCGAATATAAAGTGACATACGCCCTTCTCTCCCACCACTTGTCAACCCTTTAACAATTAATAATTCTGATTGGGTTTACCATTATAGTAATAAGAGTTATGCATTATTGAATTAAGATCAGAAGACGATCGGAGTCTAAAGAGTGCAGTACTCGAGTTCAACGTTTCTGAGTAATTCTCAACACTGTTAAGCTAAATATTTAACCAAGAGTTTATACATATACACAGTTACAGTTGCTTTGAGAATTACAGAAATTTTTGTCATGTCTGCTTCATTCTCAAAAGTAGTACAAGATATGGATTTTAGTGCAATCGATGTAAGTATTCTTCATTTTTAATGTATTATTAAAATTATAATTATTTTTTTATTTAACGTATATATTAAAATTTTAATAATTTATTAGACTAAAAAAGATCCTTTTTTCAATTGTGTTAATTATTAGATTAATCAATTTTTGATTTTATATTCAATTAATATAAAAAAATAACATTTTTAATTATCGATTTCATAGAAAAATTTAATCACGTATATTTGTTATTGAAAATCTTGTTTTTCCAAAAAATTATTTAAATCAAGGAAAAAATGTAAATAATTAATATAAATAATGAAATGAATAAAACAGTCGTTAATTCAATATCGATTATAGATTTTCTTTATAAACGCAATATTTTATTCTAAATATTTTTTATTCTTTTACAGATGGATGAAAAGATTAACTTTTTATACAATACATCCGACAATCTTTCGAAAGATGTATCGTCTTTGATCAGCTCGACGGCGCAGTTATCAGTTCAGTCGGATAATTCCGTTGAAGAAACAAATACTGATGTAACACAGCGCTATTTATTGAATAAGTCAAAGCACTTTTATGATATTGTACAGCCACCCTTTGATCAAAAACCTTTATCGCATGCACAACGTTTACAAAATCTTATGGACTCGATGAAATTAAGCTTATCGAAATCGCATTCGTTTTCCGAATTATCAAATCCATTGGAAAATAATTTAAATGATCACAGACTACCAGAATGTCTGCAATATTTAGGTCTAGCTACATCACACAGCATAAATAATAAGGCAGAGAGGAACTTGGAAGATAACTTTCAATTTGCTAAACCGAAGATCTACGATTGCGGATATTGTAATGCCAGATATTTACACGTAACAGCTTATTTAAGGCATATTAGACAACATAAAGATATACTTCGATGCAATAGATGCAACAAAAGTTTTCAACATATTATTTATAAGCGAAGGCACCAGATACGTTGTCAACATCAAACATACTGAAAACATTTGTATAATAAATACGTTGTATAATTTATATACGTAAAAACGTTATAGTTAGTTGAGGTAAAGGTTTTTTTATCCAATTAAATGTATATTATTCAATTTAAAATTTAATAATTGTATATTATAATAACTCGTTTAGTTATATAGTCTTTCAAATGTATATACTGCTTAAATTTTTTACAATATTACAATTATTTTTATGTAGTTTATAAAAATTACTCGTATAAGAATAGATATATAATACTAAAGACATTAGACATCAGCAATCGCCGATCTCATTATACTTTTCTTATTGGAATTAATATCTTTTTGATTTATTATTTAAATTTATTTTATTTTGTAAATATGACTGACATTTTTATTTTTTATTATGTGACTTATAAATATATTATTTTAACTACTTTATAATGAATGTAAAAATGGACTTGTTATAAATACGCTTTAGATTATATGTTAGCATTATTTTGTAAAATATTATGTTAAGTGAAATCTAAATGACAATAAAATGTACATATTAAAAATATATTTCGTCGCATTTTATTTATTTTCATGATTTATATAAAGAATATATATTTTTATATGCCGTACGATTTGTATTAAATTATGTAATTTATGAATAAATAAATTAAATATTTAAAATATATTTTGGGTTTAATTTATTTACATAATTCATTGTATTTATCGTTATATATATATAATATTACGTAAATATTCGATTTATTTTGTAAGAATAATATTTATAAAGATTCAAAAATTAAATTTAAACTGGTTGAATGAAATAAGTAATGTCAATAAAATTTTATCCATTTTATATTAATTTATCGTATCAAAAAATAGAAGCTTATAATTTTAATAAATATATTTTAATACATCTTATATAAAATCTTATATGAAAAAATGAAAGTAAGCAAATATATTTAGTTTAAATATATAATTTTAATAGGAAAAGGTTGCAGATGTAAGAACAAATGATATATAAAATAACGGTTTAAAGAGAGAGATAGAGGAAACAGGTAGAAAGAGATTAGTGTTAGGTAACAAGAAACAGAATTATTTATTGTTTCTAAGTACCTTTTTCTGACATAACCAAAAATAGGGTTAGAGAGTACAAATTTTAGAAAAATTATTTCATACTATGTATGATTCGTTTTTTATTTTAATTTATCAAATTAATATTGTAATTCGTTTCGACCATAATTTTTTCCCGTAATAAAATAATACCAAAGTATAAATTTGAATATAAATTTTAAATACTTATCTGTAATTAAATATATATATATTTAATTTCGTAAAAAATATATTAAATGACAATAATTTTTCACTTTGTTATATTTGTCTATTTTCTTACTAATCACGAATCTTGAAAAGTCTACCGTTCATCATATCACGTGATTTATATATTATATAAATTTAATTATATAAAAATGTTTTTAAGATATTTGTATTTTCATATCGAAGTTACAGTTTAAAAATTAAAAAATGTGTTAATTTTTAAATATAATTTTATTATTCCTAGCGATACCAACACAAATTATCGATGTGAATATTTCTTCATCTACGATTAAAATTATTGAATAAATATATTTTATATATTGATACTATCGATCCAAGCTTTCTTATATATTAGAAAATGATAATAATTTTGTTTTGTTACAATTTTAAGAAACATAATATTTATGTAAATAATAAGGTAACAAGTGACGCCAGGAACAAACTTTTGCCGTCCTTATTGCGCAAGTCACAACGGTAATCCTGAAAAGTTCTGAGAATTTGTTAGAGTTGGATATGGAAAGGTGCCTGGCTTTTCTTACTCAATCCCTTTGTGTGCTTCGTGTCTAATGAGCGTCCCACTGCAAACAGGTACATGAAAAGTTTTATGCGATGCATAGAAACGGAAGTACCGCGCAGGGCGGATTGATCTAGTTCATTCCATTGGACAGGGTTGAATTCGAATTGGGAGACGGTCAAATAAAATTCGTCCATCAAACGTGAACCAATAGCTGTTCAACACTGTATGTACCACCATTGCGCTAAGTGATATTTTTTAGCTTGTTCATTAAATTCAAGGATTTATCAACAGTGTGATTGTCCTAGATAATTCAAACGAGTCGTCGAAAAAAGGAGCAAAGATATTGATTCGATAACTCGATCATGGCAGCCGATTTCTCGGAAAACTCTAAACCGGAGAACTGCTCTAACGAGGTATGTGCTTGTTTGTCTACAACATCGCCTTGCTTAGCAATGGATGCAGTCTAACTTTTCGAGGTGTAAACGGGTAATGCTAACCAAGAGAACGATTCAACCATTTTTGTACGAAATTCATACGAAATTCATACGAAATTTATACGATCCTATATATTTTTTCAAAAATAACTTTGCTCGGTTGATTCATTTTATGCTTCTGCTCCAATTTTTATCTTTATCAAAATTGATACGTATTTGTACATCCATTTTGACACGATTACACTAAATATTCGCGAGTTAAATATAAAAGGATGATCTAAGTACGGCGAAGACCACATTATATATTTTTACATGTGTTAAAAAGCTAAATTATATATCTTAATATGATTATTAACAATAAATATTAATAATTAAATTTCATAAATCAATATTTTCTATTGTTTATAATATTATAAATTGATTATTACTGAATTATTTTAGAATCTCGTTAAATAATTTTAAATAAGGTAAATTCATAACATTATTAACTAATTTACAATATTTTTAATTTATACAACTTCAAATAAATTTTTAATCCATATAGTTTTATTTTATTTCTAATATAGTTTTAAGAAATTTAAATTATTGTTACAATCGCTATTTCATCAAATTCTTCATAAGTTTTCTTAATTCACAAAAATAGATATATTATGTATAATAATATTTATTTAAAAAATAATTATTAAAATATTTCTAAATTAAATTAAAAGTGTATTTAGTTCATTTATGCTTTTATTATTTCAATCATCGTTTCAAGAAATATATTTAGACAATCTTGACGAAGTTACTTCATTCAAATTATATTTATTCGTGTAAAATTTGATATTTTTTTAACATATTTATTTAAAAATTCTACCGTATTTTATCAAAATATAATTACGTTATGATTATAGTCTATACATGAATGTAGATAATTTGAATTTCTTAAAATTATTTATTTCATAAATATTTGAATATTATAAACTTAAAAACTAAATAATAGATGAATTACAATAAAAAAACGTATATTTCTTAATGAATTTTTGAACTAAATGTTAGCATTGTAGTACGAATACATAGATTTATTAAATTATATTTTTCAAGAATTTGTTTAGTATAATGAATACATTGAATTTTTTACATTATATTTTATATTAGAAGCCGAATATTTTCGCCAACTTTTATCAAAATATATTGAAAGTCTTGTAGAATATGGGTAATTGAAATTATGTAGCAATAATTATTAAAAATTTCAAATAAATTAAATTGATACTGATAAAATAGAAATTTTTGGTGATTTTAATAATGAATTATGAATATAATTTCTAAAAAGATAATGAAAACAGTTTTAGATTAATATATATAGGCGATAAATATTTGATGTGTTTTTGTTAAATATATTTCCAGTGAATATTTAAAGCCGTGATCGTACAACCCAATTTTTTATATTATGATACATAAATAATACGACCAACTGCAAAAAATTATATTATTTATCACACAAATAGCAAATTAATAGTAATTTGGCATCTTGGTTTCGTAGTCTGAGCAACGTTGTTACGCTTACGTTTTATGAATACGTATTGGATAAGAATGGATCAGAGCTTGCAGGTTTTCTGTTTATTATTAATCGTCCAATAGAAACATTTATATAGCTAGTATATGCACGTAAACTGAATATTACGAGATTATGAATATGTACGCTACTTTTCATATTATAGGCAATTGAATATTATTCATTTATTTGATTTTAGGTTATTAAATTATAAGATGATTCAAACATTTAAACAAAACTTAATTTTTTATCAAATATGAATGTTTATTATAAGCCTAGTATAATCCGCTCTATACAAATAATGCTGAAACATTGAATAATAATTTTTATTATTTTTTCTGTTATTATTACTGGTATTATTATTATTAATATTACTCATATATAGCATTATTTACGATTAGAAAAATAAATTACATTAGTTAGGGATATAATAATTTTTATAATATCATATTATTAGTAAAAGTTACCATTGTATATTATTTTTTTATTTTTTATTCTATATTAAATCTAACCTCAAAATGTTGATAATACATATTAATACACATAATAATCAGAATATTATATTAGATCTTAAGTTACACACGATTGAATAAAAAGTGTATATATTTTATCTGAAATAACAAAATTTCAATAAAATATTAAATTACAAACGAATAAAAAATGTTATTATTATATTAGTTAAATATAACGTGTTAATACGGTTATTGATTTTAATATTTTTTTTATCGTTATTAAATCATAGTAAATTATTTACTTTTAAAATTATATCCACGAAATTTACCTAATCTTGTTTTGAAAATAAGGCTTTAAAATATCTATTTGAAATGCGGAGGTAACTTGAAATAATTCTTAATTAAACACAAATAAAAGTTTAAATCAACAAGTACAGTATTATAAATATATTAATTATAATTAAATATAATCTAAATGCTTCTTCAACATAAAATGATGTAACCAAATGTGTATTTGTGGTTACGATATTTTTTTCTTAATGGAAGTGAAACATTATTTAATTATAATTATTCATTTATAATTTCAGAATAAGAGTCTCGATGTCTCTAATAATACCTCAATACCGCATCCATTGGAATTATCGACGGCTATAATCGAGAATTCAACTTTATTACAGGATTCATCATTGCCAGTTGCTACTTCAAACCTATCGAATGCGTCAAAAGATACTTGTTTAAACAATAAATTAATTTATAAGCGTCAAGATTTATCGTATATTTCTAACCAAAATTTCGTACGAAATGACTCAATTCTTACACCTCATAATTCTGTAAATTTGAAGCCCAATGATTTATTTGTACCTTCAACTTCCGAAATTATAACCTCTCCAGAATTATCGATCGAGGAGTCGAAGTCTCGAGTTACCGTGCGTTTTCTGCTAAAAAAATCGAAGCGATTTTGCGGAGCGATTCGCTTTTACTTAAGTAAGTCAGTCACAACAAATAGCAGCAAGTTCAAAAGTTTAATGTCTAGTCTTAAGGATTCGGTAAAGAATAGCTTGGCAAATAATGTACCGTCATCCAAAACACTTAGACAAATTACTAACACATTGGTTAGTACTTTGAAAGGTCATCGATTACCGGAATGTCTCCGTTTCCGCGGTTTTTCACTTACTACAAATCATAAACGTAAAAGAAATAAGCACTACGAGAGTAAGACGGTTTTACCAATATATTCAAGGTCAAGCCAAAAAACTAATAATGGAACTTTCTTGAATCCCATAAAGAAACCAGAGTTTCAGGATCCGGGAGGGTTTCAATTTGCTAAGCCTAAGATATACGAATGTGGATACTGTAACACAAGATTTTATAAAATGCCACTTTATCTTAAACATATCAGACGACATGCAGAGATTATCAGGTGTGAAAGTTGTGATAAGGCTTTTTTTTCGGTTATCAATAAACGACGTCATCAGATTCAGTGCCATAAGAGAGCTATTTATTAATGTTAGTAATATAGATAGTATATTTTAGATTTTATTTTAATAATAATCATTATGAATTTTATTTTGAAATATAAATGTGACATTAACGTTAATATCATTACTGATATGATATCACATTAGCTTTTTTCAGATAATTATACATGAACTTTATTAAAAATAAATATTAAAACTTTTTTTTAACAAAATATACTGTAAATTAATTTAACAAATGTGATTCAAAATGTCTAAATACTCTTCACTTTGTATCGTTATGTTGAATTTCTGTATCATAAATTGTTTGCCTAACGTCAATTAATTAAAAACCAATCTATGGGAATATACATAATTTTTAAAGAATATAACATGTATATGGATGTCTAGTGAATTATCATAAGTGTCAAATTATTTGTTTATAACGTTATCATTCATTTTAAATTTCATTTATGAAACTTCTGGAAGTTTTAATTTTGTAAACATTTTATTTAAAATAAATTTTTTAAGCATTTTAGCATATTATTATTTTTTAATATCTATTTTTTCTTTTATGATATAACTAAATTAGATAATTGTAAATTCAATAAATTTGATAATTTAAAATTTAAACACGTTTAAAAGCAGAAATCATAATTTATATATTTAAAAATTAATAAATAATATTTATACAAAACCGATCTTAACAAATTTTGATTAATTTCAAAGTATCGAATCTATACATAATAACTAAACTATCTTATAAATGAATTATAATCTGTCAGATAATTAACGATTAATTTGTAACGTACATACGTCTGAATCTTTTAGCAAATTATTATAAGCGCTTTAACTAAATAAGTGTAAATAACGTATTAAATTAAAAACAGTATCGTTACTCATCGACTGATGTTTTCGCTTTAGATGTAAGGGAGGACTTGTGACCGAGGATAATCACGTCTGCAATGTCGGTCGTGTTTATGTAAAGATGAGTCATCGACATGATTCATTTACCATAGTCTCGAGATATTATTGTATTTGAACTGATTTTGAAAATACTTAGTATGGTAAATATGAGAATATTGTTATTCATATCTGTGAAAATATCTTACTTTAGTTTTTCAGATTTGATGAAAATTCGAATAGTCAAAAATACATCTTTTAGGTGTAAACATGAGTAACTTACTTAAAATAATAATACCATTATAATTTATTTAGATATTAATTAAATTTGATTAAATGGATAATTATTCTAATAATTAACGCAATTAGGAAATTATTATTATAACAAATTTTATTGTAATCGATGAAATATACATATTTTAATCAAAAGACCTCTGAATAATAATAATTATTATAATAAATAAATTTCGTATGTGAAATATGTAGAGTAATAAAATAAAAATTTTTTAATAATTATAATAAAATGATAATATTCTTTTGATGTATAATTAATTTTGTGTAATTAAATAATGGAGTATGAATAAATCCGTTTATCAATTTAAGTCATGTTTTGTATGTTGTAGTATAAATAAAATGTACTTCGGTTTATTTACTTATATTTCTTTATTATTTTTATAAAATATTAACAATTTAGAAATTACATTGCAATAATTAAAATGATTAATTGTATAATAAGATCTATATACATGTAGTTTCTGTATACGTGAACTTTTTCACAGATAAGTTTTTAAAATTAAAAATAACAATATTTATATTTAATTTTTTCTAAATTATAACTCTATAGAAAATAACAAATAAATGATAGCAATTCTTATTTACTCGATAAAGCTTAATAAAAAAATGTAATTTATGTAATTATAAATAAATAAGATACGTCCTATTTACAAGAAATGGTAAAAGCAAGTCTATTCATACATATAATAATAATAATAATTTTTAGAAATTATATATTTTGTATAACTAAAATCTTAAGAATCCAATATCTCTTAACCGGGTGCATCTCTTCTACTGGGGAGTCTAACTTTTAAAATATCGTGTGATCGTAATAATTGCAAAGCTTCACTGGTTATTTACTACAATCGATTCGATATAATAAAAAATGTATCAAAAATAATAAATATTATTTACAATGATAGACTATAAAATTAAGAACGATTTTCTAAAAACTTGGCAAGTATGGACGATGTTTTACGAAATGGTGATAATAATTATAGTGTCGTTGAAGTGCATCGAGATTTCTTGTTCTATAACGGCAGCACGAGCAGCGTAATTGTCTTTTAGCGTGTAAATTTCCATGATTACAGTAGCTCGTCTTGTTATAAAATTTTTTCGAACAAAAAGGACACTTGTACGTTTTTGGAGTTCTGAAGAGCGAATCGTCCTTACGCCTCCAAACATTGTCGAGCTTCGAGACGCCCATGTCCTGCTGAATAACAGATTCTGACATGTTATTATCACACAAGAGTTTGACTTGTTCCTCGTCAAATGTCACTATTGAATTCAGCCAGTCATCGATATCTTCATTTACATCGATACCAAAGTACGACTGGTAATCTGTATTCTTACCCGTCAACGCATCACGATCGAGTAGAGTATAAGGGACCGGCAGACAATCAGTGTCGAACAAAGCCAATAACTGTACAGAAAATACATATTAATGTTAGCAGTGGTGTTGATTACTAACTTTTGGTTTCATGAAAAATATAATTCTAATTGTGTATATTTTATAATTTATTGTATTTCTCATTATAAATTTATTTATTTTGTTATATTTATACAGATAACTTAAATCATTTTAAAAATTTTTGTAATAATTTCAAAATGTGGAAGCATTATAAATATAAGTAATATAAAATAAAAAAAAATTCATTTTATTTAATTCAATATAACATTTTAGTTAAATTTTATAAATTAATGATTGGAAATAATAATTTTGTTTCATACATGAATATTTTTTTAATTATCACGCACGAAACTTATCTTTTGTTATATCGAAACTTATTAATTGTAAATGGATAATAAAAAATTATATTTATATTTTAAAAAATATTTTGTATTTTTTTTATTTTAATTATAAAATTATTAAAATTAATTTTCGAAAAATTTAAAAACAATTAAATAATTCTACAAAGACTAATTTTATTATTTATGTAATCAATTGATTTATAAATTACACGAATTAGGAACATATTTATGAATAAACTGATACTAAAAATATAATAATAAAAATGATAACTAATTACTATTATTGAGTTGATTTATTTAATATTATTTTTAGCGATTAAACGTTCGAAAATATTGATAATCATATTGAGTCCAACAAATTAATAAATATTTTTTCAGATCATATTATCCGTCACAGCTTCTTTACTCAATAATCTAAACAAATAATATAATTTAGTAATCAATATGGAATAATAAAGTATTTATTTATTATATTTTATTTATTTTGTAAAAAAAAATATAACTTTTTTGAAACTTAACGTTTTTGAAATTTTCAGTTAATCCATAATTATGTGATTAATTGTCGCGAAAATTATATACTCCATAAATTGTATCTTACAAAAGCAAATAATACACAATTATTGTAATAATTATAATTTAATTAGTATAATCTTTGCTTACCTCCAATTCTTCTTTATATGTTCTAATGTCGAATGAATCCATCGCCATTATTATTTTGCTCAACTAGATGTTCAAACACTCGCAATACTGTAAAGGTTACTACTATTTTGTTTCGAAATATTATACTTTCTTGCGTTGTATAGTGTTCGACAGTTGTTGACGAATAACGCGGTCCTAATTTCGGCCATTGCATTTTAAAGCAATACGAATGGACAATTTCTACAAACAATAGAGTAGGAGGAGAGTTCTAACGGAGCAGACGCAGGAAAACTGTTTGGTAGGCAAATTTTCCGGGAAACAATATTCTAAGTCAGTTAGAACTTGTAGCGCAGTATTAAGGTACATGGAGGGGACAGTAGCTAAAATGACCGCAGTTTTGTATCGTGCAACCCTTACCATAACTATCTCTATAAAATAAAATGAAAGTGTTTATTGGTTACCAAATTCTATTTTTGCGTACTCTATAACTGTTAGTCATTTCATTATTTTATTAAGTATCCTAATACATACATAAAACTAAGGGTAAATCGAGTACTAATGTAAATAATAATTGTTTATATTTCTCCTTTATTTAACTTTCATATTTTTAAAATATTTTTTATGCCTTTGAAATATTTAGAAATTAAAATTATTCTTCTCGCATGTTAGATTATAATCTAACATATGGTGCAGCGTAAGTTCAAAATCATATCTTCATTTTAAGTTTTTAGCATAGCTTATGCTTACTTTTTCTAAAGAAATTACAATTAATTAAAATATTAATTTACTTTGATTTTTTCATTTTGTCATAATGTACATTATATGGGTTGGAAGACTTAATTAAAATTTCGGGCTCCAATATTATTTTTAGTTTCTATATATTAAATGACAGATTTATGGTAAGATTATAGGGTAATTAACCAGTATGTTCTGACTTTTCATTAAATTTAACTTTGGTTTACAATGTACAACATAAAAAGAGCCTATTTGTAATATAAGGTTATATACCTGTTAGAAACAATAATCAGTGTGGCTCCTTTTTAATTTTGTTTGACTCTTTACTATGTACACAAGTGACATCAGCTATTTAACTTTTAAATTAGAAAAGTTTATTAAATATCTATTAAAAATTTTTAATTTTTTTTTAAACAATAAGTTTTTACTTTTTTATATATTAACAGTTTTTACATAAATAACTTAATTCATGAAGTCGATCCTAGTTCTGATATACAATACAGTCAAATTATCACGTTTTAAAATTAAAAATGTTGCCGAATATTATTTGTATTTTTACTATTTAACACTGTAGTTTTTAAAGTATATTATAATTTCAGAATAAAACACGAATAAATACAAAAATATTTCAATTTTTTTCATCGAACAATAAATTTATAAATAAAAATTCTAAAAATGTACGCATTTGTATATTAGAATTTATTTGTTGAAAACTTATTTTAAATTGTATTTTATTAATCGGTTATTATTGTATTTATAGTCAATAATAAATATGTCTCATATAATATTATAATACATCATTAATCTTGCAAAATTATAATCAAACAGAAATTTAAGATCATGTTTTTCTAAAATATTGCATTTTCAAAAAATTAAAATTATTCTCGATCAGTTGGCTTCACATGTTTAAATATTCAATGTGTACAAATATAAATTATATTTCTCAATTTTATAAAACAGACTTTTCAACTTTTATATCATGATTTATCGTTTTATAATAAAAATAGTGTTATTTAAGATTTTATTATTATTAAGAATTTAAAATTTAAATGTGAAATAGTTTACTTAAAACGGTACTTTATAATTATTTTCTAACTATATTGCGAAAAATGAAATGCATATAAAGAATAAAAAATAGTTTTACTGGTTCTGTTGACTTACTACTAAAATTATGTTAAAATATGGAAATACATTAACGTTTCACATAAATCAATTGTATAAGTGAATATTTGATAATTTTAAATTTTATGTAAATATATTTAGGGACATGACTATCGTATAACTCAAATTTTTGTTTATTAACCTATGATGAGCTGTACAATATCGCGTAGAGTGAAATTGGAAGTACATGTAACTTGCGCATGTAATTGAATTTTAATTTTTCAGTTTCATGTAAAATAGGGAAATGTTCCGCGCAGTTTTCTTGTAAAATGAGTAAAATTTGAAAATCCCGCACAGAGAAATTACAATATTCCGTTAGAATGTAGAGCATGCTAGAGTGTAAAATCCCTGTTTACGCGTTGCCCTCATCGTAAAATGTCGTATGCAATATGTTTGCATTTTCCGTTAAGGCACAAACACGAACGTTTACGGCGATAGAGTAATTTCACGTTAATAAGGAACATGCGCAAGCTCAAAGATGAGTTTAGAGTTCCGTGCGATTCGCTCTCGTTGCACTTCAATGGCTGGAGCTTATTTTTTTCTTTGCATTTATGTTCACTTATCGTTAAGTTACCAATCTCCTATGTCGCTCGTTTATTCTAATGTTAAAATACGATTATTATAAATTATGATTTATTTTAAGTGCACTTTTTACCTAAACTTTTTACTGTTTTTACTTGTTTAAACTATTTTTTGTATTATAAAAAAATATAATTAGGAATTATTTATAGCGGAGAAACTACTTTATTAAAAAACAATTTTTGTAATAATTTTCTTGTATATATTAATGAAGGAGAAATTATTAGGTTTATAAATTACTTGATTGCAAAATAATTTGTGGATAAAAATAGTAACATGGAAAACTTGATTTGGTGTATTATAATTCTTAAAGTATGTGAAAAAGTACAAAGAATTCTGGAAAATATATTCATGGTTTGAATAAGTTTTCCTCTTTTAATATTCCTAAACTTGCTTTTAAAATCGTTGTTCTAATTTATACATTTCCCTTAAAAGTTTATTTTTAAATACATTACACAGTCTATATTAAAATGATATCAATTTGAAGGGTAACTTATAAATATTTGAGTTAAAAATTAAACATACGTTTTTTCAATTACAATCAATTTTACTTCGAAGATTATAATTTGCTGTTGAATAAAATTATTTCGTACATTTTGTAATTAGTTCAGCTCTATTGTAACAATATATCTGTCAATTTATAAATTAGAAATATTTATCGATTGAAAAAAGTCAGATTCGATGCACACAATGCATTTCCAGAAAAGTTTATAATACCCACTTTAATGTTATAGTTTCTGTTGCAACCCAATTCAGATAGGACTTTTATTTAAAATAAAAACTGATAGTTTTAATATGTTATACCCATGTTTCAGTAAATAAAGTATTTTCTTATTCTTATACATTTTGTTTATAATATTTTATTATTTGGGAGATTTTATTTTTATATAAATCACACCAATATTTAAATTCATTAATATCATTTAAAATAAAAAAATATACATTTAGTAATTTTTTATTCCTATTTAAAATACATTATTCTTATCTTATTTATACTAAAAATTTAAAAAAATATAATGTACGATTAATAATAAAAATAAATCATTTGCTGATAAAACTTTACTTTAGACATTTAAACAATTTTTTTTCCATCAGTAAAAAGGATTTTTATTAACTATTTGTATATCCGTGTAATATAAAGTTTTAATCTTAAAGTTTATTCTTCACAAACGATAAATGATTATTTTAATCAAGTATCAAGATATTTAAAAAAAAAATTAATAATAAACTAAAATAAATTTATTTACAATAAATTGAAATTTCGTGAAAAAAAATCATGTTGTCATTTAAATTATAAATGAATCTGAATATCATTTCAAAATTAATATAAAATTATTATAAATCAATATAATATATTAAGAATAAAATATTCATTACCTATTCACATATTTAATTTTTTTCGCATACATTTTATTTTAGCTACATTTTTTTCATATAAGCATTTACTCGAAGTTTGAAATTTTAGTGTGTAATAACTTATATGCATACAATATATAAAATGACAACATTAAATTATATACATATTACATATAACTTAAGTTGAAAGCTGCAATTATAATTTTCAATTATAGTATTTAAAGTGGATTTTAATATTTTTTAGTATATTAAAAGTATGAATATATGTGTAAGTTATAAAAATGTTGGAAAGTTTGATTGTTGTAAATATATATTTTAGCAACAAAAACGAAAATTATATAAATGAAATTTATTTTTTAAAAAATAATGGAATTAATACAATATAATAATATTACGTTAAAAGTATTAAATTATAATTGAAAGATAATTAAAAATATGCACTTTGAAATTATTATTAATATTTTAAAAAATTAAAAACTAGTCCTAAGTTACATTTCACGATTAAAGAGTTAAGTTCCGGCATTGCTTCGTGCTTTTCATCCGCTGTACAGTGACATAGAGTCGGTACCATTGGCAAGCACGTAATACCCTTGGATAATCTGTCTTACATAACAGGTGTTCTCCGATAAAAGGTTGAAGCTTGATACCGGCTACGCAGGCAGATGCCTTTCTTAATGCTACATCCTCGTGCATGTAGTTCATTTTAAAAAACTGATGTTAACATAGTTAAGCCAAAAAAGAAAAACATAAGCATCGTTTCGCGGTAATACGTAGAATTTGATACGAGCAAATGGATACATTAGGTGTTAATAATATTCATAACTTTCATCTTTTAGACACTCAAGTTTGAAGTTAAATCTGTACAAATCATCTATATATTTATGAAGATTCGTGATGATTATTGATGATTACATATTGCTGTAAAATATTTGTTTTTATACATAAAAAATATTTTTAAATTTAATCTATGAATACGTCTTTAAAATACTTCTTTTCTCGTTAAATAAAAAGTATGTATTTTATATTTTAACTAAAATTACTTTTCCACAAATAATTTATTAAAAGCTTTCATGATTTGTAAATTTCTCTACCATAATTAATGATTATTGAAATTACTCTTTTTAGCTTATTTCTCAAAATTTACAAGTTAATAACACGGAATATTTTTATGAAATTAACAAATTAACTAATAGAATTACAATATATTGTTTTTTATTACATTTTTTTCATAAAAAGAAGATAAATACATTGTATAATTATTAAATTGATATATTTTTAATTTCTTAAATATGATTAATAATATATTGTTTTTTTGTATAAAGTTTTCAATAATTTCTATATGTACTATTTATTTTACAAATTTTAATAAAATAAGAATTTAAGAAAAAGAAGTAGAAATTTTTAATAATACAGTATCAAATTCAATTCGTTAAGAAAAGCATTGTTAATAGACTTATAAAAGAAATGCAACAGAATGTATAAAATTTTAATTTACGCGAGTCAATTGTGACCGAAAGATCAAGTATTCTTAGTAAAATGTTAAATAGACTATTTGAACTCAACCGATCAAACGCAATCAAGAAAGATAATTCAAATGAATGTACAGGATACAAAATACCAATTACTATCAATCACACAGTAATAGACTGCCTAGAGTTTAAAAGAGAATTGGATAGAAAGAGTACGAGGATAACGATAAACTAAATACATTAAACTCTCTCGAAAAATACGTAGATGTAATCCAATTTATATTTAATAAAATAGGATATATAATTAAAAGATAATACATTTTATGACTTCGATAATGTATAAAATTTTACCCCGTGTTAATATTATATAAATATAGTACATTGTATCCGATACCACCTTGAGTATGATTTAAATGATAATATATTTTTTTAATAAAATTAATTTAGGAGTAAAACAACTATTAGTAAGAAGATTATATTAGATGGAATTAATAAAAAAGTATTTTTTCTATACGTATCAGAATAAATTTATTAACTGCGGTGAAAAATGATTAATTTTATTAGAATTTCCAAATAATATTTTCCTGTAAAGATAAAAAATTTAATAGTGAACATAAACTACTGTCTCAAAATTATACTATGTATCATATCTGACGCAATAAATGATGCAACCAACCATTTTCATCATCTAATTACATCTCGATTAAACAGCTATAATATTTAGTAAAATTTCTATTTATTAACGAGTATATAATTACAAATACAGCGGCTATGTAAAAGTGGCATGATCTCGAAACATTAAACTGTACGACAACAATTTCTCCATTTGAAAAAATTTCTTTGCAAAATTAATCATTCAAACATCTAATAAACTTGAAGAGACTTACATACTTAATGCGCGGTAAGTATAGAAAATCTCATTAAATATCACATACAGCAGCAACCAGTGGTCGCTCTTTTTTACAGGAATAACTCTACGTTATATTCACCTATTTATATTTATACATACCAGTACATTATACGGGTTTAATAAGCAAGTGTGATTACACAAGCTTTCGAGTTCGTAACGAAGGACTAGAATTTATAAGACAGCTTACCTCTAACCTATCTTCGTGTATACGCGAATGGCAAATCACATAACGTACGCCTTCCTTCAGATAAGCCGCTAATGGAGTTTTAAGGCTTTGGTCAGCTAATTGCTAATGGAGGTAACGCTCGCTGATTTGGACAAATTATGTATTTCATTCCTTCTAAAATACACTCGTGGTATGGTACAAAATAAATTCCTGCATTAATTCGAACCTACTAGAATATAATTATGGATAAGTTTTGCCTAATTAGAAGATTGAGATTAGAAGGAACTGAGAATAATGGATAAAATCTTTACCTTTGATATCAATTATATATTTCAAAATACATTTTAAGCTTTCGTTATCGGTCTGTACGAACACGAATAAAAATACAACGAGAAAAAACTAAATTATAGATACACTGTAACTCGAGAGGAAGTTTACAAAAAATAACGTTACATAAAAAATAATAGATCGATCGTTTCCCTACTTTTACGATGACAATCAAGGTAAAAATAAAAACTACAAAAAATTCTTTTTATATCAAATAAGAAGCTTATTTCAATTAGTATGTCTTCACATTTTACGTTTGGAAGAAAATTTTCTTGACACGATTTCCTTGATACGATATGATTATCGAATTAATACTTTTATACGTCTATGCGATAAAAATGCCGCGTAAAACTTGCATATAAATAAAAAAGAGTAAAATGACTTTTATTCTCGATTTCTTCCTTAAATATTAACAATTTAAAATGAATAATGCGCGTAAATATTTCGCTACATACTTTACCGCGTCATTTCTACACTTGGCTCGTCATAAATGCAAGAAAAGAACGTGGAGAGTGAGAGGGGGTGAGAGGGGGTGAGAGGGAGTAAGAGAGGAGGAGAGAGAGATGAGAGAGAGAGAGAGAGAGAGAGAGAGAGAGAGAGAGAGAGAGAGAGAAGAGAGAGAGAAGAGAGAGAAGAGTCGAGAAGAGGAAGGTTCCGTGTTGGGAAGCGATGATCGAGCTTTTGATCGAGAGCGCCAGGGTCAAGGAGCCACTTATGCGCGCCGTAAAGGTAACGAATCATGTAAGCGCATGTGCATACGGCGAGTCCCGACTACGCGTATCGAAATGCGCGGAATGATGGATTCGCGCTCGCGAGTTGCTGGGGTGCATTGCGCTCGGTAAATAAATGACCAGCCGTATCATTTGACCTTCATATTATTCACAGACTGTGTACAGTGTACGAGAGATCCGTCCCGCATTTCCCAGCCACGTACGTACGTGCGCGGTGATTTGGAAAAAAAGGTTAGGTTTCAAGTTTCATGAATTCATTCTGACGCAAGATCGGACCTGATACGTTGCTTCCCATCCGTGATAAATGAAGATATCGATCAAACGTAGTTTTCAACGAAATTGATTCATTGTACGTACAATGTTTCTGGATGCGCACCATATTTTTAAACTAGTTTTTAAATTATAAAATATGAAAAATCCTATCTTTTCGATTCAAGGATAATCGACAAACTCTTTGACGCGAGTCCAAATTTAACGATATACTATTTCGATATAGTGATAATATATATATATATATATAACATCAAAAATTGTATCAAATTTTCCTTCTTACCTAATTTAAAAATTTCATCACTGCTTATACGTGCATAAATGATTTAATAAATTGAATGAGTTTTAAATTTTTCTGCATGCGCCATTTTGATAAAAAAAATTTATCGTATTTACATACATGAAAAATATCGATGGTTTTTTTTTTGTTTACGTCGATGAATTTTATAAATTTAACATTTTATTTACACGCTCTTTTTAAGAGTATACAAATGTTTAAAATACAGAGTGTTTATTAATTTAATACTCACAAAATTATTTTCATACTATTTTAAATAATTAACAAAAGATATTTTATTGATATAAAAATTTGGTGTGATTTTTTTTCACTCGCAAACATATGTATGCGAGTACTTGTCATTTATAATTTTATATTTACTAAAATTCATATTACTTATATAAAATAAATTTTTTATTTTGTATCCGTCGTACGTATATTTGTAAAAAAAATAAAAATAAAAAAACAACATTTTGTTGAAGAAATTATTTATTTTAAAGTATAAATATAAATATTTTAAATACATAACTTTTTATTCGTACCCCTAAATTCGTGACATTTATTGTTTCTTCTAAATACGAATAAATCATCGAACTAAATTTATAATACCATATACGTTTGTAAAAATAAATAAATATTGAAAGGAGTTTAAAACTGGGCGCTGATGATTCAACCAAGCAGTGACAGTGCACTGGTTAATCGTTTCTTGCAACAAATAAAAGATTTGGAGAAGATACTTAATTGCTACGTAGCTGAGAAGCGTTTTATTGTTTGACGTTGGATAATGAAATTGGGGTCAGGTAAAAGAATTTAAGAAGTAGGCAGCTCTGCCCTAATCGAATTATATTTAAAAATGAAAAATATACAGTGTACCAAATTTTACATTTATTTAAATTAATCATATATAATTTTAACTTTTAGTTAATATATTTGCGAATTCGATCGTACCTTTTTAAAAACATATTTTAATTTATTGTGATTAATATAAATATTTTATACTATATTTATTTATTTATTTATATGAAAACAGATAACAATACTATTGTATTTAAATTTTTTTTCACATTTGAAATTACATACGAATATACAAAATTGTAATATATCTTCATTTTATTCCTTATTCTATGTATTCTATGTAAAAGCTTTGCAGGATTTCGACGTAATTTTCACACTATAAACTACAGTTACTTAGCTTTTAGAGTCGTTAACGAAATAACACTTTCGCTTTACTAAATTTGGGGCATTATTGCCTACCGACATCCTACCACTTTTTGATCTGTGAATAGCCAAACGCCCTACATAATTTCCATTAGTATAGTATATTAATTTATGACCGATTTTTCTTCTAATACTCTGCAATTATTTATTGTTTCATACAGGTATCTGAAAAGTTTCTCAGCTAACTATTAGCACAGGTAATTATAGATATTGAAAATTGACTTATTGTATTCAAAATATAGATATTTGAATGCGATAATGCTGTACAAAACAATTTTACCAACGCGAGTGCAATATTTAAAGATTATACGTATAATTTTGTATATCTGTTAAAAATATTTAATAAATATACTTCGTTGAATTTAATTTTTTCGTAATTAATATAATTATTTTAATTCATATATTTATACTAGAATAACTTTAATTATAAAATAATAATCACATTTTAATCATCTTCCTTTTTTTTGATTTATACAGACTATTCTTATATACACTAGTTCGAAGGTTAATGTCAACAGTTTGTAATTCTTAATCATCACGTTTGTTATAATACGTGATTAAAATAGCAATGGTACTTATTATCATGTTAATAAATAAAAAATACATAAAATAATTATTGCATTATTTAAAACACTGAATAAATAGCTTATCAACGAAGTATCAACAGAATATTGTGTATCGGTTACAAATTTTCATACCAAAAAAAGAAATATTTTTTTAAGGATATCTGTAGATTTTAAGTTTCTATTATAATATTTAACCTTACATTATGCTAGAAGTGTCTTGATCTAAAAGTATCGATCGCTCATTTATATTGTTTTGATATTTTTCTCATAATTATACAATATACTTTTTTGTTCCAATAAATTCATAAAGATTTATATATTTTTTTATATAATACAATTGTTCATATATTTTTTTAATTCATAATTTTTATTTGATATTTTGATTTTCAATAAATGTTGCGTTTAATTTCGAATTTATAATCTTTGGTATTAAAACTCATTGTACCTTTTATATTTGAGATGATAAAAATGATAAAAGGATCTTGAAGTGCAATTAAAAAAAAATTATCGATATTAATTTTGATTATAAAATATCAGTTTAGATCGAAACATATTAGCTTAGAAAAAGGATTTTAAGGCAAAATTTATCTAATTTTGATTTTTAAATTAAAAAAAGAACAATGTAATATAATTATAAGTATTTAATAGATGAATAAATTTTGAAAATTACCAAAACGAGTGCCTGTGTTTGAAAAAAGTTTAGGTTCGCAGAAAAAAGATAAAAGAAAAAAAAAGAAAAAAAAAAGCATATTATTGTACTCTCATTGAAACATGTTATAATTTACAAAATATGAAAAAAATATTAACGCAAACTTAGACTACACACACATGCACACGTGAACTTACGCACGCCCTAACACACACAAACACGTTTATGCGCACTTTGAATGCATTATTTGTATTATTTGTAGCAGGTAAGCGAATCGAGTAAAAGCCGGGGAAAACCCACAATCAGTGTAAATGTACGGAGGAAGAGTAGGACAGGTATTTAGTCAAACTAAATTCTGGGTGTTTGTAACTATGGTAGGAGTATAAACACCCGTCAACTATATAAATGCCGAAAATCTTTTAGAAAATTTAGTATTGGTCACTGTGTCTACGTATAGTTTGGTCGAGTACGCATACAATGACTGTACGACTTTCCCGTGTTCATGCATATATCTATATTTATTTTATACAATTCGTTTAAGTTATTTTTATATTTATGGAACGATTCGTCTTTTTAACTCTTTACATAAAATATTATAATTGGTATTAAATATCATAATAAATTTATTATTAACAATATTATGTAAAAAAGTGGGATACCTAAATAAACTATTTAGATACATAGTGTATTTAAAAGAACTATCAAACACAATTTTAAATGCATATTTTTAATTTTCACGAGCAAAAGATTTATTATAAATAATTTACAGCAATTCTACTACAGTAATACATTACGTATGCTATATGGTAATGGTTATGAATAGTCTTACGTTCTACATACCTTTAATTGGTAATACTATACTCATATATTTGCTCGATTCATTTTTTCTAGTAAAACTAGAAATGTAAATAGTTTCATAATCGCAAAGATATTTTAGTTTAGGAAATTTGAACCTTGTCGCGTATATATTATATCGCAAAAGAATCTTCAGTATTAAGAATTCTAAAGTGCTAGCGATAGGACAGATAAATTAAGTAAAATCTGTTTTACCAATTATATTTATTTTTTGTTATATGTATTGAAAAATTTAAATAATTTAATAATATAAAATTTATTTTCAATTATTAATTAACACTTAATATAATTATACTTACATACAATTGGAAACATTTAATTTTAATGTTTACGTAATACTTCAATAATTTTTTAATTAAATGTATCTTTGACCAATAATAAGAATAATTTTTTATTTTACTTTTACACGAATCAATTTCAAACCTTTCGATAAATAAATTATTACAATTAAGTTAGATACAAATCAATTAATTACATGACTAACATTAACCTATAATTTATAAAAATAGATAAGAATTATTATTTATTACATTATGAACTTCTTAATTGAAATTGATTAATATTATTATTTTAAAATATTGGAATTAAATAATTCTGTATCAGTAACTAAATAAACAAATAAATATATATACATATATATTTAATATAATGGTTACACTGAAACAAATTCATCGAATGTAAATCTCGTATATCTAATTATTCGTATATTTCTGATGAAATATAATTTTAAAAAATTCATAATTTTTTATGATAAATATAAATAATTGCAATAAACTTTGAAGTGGAATCATCGAATGCAATAACTAATTTAATTTCATTGAAGTGACACAAAAAGTTAAATTTTTGAAAGAAAATATAATTTAAAATATATCTTTTTAAAAGGTATATTCATTATGAAAGAAGGCATGACAGAAGGAAAGGGAGGAAAGAGTGAAATCGTAAAAAGAAAAATTTTCCCTGTTCGAAGAAATGGAAGCCAGATTACCGGATACAGTTCCAATCGAGTATACGTTTATTCATCTATAACGGGGAAATATTTATTGCCGATAAATGGTTTCTCTACGGTATATAAGGAGAAGAATGTTAACTTTCGTGTACGCAAGTGTTTGTTACAATAATATTAATCCGTTGCAACGATAAGAAATTTTATTGTAATGTATTTTATAAAAAAATTATTTATTATAAATAAAACCACAAAAAATGTATTTCCAGGTACGTTTTTATTATGTGTAATAAAAGCTATATTTATTGCCAGCAAAGTAAATTGCTTTTATTCCGCGAAAATATTCCACACAATTTTACTCTATTTTAAAATTAAATAGTGTATTAGGTAAATATTGTTGCAGGGTTTATTTTTGTCATAAAAATCTTATATTTATTATTTATTTACTACATGACTATTTGAATATAAAAAATAACATTCAAAGCAGACAGAAACACAACCTTTATGAAATAAATATAAATAAAATATATTTCTTGGAATTAATCAACCGTATTAAGGTAGGAGAATCAAAGCAGCGGTTAAAAAAGATATTATTTTTTCATTTGAACACGCGAGACTAGATATTCTTAGGTGCACAGTAAAATGAATTACGATCGGCAATAACCCCTGTTCAAACTGATGCGCATGCGTTATCCTTTTATTCCTAACTATATTCTGCATGCATATGGTTACTTTGATCTTTTTCTTAGCTTATTCTTGACCAGTGTTGTACTTACATTCATTCATGTTCTTACGTTACTTTCACTTTATTGCTGCAAAATGGACAAAAGAGGACGAAAAGAAGATGAGACCTTAATAGTTATATCTCTGCATAAGCATGTGCAATTGTTTAAAATGAAAGCGCGGATTATTTATACCTGCAATATATTACGTGTATATATACCATTACAATTTAACAATACGTTGGTCAAATTTTTATATTTTAATATTTTCTCATAACTATTTTCAAATATATATTTAATCTCTTAAACTATTAATAACCGATATATAAAAAATCATCCGAGAAATTTTAATTAAAAAATTAATTGTATATACAATGTAAAATAAAAATGATTTTAATAACTTTTATAAAATATACGAAGAACGTAATTTGTAACGGAGTAAACACACGTACGAGTTTGTGTCAATAATAAAATTATATTTATATTTCTTTGTATTTTTGCAACATTTTAAAAAGTACAATTTGCATTGTTTAGATGACGAGTCGATGTTCGTACGCGAGTATTTTTGAATATCGTACTCGTACGTAACGATGAAAATTACTAACCATTTCGTGCAACGAATTTGAATATACATTAAATAAATAATCCAAAGATTTTGACGCCTTGAATTAGATATTAAAAACAAATAAAAATTATATATTTTATGCTTTTCGTGTCTTAAACGCGAAATATTCAATACTATTATAAGTTATAAATTATTTGGAAAATAAATGAATGTTAAATAAATTAAATTTTTATAAAATTTATTAAATTATGTTCTGCATTAATAAAAATTAGATCATAATTTTTTAAATATTTCTCGCGTATTTCTCTGTTAAATTATTTTGTAATACGATTTTACACGGAGCGAACAAGAATTTTTAATTCTTTGTTGCTTCTTAAATATAATTTACCAAAAGAGTAAACATATAAAATAGCTATACATTAAAAAAGTATAGGAATCCAAACTTTATACAAATGCAAAATTATTTGTACATAAGTTTTAGGAAATTGTAGAAATCGATATTTATCGCTCGTAAATGATACGCTTATTAATAAAATGATTAATAAGTCAATAATATTACAGACAATTTTTTTATAACGAATTAATTTTTTCTAGTATTTAAAAGTAGTTGTATTTCTTCTATATAAATGTACAATTGGTTGAATTCCAAACTCGTATCGTGGGAGTACATTTAACGTAATTCACATACATTTTAAAAATTAATTTGTAATTAATTTTTAATAATCTGTAATTAATTAGTACAAGCTATGAAAAACATAAATTTGAGAAGATGTTTCGTTCGATGCATCTGTCTAATTATATTAATGATGCACTTGGTTACAGTTTAGGTTAACAATGAGTAATAATAAGTACTACTTAGCTGAAATTTTATTTATATAATTTCACGTTAAATATAAATATATGTGCTTTTCACAATGTGCACAGGTAGATAGTTTTGTATACAATGTAGATTGAGAATAAAATGAATTACGACCGGCATTAACCTCTGTTCTTTCCGGGCCGGTCGCGCTCTCGGCCATATTCTGTGAGCACGCCGCAACCTCGTCGTTTTTTCTCTTACTCTTAGCTGCACTTGTACGTACATCCATTCATGTGCTCAAAGTAAGCTATACGTGTACGCTTACGTTCGAAAAAAGAGGATAGGGAAATGAGAAAAGTAATTGTACCGAGGACTGAAGGAAGACTGGATTTTAGAAGAAGATATTTATCTACGAACGTGAACGTAATAGTTCCAGTTAGACGTACGGAGCGATGTTACTTTGTTGGTTTATTCTTTGATATTTAGATTCGATAACACTACTGTTTAAATAAACCTTTTAAATTTAATTCCTTTTAAAGGTAACATTTAAAGAAATCCAATGCTAATTAAATTCTGCTGTTTTTTTTTAATTTCACCTTATAATAGTTGTGTATAATAAAACAATCATCTTTGTGAAATATTTTGATTATTTGATAAAAATAAGAATGAATTTAAGTTATTGCTATTCATATTGTGTAATAATAATTTTTTTATAAATTACTAATAATGATTTCTAAGATTATTACATATTTTGTACACCAATCGCGTTAAATAAAAATATAAAATATTTACCATAATATTAAAAATAAGTAAAACAACAATCATATATTTCACGACATTATCTGTATTTTGTTCAAATACAAAAAACAAAATATAACTATATAAATATAAAAATTTAATTTAATAAATATTACCTAAATTTATTTTCTCTTATAAACGATTTTCTTAACGCTGGACGTATTGCCATATTAATGTACTCCACCAAGATGTAAAATTTCAGTTAACAATAGAATAAAAGTTTGATGTAAAATTAGTACCTTATGTATCGAATACAATATTTTGATTTTCGAATAAAAAGCACCTTCGTAACGATAGATTTATCTTTCAATATACATACGTTATTTTATGTAAAATTGTACCCGTGTTACGAAAACAGTTAATGGACTTCGTGTTCGATTGTTCAGGTAGAAAAAAGCTGCGTTTGATTAAACTACTAAAGAAGAAGATAACCAGTGGAGATTCAAACGAAACGTTTACGTTTCCGAGTAAGATGCAACGCTCAGAAAATATAAGGTGCGCAAACCATGTCGATCACAGGTGAACACTGGAACCTTCGGCGATAAGCCAACGATCGTCTCGATAATGAAAACTTTATCTCCTTTATAACTAGAATTCGTTTCCTTTTTATCGCTCGTTTTCTTGTTAGTTGTGCGCGGATAAAGAATTAGCACTTGGTTAACGCGTAGCGGTTGTTCTCTCTTTAGTACATGTAACTTTATGCATTTGATTTAAATTTAAATCGACCGGAGACAATATAATTTACATTTTTTTAAAACCATTATCGATTAAAAAGACAAGCATTTATTTGTCTAGCATGGAAAAAAAAGGTTCATCGATTGGATATTACGTTTATTTAAACTTAGGATGTTTGTCAATAATTAACCAAACAATATATACCTAACGAATATTTTATTTTTGTATTTGACATTAAGATTACGTTTAACGCATGAACAATTTTAAATATTTTTCTCTAGTATTTTTTTATTACGATACTCGATAAATTATACGCGCAATCGTTTTATAAAGACACGTAGACGTTAGATAATTAATCAAAAGTTTTCAAATGTTCTTCGACGAAGGATATTAAAATAACTATAAAAGAACGATATTAAAAAATAAGATGCATCGATAAATAATTCAGTAAATTTTAAACGATTAGAACATCGTATTACTTTCTAAAATTTATATTTACGGTAATAATATATATATATATATATTTAGATACTATATAGTTACTTATTGCTTTAATTCCAAAAATACCCAATGTTGCATAATCATTACGATATTTGTATCCGAAAATAATTAGGCGAATAAATTAAATTTATAAGTATAAAATATAAAATATAAATCGATGAGATTTCTAAAAATTTCTAAAAAAAAGATTTAAAAATTAAAAAAATAATTATACGAAATTAAACCTTTAAAATACAAGTAAAAGTATAAGAAAATATTATTACCGGTAGAGAATTTTCAGGTACGAGTTTGCAAAAGAAACAACTTTCGGTGATTATAGTATTGCATTAAAAATTCCGCATGAGATTTTCAAAGCTATTACCTATAATTTCTGCTATTTCTCTTAATTCTCCAGCAAGTTATCGAATAAAATTGTAACACAGAAAATTTATCAAACAAGTACTTCGGAATTAAGAAGTTTAGTCTCCTTGGATCGCGGAGGTAGTACAGATTACCGAACAACGCGTGTCTGCGAATCGTGAATTCTCGTTTGCGTTAGGCAATGGTAAACGATGAATCGCCGTTTGCAACTCGTCGCAAACAAAAGATTATAAACAAGTTATGCATTCGGTATAATTAAAGTTGTAACTCCTTACGTAATGTTTCAACGAAAAATCGAGTATCGACGATGTTCGGTGTCGATGCTCTCGTAAATGCGATTTTAATCTCAATTTACCGATTCGGCGAAGCATCGAAACTGGAGGCGAACTCGTCGTATAACTCGAGCGAAGAAAGCGTAAAGGTATAAAACTCACCGAAACAGCCGTCGAAGGAGAGGCCGTAGTAATCCATGTCGCAGCGATCGCAGCGGGGTCCGACGGCTCCGGGGCTACAGTCGCAGAGTCCGCTGATGGGGTCGCATTGGCCGTCCGCGGCACCGACGCCGCAGTCGCACTCGACGCAACCCGCGGTGACGTTCCCGTAGCCCTCGACGCACAGAGAACAGTCCCGACCGTCGAACATCGGAAGGCAGGAGCACTGTCCACTGCGTCGGTCGCATATCATCGAGGAGCTTCCGACCTGGCTGCAGTTGCAAGCTATGGATTTCGAAGAGCGATGAATCCTTTACCTCCTTCTTGGCTTTCCGAGCTATCAGGGTCTAACCTACGCGACTATCGGCGAGCGCGTTTCGATTCGGATCGTCGCTCTCTTTTCAAAGGTGCAATTTCCAGATACGATCGTTAGCAAACGCGCAAATTTTTTAATTATTACCAGCGCAACGAATTTTCAATGTTTTCTTTTTATTTTCTAATTTTGCTTTTTCCTTGGAAACAATATCTTCGATATAACTACACTTTCTTACGAACGTTACATTTTGCATCTGGTTCGAACGTATTGTGCAAAGTTCTTCATTTTTTACGAAAAAATCAAAATAATCATTAAAATTAATCGTTGCAAGAATTAAAATATAACTTTATAAAGTTTCGAGACAACCGCTTTGTATAAATTTGAAATAATTGAACTAAAATTCAATGAATGGAACGAACACATATTTATGAATGGTATAAAATTTAATAACCAATTCGATTCTTTTTCCTCGGCATTTCTTATATTCGTTAACTACAATGCCGTGACGTATAAAGTTCGCTCTTCACACGGCACCTACGTACTTCCGAGGTTTATTTAAGTTTTAAACGTATGCATTGTAATTGTTTTCGTATTTATACCGTTTAAAAGTTGAAGGCATATGATAAACGATTCCCGTATTGCTTATGATTATCATTATAGAAGTTAACTTATGCGCAATAATTAAATATCTTGTTGAAAATGTACGTGGGTTGACGAGTGAAGCGTCGTACTTTCTTGTATTTCCGATTACGATGAAATCTGTGTTAATCGTGGACGTGGACGTGTACGATGATTTTTTTGGGCAAAAAATAATACATCGACGTTATTAAAACTCTTGAACCGTACCGAACTTACGTTACTTTATATTTCATATTTATTATTCGAATCGTACGTGCCTTTAAATTCGATGATACTAATAAACTTTGAACATATTATTATATAGAAAGTAATCATTGAACCGATATATTTAATTTATATTAATTGTTATAATAAATAAATAATTTTTACGGTATATTTTGAAAATATTTTTAATATTTTTATAATTTATTAAAAGTACGGATACACGTGTTAATATTTTTATTTTTCATACATACATTTATACATTTGTTTGGGAATTATTTGCCAACGATTCGCTATATAAAGATAATTAATTGAATTTAATATAGAAATTGCAAATATAATGAAATTAAAAAATGTATTAGCTTCCATGAGTTTTTAATATTTTATTCATTATATATATGTATATATATGTACCGTATGTATTTATATTTTTATTCACTCTTTCATATCCAAATATTTCAAATTAAATATATTTATTTTATATTTCTTTTGTATAAAATTTCTATATTTCTTTATTAAATAATAATTAATTACAATGATTTTGATTTGTTGGTTGATTTTATGTTTTAGAATAAGTACGAATACACATTTTTCTATTTGCACAATCAAAAGATTAAGCGTTTAATGAAAACATCGTGTTAAAATTAACTTAAATAAATCATTTCTTAATAAAAATATAAATTATATAATTTTATTTGTTCGATGATAAAATCTTCAAATTATTCAATTTTTTAATTACGTTGATAAAATTTATAGCTCAATCGTTTCGCGGAAGGTTTTTAAAAAAATAAATATATTTGTTACGCGTTTTTTAATAGAGTTAACTGTCTATAAGAATCTTCGAAACGAGTCACGAACGAAATTAGGTAATAAACTTAGATTTAATAATTTATAAAACCTCTTTAACGTATCGTTCGTAATTTTATCATCATTTGAGAATTAATATTTTTTATAAATCAAACGACATCAATGTAATCAAAAGATTCGTGCATAGGAACATTATTCTTATACCATAGAAAACAAGGAACAAACGAGTGGAATAATTTTATGATATTCGAAAATTGGATTTTTATTTAGAAATATTATTATAAATAAATAGTAGGATTTATTAAGTTAACGCAACTATCGTTATCCACAATTCGTTACTAACTTATTTCTAACGCGAAATAAATAAAAAATTTCTGGTGTAATATAATTTTTTGAATTATACTCCATTATTATCCATAAAGTTTGAATTCGTTTACATAAGTTTGCAATTGTTTCGAATATTTTATGACATTATAGAAGTTACCACATTATTATTTATTTTAAAGTAGAAAAATAAACAACAAATTTTTTGTCGTAAATGAGAGTCGTAATTATAAACGGTTCGAAATCAATAGTATATAAATATAATAATTTATGAATACTTATATTTGATCGCGATACTATAAGATAATATATATGAACAAAAATTCTATTATAACGAAAATTTATGGATAATAATTATGTATATATATATATTTCGAGCGATCGTTTAGCTTTTTAAGCATAATTTATAATTCTATGAAAGTGTTGAAATATAAATATTTAAATACTTACGTAAGCAATTTAACTCGGCCGGATTGCCGTAATGAGCTTCTTTGCATTTCTCGCATTTCCAACCTTCCGTATTCCCTCGACATTCGAGACATTGGCCAGTTTCTTGATCGCAGGGGCCACCGAAACACGGGCAAGGCTCGCACGTCTTACCGGGAATCAGAGGATTTCCAAAAAATCCAATGTCACAGCTTTAAACAATACACAACGCTTCGATAAAAATGATAAAAAATATTGGGCGTTTATGCGATCCGTACGGAGGATTCATGATTTAATTGAGCAAAATTAAATACAACGAGCGTATACGAAATATAAACTTTTCCAAAATTTTCCAAACTAGTCTCCCGCTTCTCTCGTTAATTCATCATTTATATTTATCTTACGAAAGCGAACGCGAGTAATCCTTACATTTCGCAATGGTCGCCGGTGTATCCCAAAGGACATTGGGTACAGACGTAATCGTTTTCCGCATTGTAGGGGTTGTCTATCTGACAACTGGGACTGAAATTATTCGATGGAAGATCCAACGGACAGGCGCACTTGGAGCAGTCGTCGGGAGTTCCTCTGGTCGCGTCGCCGTAGTATCCGTTGATGCAACGGTCGCATTTCGGTCCAACGGTGTGGTGCTCGCAGGTCTGATAACAGTGCGTGAAAATCCATCGTCAATCTTCGAAACGAACTTGCCGTTTCGCTCGTTCCTCAATTAATAATTAATAACTTGCAACGAAATCAACGACAACCGATTTTCATTATATCTACGAGAATCGTTTATTTTTAATAATAAGTTATTTTTAATTAACATTTAACCGATCGGTTTTGGGTTTCGTAGGGTTTTCACAGGGTCGATCGTTAGATTATCGTTTTTATCTTTTAAATTAAAAAGGAGCGTCTCGAACGTTCTAGAAGCGCCATCTCCCGGCATAAATGCAGCGACACGCGCGCGTAACGTCGGTCGATAACAAGGACGGCTCGACTTGGATCGATAGGTGTACCGACGCTCGGTACGCGGTATCGATCGATGATCGACGAATACGGGTAGGAATAGTTGGTCCGTAACGATCGGTACATCGATCGCGCCGCATTATTCCTGACAAGCGCGTAAATTCGACGCTGAGAAATAAAAATTATCCGTAAGTATATTTTATACGTAGTCTCCGCGATACTTTGGAATCGGTTTCTCTTTTCGCGAAGTCACGGTAGCTTTGATCTAATTGGAGGTTCGTTTCGAGGGTCCGACTCGGACCAAGGATGTACTTACGTTGCACTCGCCCATCAAAAGATCGCAAGAACCGGAATGGCCGTTGCAATCGCATTTTACGCACTTGTGCCGAATTTGGTGGCTGGACGAGTTTATTTGAACTTTGACGTATCCCCAGTCGCAAGATTCGCACGACAGTCCCGTGTATCCGATGGGGCACGAACACATTTCGACGATGCTCTTTTTGCCATTTTCCAATGATACTTCTCCGACTGGTAAAATTGTCGATTTTAAGCTGGAAACGAACGTTATTTTAGTACGCATTCAAACTGTACGGACATAGCTTATTTTATCGTGTACAGCGTTTCTTATTTCATATCGAAAACAGTATGTCTTTGGTGACGGTGCGCTAATTTTTATCGGGATCATTTTTTTTTATTTTATATTACCGGTTGCCTTATAAATTATTCGGGTTTTTTAATCGATATTACAAAGAATATCGATGCTAATATTTTTTCGATGATATTTTTTTTTTCGATAATTATCGCATAACTGAATAAAATTTCTATTTAAGTACGTTGAATGGTAAATAATACAGTACTCTACTACATAAAATAAATATTAATTAATATCGCGATCACTGTATCAAGGAAATGGACGAGAAGTTCGACGAATGTATTTTATCCCGTACATTCCATATCATTACCAGACACGGATAATACGACGACAGGAAAATTATTTTGAATGCTGAAAAATTAGGGATAGTTTGCGACAAATCTCTAATTATATCTCGAAAATGGTTCAGTCACGGAAAAAAATATCGATCAATGTACTTGTAAAACCCGTTGAGATTCGTTATTCGCGATGGTTCGACTTAAATTCGACAACGTTGTTCTCGAATAACGAAAAACCGAAGGCATCGAGACCAAAACGATTTTTAAAATCTCCAAATGCCTTTGCACGATATCTAGTCTCGCTCGATTCGTAATCTCCTCGAAGCCGATCATTAGAGTTGCCCCTTTGCAACCAAATAACGAATAACCCAATAACCGGGTCCGTTACCCTTACGACTAGAACAGCTACGCACCTTCCTTCGATCTGTTCCGTGTGATACTGCGCCCTGATCAGCATATACCGGATGTCGGCAAGGACCTCCAGCATTTGCTGCCGCGTGACTGGATCACCCCGGTAATCCGTCCTGCGGAACCTCGTGACGCCGTCGACGATATCTGGCCGCACCCGAACTCGAAACCAGCCCTGTTCCTGTAGCGGCACCGAGATCTCTGCCTCCTGGCCCGAGTAGCTCTCCTCCCCGTATGCGATTCGCATGCCGTTTTTACCCTGGAACAACGGCGATTGTAGGCCGACTGTGCATCATTTTTTACCCTCATCGTCACAGGACCGCAAGCGACCCCGAATCTTCCGAGAGATATCGGTGCTTCCGATGAAAATTATACAAATTTTAAAAGAGTTCGCGCATCCGTAAAATGTCATGCTTACACAGCGACGCTTCGAGATATCGTATCGCGAACCAAGTTACTTGGAAATTCGATACCGATGAAACGCCGTAAAGCATTAAAGAGTAAAATACCGATATAATACCGATGAGACATTTTTTTAACAATTACAAAGATAACGAAGCGTTTACGCGTTTATTAAGATTTTTTAACGAATTAGCATACTAATACTTATCTCGACAAAGAAGACTCGCGAGCGATAAAAGTTGGTAATTAAATCCGATAGGTAAATTATCGCAGCACGATTCCTGAACGAGAAACCGTCGCTCGTGTACGAGTACGATAGAAATTAATCGGAAAAATGTAGAAAGAGAGGAGTGATAATAAAGAATCGGAGGTGGGAAGGTAACGCGAAAAATAAAGGAAAAATGTTTCTTACGATCAGTACGACATCCGGTTCGGAGGTTGGTCTGCCGCTGGTGTCGCCTCGCATTACGATCCAACTAACCAGGAAAGTGAGATTGCTTCCGTAGGAAGAGAGATGATTTCCGGAGTAGATCTTGGGTGCGAGCCAATAAGGGCTTCGATACTCCACTTCGAAGGAGGCTATCGTTGGCCAGCCTTGCTCGCCTTGCAAACTCGGTGAAACGGCTCGAGATGCGTTTATGTCGCTGACCTGCCACCCGACGAGCGTCGAGATCTAAAAATAATTCATTTTCGTCCATTCAACCTGCCACGTTCAATTTTTCCTCCTCCTTGAAAATTTCCTCCGTGTCCTGACATCGGACCGTTCGCAAAAAAATATTCGACCGTATGTACATCTGGTGCACGTTTCAAAATTCACGCAAGTTTTCCGATTCGAATTCGCGATCATCTCTATCCGTAAATGTTTATTCGAATCGACGAAAGCGATATTTCCTATCGTTAACAATTTAAGTAATTTTTTCTCGTAATTTACGTCTCGTGTTTCTAATTATATTTTTTTTTAAAGCGGTGTAGAATTATATTAAATAAAACTATTACTTGTACCTAGAATTTTTTTTAATTTATCGATAAAAATGTTCATTCGTAGTTTATAACTTTATTCGAAGCTTACATTCCCGCGCAATTTAAAAAATGTAACCAACGCGATCCGTAAATTTAATGCAAATGTATAGAAAAATTTGATGTAAATAAAATACTTAAACGTATATCGATTACGATGAGACATTGATAAATGCAAATAATATTCAAATAATATAGAGTTAAAGAAGTATGTCGTTTTTTCAATCGTCGATAACTATTCTAATGAAAAAAAACTAAGTATTATTTGTCAGTTAAAAACTTATCTGTTTTTAGTTTAAAAAAAAGAAAAACTATTATAATTTATAAATTTACTTTAGAATATTATAAATATCGGGAAATTGTAAAATATGAATTTTTATATTTAGTTTTATCAACAATGAATTCTAACTTTATGCGTTTATTTAAATAAATAGATTTAAAGAAACTTTCCACGGCAAATTATTACTAATGGAACGATATTTATACATATAAAAATTATACTACGGTAAATGTGTAATCTTTTACGGTGTAATAACGAAAAATAGATTATATTATATTTTATTGTAGCTTCAAAATAAAAAATTATTTTAATGCTTATGAATTTTAATTTTATATGTAATTTACTTTTTGAATTATAACAAAAATCGAACATAACTTTTAGAAATAAGAAATAAAATTGTAGGAATTTTAACGTTAATTAAATCACTGTCAAATATTAATAATTTCTATTGTATAAATTCAACAATTGTAATTATGGTATAATATAATATATTACGATTCTTATTAAGATACAATATAAAATGTTCGAGCAGTTAAAATTTATTAATCGAAACTTTCAAACTATCCGAAAGTATATTCGCTCGATATCGTTTTTCCATTGATAAATTTTCGAACGATCAAGAGTCATATTCGTAATAATTAGTTTTAGTTTTGCATTTAACATTAATTGTCACATTTGAACGAAGCAGACGAGTACAATAAAATGCAAATATTTATAATAATTATAAAAACAAGTACAATAAAACGTAAATATTTATATTATTATAAAAAATATATGAAATAGAAATTCGCGTACGCGGACGTGTAATGGAGAGAGTAACGTACGAACGTAAACGCGCCACACGTATACGATTGTTTGTTTTTATCCAGGACTCGAATCTGTCTGCAAAAAATTCGGAATTCTGTGATCAGACAACGAAATAATTAGCCAAGCTTCGAGGGGACGCGCTCACTCGATAAACTCACTCGCGCTCGCGATAACGATCTCTCGAGTCCTTTTAGCTTTAACTCGTAGCCATGGTATCGGCCGTCGTATTGACGATCGCATTGGCCATCGCATTAGCCATCGCATTAGCCATCGTCGTTTTACGATAATGACAGCGCTTTGCTTCTCCTACGTGAAAGTAATTCAAGATGAAAGTGCTTTGATTCTTCGCATCCGATCTTCGTTGTTCCGTTACACGCGCGTTACGTCAACGTTTTTTACATTGGATTATAGACTTAAGTGCAAGGCTAGTCGCCGATCGCACCTGTCTGGGCGTCCATACGCGTACCGTACCTTGTTTCACGTTACAGCAAGCCGAGGTATAAATTTACCTTGGAAACTCTATTTCTCGTCTTTTTATTATGATTAATCTACGTAAGAGTATCTTCATTCGCGCACGCGAAAAACTTTTAATAGGATTATACTCGCTTAAGAAAATTTACATTTCATTGTGCACGAAGCTCGTAACCGATATTTTTAATTCGATGAAAGATACGATCGTAGACGTTCGTTTCGATGTACGAATCAATAAGAATAATAGAAATATTTAACGTATCGATCGTTTCTTTTTCTTTTACTTTTCATTTAATCGATATTCATTTTACCGATGAAAATTAACGAAACGTAAAAATATTTAAATATTTTAATTACGCAAAAACTCCTAGAATTCGTGTCGCGTTCGAAAAGCCTAGTTTTATTCGTTCGCTTTACCTCCAAAGCTTCGTTTCGGCAAAAATCTAAGAAATGCAATAGAAAAATGTACAGCTACTTACCAAAGTGAGCGAGAGTTTTGCAGCACTGCAGTCGTTGGAAACGCCGGAGCATAGACAAGGTATGCAGCCCTCCAGATTTTCGCGGGAGAGAGAAAAGTAGCCGAATTTGCAGCGGTCGCAATAGTCTCCCTCGACGAAGGCTTTGCAGAGGCAGTCGCCCTCGCAATCGTGGGACGGCAGAATACCTCGAGCGTCGCACGGACAAGGAACGCAATCCGGGAATTGCCTGTAACCGGCGGCACACTGGTCGCACTTATGACCCGAGTAACCCGGTTTGCATTCGCATGCACCCGCAACCTGTAGGGAATAGCGAACGAGAGTCGTCGTGAGCCGAGCGTTCAGTTGTAATTTCGTATTCGGATTATCGTGTATTCGTGTATCGAATAAACTTCTGTCGTGCTCGTTACAAGGACGCGCTTTCGTTTTAAAAATCGGACCGATTTCAATAAATTGCCGCGATCCTTGAACGCATATTCGGTTTTTAACCAGCGGCTAACGATACAGTTTATTCGATGTTCATTGATACTACCGTTGTGGAAAGATGACACCGAGGTGTCGGAGTGTCGATAATGGCATTTGTTTCTTAAATTTGAGAGTATCGGTCGAATGGATAAATTTTGTATCGTGGAACATTTTGTATAATGTTACCTTTTCTATATCTGCACGATAATTAATTTATTCGATAAAAATATTTTATCATCTTAAGTTTTCGATGCTTCAACGTACCCGAATTCGAATACAAATTTTTTATTTAATTATTTTAAGTATTGTTACCGATCGAACCAATTAATAAATTTAATAAGTTTATAAAAATCACTTTGTTAATTCAACAGGTTTTACGTCCGAAATTATTTATTATTATTTCTATAACGATCGATAAGTCGGTAATTACGTAAAAAGTTATTCGCGTACGTTCGATCCTTTCATTTTTATAAATTACGATAAAAAATATATTTCTTTTTGAACAATTGATAATAAATGCTTAGGAAAAAAATTTCAATTCATTGTATTTTTAACGAATACAAAAATTAATTCCTGCGTAAACAATTCCAAAATTATGGTAAATAATTTTCACTTGAATCAAAGATATAAAATATTTTCTAATACCTTTCCCAAGCTATTGTAAGAATCATCCGGAGTACAGAATCCGGTACTTCCACGTATATGGCAGTCGCAAGGTATACATGGTTCAAGGTCATTGGAAACGATCCCATTGGGTCTGTAATAGCCTATTTCGCATTTTTCGCAGTTTATTCCCGTTGTATGGTCCTGAAAAATATTAATAACGAGATTATTGTTTCTGGTTTAATCAAGAATTTATCACATACGAATTTAACGTATATTAAAAATAATGCATTTAATATAAATTTTTAACCAAATTTTGTTATTAATTAAAATAGAAAGTTTACATCCCGTCAAAAATGTTTACTTATTAAATTTTAATATTATTGAATTTTTAATTTTTCATATTTAATGATCAATTTTCGCGATGGTAAATTTTTATACTTTATTATCCAATAATTTAGAAATAATTAAAAAAGTTTAAGAAATTGTCAACGATAATTACATTTGTATTTTATTATTAAGCATTATGAACCGAAAATTAAAAATTTTATATGATTAAATATATAAATAACAATAACAATTTTATGCAAATAGTAGCTAGAAAGTAAAATTAGTAAATAATAGAATTGATTTGTAACAGACAGCGATCGAAAATTTCCAAACGCTTGTGAATACATGTGATCTTACCGTACAATTGAGACATACGCCACCTCCTCTGTATTTTCCGCGGATATCCATCGAAAGTTTCATTTCCGCAACTTCGGGGTCGTATCGACAAGATATTGCGTGTCCATTGCAATTACATTTTTCACAATGGAAGCCTTTACCGGACGTGCCAGGTTTCCAGGGAATCTGATTATACATTGGACAGCATTTTTCACACATTTCACCGCACGTGTGTCGTTCGCATTCGCATTCTTCACGCTATGTAAAAACAAGTTATGTTTAATGAAATTATTACATTCGAATAAAACATTATTTTCTTCCTGTAATTTTTTTATTTATTAATACACATGATTTTATTCTTATCTAATTACTTTATTAACTATCTTAAAAGGATAAAATAGGTATAATCATTGTTATTTATTCGAAATCAATTGATATTTATTTTACCTTTATTTTATAAATTTTAATTTTCTAAATTTTATTCGGTCGATGAAGTTTATTTTTTTTGGTAATTTTATATAGATATAAACATTTTATATAATACAATAATTTTTTATAACGTTTAAGATATAGCGAATTTAAATTTCAAATAAAACTTTTTGGATTTATTTAAAAGTGAATTCATTTAATTTATTAATTTACTTGTAAATGAATACGATTGATGTTACTGGAACTAAAGTATTGAAATTTGAATTAAATTATATAAATTTTTATGTGAAAATAATATAACCTATAATATAAATAAATTTATAATGTAAAAAATATAAATTGTAAAGAAGATCTACGATACAAAGAGCTTTTTTTATTTGTCTGCATTTAAAAGAAATATATCAATATTATTTTGTTGATATTCTTTTTAAAGTATAAAATAATAATTTCATCGATGTTTATTCACCTCATTACCGATCGAATAACGTAATTTTATTTTTTACATAAATAACAAAAATATTTCTGGAAGGTACGAAAAATGAAAAGGTTCGCCTTGAAGTTTCAAAATTTTCGTTGCCGAACCCATCGAACTCAATTCTCAATTTTATTAGCACTAAAATACAACTCGAATTTAATATGTGACACACTAATAAAAAGAGAAGTTTTTGAGAGTCGAGGCTCATTACACGATTGGGCGTAACGCAGAAGTTAATTATTAAAGCGGTAAATAATACACGAGTCTGTATTGAAAAAAACCAATGTACGAGGCGTCGACAGGACCACACACAAATATTTTATATTTAATAAAAAATTTGTTAAATATGATGATTGAGTCAATTATTTACATTCTGACTTTTGTAGTTTCGAGAAAAAATTGATTAATGATCAACAAGAAAAATATTACTTCAAATTTTATTACGTATTTTAATGCATTATTACCAAAATTTCAAAATGTATAATATATATTGCAACAATTATAAACTCGAGCAATAAACAGTCTCACGGTAAAATTTAGGTTTAACCTTTTTAAGGTTAAAATTTTACTATACACCGTTACATCAAACCTACATAAAGGAGCAAATAATATATTTTCAGTATAATTATCTAATTACGTCATTTAAAATTACTACAAGACTCGGATACATTTTTATCCAGGTATTCGCATCGTGGGAATTTTAATTGCATCCATTGATTAGACTAGATAAGAGGTGATTACGACACGGCCTTGAAGAGGCGAAAGAAAACGCGCATTAATTGAATTATCCGTTTCTTCGTTCCGAAAGTATCTAGTTTAAATAAAATCTATTTATTAACGGAAGAATTTCTGCCGAGTTCTTTTGTATTTTTATTCTCTCGACTATATAATACCTGCAGTAAAAATGGGTGTAAGAGATAAAATGTATTTATGTAAATCGAGTACAATGCACTTTCGATTATGTATCGATACATATATTGTCTGAAAATATGAATGGAAAAATAAATATTTATTCTTGCGCTAAATTAGGAAATAAGCTATAACTACTCGAGTTAACATTGTATACAACGTTAAAATATTAACGAAATCACTACTTGAGAACTGCGCATAAATTCGTAACTGTTGAAAATCCATGCAAAGTTCAACTCGCAAAGAGAAAACAATCATCTTCGATCCATTTGAAATAATTGTTTTCGAGCTCTCGGAGTATTTCTCACGTGCAGTTGAAATAAAATAGTTAGGAAATGAAACAAGATTTTCTATCGCGGAGCGGGAGCTACTTTTTTTTGATCCAAGGGCATCCTTGGATTCACCCGATTCGTCCTCTGATGCGTATGACGAGCAGCGAAAAGAAAAACGAATCCGTCTTTCTCCTTTCTTTATTTTTCTCTCTCCTCATATACTTCCTTATACGATGGTGTAGTACCGTCGCCGTCGAATAACGGGCGCCTTGGTGACTAATGGCCAAGGCGAGGAATTTCGCAACGAGCAGCGCGTGTAAACGCCGAGTGCCCGACGCACAGAGCGACGAACAGAGCGACGAACAGAGCGACGAACAGAGCGACGAACAGAGCGACGAACAGAGCAACGCACAGAGCGACAAACTCTGCTATAGGATGCTCCGCGATCTTGTATACTTGTACTCGTTTTTTTCATAGCTTTAGAAATGTCTCGCTGCTTTCGCGGTCCGTTCGATCGATTACTCCTTACCGCCTAATACCAGCGATGCGAACGTGCTTTGGCGAATTCGTGCCTGGACGCGAAAAACCTTCGCCAAGAGTTTTCGCCGAGGAAGCCAAGTTCTTACTAACGATCCTGTCTTATTATCCTATAATTGATGATAGCGATGATACTGAGCTTTCGCTAAATAATTATAATATTTCTATGATTTTTATCTTCGGACTTGCGAAACCAATTTTTTATCGAAATTCGATTTTTAGTATGTATTTTTATATAATTTAAAGATAAGCCATTTTATTTTTTGCTAAAAAACGTGAAATTTAAGTTTATAAAATTGAACGATAATATAAGCGTAGAGTGAACACATTATACGTCTGACCGAACTCGACTATTTTCTACTTCGACATAACTACCTATACTGTGATTTATATTTAAGAGTAAATTTTTATGTATAATTGATGACCGTACCGATGAAATTTTTTCGTGTTTATAATTTTTTCATTCTTTTTAAATCCTATGTAAAGTCTTTACTGAAGCCTAATTAATCGTTTAAAATTATAAAAGTTATATTGACATCTTTTTACTAGTAATGAGTAAATTCTAAATATATATATTTGATATTTAGTAAATAAACTGCGTATTAAAATATATATCATAAAAAAAATTACGTGCATTATTACATTAAGATACAAATATTAAAATTCTCCGTTAATATTTATTAAGTATAAACATATTGAACATATTATTTTTACAAAGATAATAGAACTTTATTAAGGCAATTTCGTGTGTTTATTTTTATATATAGATATAATTTTTAATTAAGAAAAGACACAAATTCTGAAGCAATTATCAAATAATTGCGATGACTCCGTGGTCTTTTCATTATAACAATGTAAGAAATGGCATAATTCTATTAAAAAATATTGATAAATTTCTAAATATTTTCATTTAATTTATAAGAAATAAATGATGGTAATTATTCAATAATATCATAAATATCTATATGTATATATGTCTTTAAATTTTGATTATTTATGTAATTATCATATTTTATTTTCTTTGAATATCGAAAATGTATATATTTTTTACTTACACATTACTACTATTATCGTTGTTAATTTATAAATTATAATTTTATGTAAATAATCATGGTTTAAATGATTTATTGAGAAATTAAAAATATGCAGTATTCGAATCGTAATTTCTCTAATTTTCTTTTTCTTTTTAATTACTATTAAGTTTGTGTAAATATAGAAAATATTTTTTTAATTAACGTTAAATTTTTCTGGATTTCAGTGACTAATATTATTTATTCAATTAAAATTTCCAATGTTAGATTATAATTTTATGTTTATTATTGGAAAATCCATTGAAAATTAGAAAAGATACTGTATAAAATCCCGTCTATGTAAAATACTCAACATCTCGTTTCAAAAAAAACATCTAAAGCACAGTTCATTATCATATTTACCTCACGAATCGTTAAATCAGAAAAATACTAAAAATATTCTCAAATAAAAGGCATCAGACTTATAAGTCTACGCAAATCAAGTTGGTATGTGCACTGCCGAGAAAAAAATCAACCAGAGACAATGTCGAATAAATAGCAATGCGTACTTATATGCATGTTCTTAGCCCCTTTAGCTAGTTATCTCGACGAAAGTGCGAGTACACAAATACTTGCAGTGTTTTACATACAGAAATCTAAGAGATGGGATTGTGCACATAAAGATCACACTGCCTATTTCTTATGTAGATTTTTTCCGGAGTATCTATATCAGTATTATTTTCAATTCATTCTTACGATATATAGAATATTTTAGTTTTTTAAGGAAAAACTTTTTCGATTTCTCTTATTAGAGTGCTTTTGTAAAATGTTAAAATATTCCCTAAAATTATTTACACAATATACAAATTTAAAATAATTTCGATGTATTTAACATAAAGTATTTAAAATTTTTCAGTTAACATTAAGAATTGATAAAAATAAAATATTTAAAACTTTATTATCTTCTTTTTATAAAAATAAAATAAATATAGATTAAGATATTATCGAATGTATTATCAATAATTTATTTCTTAATTTATATAGTTAAAAATATTATCAAAAGTTTGCTATTATTAATATATTGCCTATTTATTAATAGTTTTATAATTATCAATAAATATTTTAAATTTAACAGAAATTATGAAAACTCGATGTTTAGTATATACTTAATGAATAAAATTTTATTTTATTAAATGTTTATATTATATTTATATAATTTAAAAGTTATCATTAGAATAATAATTTACATAAAATGAAGTAAGAATAAAATTTTAATTATTTTCTATTAAAATTTTTTGATTAAAAAATATGATTTTATGATGCTGTATAAATTAAATGTGTATCTATATATATATAGTTATGTATTAATAGTTAAAATTAAATATTTAATATATCAATAAATAATTTATAAACATGAAATGTATTTATATTAAATTTATAAATATATTTGCGTGGTATTAATGTTTACACGAATATTTGAATATGAACACCGCAAAGTTATTTTGAATAATTGTAGTAAAAAATATAAATATAGTTATATTACAGTAATGAAATATTAACTTTCAGAATTATGTCTTTTGTATGCAAGGTTTTTAGAAAAAAATTTGCTAAATATAAGAATTAAAAAAGGATGAATAAAATGAATACCGTTTATGTTATACAATATAAAAATTGAATTTATTAAATAGAGATCCTTTTATATTATAAATGAGTTGAGTAAAATTAACATTTTCATAATGAAGTTTTTCAGTATTTCAAGATTAATACATCATTTACGAAAAAACGAAGTAAATTTTTACCTTATGTAACTCGTTGAATTTGCATCGGGATGAGTGTCCGGAACATAGACATCTTCCGCCGATGTTAATCTCTCGAATCGAATAAAAAGCCCTTCTTTTATCAACGATGGCTTCGCCTCTTCTCCGAAGGCTCTGAAAGCGCAGTCTAACGAACCGAGCCTGAGTAAAATCTTGAATTTCTTGCGTATGATTTAAGGCACCTGGACGACCATTCACAAGTTGTGTATGAATCTGCAAAATAAGTTTAAGTTTTCAGTAGTTAAGCCTAAATTATTATTTCAAAAGTAAAAGCTTCTCTAGATATTCTATACATTATTTTTTAGTTTCCTTTTCGTTTATAAAATAAAAATAATTAAAAGTACAAGAAATTAATTTTGGTACAATTAAATTTTGAAATTAAAATTAAAAGTTTTATTTAAGCATTAACATTAGTCAAAATTAATATATTTATAAATTACATTTTAATAAATTATATAAAAACTATAAAAATTATTTAAATACACCAAGTAAATAATATTTATCGATAATAGCGGAAACAACATAAAATAAAAAAATTTTTAATTATTACATGTAGACGTACGGTCTAAGTTTAAATTTAATATTTGGTGTTTGATGGCTCGGTAAACGATTTGAATACCGTTGTATAAAAGTGATAAAAGCTTGTTCGTAATTATAAAAAAATAAGAAAGATATAATAAAAAGATAAAACTAACAAATAGTAATAATAGTAGTTAAAAGAAAACATCTAAAATTCGTATAACTTTATGACTGGATAAGAAAATAAATTATAATATTCAATTTATTTAATAATTATTTTTACTTTTCTTAACACTCACAATTACTTATACCTTTTTAATTACTTATTATTCTCACGTAGACAAACTTTTAATACAAAAAGTTGCATTATAAAGGACGTACTAACGTAAACTGTAAAAACAAATTTTACTTTAACGATCGAACAGAATCCTTAAAAGTAATAAAGGTTGTTGAGTTGTGCGGTTCCTAATACGGTCGATGATATTTTAATGTATTAAGAGTGAAATGGAAAGTCGTTACTTTAAAATGAAAGTGCAAAAAGTTGGATCGCATAGTTAAAGAATATTAAAACAATATATCCATACAAATATAGAGTATTTTGACAAATATAATATTTAAATTTAATTTTAACTAAATAAAATTTTATAAATAATTGTATTTACATAATTTTATGGGAATCGTTCTATATAACTTTTATTAAGTGTGTATAATGTGTACAGATACATATATATATATAATACACTGAATTATGAATAATATATTTTAATTTAAAAAAATATCAAATGAAAGTTTTAATGATTCATAAATATTTGTAAAAGTTGTTTCAAACCTGATCTTAAAGCCGACGTACAATGTAACCAAATGTAATCGTCTTCGTAATGGTAATGCAACGTATACAATATAAACCGAAAGGTGACAGTTTGAATTATTTACGTTTTAATGATGAAATAGGGGAGGTAATTTACCCTGCTTCACAGAACGATTCCAACGATTAAGCATACAGAGGTTGGATACGAGTACGTGCATGTGTTGACTTTGTCCTCGCACGCGCGTGTAAATACGCGAAATAAGTCTAAATAAAGAACGTGTAAGTGAGGAGGAGAGACACAGAGGTAGAAGAGAGCGAGAGGAACAAGCGCAGCGAAATCGATGACAAAAACGGCGATCCCTACATTCCGGCCATGTACGGTACTCTCTGGGATCCATATAAGGGATCTGACGTATATTTACCCAAGGGAAGCTGCGACTTTTGCGTTTCTGCTTTCTGATCGTTTTTGCGAAAATCGACGCGACCGCGACGAACAATGCATCGAGGAAGAAAATCATTGAAAATTTAGGTAACGTTATTTTTGTTTCGCTTAACTTATTTCATTTCATTATTTTCTATCGATAACGTAGCTTTTGTTTTAATGTATATTTTTAAATGAAATGAGTATAAAATGAAGAGCATTGATTAATAATTAATGATTATTCTTTAAAAATATTTAATCTATCAAATAATTAAATTGACGGGATTTTTAATAAACAAGTATCAACATTTTCCACGTACGATTTTTTTGTAACTTTCAATAAATTTAAAATAAAAATAAATATCTTATTGATATTATAAATAAAAGTTATAAAAATTAAAAAAATTTTAATCAAGATTTAAATTTTATGTAGAAAGAAAAAATAATTTAAAAACTAATATTTATTAATCTACAGTTGGTTTATTATTTGATTATACTTCTCATTTATATTAAAAATATAAATGTATTATTTGTTTAACAGAACTGTTATTATAAATTTTGTGACAAGAGATTTACTGTACCCAAAGGATAAATTTTATAGAAAATCATTAATTATTTAATAGTTGGTTCAAGGGAAGTCTTTAATAAAAAACTAATTGTTAATTGCAATTACTTCTCCATTTTCCATCGGCGTTTGTCTCGAATAAAAACTAGTACAAATAACTTCGTCATCTTGTGTATACGTTGGCTTTCCTAGTATAGGAGGCATTGAATAGCGGGTCCAACATTCTTCGTCACTTGGTGCATAATATTGCCAAGCATGAAAATTTTCTCCATCGACCGATCTTTCTAAAACCCATGCTGCTGGCCTTGGTGAATTGGCAGCTTTCACAATTACGTATTCTATTTGATATATCTGAAAAAGAAGACAATCGGTTAAAATTATTTTTATTTCATTTTTAATCGTATATAAAACATAATGTAACAAATTAGGTAAGAAAATGTGATTTTTAGACGTTGAAACACTTCTGTTTGTGGATAATATATCACCACTATGTAGTTTACGGGATAACGAGTACAAAATTTTCTTAAATTTTTTAACGTTAATATTTAAAAAGGGTAATATTTTGAAAAAAACCAAAAATATAATTTTATATGCGGTTTATTTAACTGAGAAATTATAAATAACGATTACATTTTAACTATTTCAAAATAAATGATTTGATCTCAAGTACATCTATACAGACATTACTAAGTAATTATGGCAAAACACGCGTGATTTACTCAATACTAAAAGTTCGAATGTTATTTATTACAATATACTAGGTGAAAAAAGAAACAATTGTCCTCGCAACTATTTTATATTACATTCTGTTTAATTCTCTTTTATTTTTTTGTAAAGCGAATGCTATTATTAAGTATAACTTGGTATATATATCAGTGATTTACAATGTAGTTTAAAGGTATTTATTAAAATAAAACTTAAATTCAAATGGAACACGTATTTAAAAAAAAACATCTAAAAAATAATAAGATCAGCCTACGGTCATTTTTCATTTAAATTCTTCACGCGCAAAAAAAAATTATTACTTACTTTAAAATTCATACGCAATGCGACATATTTACCAAGTAAATAGTTTAACCGTTAGTATTACCGAAAATATTTTTAAAAATACAAATTAATTTTTGGTAATTATCGCCGTAAACACATATTTTCAATTAAATATCGTACCAAGAGAATTTGAGTCATTCAAATTTTTTATTAATATAACCTTTCTTTCAAAATTTTCTACACAATCATTAAATGTATTGACATAAGGTTATTTTTCTTTTTTACTAGTCGGTATGCAACGATGTTAATACTTTCATGAATGCTCTTATGTTTAAGATGATTTTTACGTTGTATAATGTAAATGTTGGGGCTTTTTCAAGTAGCTGAATAATAGCTTTGTTCTCGTTTGATGCCGTTCCGAGCATCTTCACACATCTGGTAATTCACGTTCGGATTCAATGGCTTCGTATCGATGCGTTCACTTTTGAACAAACGCTGCTAAATTTTTATTGCTAGTATTAATTTTAAAAATTATGTTAGAAAAAAGTTAAGATCCAAGGGATGTGTTCTCGAATGGGGTTGTGTAAAAAATCCGTTTCTTTTATCCGTTTCTTTTATATCGAATAAATATCAAAATTATATATTCATGTATGCATATATTTTCAATGATGAAAATACATAACCATAAAAGATAATTTATCAGGGTAAGATTTTGAACACCTAAAATTTTTCATAATTTTAAAAAATTGGTTATTGGTTTCACACGCGTCACAGGTTCCAACAAAATTTTTATAATAACTATTTACCATCGTATTCCGTGTATTATTCTATAAGTAATAATTTTCAGAATTTAGCGTATAAAAAATAATACAGTAAAATATGAATAAAAGTAAAAACACCAAAGATCGTTCTATATCAGCCTCGACCGTTTGAAATTTTATTCGTTATTTTAAAATACGTTTACTGCAAGCTGTGCTCGACATTAATTTATTAAATGTTTTATAGCCTTGTAGCCATTTCTCGGAGTGTATGATCTTCTTTTTACGATTTCATTCGGTGTCCATAAAGGGATGTTCCACTTAATCCGCAAAAGCCTTAAGAAAGTAATTGGAGCACACCCAAGGGCCAACGAGCAACAAAGCGCGTTACAATATGTTATATGTTACGGTGGTCTTTGCGTCTCCTCTCACGACTTTTCCCTATGTCCGGGAGGACCGCAGGAGCCGATCCTTCCTTTATTTTTTTATTTCCTTCATTTCTTCGTCTCCACGCTTTCGCCCTGCAGTAGCTTTTATCTCACGCTACGTCCCATCAACGTGTCTTTTCAAGGAACGAGTCGAACCGCTACCAAGGAAGCTTTTTAGTGCCCCGTGTGGCCAGTCTCACCACTTACGGGAAACTCTTTTTCGCTCTTTTTTACGCATCTTCGTGTTTACTCTGCCCGTCTCTGATTTTATTGATCATTCGTGCTTTTATAATCCTTTTAAGGACTGTATACGTTCGTGGATTATCGATGGGTACTATTTCGCATTTTTATAGAAGCATTAGTTTTCTCGAAGCTACCGTAACGAAAGATTTCATACCAATGAAAATATCATGTCCTAACTGGTATCGTTGATCGTAAACAATCTTTCGAGTACGAATTCGACGTTCCAAGTTCGATATAATTTTATTTCATAATAGATCTAGGCAAATCAAATGTAACCAAAAATCCTCCTGTTTTTCTAATAACACAAAATAATATGAGTTTAGCGATGATAATCTTCCACTCGAATTTAAATATTCTATCTATGAAAAGAGTTTAATTTAAAAAGAGTCGCATTCGAAAAAATGGTTCAAAGGTACGATCGAACCCGAGTAAAGTTATATTTATCCTTCTACAAACTACATTTAGTGGTCCGATGGTCAAGCGGTTGCAAGAGCCTTAAAGGGATTCTTAAGGGATATGTTATAGATAAATATCGATCGCACAAAATTGAAATAATTTCATAAATTTTTTTTTCTAAACACGCTCGAAGCATTTTTACATTTTCGCGAGCGACGGTGTAAAAAACAAAGAAAAAAATGCTCAAAGACTCAATTGGTTTTTACCCGAGTCGTAAACATTTAGTTTGAAGGATCGCAGCGACAGTCAGGATTTTCCCTTTGTGTTCTAGCAAAGTGCGCACTTTGTGGTTGGAATTTTATTTTACCCGGATGCTCGCGCGCTTCCCACTCCTTATCGGCGGCGACAAATATCTTTGGACGCGAGCACGAATATGCACTGCAAATTACATTACCGCTGGATCACACTCAAGGGTCAAGGCGGCTTAATGGCGAGAGTCGCGCAAGGTCGGGGATCCGATGCACGTGCAAAGTGGAAACGTGGTTTTTGCGAAGGAGATCGCGCTCGAAAACAGCCCAAATTCTCGAAAGCGTGTTCCGGAGATCTTTGTCACGGATAAACTCGCCGAAAAGAGATCCGCTTCTGATACCGGTGCACGTGTGTGTTTATTTTATCTTTTTTTACTTTCATGTCTTTCTCTCGTTCCACAACTTGCTTCTGCTAACTTTTATTATAGTTGATTTCGAGTCACATCTTTCTTTCGTCTTTCTCTGATCTCTTCTTTTCTTGTTTCATTCGCTTGGAAATTAATTCAGATTTGAGAAACGATATTACGGTAATAATTTTTTTTTCAGATTATTAAGGCTATTCGATAATTAACTTGATTTCAGAAATTCTTTTATCACATTTCTATGTTACGATTTATTTCCATTTCTTTATATTTCTTTATTCGTTTTAAATCATTCGTACATTCGTAATTAATTAATATTTATTTTTACAGATATAGCCGCTATATAATCGAATATAGTTAATTCTTTTATAATTAAAGTTTTATAATAAGTTAAAATTATATTGTAATAAACGCTAATTACTGATACAGGTTATATAAATTTATAGGTTATACGTGTTTATTTGTTACTCAATTCTGGAAATATCTTTTCTTTAGCGATATATTTTTTAATATATGATACATTTTTTAACATACTTATTTTGATTATAAATAATCAAAATATTATGCATTGAAATAGAAAAACTAATAATTTAAAATGATTTTTCATATATTATCATAGTAATTATTATTACGAATAAACATATATCACGTCATTTTTATATGAAACGATTTCATTTGGATGAAACTGTATTATTGGACGATACACAAACCTTAAAAAACTATACACACACACAGGCATATTACTATATATATTATATAGTAAGTTTTTGAGTACTGATTATTTATTGTAAAACTTAATTATTAACTTAATTATAATTTTAATTAAAAAATATACAAATAGTAAATCAATGATCTCATTTATTGCCGGTGACTTTGAACGATTGAAGATTGAAGAATAATTATGTTTTCTTTGTTATATACTTTAACGTTCGTTAAATTATTTATTTATATTTATATAATGTATTTATTCGTATATTTATATATTTTATTTATTAAAATTTTTACTTTCTAAGTATATAAAAGATTGAATACTATTTAATTATTTTATATATCAAAACTCGTAGTATTTCTTTATAATGTCTTCGTTACATTGATACTCGTACAAAGTAGTTAGATTATAATACATCCACGTTATTTTATTTTTAGGTCTGGCTTTGATTATTGTCTTTTCTCTATTTTTCTTTCCTCTCCATTTTATTTTTCTATTTATTTCTCTCTCCTTTTTCGCCTGTTACTTGTTCTCTATCAACCTATTTATCTCTGTTACTTGTTTCGTCGTGATCTTTTGATTTAGTAATACTAACATTCATCGGAACATTTTTTCAAATGTAAAATTAAATTCTCTTCACCGTTAAGATAAATTGTTTCGTCTAACACAATAATCGTACTTATACACTATACACACATTATTGCACACTCGTATATTTCAGCGCCCGCCCATCCATGTATAGAAAACGAGAGTAGAAGTTTGTTGATGAAGATCATAAGACTAAAGTATACTTTTCAAAGAATTTATTGTCTCATGGATCATTTCAGTTTGTTATCTTAGTAACGCGTCTTCAAAGTCATACCTGTAAAATACAAGCTTTAAAATGTATGCAAATTCTAAAAATTTATGCCTTCCATTGTATTATTTAAATACAAATTTAACAGTAAGATATTGTACTTTATAATTGTAATATACTATTTTAATTGTAATTTTCGAAGCATGTCTGTCAATATTTTAATATCAATTTTATCAACGAACTTTTTTTTTGTAATTAATTTTTGTAATTTAACTAGCTATATTATTCGTAATTGGTTACTCAAAACATTTGTTTAATTATATATATATATATATAATCTATAGACACGTGTAATAAAATTTAAAAAATTAAAACTTAAAAATTGTCAAATGTAATATAAACTATTTTATGATTTATTAAATTTTTTAAATTTTAAATAAATTAATATAAAATTGAAAAAGGATTAAAAATTCATATTTTAAATACAGATAGTGAATTTTACTATGTATATAATGCAGAAAATAAATTAAACTCATTGCATTATATCATAATTTGCTTATATAAATATATAAATTTTTCTTAAATTATAAGTATGGGCGAAAAATATTATGAATTATAACTTCTTAATGGTAAGAGAGTTAAACATTTTTCCTCTAGAATAAGATGACAAGTGAGATAAAAAAACTGGATAATTCAAAATTCATTAACTCAACAGATGTCGTGAATGATAAATGCGTAATATCATGGCCACTGACTTGTGTATAATCGGATAAAATCATGCTGCATCACGAAGACTCTGTCACTGATTCACGGAAATGGATACTTCTTTTATGATTCAAAAAAGATATTCTAATCCTATAAATAGGCTTACATTTTATTAAATACAAACGCAGAGTTTTATTAAATTTTTTTAAAAGTTGGTTTATAAATGACTTTAATTGGTGATTTATGTTAGTATTTTGTTACTAGAAGATGAATACAAATATCAATTAATATATGTTTTATATTGCTGTTTTAATTTAGTATTTATGAATTAAAATTTTTTAGTATTATATTTGAAACAGCTAATAATTACAAGAATATATTCAACTGCACTTTATAATTTTATAAAAAATATTTATAGAATAAAAAGATTGGAATTTTTGTAATGGGTATCGAAACTTATTTTTAAAGAGGCTATATTTAATTCTATTATTAATAGTAAGATCTTACAAATTAAGATAATTTTTAATTTTTTTAAACGTTGAAATTTTATTAAAAATAGAATGGAAATAAAATACGAGTTCAGTTATACGTTCTTTTTGAATGTGTATATCTATTAAATCGCCAATAGAGTTTTAAATGGAATTAGCTGATGGCTTCAAACTGAAACTAAATCGAATTCTGTTCTTGATGAGTTATGTGAAAGACCTCTCGAAAGCATTCAGCGGTTTAATTTCATTGTCAGTTTGTGCTCTTTCTAGGCACTTTAAGAGTATCTTTAATTTGATGATTCGATAGGGTTTTTATGATCCTACTTCAAACTAGTACTTAAATGAACAAGGATTATAAATGCTATTTTACCATAAAAACTGTTTTCAAAAATTTATTTTTATTTGATGATATTATTATTATATTATTTTATTAAGTTTTTTAAAAAAAGAAATATTTTTTAATCGGTTGAATTTTCTTTACTCGTTAAAAATATACAATATATAGAATTCCTTAAGCAATTTTTATTATAATTATATCGATTAGTTTTTTCTGTTAAATTTTTTTATTCCACATTATTTTAAATACTTTATAGACTTATTTTGAAAGTTTATACAAACATAAAAATAAACTTTTTGTGAAAAGAGTTTTTATTTAATAATTTTAAATTCTTCTTAAAAACAATATTATATATTTTATTATTGTTAATATTACTAATATTATTAATAATCAATAATTAAAAAATAATGTCATTAGTATAAAATTATTTAATTACCTTTATGAAATAAAATTACAATATAAATTTGTTAACTTAAAACTCTTTTTGTTAAGTACTATATGTATACATATGAATATATATATTTGTATATAGTCATCAAAATATCATAAAATTTCTGATGTAATATATTAAAATTTTTGTGTCGCGTTTTTTATCGTTTAATAATATTTTTTTATATTCATTAAATGGGATATTAAAGATAGAGAAAAGCGAATTTCACGATTTTAGTAATAAAAGAATATTTATATGTGTGTATTATGTAAAATCTATAGAGTCAATATATATGTATGAGTTAAAAAATATAGGTTATCATAATATAATCTTATTCAGCAGAATTTAATTAGTTTCTTTGTAATATTTAGAGTGAAAGTTTATCGTTTAAAAATTTAATAAATAATTTTTTTTTAATTTAATTTTTATGTATTTCATTTACTATATTAATTATAATTTCTTTATATTATTGTTCGTAAAAATAATCAATAGTATAGTATTAGTATGACTGTAAAGTAATTTTTTTTGAAAAACTATAATATAATTTATGTTTATTGAGATTAATTTTACCGTGTACAAAATTTTTAGATGAGATGAAATATAAAAAAAAATTTACTATGACTCTTCCGTTAATTTAAGTTTAACGAATTTTGTTTACGTATTCAAATAAGCCAATAAAATTTTAGTTTTGCATATATAAAGTTAATTTATTACGAGGTTAATAAACTCACTAAAATTAACTTATACTAACTTCAATTCATTTCTGGTTTAATTTTTGTAATGTCTTTTATTTATTTAAGTAATAAAATTATATCTAATACTATTGAGTCAAAGCACTATATAAATAAAAATTGTAAACGGAGTAACCCATAAATGTACTTGATGATTACCGATGAAGATATTTACAGAGGTATAGATTTTAGAGTAAGACTATTTCGAAAAATTAATATTAATGTAGCTATATACATATATATTTGTAAAATTAAAAGTGAAAAATATACATTCTTAATGAAGTAATAAAATTCGTAGATATATCGTAATTTCTACAATTGAATTAGGTAACGTAATTAAATTAGGTAACGTAAATTAAATATCGATGCAAGAAATCTCAATAATTTCGTAAAGATACAAAATTAAGACTGTAAAAAAATAATCGAAGAGCAACGTTAACTATTGTATTGCATATAGTAGGTTACTAAAGATTCTGCGGCAGTGATTTTTGATCAGTTGTTCAACGTTGTTACCGATTACAACGTTGGTACCAATACAGCTATTCAAGTATATTAGATATTAAAATTAAGATAAAAAAAAAGCATTTAGACAATGAATTTAAAATTATCGCCTATATATATTTATAAAATTAAAATCGGAAAAGATAAATGTCGTTGCCTAGTAAAAAAAAGTTGTTACAAATATATGCAAAAATGTTTGAGTGTCTGTTAATATTACTATTTTGAATATTGTCATTAGCTTAATTCAAACTCATTCGTTTCCGATTTTACGATTTGTGTGATTCTCCCTAATATACAGTCAATAAAATTTTGCTCATCTAAAATACACATTATATAATGATGTTCCAAGGTTAATTATCAAAGGAACAAGTTTGAGAAATTCGAAAATGTGATTCAGATGCATAGTTGACGTTCGCAATATCGACTTCCTTTTCTTAAGTTGTATACAGACAGAGAGCTAATGTCGCCGGAAACTTTCCCCGTTCCTTTTATCGCGTCCTCGACGGCGACGATGCTTACGTGATGAGTCATCTTGAGGGCTTTTGCTGTCGCGTATGTACGTATGTCTCTGTCGAGGTTTATAGAGATTTTTCGTCTGGAAAATTTTGCGGTAGACTAGAACGATTCTAAAAGCGTGATGTTATACTCATCACCTTCTTTATATAGAGTTTTAAATACTTCAGATTTTTCTTTGGTTTTCAAATCGAGAAGATTTTTCATTTTTTCCCTAAGAAACGAGTCTTACGGAGATCATGCACTAATTATTCTTTTTGGATGTATATTGAAGCTTCAAATTACTGGAGCGAATATATTTAACTTTAACTTTTTTTTTGGTTTGATCATAATTTTTAAATATGTATATTTTAATTTTTTATATTATAAATTATGAAATATATTTTTTTTTTTCTAGTATGCAAAATGTCTGTTAGTGTATCGTTCGATGTATAATTTTTTATACTAAAATTTATATTACCAGTTATCTGTGTATGTTTTATAAATAATTATTTTTAATCAGAAATTATTATTTATATTTAAAATTATATTAAAAACTAAAATATATTATATATTTTTACGCATGTTATTATCTGTTATTAAAAAGTAATAACGACTTACATTTATATTTTTCGTTATATTTTTCACCGCATAATTTTAAAAACAAAAGTCTATGAACAAGAAATGAGAAAAGTCAGAATAAAAAAAACTAAATGTTATAACAAGATGTATTGAACATTTAATAAAATAATATTTAATTTCATTTCATTTCATTTCATTTTATTTATTTTATATCTGTATTTCAAATTCGTAAAAGCATAGAATTGAAAATAATGTAAGAATTTAAAAATTTGTACGGTATGATTTCTCAATGTGAAATAAATCAACGGTATGACGTTACAATAGAACTATTTTATTTTATTATTTTTATTAAAATTAGTTATTCACAAAAATCAAAAAGCACATAAAAAATAAAAAAATTATTTGTAACTTAAAATATTAAATATTCTATATTAGTGGATAGAAATATTGTACAATAAATATTTAATTAGACATACGTTGAAAAAGTTCATAGTATAACTGGATATTTATTTTATTCTTCTTATATTGATATAAATCGAATATTTTAAATAATATAAATATCTAAATAATTTTGAAATATAAAATCTAAAAAAATTTTTTTTTTAGTTTTAATAGTAATATCTTCAGATTATATTAAATTATTTTTATGAGATTTTAAAAAAAATGATATATATTATGTAAACTAAATCTAACATAAAATATAATTAGTATTTCTAATACAGTTACAATATAAATAAATTATGAAGCAATGAAAATTTTAGGTACTATTTTTGTATACTAAAATGATCGATGGATTTAATTCTTAATTGAATCTGTGATATCAAAATATTGAATCAAAATTGTTAAATTATTTTATGTTGATATATTGTAGAATTAATAATTTTTAAATAACTATACTGCACTATTATTTATTATTATTTATCATGTATAATAAATCTATGAGCCTGCGATTATATTCGAAACTCAATGTACGTGCATATATGTACAACATTATCTTTGTCGAAGGTTAATTGGTACATGCAAACGATTATTATAATTGTACAGTTGTAATGTATCTAAGTATAGAAAACTATGTTAAATACATCTTTGTCCATGTCTCCAGTCGTTTAACACATGTTAGATTATAAAAGCACGTTTAATCTACATTTATTTATATAAATCAAATAAATGAACTCTTTAAAATCTATTTTTCAATATTTATCTAATATTCAATGACTAAAAGTTTTACGAATATTACAATTAATATTATTATTGTTTTAATACGTATTAAATTTAATTTTAAATTAATGTAAGTGAAATATTAATAATTCTAAAGCCACCTTATTTATAAATATTTTTAAGTATTAGGAAATTCACAAAAAGGTTCAATACTAAAATAGTATAAAGAAGATTATTAAATTTATCAAAAATTATAGCATTAAAAGAATATTGTTTACTTTCTTATTTTGCAAGTAAATTTTATTATTGAATATCTTTTTAATATAATTTATATTAGTTCTTAATAATATGATGATTAAATCAAATGCATTTCATTTGAAAAATTATAATTAAAATACGTGCATTATTATAAGCTTTTTTTTTTAAAAAGTTAATGATTTATTATTATAATTATTCATTGTTATATTAAAATGTAAATTTATTTCTGAAAATTTATAAATATATCATCGCTTAAATAATAAATGTTTAATTCTTTAGGTAAGACGTCAAATTTAACGAAGATGATATCAACTATTAATTTAATAAAATTTTTTAATATATTAAATTAAATAATCGTAAAAATATTACAATATTAAACTTTTAAAATATTTAACTTTGAATCTTAATTATTAATCGCGATGAATCGACGTAAATCATATAAGAAATTATATAAATTAGATTTTACAGAAAAAGTGGACTTAGTTTTATAGTTACGGTCATTGCAATTTACAAATTTTAAATTGCAATTTTATTTTAAATAAAAATTTAAATAACAGCTTTAAAAAATTTCAGCTCGATAGCAAAATTCTAAAAAGAAATATTAAAAAACACACAAAGTATATTACTATAATTATGTATTTTACGAACTGCGCTGATTTTTGAAAAAACTTACGTTAACAGAACGAGAGAAATAATTAATCTCATTTAACGATATCTCGTCGGTCTAAACTCATGGCTTCGAAATGGTAAAGTATAGAATAGAAAGACGAGCATCGCTTTAAGATTCTTATTGTGCACTTATATGAGTCTTCTAACATGCATCGAGTCTCACTTTTCGATTCGTTTGATTACAAATGCTGCCCGAGAACGCTTGAAGTAAAGAGAATAGCGTCATTGGCAGGAGCATGAAGCAAATATCGCGATGTGGGTGCAGCAAACTCTCTTGTACGATGCTCACTGGCGCAATCTCTGTAAGCGCCGTAACCACGCCGTTCGCTCGTTACCCGAAAGAATCGCCTTCATTATCCGAGAAAGTGCGCGAGTAAATCACGCTAAAGGAAGGATAAAAGGAAGGGTGGGATGGAGAGAGAGAGAGAGAGAGAGAGAGAGAGAGACCAGGGGAATAAAAGGAAGAGGAGGAAAAGGAGGAGGCTGTGCGTGTATGTGGAATGGGTGGTCTTTAAAGCCGTCGATCTTGGTTTCGTGATACGCGACGACACCGCACACGCGTACTGAAAACCACGCACGGCGAATATTTGGATTAAACCGCAAATTATTCTTTATTATGAAACTCTTAAGCTAGTTCTGCTGTTAAATTACGTCAGCCTTTCAACTACACTCGTGTAATTTGGTTGCTTTAAATAACCAATGTTATAAGCAACGTATATTTAAATAAACACGACTGTTAATAAATTTTACGAAAAATATAAAGGGAATTCTAATGAGAAAAACTATTTTTAAATTCGATAAAACTTAATATAATTGTTATTCTAATACAAGAATATAATTTTTTCCGCACAGCTTTCGATGTTTTTTTATTAGATTATGTAAAATAATTCGTTTCAATAGGATTCCGCAAAGTAATGTCGACGATATTTGATTCAAAAGATGCCGATTGAATATTTATCTTTATGTACATTTAATATAAATACAAATAATAATAATAATAATAATAATAATAATAATAATAACGATAATGATAATAATAGTGTAAAAATAGTAAAATATAGGCTATTGTCTTTTTTGAAGGTTATATCTAAATCTAATCTATTACGATAATAAATAATAAATGATTAATATTGTATATTAGTAATATATTTTAAAATATTAATTCTTAAAATTTATATTATTTAAAATCTTTTATAACATTTATTTACTTATAAGAAGACAGTAGTATATATATATATATATCAAATGGTATTTTAAGTAGCGTACGGTGATTTTCACGCATTTGATTTTAAGTATGAAATAATACATTAAATTGGTATAATGCATTTTGAATTTGATCAGCAGGTATTCATTCCATATTCATATTATTATACATCATTTTAATTTATAGTATATTCGACATTATTATTTAAAATAAAATCACAATTTGTTTCAAATTTGAAAGCTTTTGTTGTAGAATTTTATAGAATCGAGAGTAAGAAAATAAGTATAATGAACCAAAAATTAATTTAAAAACATATTGGTATTAAAATACCAATATACAAAGTATTTTAAATGTATAATGAATAATCCAAAGTAATTTCATTTAATGTTCAACTTTTATATCATTAAAGTATAAAATAAATTTAAATTAAATTAAAATTAAGTTTCTTAATACTGTGATTGAGTTCATTAAATTTATTTATTTATTCAAAATAAATTTACATAAAAAGTCTTATAAATTGATAAATATTTAATTATCACTATAAATTATTTTTATATAATATCGATGAATTGTTTAAATTTATTTCTATAACAAATTTGTATAACAAAATTATTTATTTATAATAAATTTTATACATTTCATTTTCACTTAAGTACTTCAATATAATGTTCATTTTTAATAAAAATACTATATTTACATACATATTATTGATAATAAATAAATTTACTATTTCGTTTTGTATATATAATTAAGTATGGTTATGGTTAAGTATTATTATGGTTTTATAAAATCATTCATATGATATATTATGTAATTCACGTGATATTACATTGGTACATTTATTCAAACACATATTTTATAATATTTTAATTAGATTTTTTGGTATAGTAATTTTAAGTTGATACATAATTGTACACCAGCCAATATTTAATATAAGAAATAAGAATTTTATAAATGTCACACATTCATTCATATTAGATTGGAATAATAATAGTTAAATAATAAAGATTTTTATATTTTAAAATATAACTTTAGCTCCTTTTCAGTAGCAATTTTAAAAAAACATAAAAATAGGCGTTATTTTTAAACATTGTCAGTTTAGTCAGTAATGAGTTAAAAAGAATAAGCAAAAGAAAGAAAATTTAAGATTCACGAAATGAGTTTAAAAAATAGCTTCAAGTTACTCAGTGTGATTTATACCATGTTAAATAATAGCGTTAAAAAATCTCGATGACCTGAATTGTCACGAATGCAAGGCGAAAAAGTTTAAAAGTACCGCACGCAAAAGAAGTAAAAATTTTGATATTCGTTCGAAATATACTCTAGTGATGAAATAAAAAACCACTCGGTTACGTAATAAATTTCAGCGAATGCTGGAACAGTTTTTCTATAAATAACGGTAAATGTCTTACGTTATAACAAAAAGAATACCGCGTAATGTTATGTTTTTCGTAAATACGTGCAACAAAATGAAGATATAATTATCGTGAATATTACATTAACTTTTGAATAAAATATATTTATATAATTATGAAACACTTTTTATATTATTCAATTTCCGTGAATAACTAAAATATTTTTCAAAATAAATCGTTCTTCTAAATATTTAGTAAGATATTTAACTTCAAGAAATTGATTTATATTTTACTTTCTATAATAATGACATCTAATGGAGATAAAAAATATGATTAAGAGATTATAAGGAAGATACTTTAAAGAATTTTGAAAGAGCGTTGAAAATTATGATGAAATATGATATAATACGTAAAAAAAAATATAGCTGAAAGTTTTAGTAAAAATAAAGATAATGTTAAACCTCAATTAAGTGAAGGCAAAAAAGGTGCGTATAAAAAATATAATTATTCACAATAAAGTTCGAAAGAAAGAGCAATTTTCTCATTACAAAACTATCGGAGCAATCACATTCTTCTTACGCGAACGTGTAATAATGCGCAAAGCAAACTATATCAGTGGCACACGTGCGAGCTTCGAAAAAAAGTAATAAGGAACGCACGGTAAGACCAAGAGCACCAGCGACTGGACAAGGAAGGGGATGCTTGTATAGGGCAATAGCTCGAGATGAGTCTGTACAAGTGAAACAAAAAGATGCAAGTCGGCACTGCAGCCGTAACGTTGCGGTCCATAATTATTGCCCTCCTGAGCGTGGGAATTGAATTACGAGCTAAATTCACGACGTTCCGACGACGGCATGTTAACAAAAACTAAATGGCAGCGCCTCGAGCTCGCAAGGAGTTACCATGGGGATGGTGAAAAATGAGCATAGCTAAGAGAAGAGGCTTCACTGTGACTGCCGATGTTGCGGTAACTCATCGCGTCAACCTGATAAGTTCTTCAGTTGTCAAGGATTCCTCGCAATCTATACGATTGGTCTTCATAATACAGGAAACTAATTTTTTAATACACATGAGGTAGTAAAGGAATTTTGCGTATTATTCAATCTCGGATACTTCGAAATCCTTTCCTTAAATACGTTTTTCTATTTGTAAACAGTGTTCTTTCAAATTATTTACATTGGGGTTTTTAATTATTTGTTCGAAATTCGACCGTGAAATTTGATTTATTTAATTCTAATAGTGTATTCGAAATATCGATAAATTTAAGTAGAAATTTACAAAATGTATATTTGGAAGCAAATAAGAAGCTTAATGATCTTTGACGAGGACATATTTTTGGAGAATAAAATATTTAGAAAATTTTTTTATAACTATTATAAATTTGCTTAACTTTCACATAGATTTGTATTTTTAGAATATTAAATCCTAATAAGATGTATTTAATTTCTTTAATTTTTACAAGAAAGCTCGAAATTAAAATGATTCAAAATTAAAAGTGTGGATCTCATCTTAATCGAATAAAAGAAGAGATTTATAATTGCAGTTAATATCAAAATAATCTATATTTTTGTAATAATAAATATATTCACTTAACTTGTTATAATTTACCAAATGCTCAAAATTCATTCGTAATTAATTCATTTTGATTAACATAAGACATTTTATTTTTTAATCGGTTAATTTTTGTACAAAAATTACATTATTCTCTCTTTTTAATTAATAAAGTTTATTAAGAAAGAAATTATTAAAACTGTTATAATAACTAAATATTTATACAACTTTTTATATGGCAGACTGAAAAAAAGAATCTTACAATTTTAAAAATAAAGAAATGGTTAATATATATACGTAACTCGACCAAATCTTAATAGACATCGATATTTTGAAATATTTCCATGTAAAATTTATATAATCACATAATTTTGATTGAAAAGTTTTGAATGCGTTAACGATAATTATATTCGATGACAGATACTAATTGAAAGTATACCAAAAGAAAAATACCTGTTTATATTATTTTACTTGCGAGTAGCATGTATATATCTTATGACCTTGTTTTAATGCAAAATTTGTACAAACAAGATTTTTTCAGTGACCACAGACAAATGTGCTAATAACGATTCCCTAACACCATCTTTCGCTTCTCTCTTTCGCATTTTAGCTTAATTGGCGGCACCTTGATACTCCGAAATTTCTTCGAAATAACGATAGTTATCTCACATCTTTAATACGAATGCACGTGACAAAATGTATATGATGTTCAAGTATGCGTTTCAAATTAATCATTGTTACGTTGATTACTTTTAATCGCTTTGTAATTAAATTTAGTGCTATCATAATTCAAAAATTATGCAATAAAATATATTATTTTAAAGTAATTTAATATTTATTTGAACATATTTAATATTATTTGACTGAATATTGACTGCTTTATAGTTATACTTTCACTTGTTAATCAATTATTTATAATATTAAAGACTAAAAGATTAATTAATTTTGTTAAATTTTAGGTTTAAATAAATTTCTATTACATAATTTATATTAATGTGAAATAAATTTATATATATACCTACCAATATTATATAAAAATAATATTATATTAATTAAATGAAAAGTATTTAAAAAAAGTATGGTTCATTTAAAAATGGTTTCATCATTACAGAGAACAAATATATATTATATGTAACAAAACAAAATATTCGAGAATACATTACTATAAATTTGATTTTGTATTCGAATAAAAGTAGTGACAAAATCAATTAATATAGAACAATAAAAATTCTTAGTAATAAGAAATATTTATATATCATTGTTGATTATATGTGTACTGATATTCATTCTCTAAATTTATTATATAAAAAAAGAATAAATATCTTATTTTTTCTAGAAGATACCTTTTAAGATGCAGATAAATAAATATTTTCAAACCATACACAAAATCATGGAATAAAACTAAATATATTGATATAAAATTTTATTTTATAAAAGAAGTCTAACATTTTTTGTTTTAACGGAAATATTTGATAATATTAGAAGTTTTATCTTAATGTTTGTATGTAAATATGATTTTTTTATGAATAAGTTAGATCAAAATATTTTTCTTGACATAAATTTATCTTCAATATATTATAATATAGTATAAAATTTAAATTACAAATTCATAATTTCTAAAGGTGATCATTAATTAAAGTATGAATAAATATATCTTATACCCATTTCAATTCGAAATATATTGAAAGGAAATTTGCATCAAATAAGTTAAATATAGCAATGCTATTGTACATTACAATCTTAATTCTTGTTTGAAAATTTCAAACTAAGAAGTAAATAGTTTTTGTTATTGTATATTCTTTTATATAGATTAAATGGTTTTTGAATATCAATATTTTTAAATACAATAATTAATTATATGATTTAAATTCAGCAACATATTTCGTATATAAAAAGGTATTCTGTTAAATTTAGATTCTGAACGCTTAACTTTCTAAATGACTGAGTTACTACTTTATTTAAGGCAAATTTCTTTTTTCTTTTTTCTTTTTTCTTTTGAAACAATTATTTATTACCTTCCTCATTCAAAAACTGCGCGTATATTATCGACAAAATGTAAGCACATTATATCTTTATGAACTGACGAAAAGGACGAGAACTGCCAGTCAACTCCTTAATCCCATCTTCGATGTCTGGACAATGCAGTTTATTCTTTCTTCTTCCTCTTTTCTACTTTCTTTTCATGACTTTCGAACGAGAGGCATTTTTAAAATCCATTGTGTACAAAGAACTTTGTCTGTATCGAAAAAGACATTGTTTCATTCTTAGTTTCTGTGTGAATTCTCGTTCGTCGAGAAGCAACATTTCGAATCATTCTTTTTCTTCTTTTACGCATGTCATTGGTAAGTATTTAACAAACTTATTTTTATCCTTTATAAATAATATTCAGTTTGTTTAGCTTAAAAAAATATTTTCTTTCAAATGGATTTGCAACAAAATATAAAGGTAAATGTACTCGCGGGTGCATAATTCGAATTCACCGCAATATTTTGCTGGTTATATTTAGTGTGACGAAGAAATAACTGTGGCTGTACCTCAAAGTCCAATTAACCAAACCACAATATTACATTTATTTTCAATTACATTAACGAAAACAATGCAAGACCTGCTTTAATTACAAAGTTTATTTTCTATTTACTTTTTTCATTTTACTTTCGACTAATTATTTGTTTCTAGTTTTTCATATTAAAATGAATATAAGTAATGTTTAATGAAAAATTAATACGTTTTCGTAATTATTCAATAATCTTTTTCATTTTCAATTGATTTATATTTTTTTGTAATTTAGGTTTATATTTTATATTTTCATATTTTAATAATTTTGTTTCATCGAACGTGAAAATCATTTGTATTTCACATAAAATAGTTTATGAAAGAAAGTGTCCTATTTAAAAATAATAAATCGTTTTAGATTTACTCAAATATTAAAATAAATATGCGAACAATAAGAGAAACGAAAATTTTTTTCTTTATTTAATTCATAATTTTTATATGCACTAGATAAGAAAAAACAATAAATCTATGCACTAAAAAATTTTTGTGGACCGTTTACAAAATAAATTAATATACACTGTAATATTTGATGAGGTTTATTTAAGGCAATTGTAATCAGTACTCACTTTAACTTTTTACTTCGTTAATACTTTATTAATATTCAAATATTAGGCATACCTCTCTTTTTCACCCTCATCCCTCGATCGTTTTCGCACCCTCGCTCTATTTCTTTCGTATTTTCCTCTTTCCCTCGCTCTTTGTAAAACATATAATATATAATATATAATATAATATAGTAAATTACAATCTTTACAATAATCATTATTCTAATATTATCTTTTTTATTAAAAAACAGAAAACAAAATTTTCTTTTCATTTTCTATGTAAGTAATAAAACTACAAATTTGTACTTTTTAATAAAAATATTTGAAATTTTATGATCGCTGTATATATTATACTATAGATATATTATAGATTATCATATTTCTTTATATAATAATACAAAAAAAATTTTTTTTAATATAGTATATAATCCGTAGAAATAATTTACTATAATTTGAAAACATATATTATATTAAGATATTTTTTCAGTAATAAATAAGGTATGTATTTCCGTAGTATGCAAGATACTACCATTTTCATTTTATAATTTAGACTTTATGTAACATTAAATAATAATAATATACGTTTATGAAAATTATAAAAAAGACGATCAAAATAAATTATTTGTTATTCTAAGACTATACCTTGAAAATTATATAAATTAAAACATTTTTTTCAAATAAAATTATATGAAATGAAATTTTTTAATTTTAAGTGATTATTTTTTTGAAAATATAGCAAAAGACTAGGTTAGAAAAAATATAAAATTCTGGAAAACTTAATAAAATAAATATACTTTAAATAAATTAATAACAATAAAACCAACACATGACTTTAATAATAAATAAAAAAATTATATTTTCTGGACTAATACACTTATTAAATTAAATACACACACATATTTACAATTAATATAATTACAATACTTTTCGGGTCAGTAATATATGTATCTTATTATATTATTAAAGAGTTTAACGGAGATATTTTTAATAATAAAATATTAAAATCTTATTTTGTGAAATGTACTTTTATTTATCAGTCATAGAGCATTAATATTAATTTGATGGATTAATGAATGGGTATTACAAAATATTAGCTATAATATATACAAAGCTGTATGTATAAACCTAATGTGAATCATTTGACTGGAGTGATCGGTACATACGACGTATACATTCATATGTATATAGAATATTGATTTTTTCGTAATCTTGAAAACTGAATATTTCGGAGGGTATGTCAGTATCAATTGGTCCTAGATACGTTATATTAATCTATAATATTAAATGTAGTATATATAAAAAAATCTTATCGATTATTATGAATTAAGTAGACATAGAAAACTTACTGCTGGAAGAACACTGAAATATGCTTTATTACGTGCATAAGTTTTATTAGATAATTGCATAACACTTCGATAATCGTAAGGCATATCAAAATCAGTTATAGTTCCATTTTTTTGTATTCTGAAGTGTGCTTCAAAGTCGTCAGCATCTATGTTTCCTTTATATACTTTAACGTACAATTGTCTCATTGGATATTGCGTTTGGTCGTAAAATCCAAGTACATGCATAAGTTGATGCGCAATCAGTTCTAAACTCATACATTGGTAGCCAAAATTAGCTTCCACTTTTAAATTATACATACCAATTTTTGCATGGCACGATTCATTTCTTTTACTTGTAATTTCTAATAAAGTAGTATGTTTATCGTAACAATAATCAAGAAATCTGATACAAGTGTTACTTTCTATAGCTGTCATTACACTTTGAATTTTTTCTACGTATTGTTTTGCTATGAATATTAAAATATAAATATGAATATAAATAACAATTTTACATAGATCATTAGTTTTATAAGACTAAGGCTTAAAATGAAATAAATTATATAGCTTAAAAGATTTTAATAAAATAAGAAATTAATTTAATATAAAAACCTAATGAGTTATAAATGGACGAAAAACATAATTTTCTAGAATCACATTACAATAAATATTTAACATTTTACTCCAATTATATTACATAGAAAATTAAAAACACTATATATTTTTAAATTATTATAAAAATGAAGTAAATTCAAATAGGTATTATATTAGCATATCATTCTAATTATGATAAAACTATGTAACTAATACTGTTTAAGACATACAATATATGTTAAATTAAAAAATACAATAAAAAAATTAAAATACTTTTTCATATAATTTTTTTAAAAAAGAAAGAAAAAGAATAAAGGTGAAAGAGAGTGAGAGAGTGAGAGAGAGGGAAAGAGAGAGAAAGCGCGAGAGAAAAAGTAAAAAATCAAATATAAGTAAAAAAAATATTTAAGGAGGCAATGGTAAACATCTTTTTTCTTTTAAAAAAATTAAAATGAGTTTAAAAAGATTATTGGGTAGCGACCAAAACATAGAAGTGCATAAGTGCATTATTGTTTTTTTCAATAAAAAGTATTTTCATTAATAATAACCGCAAGCGATTATTTTTCATTAAATTTTTCACCTTAATTTACTCTAAATTATAATTTGAATAATTTGAATAATTAAAATAATTAAAATTTAAAAATATTTTTTATATTAAAAGTTATTTAGTAAGGAATTAATGATAAATAAAATGACAAATATTTTAAATTTAAATTTAAAAAGTACAATAATTAATTTTTATAAAAATATAGTTTTTATTATATTCAATATAAGTTTGAAAGAAAACTTAATAAAAAATGATGTAATCATATTAACAGTAAAATTTTTAATTAAACCATTTTTTACTACCCTTATAAAAAATATATATTATAAACAGTATGTCATTTTTTTCTAGTATTTCTTAATTAGTTTCTTATAACTACTTTTTAGCATAATTCGAAACAAAAATAAATATACTAATAAATAAAGGAAAAAAATAACAAAATAAGAAGATGAGATAATTTCTAATAACACAATAAAAACAAAAAAATTATAATCTGCTTTATTACAGAAATAGATAACCTGTTTGGGACTACTGATCTACAAGTATTATTTTCTTATATGTAAATAATTTAAATACTGATTACCTTGACTAATTAAATTTTAATCATAAAATAACTTTAATCCAAAATAAATGTAAACAGATAATTTAATTTTTAATAGCAAGATTACAAAAAGAATAGCTTAAATAAAATGTAATGAAATCTTTATATATTAGTAAATTTTGATCAATGCAATTATAATATAATTTTAAACATATTAATTTATTTTGATATATATCATTTTTAGTTTAATTATTAAATTATTTGATTCTTAAATAATGTTTATATACGACTAAAATTAATTAAAAATCATTTTGATTCATATATGATACAAAATTAATAAATTACATTTCTATTCTATCTAATAAGAATAGTAAATATTTTGAATATTTAATTTTTCTACTTATTTCTGAAATTACATAAAAATGTTATCTTATTATTAGTACAATATTATGCAAAGGTATAAGTACTTTTACTGAATAAAATTAAATAAAAATTAATTGACATTATTTTAAAAAATCAAATAATTTACAATTTTGATACATGACATTCAAATATTTTAATTTTGAAATTGCATTATAAACTAAAACTATAGTTTATATTTATTATATTTTCGATATAATAAGAGGTAAATTGATAAAATAAATATATATTTAGCAAGATAATTTACATTTATATACATTAATTAAAAGAATTGCACGGTCTAAAAAAAATTTTACTTACAAATACTCGGATCGAATAAGACTGGAATTTCACCGTAAGACCATATTTGATCTATATCTGTACCATATTTTAAATTATGACCGCGAAAAACAGAAAACTTAAATTTTGATTTACTTAGAAGAAATTTTCGCGGATCTAAAAAAAAATAGTTACTTTAAATATTTAAATTTTTTCAAAACTTTTCAATTAATTACCTATATCTTCATTTACAAAGAGTTTTTTATTGTTTACAAGATTTACATTTGTTATAATCACGAAAAATAAAATTAATAAAGCTAACATTTCACCGAGAATTCATTGATTTATTTTATGTATCAAAAAATGTTCGTATTTTAAATATTGAAATATGAATTTAATTGTTTAATATACAATTGTGTTCTTCATATTAACTTCATTTGAAGTGACTAAATAATCTTCATTTTAAATATTTCCTAAATCGCTTAATGTCAAATAAATGATTTGTTGTCGTAAATAAAATTTTTAACTGCACAGATTAAAAAGCAATAATTCATAATTTGACATTTCTTTTTAAGAATATCATTGATGAATCCGTTCTAACTTGATATAAAATATAAAGAAGTAGTTTAAGATTTAAAAAATATTTAATAAAGTTAATAAAATATAAAGTATTATAAAAGAATTTTAATGATCGAATCTATTTACATTGTATAAAATTTTTAATAAGATAGCTTTTGACAAAACTTTTTAATTTAATTCTACATTATATTCTTATTTTAACTACTATAACTATTACTAAATTGTCGTTAAAAAATATGTATATAATCAATATATTTTTATTAAATTAATTTTACTTTAATTTTTTTATATTACGCAGGAATTTTATTTTAATAATTAAAATTTTTAACAGTAAATATTAAAACACATTTTTATCGATATTTATTTTGAAATCTATATATCAAATAATTAATAATTAAAATTAACGCTTCCCTTTTTCATTAAGATGAAAGAGTCAGTACAGATATTTTCTAACGTCTATATTTTTGAGACTTTCAGTTTAAATATTTCGATACCGTCTGAGCTTTTCTCACCAGTATTTTGACGTGTAGTAAAGAAATCTTCTCTGGCCTTGTTCTCTCTCACTCTCTTTTGGCATTCAACGCGGTACTCCTTAAAACAAACGACGGTCACTTTGTCTTTCGCCCTCTTTCTTTTTAAACCGTCAACTATACCGTCATTATCCGACGACCCTCAAAAAAAGGCCAACGTGTTTCTCGCTAAATTGGTTGAGACTACCAGGCGCAATTTGTTAGTACAGGATTTCTCTATTTCTTTACACCTCAACTGCTACCCAGGTATACAAAATAGCTATAGCGTAATTTTTTTCTAGAGTTATATGGCGACAATTTCTAAGAAAGTTGTTTAGGAATAAGGGCTTGACTACTTTTCCGTCATTTTACGTGTTAAGGTTCATTTTTCTGGTCTCGAAAAAAATCTGTTTTCTGTACTTGAATATTTATCCTCTATGGAGTTAAATCGAATTGATCTTCAAGCTATTATATAATTCTAAAATTTCTTTTACGTAATACTCAAAATTTCATAATTTTTTAATATTATTTACAAATTTTAAAAAGATTTAATTTCTTGTATTGGTCCCGTATAACATGCAAAATTATTTAGTTTAATATTTTTTATATAATATCCTATATAATAGACAATATACTGTAATACGATTAAAAATGCACGTAAAAAAGTGAATTTAACATTTGATTTACATATTAAATAATTTTAATATTTTCATAAAATTTGTATTGAAATTCATTTTTTCTTCTTTATTTCTAAATATAATAATAAATGAAATTTGAGATCCAAAGTTAATTTATTTTTCAATATGTTAATATAAATTAACCGAATAAGTATAAAAGTATACTCATTTTTATATTTTAGAAACATGAAAAAGTTTATAACCACAATCTATGGAAGTGAAGCAAATTTATATTAATTTTTTTCCTTATATATTTATGTTTATAATTATTTATAAAACTATTAAAAAAAAATTAATTTATTTCCTAAACTTGAAATACACAAGTTTATGATCGATCACCGTAAAAATTAAAACGAAGAAATTGAAAAGTTTGAAATAGAAGTTTTTTCAAATAAATAATCTAGTCGCTGGATCGATAATTAAAATCTAAAGATTTTCTGCAACTTATCACTTCCACGTTGCATAAACAATACTCTTATACTCTCCCTCTTTCTCACTTCGTCGCCTTCATTTATCGTATGCATCAAGTTCTATTTTTTCCCTTTGCTCACGTTTTTCTTGTACTTTTAAAGTGCGTGAGTGCGCGTCACAATGTCGCGCTCGCTCTTTGTCGGTCCTTAGCAGCATCGGACAAGATGCAACTACGGAAGATACATAAATTGAAAGGGAGAAGCACAGCACAATGCGTCGGATTGGCCTAACGAAAAGAAACCGGTGAAATTTACGATTCTGTCTCTCTTTCTCTCTCTCTCTCCATATCCCTCTCTCTCTCTCTCTCTTTCTCTCACTCACTACAAGAGAAAGATCTTGAAGTAAAACCAACTCTCTTTTTTTTACTCGTGTTCTTTTTTACCTATCTATCTTCCTTGCTTTCCATCTTTTGCTTCGCTCTCACTCATGTATATCTTATTTTGTTTTTCTTATTTCTTTTTCAGTCTGCTGTACTTTTATACATTTGTAATTAATAATCGATGATTCAAATCTCTGTATTCGAAGATTTTTTGATGACGAATACGAACTTAATTTAATGAAAATATTTTTAAATAATTCTGTAAATGTTATAATATATAAAATAATTGCAATAAATCAAATAGCATTAATATGGTATACTTTTTATTTCAACTTGAAAACAATCAAATATTAAAAAGTAAAAAGAAAACATAAATATATATTGAAAAACAAAATAGATAAAAATAGTTATACATATTTGAAATTTTATCAATAATTGTATTTCTTATATACAGATCTATATAAATTTTTATAAAAATAAAAAAAATATTTGAAATCCTAAAATACCTAATATAAATTACTCTTGCATTGAATTGTATTGATTGCTCTTAGTTCTCTGATATTCGTTTGTCTTCTTTTTAAAAAACCTTGTTTTTTAAACAAGCTACTAAAAGCATTTCAATCGTCAAATGTTTTCACTCGAAACATATAATTAATATTTATTTAGAATCTACAATGATAACGTTATTTACTTTCACTCCCTCTGTCTCTCTCTCTCTCTCTCTCTCTCTCTCTCTCTCTCTCTCTCTTTCTTTTTCCGTCTGTTTGCCTACATTTCCATATATATTTTTGTATTTAGTTTTTTTAATTCATTTTTCCTTCCATATTCTACGTAAGTGAAATCTCGCATGCAGATAAGTTCCAAGGCGTAAATTGAAAAGACTAACCATAGTTCGCTATCGCAATTAATATATGCAGAGTTCTCGATAATGCGAGGAAAAGAAATTTAATCATGAATTGATTAAGCGTAACATAGCTCTTTTTCTCATTATTCGTATACTACGTAACAGAAGTAAATAATTATGTGAACGTATGTGCGTACATTGCTTGAATTTTTAGAAGAACTCAATGGTCAGAGTAAAGCAGTGATATTTTTAGAGATTTCATACATTGGTGTTGCGTACTTATAAGACGAGGGAGACTTCTAAATGCGTACTAAATACCTTCGACTAATACATTGCGTGCACAAAATCTTTGTTATAAATTTCGTATCACTAGCACAATATTTTTATTTTTGTTTTTTTTTCGAAAACTCGTTTATATTGAAACTAGTCTTGATAATTTTGTTAATTGTTAATGGATTTCAGGAGAAAATCGTGGAATTAATTCTTACATGAATATTTTTATTTTAATTATTATATATAGCGTATTTAAAACTCATTAAGATTAGCTAATAATTGCGAATAAAATTTAGTATTAATCTATTTTAGCCGTGAGTTATCTTGTTTTAGCTATATAAAGAACGCTTTTATCAAATTTATTGATATTTACAAATGAATAATAATACTCATTATTAGTTTTCATTTTTTTAAAATATCAATAACTTATACGAATATTTAATATTACAGGATATTTAATTTTCAATTGCATCATAAATGTACAAGTAAAATTTTTAAATTTACGAAGAAATCATATGTAGATACTAGAGATTTGAAATTGTACCTAAAAAAACTATTTTATAAATGTAAATAGCTATTATTTGTTTAGAATATTTACAATAAGTATATCCGAAATAAGATTTATATGGATTCTTGAAAATTGTACAATTAAAAATTGTAGAAAATGTCACGATCTTCTAAAACGGAAGGCTCCAGCATAAAATAGTTCCGGAATACAACGAATATCAAGGGTAGGGTATAAAAACCTCGCAAAATCCGAAGCTAAGAAAAAAAAAGTTGGAAGAATTCACGTCTTCGTTCATCTCTACCTGCTTAAACTCGAGATCTATCGTCACGTACTCGTACTCGTCGCCTCGGGCTAGCGTTGGACTCTGCCACCAGCGACCTGGGCTCGAGTCCAGTGCTTGGTTGATGTTGTGTCGCTTATTGGGATCCGGGCTGCGTGAATCGCAAACAGCGCAACGTAACGATTCGGCGGGTTTACAGAAAGTTTCCGGTCCGTCCTCACCGCAGGTTGCGTTTACTCGAATCTCCGCCTTGACAGCGACATTGAAAATAGGCGGGAAGAGACCACCGTTCTTCAAGCTCTTGCTCATACCGTATTGCCCTGCAACAGAGTCAAAAAACAGTTGTTATACTTGCTTCTTCTGTACGCTATAGAACATTTACCAAAATGTTATACAAGCTACTTTTAACTATTCTGCTCAAATACCATTTTATTTTACCACTTTATTTTAATTGCAGTTTACTGCATATATGTCTTGCTGATTTCTTAATTATAATAACTCTGAATTCGTTGACGATTTTCAACGTTTTAATGCAATATAAGAATTTTAATTATTTACATTATTAGTTTTTCATAGTGTTTAATTAGTGTTTTTATAAAAAAATTTGTAATGATATATTTTTAAACGAGTACTTAGAAAATTATAACAGCAATACTGAAAAACATGCATAGAATGGTTTACGATAAATAATAACATTTTATTGGTAATTCTATGACTTCTTTACGTCTTTATATTGTTCCTAATAATTAATTTTGATGATTATTTAATTTCTTCGATATGTAAAAAATTTTTAAACTAAATTTTTTGTTAAACAGCATTAATTTATTATATTAATATATATATGCGCTAATTATGATAAATAATTAAAGTAATTATTAACTAATAACAATTCTACTATATTAACATATAAATTAAAAACTAGAATATAATTAAAATTATATAACAGATAATAGATGCATTTATTTATATCGAATTAGTTGAATTCGTTCAATCCAGTTTTTCTTTATATACATTAGTTATCAAAATAAACAATTCATCGTGTCACTTTAATTATCGACGCAAACTTATACGATCTTTTATTAGCTAATAAAACAGATTAAAATAAAAAATTTTTTAATTTTATAATTTTTCTTAAACTAAATGGATCCAAGACAAGTTTTCACTTTTTTTTATATAAATATTTATTATAATATTTATTTTTATATGAATCAGAGATTATTTTAGAATTAAAATTTAAAAATTTTATGTTAGGTATAAAAAAATATGTAAAAAATTAAATAAATAATATATTATTTATAACGTTACATATAATGTTTATATAAATGTAAAGCTATTAAAAACATTTAATATATGCCAGAAAAGTTTCATTGTTTCAAAAATTACAAAATATGTGAATTAAAACTTTATTATACAAATTGGAATTCTAATTTAATTTGTATAAAAATATTTTCACTAATAAAAAACATTATAAGATACGTTATCGATTTTTTTAATTTTATAAAAATGAATAAAATTAAGATATTTAAAAAAAGATATATTGTTAAAACAAATCAAGATAACAAACATTCATTAGCAAAAAAAATTAATATAGATGTAAGAGTACTTATAATAATTGGTTACTATTGTTTTTATTCACTATAATTTTTAACGATTGCGTTTATATAAAGATATTTATTTTATATTTATTTTAAATAGTATTACATAAGCCATTTGTAGTATATTCAATTAATTAACATGATTTATAGGTTGATAAATCAAATTAGTATATTTAATATTTTAGATTCAAACAATGAGTTAAAATAAAATTAAAACTATTTCCCTGAAATAATAATAATATAATAAATAAAATTAATATTTTAGTGGAAATAAATATATTCAAGAAAATACAGAAGGAAAATTTTTTGTATTAAAAAATCAATCGATACACAAATATTCTAGGAAATTATGTTCAATATCTATAATAAATGTTAATTATTATCTAATATAAATCAAATAAATAATATAAATTCACTATGTATTTGCAAAATAATAAGTTAGCAATATTAATAAAATATTATTGTAATTTTCAACTCAATTATATACTATCTTATGTGTAAATCAAACAATTAAAAAAATTAATCATGGAATAATTAATTTTTCTATTAAAAAATGTCAAATAACTTTAAAAAAATATAAAAAACAAATTACATTATTCAAATTAGAGAATGAAACCAAAAAATTTTAGCGATCGTTTGTTATATTCTAAAAATGGACATTGACATCTACAGTTTTACAATTTTTTGCAAATGTAAATAAATACGAGTTTTTTTTATTTTATATACTAGTGAATAAATATGATGTATTATCTTATGATATAAACGTTTCTTAAGATTTCATCCATACAATTAGACAGAACATATTTTCGTACGAATGTGAAACGCGTTGACCGTAAGAGAATCGCTCCGTTACGGGAACTTGGTAAAGCACACACTTGGGTTCAGCAATTAGTCAATATTCGATTTGACAGTTATTACCTATATCGAATGCTTGTACAGTGTTCAAGATTTGTGGGGGAAAACCAATACATAAACTGATATCAGATGTATATGTGATATTACGAATGATGAATGTGAACTTAAGTTTACATATTACAGATTAACGTTGTTTAACTTTTGATTCATAATATACAATTTTATTTTTTAAAACAAATATATACGTAAAGCGTGAAATAATATTTTATATATGAACTAATGCATTATTAGATAAACTTTGGAAAATATCAATTTATATTAATAATTTTTAAATTACAATTTATAATTATTTTTTAATACAGTAAGAAGCCTAATAGTACTTTAGAGTTGTATAAAAGTAATTTACTGTACGATTGAATCATTGAAAGATTTTTTAATTTACAACAAATACTTTATAGGCACTTTCAAAAAACTTAAGAATAAAATTTACAATATTTTTGAACGAATAAATATAATCATCGTTCATGGGGTAGATATTTGGCTAACTCAGGATTTTTATTTCTATAACAGAGCCAATATATTTACATAATTTTTGTAAATGGTAAAATTAATTGATACAATGAATAGCAAACCAATGGATAAAATAACTTGGAAATTAAAGGTGTAGTAATTGTATCGATCGATAATAATGATCCCTTCAGAAAAATTGTATTTAAAAGAATAAGTTTCTAAGTTAATCAAAAATAAACGTAGGTAATATTAAAATATATTTAAACTATATGCTAAGTATATGTATGTGGTTAGTTGGACAGACGTTGTGTTTGTGTTGTTAGATTTCTAAGACTTGTATAGTTTCGACCACGGCTACTACTGTCTCCGTTACACGACGGAAAATCTATGAGAGTGTGACCGATGACTACAAAAATAACCCTATGCCACCCTCGTTTGACATGCACGTGTCCACGTGCGAGACGTTTGTCTTGCCTCCCTGTCTTTGTCCGCCTCCATTTCTTACTATCTTTCGCTTTTCCAAATCATTTTTGTTTTATTTTCGTTCTTTCACCGTCAATGCTAAAAGATGTTAGTAATTATTATTCGGAAAAGTGATATTTATTGTACATAGACGGTAGTATTTCACAGCAAACTTCGACTACGAAAGTTTTCTTTAAATCATGATACGACTTTGAATCTTTGAATTTTGTTACTATTAGCTATTATATATTTTTAAAATATTGAATTAATATGCGAAATATTCATTATTAGTATTAAATTTAAAGTTATATGAAAGAATAAAATAAAGAAAATTAATGAATAAATTCAGAATTTATTATAACTGATAGAATAATAATAGTTATTCTGATTACAGTAAGTTTCGTAAATTCTTAATACTAATATCATGCATTTTTCAATGAAATTTTTCAGTCATTTAATATTTCAAGATTTTTATGATTCTATAACATTATAATAAAAATTTTATAAGTATATTAAAATTTCAATTGTATATAATATAAAACTTATTAAAATCTAGTATAAGCTACTTTTAACTAACTATTGTTACTCTAATACAATGATATTTACTTTATTTTAATTACATTTTACTACATACATTTCTTGCAAATTACTTAATTATAATCATTTTGAATACGTTGTCGAAATATAACGTTTAAATGAAATAAAAATTTTAATTATTTACATCATTAGTTTTTCATAACATTTAATTAACGATTTTATAAAATTGGTTATAATAATGTATCTTTAAACTAGTACTTAGCAAATTATAATATGTATATTGAAAGGGTTACGCAGAATATTTTATAATAAATAATAAAACTATATTGCTATCTTTTATAATATCTTTTATAAATTACAAATTCAGTCATAATTAAATATCTTTTTTTTCTTGATTTAAGTCATCGTTGACAATATAAAACTGCAATATACAAAATAAATTAAAATCAAAATAAGCATGCATGAGTAAATCTAGTAGTTTACAATTTTAAATTAATATAATAGATTTATATACATGTGAAAACTAATTTTTGCACATGTGTTACACCTTAAAATAATCTTCTATTATTTTTAGTATAAATATATATATAAGGAATAAAAAGTTTCGTTTAGTTTATGTAAGGAAAGACCTCATACATAGTGGATTAAAATGCTGCTTGAACGTGTGTCCTTTTAAGGAAGCGATATCACATTTGTTTTGACCCACTACTTGTGTTACCCCGAGCCTTTTTCTTGTAGCCCACATAAAAAATAAGATACATGCTTGAAGTTAGATTGACTCGAGGAAAATAAAAGTGATAAATATTTAGACGCTTATTTTAGCATCGTCAAAGTTACTTATATCTCACACGGTCAATAAAATATTATAGATACAAGAATTTACGTGTATATATATATATATATATAAACAGGTTGGATACGATTGTTTTACAATTTAAAAAGTAAATTTTTAATTTAAAAAAATAAAAACAAAATTATAATAAATTTACATAATAAATTAATTTAATGAAAAATTAAAAAAAAATTTCATATTTTAAACATCTATCGTTTCAATAATAATCGTTTAATAATTTTGTAGTAAGTTTTTCATTGTATTTCTTCTCCCATATTAACAAAAAAAAGATATTTATTAAAATTTGTTCATTTTTAGAACTTATCGGTATATTAAAAATATCATGTATTAAATACCATTAAATTTTGTAAATTTTGTTATTAATTTCGAAAATCAAACATAAAAACATAATATTAAAAATAAATCAATATAAATTTCATTATAATGTAAAAAATCTTTTTTAACATTCTTTGATATATATATATATATATAATTTGTTTATATATAATATGTATATACGTAAGGAATTTGTTTCTTTTTGCAAAAATTTACTACTCAAAAAATTAATTTTAATGATTATAATAAATATTTTAATGAAACAAATTAAAAATTATAATTAATAATTTCTGAATACAGCATAAAAAAAGTGAAAATAATATTGAATCAATTATTTATAAGTATTTAATAAAATATTATAAAAACTTTATGCTAATATAAATTAATTACAAATGCTTAAATACTTTTAAAAGCTAACTAGAAACTGGTTTAAAACAATTATTGTTATTCAAATAAATCAAATAAATATATAATACAAAGTTATAAATTGTATTAATTATAATCAAATATTAATACAAAATTTAAAAATAGGAATTAAAATTTCTTTAATTTAATTCTTTTTGCAATTTTAAAATTTTATTATTTTTTTATTATGACTTTATATTCAAGTTTTTAAAATTAGAAAAGTTATTCATATAATTAATATAAATTTAATAGTTGTTATATTTTTTTAAATATGATTTATCTTATATAATTTTTATGAACTTCATGCGTTTTTGCGATAACATAAATTTTGTCAAAAATTTATATTTATAATTAATTTAAGCGTATATTGAATAGAATTAAATTTACCAAATATACAATATTATATTTATAAATAAATAATTTGGTTTATTTTATCATGTTTCATGAATAAACTAGTTATATCTGAGCAATGACTTGGTATACTGTTTAGAGGCAAAATAAACAGAGCTACTTTATTATATGTATATTAAAACTAATAACGTATTTTTAGAAACTTTTATTCACTTTTCTTAGGTATTTGTAAAAATATTAATAACAAAATCGCTATATTTTTCATTAATAATCTTTTCATTAAAAATATTAATTTAATTTTTAATTTTATCTTGATGAAATATTTCTTAGAGAACTTTATCTTAGAAACATAGATTAGCATGTTTTATTTATTTTTTTTATGAAAACGTAATAATTGAATATAACATAAAGAATATAAATATTTCACTATTCATGAAAATAAACATATTTATCACAAAGTATCAACTCATTAAATTTGTTCAAATTTAACAAAGAGTTATTTATTATGATGAAATCAATTTATACTTTGTAAATTTGAATTATCGTCAAATATTTTAACCATTATAATTATTACTTTAAAAATTAATGTATAGAAACTAATAGGTTTATCAAATGACAATAAAGCTAAAAAACAGAATAAATATCTGATTTGAAAAAAAAGTGTTTGTCTTCCTTCATTAATGTACTTCCGAATTAAAAAATGAATGTTCAATTAAAATCAGAACTTAGTAAATAATTGATAATTCTATCATACTTTGAACCGTTATATTATAAAAATGTAAAGAAAGCTCAACACTTTACTTACCATCTTCATCTTTATATATTTCACAATTTTAATAAAAATGGTTAATAATAACTATAATTATATTTTCTGTTAATAATAATTGATAAAATTTATAAAAGTGGTTAAAATGTTAAAAATATTTTCTTAAAAATTATTGATATTTATTACATTTGTTTTATAAACTTTTTAAAGTCTTTATTATTGTTTAATTACTTTTGATAGGATTATGGATAGTATCTTTAAAAATAAATACATTATTCACATTGATCATTAATAAAATTTAAAAGTATAGAGAAAAAATATATTTTACTTAATACATAATATTTGTTAATCGTCAAAAGAAATTATACAGAAGCGCGACTCCCAGTCATCATCGACCAGCTTTGTTTTAGTCTCTGTAGAAAGAAAAGTATTTGCTGTACATTTAGCTTCCTTCCGGAGCAGAATAACGCATGGTTCTAAGCTTCGAGCATTTATAAGAAACAGAGAAAATCTGTAAATAGTATCGTCGTCACGACAACGACGACGTCACGCGCATCAAGTGCTCCGTAGTCCTCCTCGTCGGAAAACATAGAGTAGCGATGCAACGAATGCGTACTCTTATGTACACATATGCACACACCGGTTTACACACATATATATTGAGAAAGATGCGTCTAGTTCTAATTACGTTAGGGGGAACGTTCGTTCTGTGTCTTCGAAGAAAGTCTCGTTTGCACCACAAGACTGTGTCGCTTATACACGTGATTTTATCGTTACGCAGATTTCGAATCACTAAGGTGAAGCAGCTTAGGGAATATATTTGTGTATACACGTATACATTCATACGTGTGCATGTCATATGCGTGCACTCGCGCGTGCGTATACGTTTGTATATATAGACGCAGAGCGATAAGACGCATCGCTAAAAGATTGGATAGTACAGTATGGGCGAGTTGGTCCATCGCCCTTGTATTCGCTCTTGGCTCATTTCCTATCCGAAGCTTCACGGCCTGGCGTATCAAGTCTTTCGAGAGAGAACAATGAGCCAGATCATAAGGAGTCGATAGAGGGGCCCTGCACCTCATCATTATTGAAAGTTGGTTGAGCTTTCTCTTCGTCGGTAACGAAAGACCATTTTAAAGACTTAGGATAAATTGGTTTCGATAAAGCGATTTCACGAAACGAGATAAAATAATTAATTTGACCCCGAGATACCCTATGAATAAACTATGAAGATTCGTTCAAAGCGCATTATTACATTATATTATTACATTATATTATTACGTTATATTACCGCGAGAATGAACGTATTTATTAGAGTTTGGTATTCGTTCGTTACTCGAATAACGCAGAAAGTTATTTGTTGCTTTAAAAAACATTACAAATGAATTTTCGTAACAATTAATACGAACTTCAAAAAAATAATTATAAATAAAAAAGTACACGAAAACTTGATCAAAGTTTTTTTCTAATATTTTTCGTTTAGAAATATTTTTATACATTTACAAGACCTCGATTATTTTTTAATTGCACGATTATTTTTTTAATTAAACGTACAGCATAATTTATATCGAATAAAAAATTATATTAATTTAAAATACTTCTTATTTTATTAGCTACATATCAAAATTTAACGAATCTTTACGAATAACGTAATCGAAATAAATTTATAAGTGAAAATAACTTCATAAATTTTATACGGATTTTCTACCGAATAAAATTTTTCTGTTAAAATATCCATGTACTTCCTAATTTATACGAATAATGAAAGATAATAAAAATGTACACCGCTTATTAATGTAATCAAGGTATAAAAGTTGAGTAATCGTTAAATTTTTGTTGGGTAAGAACGTCTCGCGCATCGAGATAACAATTTGACAGCGCGTTCAGTTATGCAAAACGGCGAAAAGTACAAGCACGTTTAACTACTCAAAACGATGAGACGAATGCGATGAAAGCATAAGTGGCGTTTCGTGGTGAATGGCAAGTCACAAATGAAAAGCCGTGTTTTTGCGTGTCTCTGTAATTCGTACCCTTTTCGCGAGCGCGAGACTCTTTAGAGAGAGGCATTCGTTGCGTATCACTGATTAATCAATCCAAAGAGAATACATAACGAGAACGATGCACTAATGATGACGCAGTTTATAATATCTTTACAATTATGTATAACGTAAAACGTAAAACGTTTCCGATTTCTGAATTCGTGTCTATTTAACGTTACTGTACATATTTTCATTGCGATGACTTTATTTTGCAAATTAATATTATTTTCATAAAATTGTCGGCGATAATGAAAATAAAGATATCTGAAATTTTTTAATTGTTTAGAATATAATCGTTAAAAATGTTCAACCGTTTATAGATAATCGATTATCCTGAATTATTTTTCTGAATCGTTGGCTTGACTATACATTTATTAAATTATAAATTGTTTATTCGTAAGAAACGATAATTTATGTGAAATTAAAAAATTTGAGTATGAAAATATGACAAATAATATTTTTGATCTGATTTAAGAATGTACCGTTTTTTGATAATTTATAATTTATAAAAAGAACCTTAAAAACAATGTTTATTGAGTTTTCTTCGTTTCAAAATTACCAAATATATATAATATATAATTTATTCAATATATTTTAATTATAAACTCAAATTTAATTAATTAAAAATATAGTGATATATTAAAATATAATCCAATGAAATTATAAGTTTACATAAATTGTAAGTTACGCAACGTTGGTTATACAACGCGAATTAAGTATAGTAAACAAATAATAAATAACTATTATTGGAACATAAAAAAGAATGGAAGCAAATATTCTAATCCTTGTTTCAAGGTTAGGCATCAGGTATACCTACTATTCAAGGAATTAAAACGGCAATGGGTACAAATACGTTGCACGCATGTTCCCCTTTCTCTCTGTCTCTCTGACGCGGCTCTCTGACGTTTTTACTCGTTCGAATCCGTAAGGTGGCGTGGACCAAGAGCACAGCGGTAATTCACCAGCTCTTAACTTTTGAACAGTCAAGCGCAGTAGTCCGTTTACACCATGGGTGCATAAAAGTCGATTCGTGTTATAAGCTTGACTGGAACTCTGTTCGTCCGGAGCTCTTCGTTCAAAAAAAAAAATTTCCTCTCGGTTTTCTACACTGGTCGAGGGGTGTAAATTAATATGCTGCAATTAACAGGATGAAGCATACGGATCCGAGGATTATTAAAGCTTTTCTTTTTCATCTCATATTTTATTTTTAAGTTCAACTCTTTATATGGGATCATACGAACTTTTATTCGCTGTATATTGATCGCGTTAAAATATATTTGTTACTTTCTTTAATTATCTACGTTAATTTATGAAAACACTATATCATTATTATTTTAATTTTTATTCGAAAATTCATAAAGACAATTATTTATTTATTATAATTTTTAATATTTTATATTATATATTTTTATTATATGCATCATTTTCCCTTTATTCTTTATTAACTTATTTACAATTTCGTTTATGTAAAAAATCTTATTTTTAAAATAAAAAGTAAAAATATTCTAAAATTTCAAAGAATAATAATCACTTCTAAAATTATTATAAAAATCATTTAATTTGTTTAACTTTTTAATTTTTATGATTTAATAAATAGTATACTATATAATATTTGATACTGTAATTCGTTTGTAGAAATCAAATGTTCGTAGGGTAAGTCCGTTATTTATCGAACTTCTAATCTTTACCTGCTCTATTATTTTATTTAGTATAACGAATTTTCGTCTTCTGTATCATTATATACGGTATAAGATACGTTAAGTAAAAGATAAGATGAGGCAATAGGTTGTATAAATAAAAAATTATTTTTTAATATATATATAATTTCAAATCCGTTGCTTGCATATTTTTAAAGTAATAAATGTAAATTTAAAAAGTTCGCTGAAACAAATTATAATTTAATTTTAATTACTTTAATTAAAAATTTCTAAAATTATATTAGATAATAAATATAAATTAAAAATAGAATTATAATTAAAAAATTATACCTTTCATGAATCATTTTTATCTTTTGTCCTAAATAAAGTACGTTATTCGAATGTAATACAAAACGCAGTATATTATACATATATTATTAGCATCATTAATTTATTAGTTTTTTTTTAAAGTAGTATTATTATACATCACTGAGTATCGAACGAAATTGGAACTCCTAATTTTCACTAAATTCAGAATCAATATTAATAACGCGTAGTTGCTCATAAATTTTATAAATTCTTCGATCGTATTAAGTAATAAGATGTGCTCGTCTAGTTTGAGTGAATTTTTCAATAAAACCTGGATTTAGTAAAAGTGACCGTTCAAGTACAATATCCATCCGGATCTTTCATAAAATACAATGAAGAATAACTTATTACGCGTCTGCAATATCGCACGCGTATTATTACACACGAATAGTAACTCGTAGAAACATACGCAAAGGAGATAATTCGAATGGAAGGATAACCATTTCTGGTTACAAATGAGAACTTATTAGCGGATTGAAGACTCGGTGAGTAATGAGTTAGTAGTGAGAAGGAGGGGGAGGTACAGCAACCGAGAGAGATAGCGTTTCCAGGTACGTACTCGATGACGCCGAAGACATCGACAATGACGACCAACAGAAGTGAGCGAGTTTTTGCTCGCTTCCACGGTCCACGGTCCCGGTGCCCGTCCACAGTGTTGCTATATGTCGCCTCGTCAAGTGGTCGGGGTAAGATATGCGTGCGCAAGCACACATACTCACGCACCGCCGGAGAATGGCGAGGCGTTCGCACGAGTACGAGTTAAGGCTAAGGCCAACATCCTTAAAGGCGTCCTAGTTCACTCCGCCCACATGCCAACTATGGTCAGAACTCGCGCTCGCGTTATATCCTCGCTATCCTCGCTGCCGTTAGTCATTCCTTCTCTCTTTCTCTTAGAGACATAGCTTAGCGAGCAAAAAGGCTCGAGGATCCCTCTGCCTACTTTGTAGAGGACGTACACCAAGCTCCATTAATTGCCCCCGTTCGATGTGCCCCGGCGTCGTCCACCCACTCTCTTTCTACCTCTACTTTTTCCTACCGATTTTTTTTCTTTTCCCTCTTCCCTTTTTCTTTTGTGTATATACTCTTACTCTCCGTATCCCGAATGAGCTACCGCTGATACTCTCGCTGCTACTGCCGCCGCCTCTTCGCCGATTGATTTTTAATTTATGTATGACCAGTTGTTATTAAAATTTTGACTCGGTTCATATGTCATTTGGAACAGACCGAGATCCCGTAAAGCATAATAAATGAGTGTACTCCGTATAATTTGCTTGCATCATCTTGCAACGCGATTCTTTTTTATTTTTTTCACTGTTTTTCGTTAATTAAGTCGAAGAAAGTGCATGAATTATGGTATTAAAAATTTCTCTTTGCATCGTATTCGTATAATTATTACCGTACGATAATTCTATAAAAGTAAAATTTAATCTTTTCAACAAAATCGTTGATATCAAAAACTAACTTTATACAAAAATTAAAATATTTATCTATGATCTTAATGATTATATATTAGGATATTTTAACGTGCTTTTACAATTTTATCGACTAATTTCGATTTCTATGTTAATTTTATGAAAACTTTTATAAAAATCATATCACGCGGTAGAAAATATTTTACATACATAATATATATAAATACGGTACATTTAAGTTTAAATAATTTTTAATTCGTTAAAAAGAAAGTAAAACTGTAATTAAATTTAGCCTGATATTTTAGAGATAAAATCGTTACAAATTTAATGGCTGTACTCTTTTTTATACTTATGTATATTCCACAATGTAATTTAAAATTTTCATCAAAAATCAACTTCGTGAAATCAAAACAATTTACTTTGACTATACTAAATGCATTGAATTTAATGAATATTTTACCTAGCGGTGTTTTTATAATTAATTATATTACAAAATATAATTTATTATCTTATACATTATGTTTTGGTGAAGGAGCGTCAAAAATTCAGAATGATTAAGTTCAAATTTCTAGTTATCGTATATCTGATGGTACAACAATTAATTTTACGATAGCTATAGCAAATAACTTAAATTTATTACAATATATTTTCTTCGATAAAACTAATTTTATTACATTTTAAATTTAGTGAATCTTTTTTAATTTTTTCCGATAATCCTATCGAAGAATATCCGATTTTCTTAAATAACTACGTACGTAAGATATTAAGTTAAGTACCGCTCGTATGTTATATTTGAAATTATTATAATACATAAGCGATAATAATCTTATAATTATACGAAACAATAAAAAATACATTTAAGATATACATTGTACAGTTATTTATTATCTAATCATTATTTATGATTAATTAATAATTTAAAATTTATTTAAACTATTAATTTTATTTGTTTTTAGTTAAAGATAAATTATGCTCGATAGCATTGTAATTAATTTTTCTACAAACTTTTAGGTATTAAAGTATTATAATGATATATTTCCACCACATAAACGGTATCAATTTGTTAAAAATAGTTATAGTTTATATTGCAAAACGAATAAGAAAAATTAATTATAAATTTTATTTCTAACTCGTTTACTTATAAATATATTCTCTATCACAGTTTTAGAAACAATAAGTAACCGAAGAAAGAGTAAACATCGCTTGCATTATAGAGCAAACCCACTTCGTTTTACAGAAGCGTTCGATCATCGAACGAAATGTTTTGGTCGTATTTCACAAACAGTTTAATCTTTTACGTAACAATCAGAAAATGTATTTCATGCGCATAATAATAACTTGAAAAGGCACCAGTATTTCATTGGTCCCGAACGCCAAGAAAATAGTCTTTTAAGGTAAACTCTGTGTGTGCGTGGAAGTGTGTGTGTGTGTGCACTCGCTCTCGTGTGCCGGATTCGTTGTCATTCGCACAGGGGACTACGAGGGAAAATCGTGTATCCGCAGGATGGGGTTCAAAAGCATATACGCTAGTCGGTGCGCGTGGTAATCGCCGCGTGGTCCAAAGATACGATCTCATTGCACAACTAGGCTCTACTTTGTTCTGCTATACTCGATTCTCCGGTGCTCATCTGGTAAAATCGAGACCAGCCTTATATACTATTATTCCTCGTCGGCACGTTATAGTCGAGGGATCGGTAAAAAGAAAAGAAAGTGTAGAAAATCACTGAGTATAGACGCGGTCATTAATCACCTATCGCTACTACTACTCCTGAAAAAGAGAGCGTAAGAGAATAAAGATAAAATATATTGGAGAATACATCGTTTTTATAAAGGCATCAACACACGGAAACTCCTTATTAAATACTAAATTTTGTTTACGTATGGAATACGTTATTTTTTTATTTTAAGCTACCTAACATAGAATAATTCTTTTTTTACAATTTGTACCAAATCCTTTCTATGAATACGAATTCGGGAATATAATTTTATATATCGATATATTTTGAAGTTTTTTATTAATACTTCATCGCGTATGTTTCTTCGCCGTTCGCGTAACGATTTTTCTACAAAAGGTTTTTAATAAAGAAAGTTACGATACATTTAATAATTTGTATAATAAAATCAGTTGTAAAATCAGTTTGTATTTTCACGTTTAATTTAAAAAATTTGAAGTTAATCCAGCATTTTTAAAAGAATTATGAACTACTCGTAAATTTAAATGTAACATTGTACGGAATAAAATAATGTAAAGTTTTATATTTAAAAAAAAAATGAGCGGAATACGATAGATAAAAATAGCACGTATTATGCGCGTTGAAGAATCTGTAAAGATTTAATTATCGTAATTTTTTTTTTAAGAAACTCGTTACGAAATAAACTTTTTATAAATCTTCTCGCGCGTCGTTACGCGTTGAGGATTTATTAATTGGGGAACGGATGATTCGCGGAGCACCGCATCGATGCGAATTCTAGGAAGGTATTTAAAAAAATGCCGTAGAAAAAGAAAGAAAATAGTAATTTAATTAAAGTAAAAGTACGTATTTACACAGCAAAATATAAAACTATCCAACAAAGCGTCCAAAACGTGCACGACAGCACGTATCGGTTTAACGGAGAAAAACAAATAAAACAAATAAGAAAAGGCGCAACGCTCGGCTTGTTGCGGAGTGCAGGACACACACAATGACAAAAGCCGAGTAACGACATTCGCAAACGAAAAGCGGGGATCCCAGTGTTACGGCACACACGGACGTTTACAACCGATAGTACCGAGTTCCGATTGCCGTGTCACGGCCTACACCCACACTCGCGCGACATCGCAAACAAATAGTCCAAAGAGCCAATCGCGGTGCGCGCGTGCGTGCACACTCCGATGTGCGCTCCAATGCACGCTCCAATGCACGCTCCAATACACGCTCCAATACACGCTCCAATACACGCCCGACACTCGCACCCAGGGATACACGGGCAGGCTTGTAAAAGGCGCGAATCGCTATTCACCGTAAAGCGTAGTACAAATTACCGCGGTCGCGTCTGTGTGTGGGTACGCGCAAAATAACACGAATGTCGCGTGTGCGTAACTTAATTACGCAATCACCGACGAACCTTAGCGGCGCTCCGAGTGTCGTTCGAGCGCTCGTCGACCCGGGACGCGAGGCTTCGCGACGAGTCGACGCTCCCGTCGATTATTTTTATTGGGTTGCCTCGGAGGAGGTCCGTGAAGAGGTACGCGGAAAAAATCGTCAACGACGCTCGCGAATCCTATCGCCGACCGAAGCCGACGACCAACGCCGACGACTCACGCATAAAATGCAGAGGATCGCTCGTCGGTATCGACGCTGAATATTATTAGTCTCCGACTAGGACGTAGCCGCTTCTGGACCGCCTGTGTATTATCCAAACTCATAGTTCGTACCGCAACAACTAACTACAAGGATGCATTAGCACTTTACGATTTAAGCTACAATTTTACCTAGAAAAATTGAAGTTTAATTTTTTTGCCGTAGGGAAGTCAACGTTTGATGCACTTTGGAACGCCCAGAAGTCGAGTATCAATCCAAACAAACAAAAGACCTTGCGTTATTTTATACCGAATGTAAACATTCCTTCCGGATGTAAACATCGAACCGACATTTTTTAAAGCATATTGCTTCCACGATAATACGTTTGATATATAATAGATTAAAAGTTTATCTTTATAAATGTAAGTTCAACCTTTTACAAAATTTAAGATAAATAAAAAATAGTTTTATACATTTGAACCTAAAGATTGCGGTAGTGCGTGTATTGTAAAAATATTTTCAAATTTCGTTCTACGGTATCTTTTGTCGGCTTTCGTAACCATACTATCGACAGTTCCGTAATTGCATGAGTTTGTGTCTTGCACCGATACACCAACACCGATAAAAGGAAATTGAAATCTACGATTTTATAGTGTCACTGCAAATCCGGGATTGAAATTTTTAAGAAATATTTTATATATTATTTTACTAAACGATGATCGATTTTAGAAATATATTGATTAATAATAGAAAAAAATAAATTGATAGAAACTATTAGTATACGGTAAGTAATTAATACGAATTAAATATATATGTTTTTATTATATTGTAATTATACCCATTTATGTTATCTATTTCTAAATTATTTACCGCTTATGCTTTTTTAATTAGTAATTGATAATATGTAAATAATTAAAAAATATATAAATAATAGAAAAAATATTGATAAAAAAGAATCAGAAAATTCAAATTTTTTTATTTTTATTTTGTTTTATAAAAAAATTTTAATACAGTCGGTAAAATTAATTCCCTTAATTTAGTAGTCTTGATCAATGTAATAATTATATTTTGGTATTAGAATCATAGTTAAAAATTCTTAAACACATGATTCGATGTAGTGGTGAATTCTAAAGGCATTATTACTTATTTTCATGTCAAAATGAAACTATTACTTTATATATACGAGCAATCCTTTTATCAAATTAATTTAAGCAGTCAAATTATTTATTCATAAAATAAAAATGAAAAATATTATCAAAAACTTTTTAATATTTTTGATTTTAAAAAAATAAAATAATGTAATGCAAAATACATCTATTTTTAATGTTGTAAATTCCGGTGTCATATTAAAGTTTATAAATATATATAAATTTATTCAAAAATAAAAATTTTTTCAAACATTTATAATATAAATTTTTATTTGTGGACAAATTGAAATTCATACTAGTTTAAAATCCCTTTTGGAATTTTAGAAAATTTATTTATAAATATAATAATCATGATGATAGGGTGTATTAAGCATCATAATGTGTCATGCACTAATAATTATATATTAATTCATAGATGTCATCGATAATAATTGGCAGTAATCTATAATACCAGAATTGTTATGTACACGCATCTGGACAAATGTGCTTTATCATTCTAAAATAATTCAAGTAAACACATTTTTATAAGAATTCTAAATGTAATTAATAAGAAACCTTTGCAAAAACATGAAAATAGTACAAACTGTTTTAATACAAATATATATCCAACAAAAAAATATTAATTATATGACACTATTAAACAATATATAAAAAATCAAAATAAGTATGGCTTGCTTTTTTTCTTTTGCCTATTTGAGCAATTAGAAGCTCTATTTTTATGTATTCGTATGAATATAAATTTCATAAAGCGGGTGTCTGCTATAAAGGGAGAATAACAAATTGCGTTATCTGAAAATAACCAAAGTATTAAAGATATGCATGACAAGCATAACATTATTTCAAATTGATGCGATGTAATCGAAGGCGCTTCTGATACCAATGAGATCAGTATCAATATTGTTTATTCATAAGCGGATAAGTTCCTTTCATGAACTTGGCCCATTTTAAGAAACAGTTATACTGACAATTTACTGTAAATTTATGTGGTTAAATGCTAAGATGTTACATTGTATAATATTTAATTATTAATAATTTAATTGAACAGTATAAATTATGATTATGTTTTTTTTAGATCATTTATGAATTGATAAGTTCTGAAATATTTATATTTCTTACATATAAGTAATATTTATGTAATATATAATTAAATTGTATAATATAATTCGTAGATGAATGACGTTTAAAAGTTATACAATTAATATCGATACTACACCTTTCAATTATTTTGAACTTTTTGAAAATTATTTTAAATATAATTAATTTTAAAATTTATTTACAGCTCATTGTAAATAACTTTTAATACGAATAGTTTTTGAATTCTTCTTCTTTGTTTAAAAATTCTGAAAAATATTTGAAAAAATATTATTTTTAACGTTTCAATTAACTATAATATTAAGATGCAAACTGTAACTCGAAATAATAAAAATATAAAATAATATGAAAAAACATTATTTTTCCTTTTTTTAAATATTTATTTAGACAATATCAGGAGTAATAGTGTTGAAAGTGTATATTTTTAGACAGACTCCGAAATCGAAGGTCCAACGAAAGTGTCGAGGTCTCGTGTTTCACGCTTATTATATGTGTACCATGCCGGAAATGGAAGGTAGGACTGCTGCAAAGGACGAAAAGGGTGAGAAGACGAAGACTTAAGACGCTATAGAGAACCTCTTTACAGAAGTTATAACGTGAAACAGGAAGTGCGGGGTGAGCACATTAATGTAGACATACCAGATGCTCGAGATCGCATTTCGTTCCCGTATTGCATTATATTGAATTTCGAATAAATTTGACTAACTCCAAGTATTTCGTGTAATTTTTATTCACTTTTGATACTCGTTAGACGTTTGGTCTAATTATATATAATTCGATATCGATATTCACCAAATTTTATATTTTTAAATTTTATATAAGTGTATTGTAATACTATATCTCTTGTATACTAACAATAATATCTTAATTATATTATTTATAAGGTAGCTATTGATTCTTTCCTTCTTAAACGGTAGCAGGTGAAAGCGCATTTAAAAATAAAGAGTAATATAGGATATTGTTCAATGAGAAAAACGTGTACGTAAGAAAATAATTAAAAATCAATAACATATTACGAATGTCAAATTTTTTTATATATCAACAATATCATACATCTATTAGAATGAATCTTATTTTTTATAATTTTATAAATATATAAAGTATTCGCTTCTCTATAAGCAGATAAATTCTTTTTTCTGATGTATAATAATTTTGAAATTTAATTGACCAAAGATATAAAAATAGACAAGCTTTTAAAATATTGCAAAAAAGTAAACTAAAAACGATTTATACATTTTTTCAAAATACATTTATATTTGAAAAGGTTTAAAAATGCAACAATTATTACCGAAAGAAAGAACGAGAGAAGAAGAAAGAAAAAAATGATGAAGCACAAAGCTTGTCAGCCTTACCCGTAATTACTAAGCGATCTTCACTTAATTGCAGTGTCCTTACGTAGCCTACTCACAGTACTTGGAAACTCGCCTACTTCCGGGTTATCAACACCAAACTCACAGTTCTTGCCATTTTTTTAGTCGACAGCCAAATGTACGAAGACGAATTCGGTAAATATTTAAAAAAAAAAAGACTTTAGAGTAAATTTTATTTAAGATTTATATTAATGGTTTCTTACTTAATTTTAACCTATATTTGGTTTGTGTGTGTGTGTGTGTGTGTGTGTACGCGCGCGCTTGCGTGAATCCGCGTATGTGTCTACGAGTCTGTATTGTTATATCTTCTAATTAGTCAGCTTATCTATGATACTTCACAATATGTGTTAAATAAAAATGTTATACTTCGTAAAATTATAAATTTATTTATCAAATTTAATTATTTATATCTGACTTAATTTATCTCTTACTATAATTTTGGAATTTTTTTAATATTTTTCTGAGTAAGCACAACAATAATTAAATAAATTATAATATTTTACGAGGTATTTCAAACAACTTAAGAATTTCCAAGAAAATAATTTCAATTTTATGAATGCACAATTTTACGTTGAAGTAACAAAATCGAAAGTTTAGATTTTTTATTCTTATAATAAAAAATATGTTTGTTGGAAATTTTTTCATAAATAATTTTATTCCATTATACATATATATATGTCTAATTTTTTAGAATATAAAATAAAAAAATTATATTCTTATTAATTTGTACATGTACTCTTTCAAATATATATGTAACAAATTTTAAAATTATCTATATAACATACTTTTTCTGTTTAAAAAAATTTTTTTTATTATACTAATCCAGAAAGCAAAAAATTTTGCAATTCTTTCAGCCTTAAAAAGTTTGTACACAAACACACACGTGAATAGTGGTAAAACGAAGCATGTAGTGACTTCGTATGTATAGTTCGAACTCGAGAGTCAAGTAACAAATCCCATAAAAAGAGCAATTTAAGACAAACGCTTTTGCATAGCATAGTTTAAAAAGTCAGAGTTCTCATATAGAGAAATAACAAGAATATAAGCTAAAAACGTATTTTCCTTCCATTTTTATTTCTTTTACTAGCAATATATAATTGAGCCATGAAATACGGAGAAAATTGTTGACTCTTTTCTGCTTTCAGATGAAATAACTGTAATTATTTTTTTTTATATGACGTAGATAATTTATACAGCATATAAATAAATAATTAAAATAGTATCTAGTTAAATTTGAAAGCAAGATATATCGTTGAAAATTCTTAATACTGATTATATTAGTTAAAATTATATCGATTCCTAAGAATAAAACTACTGTATAATTTACGTTCTATATATATTTTTATTCTTTAAAAAATAAAAAAGTACTGTTAATTTAATATTTGCCCGGAACCAAATATAATTGTCGGTCTTAAATCATACCGTTATTATTCATGCAATATTTCCATATAAAATTATATATTTTATTTACAATGTATTGTCAAGAATAAATAATATTACGCAGAAAAGTCACGAATATTTGAAATAAAATTATTCGATTGATCATTTGGTAAGATTTATATTGAGGTGGTCATTTTTAACGAGTGAAATGTTTTATATTAAAAATACGTTCGAGTTAGTAATCTATAGAAACTAACAGCTAAATGAAATAAAAATTATGCATCAAATAAATAATGAGTAAATAATTAATAAATAAAGTATTAATAATATTAATTTTAATAATCACGATTAAATAAAAAATCTGTCTAGTAAAATTATATTATCAAAAGATAAGGAAACTCATTGATTAAAGTCGAATGCGTCAACAATGTGTTTATTCAAAGAAAGAAGATGTCACGCCCACTGCTATAAGAAAGGATTAAGGCATTGCTCACTCGTTGACTGTTAAGCTCATAAATAATCCTGAGATTCGTATGACAAAGTAATACAACGAATGAATAGCTTTTTTAATCTATGCAATTTTTTACAGTCATTTTTATGTGTTCGGAAAAAGAGTATTATATCATGTAATATATATTTAAATCATATCTAATATTAAAGTATTTTCATAAATAAAATAATTTTATATTAATTTTTATATTATTTATTAGAATATGCCTACATAATTCATAAAATATTTTATAAATCGTATTTTAAATTTTATTAACTTTATTGTCTGCATTAAAGTATTTTAAAACTATAATTAATACGAACAATTTTCTATATTATCCCAATTATATTTCTTACTGCTTATTTAAAATAAAATTATTGTTATAAATCTTTTCTATTCATATTTCTATTCGATATTAAAGGCATTTTTGATTAGCTAATATATAATGGTTAAAATAATTATGCGATTCGATAAATAGTTGTAAGAAGTTGCAGTATTTAATAAAAATATTTAGAATTTTCAAATCACTTCACTTTTTTGAAAAAATAACCTTTTAAAGATTTATCGTTTAATTATATATTACAATTTAATGAATTACTTATAAAAATCAATAATTTTTTATTAAATTGAATGGAAATTCTTAAGCATAAAAAATAATTTATTTATTTGTAGAAATAATTTTTTTAAAATTATACATGAATATTTGTTCAGAATCTACGTTGAACGTTGACGTTACAATTACAAATGGCGGGACGCTAATGAACAACACAACCATGTAGTTTGTCGACGTTAAACTAGAAGAGTATTTAGATTTAAAGAGCACATTTCACATTAAAATTTACTTTCATTTTATTCAATATGTTTATTTTTTTAGGTTTCTTTATTTCTCGATTTGTCTACCGTTATACTTTTTACTCTAAATGACGTTTTATAGGATTGGAAAGAGGTTAGAGTCATTTATCGTGACATGCATTAAATTATTAAATTTGTACATCAATGCAATTATGTCTTGTGAAATATTCCTAATATTGCTCATGCTATAGGTATGTTGTAAAATGCATTGTGTAAAATTATTCTAAGCGTCAGGCAAACTTTTTATCATATAAATGCACTCATTTTATTGTTCCGACTTTATGGACGTTTTTTCAGAATGATGCTTTGAACAGTGGCATGAAGAAACATACTAGAAAATTAATTATTGGTGCTATTAAAAAATGATTATTTTGAAAATCCAATATGAAATAAATCAAAGTGATTTATAGCTAAGTCATCTCTGCTTTTTTTTAGAAAATTTATTCTTATAAATGAGCGTGAGAATCTCTATATATACTTTCAAATTTTTTTTATTTTCACTTAAGTGTAATATCAAATTAAAGTAACATTAGGTCGAGGAATTAATTTCATCACAAATTTTAATAATGACTTCATATAGCTGATCGTGACTAGAATAAAATAACAGGATATCAAATAAAAATTCATCTTAATTAAAAATTTCGGCATAAACGATTCAAAGAGATCTTATTTTGGAGAACCTTTAATAAGTCATTATAATCATTGAGAAATTTTTAGCTGTCGCAAAACAGGAAGCAATGAAAGATTAACAGGTCGCAAGCTTGGCGTCAAGAATTTTAATACCTCGAAAAGCCACGATGTGCAGCATCAGACGACGTACGGCAAAAGAAAGCAATAAAAATTTGCGCTCGTGCGAGCGAGTATGTTTCGGGTCTCTGAAATCTGGCGTAAAAATAACATTACATTATTTTAAGAGAGTTAGTTTTCTTTACGTTTTTTTATTTGGCTCTTCGCGGTCTTCTTCCTGTCTCTATCTGTCTGTCTCTTTCTTTCTCCCTCTTTTACTCGTTTTATTCTTTTATTGTTTTTTGCACTCGTTATCTCTCGTATAAAACTTTTATAAACTATTTTGAGCATATCCTTGTAATTACGACAATTATCTTATGCAATATCGAAGCTGCACATTTGTTGGTTAAAAAAATATTTAACAAGCAGTACTAATACGCATTTAAAACATTGGCAATTTTAGTTTGCTCAACCATGGATCATTTTTAACCCAATTACGAAAAAAATTATTAGATTATAAAAATATTTAAATAAAAATTAGATAACTTACGCAAAACAACTTTTGAGCAATACATTTTTCTTGGTAATATATCATACAAATACGTAATAACGAATCACCAAATACGTGCAAAGAATAATTGAGAAAGTTCACGGTATGCGAATGGTTCCAGTAAATCTTATTTCAAAGAAAATTATCCGATAATTGGATCTTTTCAAATTGAAATACATTTGAACAAAAACACGTATTAAAATTTGTTTTCAGTCGGTTATATATAAATTTAAAGGCTTGATAAATGTATTTATTCTTTGTTATGGAAAAACAATTTATACTGCACTTACTTATTACATAATGTTTCTAATATAAGTATCTTAATACTCTTGTTTTTTCAAGTCATCTCTTTTATTTTTACATTCTACCGTATTTTTAATTACACAGCATTTGGAGTAAGGATCGAATTTCAGAAAATTTCACTTATTTTTAAATTTACCGAAAAATTATAAAGATAGAAATAACTATATTCCTAAAAAGAAAATTTAAAATTTACGATCGATTTACAGATTTGGAAATTCGGCGAAAAGAATTAAGGAACGAAGCATCGATTGAGTTTGTGCACTCTTTATTTATCACGCAAGATATAGATGCATAAAGTATAGATATGCAGGCACGTTTGTCGATCTGCCTCGGACAATTGGCGCGTCACTTTCGTTTTGCGTGTCGATGCTTCCACTTCTCTCTCTCTCTCTCGCTCCCTCTCACTGTCAGTTCGATCATTCGTCGGACGATCGGTAGGCAACGGGGACAAACATCCCGGTGCTTGTCCGGCTTTAACACCCAGGATTATTCAACTGTACGTCGTAGCTGTTACATACACTTCCATTTAAAATTCCTGTATTTTTTCCAATATAGTTATTCGGGTTTATTCGTATACGTACATATAATTTATAACTAGTCAACCACTACATTTCTCCATAATAAATATTGAAACAAATGAAAAGACAAAAAGCGAAGCGCTATTATAAATATAAATATAAAGTTGAAAACATTTAAATTTCGCAGGAGCATTTAATCTTATACTTAAATATCTTCTCACTCTCGCTTTCTCGATACTTTCGTTCCTCCTGTCCCGTATAATTTTTCCTCCTCCCCGTTCTCGGCAGGCGCCGCTCCTCTTTTCTCTCGCATCCTTTCATTCTCGACTCCGCTATTGTCGCTACCCCTTGGACTTGGTTCGCGGTTCTCGCAAAATTTGGCTCGTCCGTTCTAGCTTCGGGCCCCGGAGAGCATCGCGTTGTTTTATTATCGACATTGATGCGCGTGCGCAGCCCAAAAGCGGCATTGACGAAAGGGAAAGAGAGAGAGAGAGAGAGAGAGAGAGAGAGAGAGAGAGAGAGAGAGAGACGAAGACGATTCAGCGCCTTGCGTCGTTATACCACCAAAATGCTCGAGCACGAGAATACAAAATTGCCCGAATCAGTCGATTATCCGCGCCGCCGAATAGAATCTTCTCTCCTTATCTATATAGATTCGAAGGATTTATTTTGTACGATAATGAGTGTTGTTAAAACGAAGGTCGTTGATGTAGTTATTCGTTGTTTCAATGCGTTAATATTTGTGTTTACGATGGGTGTAAAATATCTTGATTAAACACTCGGACGGATAAAGGTTATTATTACCAGTGCAAAACATACGTATTTTAGATAAAGGTCGATTTGCCTTTGGAACAAAATATTTTTATTTAGTTTTTAACGGTTTATTTTATGAACTTTTCTGTGTATTCGAATGTTTTATTTTTCTATAAGCAAATTATAATGTAATCGATAATTTTTTCGATATTTAAAAATTATGTTAAAAAAAGTATTTTATAGTACCAATGTTTTAGATATTTGTATTTTAATCCTAATTTTTTTGTCGGTAATAAAGTATGATGTCTATTTATACAGTGTACATTTTTATATAATCTTAATTACATATGCAAATGTAAGTTAAAAATCTCTATCTTTTAAATTAAAATTCATCGTTAAATCACTCAAGGCTTAACGATGAATTAAAATTATGCTTTATTTATTTCGATGTGTAGTGAAATATGTATAGGAAAGATTTATAAATATTTCGCGTTTGAATTTATAATGTGGAAAGTTAGACAAAAATAATGTATAAAAAGTTATACGTATAATTATTTAACGATTTCTTAAATATAAAGTGTTTGTAAAATGGTTTAATGGATGCTTGCAATTTTGCTTTTTACTGTATTGTCTTGTATTGGATTGCGATACGATGATTTCACGCAAAACCGCAAAAGAAAAGAATAGAATCAAAACGATTCATTATCTCTATTTTTTCTTTCCATTCTCGTCCTCTTTTCAACTCGTTTAAACTCATCAGCTGTGGAATTTCCTGAAGCTTAACTACTACGACTTTTCTTCTGATCACGATTATGAGCTAGAAATAAACGATGAAACACGCCTACCTGAATCCATTATAAGATCTATGGTATCCCTTTAGTTAACTAGATTATTATTTTATAAAACTATTATAAATTAAAGTTTTAACACCGAGTTTTTAAGTTTTTGCAGCTATTTAATTGTAAATTTGAATATAAGCGTTGAAAGTATTGTGCAAAATGTAATACTTGAGTACACTTAGTTATATAATAATACTGAAAATAAAAAATATAATGATATACGATTTGTATCAACATTATTTTTTTTCTCAATACCTTAATCGAATTATAGTATTTGACGTGTACAAATAATTTATTTAAAAAAACTGATTATTATTTATTTGCATCTACCTAATTTATTTAAAAATGATCTATAGTGATATTAATCATATAAATTATATATTTAATAGATATTAAATTACTCAATTACGTACAAGGTAAATAAATATGTTTACATATATACTTACGATACGTATTTATTTGTGTACTTGTATTTTTATCCCCAATTTGGTTCAATAAGTAATTTTTTAATATCTTATCGCATGTCGTGCAATTTTACAATTAATTTAAAAAATATATGACGAAGAATATATTTTAATTAAGATATTTAAACTATAAAGGAAAAGTGAATATCAATGACTAAATTATACGTTGAAATAATTTTCCAAATCAGTCAAAAATAAAATAAAAACGAATGTTTTAATACTACATTAAACGCGGTCATTATAAACTCAGACAATATTTCATTTGTAAGAGTACTAATGCGTTCTTTATAAGCATATCGTCATTACGTAGTTTTATTATTGTTAGAAGCTTAACTAAGCGCAATAAATGTGATATAACTTTAAGAACTGTGAAAACATAAATTATAGAAACTTTGAAATACTATTGGTTTATGGTTATTAACATTTTTTTAATAAATTAGTTTTTTTTAATAAATTATATTTTTTAATTTTGTCATAATAAAGAATTATATTTATTCTTGTAAAAAAGCGTATTCAAACATAGAAAAAATGATTTTATGATCAAGACATTGTATTATCATTGTATAAGTAGAACACAATAATACTCTGTACAGAAGTTTCTAAGCATAACGCATTAATTTTACTTATTAATGCTTTTTCCCAGTATATATACTCTTTTAAAGTTTAAAATAAAAATTATACGTAGAAAAATATAAGATATATTTATTTTTTATATATCTTATTTCATTGGTTCAGGGTATACAGTATGGATGTGTAAATTAATTTTTTAAAGATAGAAAAATCAATTATTCTATATTCCAATTTCACTATTTTTATAAAATTAAATTATCCATTAAAAAAAATATAAAATAGAGCGTATGGAAATTCAATTAAAAATTAAAACTTATTTATAAATGACATATTTATAATTTTATATTTATAAAACGTTGCATTTATAAAATCATATAACACATAATGGATTTAAGTGATGGACTCTAGTGGCACTCGAAATAATCTTATTCTCAAATTTCTTGTTCCAAAAAGAACCCCTTACTTTTATCACTTATCATCATTTCATTTAAAAGACATTTTAAAAAATGTTTTTAATAATATTTAATTAATGTAAGTTAAATCGTTTATATACTAAAAAGAAGATAAATTATAGATTTTATCAAATAAAATTTGAAAATATATTTGAAAAAAAAGCAAGGAAAATAAGAAATAAGGATATTATTTAATTATAAGATAAAACAATTATACACTTAGTCTAATATTGCTATGATAATTAACTTAAGTTGATTAAGATAAAGCAAATATTTACTTTCATTAAAGTATAAAAGAAATATAAAGTTAAGTTTATTATATCAAAATAAATTATGACGTAAATGCAAAGAAAATTTTGAGAATAATACATTGAATACTATTTTATAAATAAAAGTATTGAAAAATAATTTATATAATGCTCGTTATTGTCATAAAATTTACATAGTAAATAAAACTAATGAATCGTTTAAAAAATGAAATTTATGTTTTAATATTTAATATATGAAAATTATTTTCTACAAGCTCAGTAAGTACTTATTTCGTGATATTAAAAGAGTGTTTACACGAGTTTAAATAATATTTATTTAATTTAGAAAAGAATTATAAAATTAAATAAAATGATTCAGTAAACGTTGAATAAAATAAATATTTATTTAAAGATAATGAATAAAATTATTTACGTATATTCGGCAATTTATTTTAAGTTTATAGACTATACATTTTAATTTTGAAACTAAAAATGTTCAAATCCTGCAATCTTTAAATATAATAGTATGTACATGAATACATTGCATTTTAATATACGTAGTTATTGATATTACCAGTTTCAGTAATTTAAAGTAATAAAATAGTAATATATAAATTTACAAATAAAGTATCTAATTATTCATCTACAACAAATTTTTAAATATATATTAAGTATTATTTACTTAATAATTAAAAATACATTATAGTAAACTATCATTCGTTTCTCAAATCTAATAATAATAAAATACCGTTGATCTTATAACTTTTTCCATTATTATGTAAAAATCATGACAAATATATTATGTAAATAACATAAAATTTAAAAAATTATCTAGTAATTAATACCGAATTAAAATTACGCTTAAAAACAACAATTATATTAAAAGTCTTGGAGCTTGTGAATTAGGTTTACATAAATTTTCTGTTTGAAGTTAAAAGAATCATTCTTGTACTAATATTTTCTTCGGTATTAGCCCACATAAATACTTCAACCCATAATAATCTTACAATCCACGTATCCGCAAAAATGCATATACAGACATTCAGGGTGCGCTAAAATTATCGTTGCCGAACATGACCCTGACCGCACGAGTGTCCATGACTCAAAGGAGTCGTTGGGGTCAGAGTAACTCGTTTACTCCGTTGATAGAATATTTGCAGTCCTGTAGTACATATGAGAAACTTTGTTTCCGAGTATTACTATCAAATTAGATATTCCGGTAGGTGTACTTAACTGGACTGTAGGTGAATTATAAATTACTGCGTATATAATGCATCTAACTAAAACGCAACATAATAGTTCCGAGATTCTCAATTTTAATATTAAGATTCATTTGCAAAAATGAAAATTAAATTTCATTATTTAGATTTAGTTTTTTATTTCGAAATATTAGACTTTATTGAAATACCGAGAAATATTATATTTTATGACTATTGAAATATGCAATTATTATAATTTAAGCATAAAATTGAAAACGTATTATAGTCATAATTTTTATGTATAAAATTACGCTACACAACACACATATTAATATAATCTATTGTGCAAGTATATTTAATATCAAAATAGTTTTATACATAGACGATGCTATTAATATATCATAATTTATAGCAATTTGTAATTAGAATGTAATAGTGGTACTATTTGTGCTTTGCTAATAAAATTAAATGCAATTTATAAAAACAACCTGTTTATTATATAAGTTTCCTACTTCGGTTGAATAACATTAACTTACGAATTCTCGAATAAAATTATTATTTAAGATCGAATTATGTTCTTTTTTATGTAATAATGAAGCGAATATATAATTTTATATAAAAAATTTATTTTTTCCAATATTTTTTCGTCACATTACAGTGTAAAATATTATTTTAAAAAGACAGGATAAGAAAACCTTCGGTCAATCCCGAAAACATAAATTTACATGTGAAATATGATATAACGGAGTAAGTCAGACATTCGGTATTGGAAGCTGAAAGTATACAAGTATATATATCATGAAATATATTCATTTTACGTATATATTAAATGCATCAAAATGGTACTGGTTGGTCCATTAATTGCTTAAAATTTGTCAGTTATAATAAATAAGCTTAACTTCACAAATATTCTTCATTCTTTTCAGTTTTATAATTTACGATATGGCGCTGATATAAATAGAAGTTGAAATGATACAAATCAATTTTAAAAAATTCTAATTCTAAGATCTTCTATTATCGTCGGTGTTCAAATTTAAAAAATTTTTTCTTGAAAGCTAATAAATTTCTTTACGAATATAAGCATTTCTATCCTAAATTTTTATAAATAATTAAACTTTTATATTATTTTGTAATATTCGATGATGTAATGTTTTATCATTGATTCGTATATCGATATTTGTAGATTTGAAACCTGTTTTCAATGTTAAAATTTATCAGAAAAATTTTCGATGCGAATACTTTTTTCAACAAATTTTTTATTCATTATTTTAAAATGCGTGGCTAATTTTGACTTTAAGGCTTAACTGGAATTAACTTCAACGAGGTTAAATAAATGAATGATATTGCAATATATTTTAGGGATTCTCTTAGCTTATGCAGTCTTATTTTAAATTATCTAACGTTACTAAAAATTACGCGCATAAAAAACTGTATACATTCTTATCATTGATTGCGATTTGTCGAATAAAGAATTATAAAACAAATATATATTTATAATTATATGTTTATCATAGTAAACGTAAAATGATTTACATATGTACTTCTGAACTTTTTATATACTTAAATACATTTATAGAATGTTTGGGACAGAGTTATTATTAAGTTTATAGTTTCATTTTTATTATCTTTGTGTATTTGAACGTTAATTCCCGAAAATATAACGCCCAGGGGGTAAAAGGATGAACAGAGGCGTTTACTCGGGTAAAAGGGTGCACAAGTGCTGGTGCAACTGAGCGCGCCATTAAAAGCGCCGCTCCGTCACGTGTTTCGTTTCGTGTCGGGACGTTTATAGCCGAGCGCATGACTTGGCAATTTTCATTCAAATGAAGAAGGAAGGACCAATACTGTAACCCATGCGTACGCGTAAACTCGTGCGAACTAACATTCATTGAAAAATGAGACAACACATTTCCAACCACACTTTTTTCGATAAACTTATTTTAAACTTTAAACGGTATTTAATAAGCGCCTTCGCCTATTGCTCTCTTACAAATATCATATTATGCTGTCTCGCTGAAATATTTATTATTAAACATAAGAATCTACGTTTATACATATTTCTAAGTGTTTTCTATTATCAATATATAATTATAAATTTAAGTGTTTCACTTTGGTATTCATGACAAGAAAGTTAAGTGTTACCTAAATATGAACTGTCTTTTTTCCAATTTATTTGCATTCCATTTATCTTCGAAAAATTGCAAATTTTATTACAAAATAACAAAATATTACTATTTACTATTTTATTTTTCTCATAAATAATTATCGATAGTTTTTAAAATCGATCTTTTATTTATTTACAGCGGTATTATTATTATTATTATTATTTTAATATAAATTGTATTAATTGAATTATCAATTGATATCAAATATATTTATAATAGATTATTACAATTTACAAACTACAAGAATATAATTTTGTTTCTTATTATGAATCAATATCTCATTTAACCCAAATGAATCACTTGGACATTGACATAATCGTTTATGCGGTATTATTATTCATGCACATTTTTGCATAAGCATATACTTTTATTATAACATTATAATATGAAATACGATTGAAGAAAGTAAATAAATTTGTCAAAAAATTAGTACGCAGTATAAAATTAGTTACAAAAGTGCTAAGATTGCTTATAAATATATTGAAACTCATAATTATTTATCGAGAAAAATTAGTATAATTTTTAAATTAACAAATTTTTATTTCAATTTGATATTATTTAAATATTATATTATAATATTATAATATTTTACGGTCATAGTACTAGAAGAAAAAGTCTTTTGACAGAAGAAAATAATTGATCATAAAAAAATACAAGACAAACTTTCTTTTTAATTAATGCTGTATAATTTTGAAAGTAATAAAAATATATCTAAGTTGAAAAAATTAATTAGATGTGGTAAATATTTACTTAAAGACAGACTGTTAATATCTTTGATATAAACTATTGATTCGTTTGTGAGATTTCGAAATCACATAATTGTGTCCAATTAAAGAAACTTTTACTCAGTCTGAATTCCTGTTAATCTATCATTTCCTCTATACTTAACCAATCTCTTAGTTTTTATACTTGCTTAATTTGATTCTATCAAATCATTTTTTTAAATAGAAGATTTAAGTTAAGATAGATTTCATAAGATTGTTTAAGTTTGAAATGAATTTGAAATAATTGTACGAAAAGATTTATTATTTTTAAATTAGTTAAGATTTAAAATCTTACGAGATACAGTAAAACTAGTTTTAACCAACGAAATTTAGCTTCTATCATAAGTAAAAGTAATATTTATAATATTATATATTTCAAGAAAATCATGCAAAAAAAAAATAATATTGATACGTGGTCAAATTTTTTATAATAATAATTTTTATTATAAATAATCATAAATTTCATACCTTTTTAAACTTAAATTTAATTTTATTTATGTTTCAAAAATATGACTAGTCGTATATACATTCTAATAATAATATGATTATTATTAAGCCTTTTCAATAAAATAGATCTATTTATTTTCAATAAAAATTTTGTGAAATTTAACGATTATATTGTAAATAATAAATCTTTGCATTTTTAAACTAATAGTCACAATACAAGACATATATAAATTATCGTATTTTTTCTATAAAATTAAATCAAAGTACAGATATTCGATCTATGCGAGAAACTCTGAAGTTTTACGTGAAGGATAATAAATCCATGCAGGTAGACTTTAACGGTAATTAATTGTCAGAAATATATTAGGATAATTTATTATTATTTGATTGTCGGCTATGGAGGTTCTTCAGTTTCTCGTTATCAAAAATAAAATTTACGCATCTGTGACAATTAGAAATACTTTGTTGATCGTCTTATTTTTCCTATAACTTCATTCGTTATTTCTAGAAAAACCATGTTTATAAATAATCAATTAGTAAAGTTAATTATTTGTACGTGTAAATGCAAATAAAATATAAAGTTATTATACTTTCATATAGATTTTACATTATTATATAAATAAATACGAAAAGCTAAATCACATTTTTAGTACTAAAAATTGAGTTTTATTGAAACTAGATTCGTATTAAATACGAGCGAAACTAATCAAGTACAATGAAATACGTTACAATTTTCTTTGAATAATATGCTAAATCTGTTACTATCTCCAACGTAAATTCTCATTTGGTCGCGTAATCATTACAGCAGGAGCAAATTATGTAATCGGTACTAGTACACTAAAGTATAAAAAATGTAGCGAACACTTAGGAGCAACATCCTGTATCTAATTTTAAAATATCTTGTATAAAATGTCACGTGTGCCGAGTGATGGGGTGAAATGGTTGCATACGTACGCTGAAACTAAGAGACACGGTATATCGAAGAACCAAAAGGCGGGACTTGCTTTACGCTTTAATTCGCGGTGCTAAATCCGCGCCTGATGTTCACCGGGTCCCTTCAACCATCTTGTTAATTGACTCATAAATAAGTTGCCGTACTTGCGAAGCGCGCGTAAATGAACACAGGTACTAGTTAGTTCAACGACTCAGCTGATGATCTCCGATGTATCGTATCGTGTATCTGTATATGGGGTTTTTCGCGTTAAATATGTAATTTAACTCCTACCTTCATTTTACTATATCTTGCCGAAATAAATATTTTAAAATATTACGATACTTTGGAGGTATAAAATAAATTTTTAGTCAATTGAAATTTATGTAAATCATTCAAATTAATGTACATTATTTATTCGAATACAAGGAGAAAAGTATTTTTCTAACGAATGTTGGAGCGGAGTATAATTTGTCGGTACAGTAAGAGAAATAGTATTGAAAGTATGTTAAACATTAAATAGTTCATCGCGTATATTTTATGAAAATATATACTGTACCGCTTTAACTAAGCAATCTCAGTAGTAAATCTTTAAATTTAAAATTTATTTTGCAAAATATGATAGGCTTTTACGAAATTTTACGTATTTAACCAGTCAGATCAGATGACTAAGTGAAAATCATTTTTAGAATGTATCATTCTTTCAACTCTAAAGATAAAGAAATTTAAGATAGGAAACCTGCTTAAGTATTTGGATTAAGTAGTTCGTTGAAAACGATTTGCTATAAAAATTTTCATAAATTAAAAATAATTTTAAATAATGTATAATTGTGTAATAAGATAGTTAACTGTATTGAACTGATAATAAAGTTTAATAGGCTTTTATAATATATGTACAATGTAAATCAATTACCGAATAAAACTGTGAGTATATTGTGTCGATATAATTATTTTGGTATTTAAAAAATAATTTTTATTAAAATAATTATTATAAAATATCAGTATACAACTATTTATTATACAAATAAAATTAATGCTTCCGATGCATCATAAATTTTGTTTAGATAAAAACTTTTCGATCCATATTTTTTTCAACGTTTGATTTCAATCAAAATAATAGAATAGTCAAATATATTTTTTTGATATAACGAAATTGTTTTAATTTTAAAAAAATATATAAGAATAAATAAATGATAGATGCATTATTTGTTTCAAATGTCATATGTAAATTTTTATATAGTTTTATCGAATTATAAATTGTTTTAAATTAAAATATATTAAAATATAGAGTCTAAGCTAAAATCTAATTCAGTTTATATTTAATTTCACTAATTGATTATTATTGTTTATAATTATAATATATCTTTTCCTAAAATCTATATTTCCATATTAAATGCAATACAAATTATTTACCGAAGGATAATTTTTTATAGTCAATCGATACAATAATTAAAAACAATTTAATACAAATTAAAAATAATTTTACATATAAACAAGGTATAAAATTTTTTCAATTTATATATTTGTTACGATACTAAATAGATCTTATTCATCTACTTGAGAAGATTTGATTTAAGTCTCGTAGAGAGAAAAGTACCCGAATAACTTATGAAATGTCACTTAAATGACATTCGGTGCACATTTGATATTAAATCCCTCATGTATATCAATTTCCAATCAAGTATGACTCGCTTCCCAATCATCCATAAAGGTGCACACATACAACAGAAATAAATATTCCCGATAGCTCATTCGTACAACGCATCACACGAGATCGATTCGGGCGATCTCGTGACCGCCTCTTTCTTTCAAGATTACAAGTCGGCGATCGTATGCGTAGGTTATGCGAGGTGAAGAAGGACGCGCGAATGGAAGGACGAGATCGTTATCGTATCAAGGATTGCGAACGAAGGAACAGTGCTGAGAGGGGATGCGAAATCGGAACTCGTTTTTATCCTTATCTGTGCTCGTACGCGCAGTAATGAAAAACTGATTAAAAACGTGTTTTGCTCTGGCAGAGCCCAGCAATAAAATTATATAAGATTATGCGCACCGCGAACCCTTTTATTTTCGGTGCTTCGATTTATGTGAATATATGGCGCATGTAAAGGCGCAAAAATCTTCTATTTAAAAACTTGTGAGATTTGGCGCGATGAAATACACATTCCTTTTCCATTTTGTCGAATGAACACCGTGAGTTTTCATCGCTATGTTTACCGTGGTAGGATACGGTTACGATAACACGATTCTTCATAATTACGAAAGCTTATTTTAATGTATTTAAATGTATGCATCTACTTTAATAGAGTTAAAGAAGTTTTTTTTTACAATTTTTTTGCTTTATTTTAACGAGAGTTGAAAAAGATTTCATCAAACTTTGCTCAGAGATTCGCGTATAGTTACGTGAATTATTGTTAATCAATCAACTATTTTTAATGTAGAATTATCGTTTAACATAAACTATATTCGATATGATTAATTTTTTTTACTTTTATTATTTTACGATATTTACTGAATTAATTTTATAACGATTCCGTTTACTATTCTTATGAAAAGTATTAATTTTAATCTATATCGATATTTTAGTTATGAGAAAATTCTTAAATTCAGCCAAATATAATTAGGTATTCTTTATTTATTTATTGTATATTTTCAATCTAATTTCAATTTGTAAAATTAAAAATATATTACAATAAGATTTTGAATACGCGGATAGTTTTCCTTTTACATTTATGTATTTAAAATGTTTTTCTTCTTATTAAGTATGACTTTAGTATTAGAATTATTTATATATTTTTCTATCGCTAAAAATTAATTCGATCTTTCAAATACAAATAATCGACAATCGAACAAAATTTGAATATAATATGTATTTGATATATTATATACATTGTATTTATAAGATAAAATAAGCAATTCAGTATAAAATAATAAATAAATTTTTTATAATATATAATATAGATTATATAATATGGATACCGAAGTATCGTATATTTAAGTAAATCAAATATTAAATAACTTTATTCCGTTATATATAGAATTTAATGTATTCATACGCATACAAAATACAAAAATATACGATTCGAGAAAGCATTCGTTTTTTTTTAAATTGAATAAATAAAAGCTTTCGGTCTTCGGTCGAAAAGAATATTATATACATAACTTAATTTTGTTCAGATTACCAATTTCACGAAAAATCTCTCAATAAACGTTAAAATATTTGAAACTCGTTAGATAAATTTGGAGAAAAGTAAGGGCAGATGTGTTTCGTCTAGTTACTTGTCTCCCTGACCTACGATGAATCCCTTATCATTGGGTGAAGAAAGAAGGGTAGGATATCCTTGTGCGATGTCTCTCGGCCGTTGCCACGTATGTTTCTGTTTTTCTGTCTGTTTTACGTCTCTCTCTATACCTCTATCTATCTATCTCTGTGTCTATCTATCTATCTTTCTCTTTTCCTACGCAATGGCGACGAAAACTCTTCTCGAGGCCTCACGCACGTTGCTAAATATAAAGCCAAAGAAGCGGGCGTTGCAGTATGCCGGCTACCGTGTGTGCCTCTGAACTGCCGACGTCGCCGAACTCTTCTCATCTTTCTCGGTTGTTGGCTCTCTCGGTCTCTCTTTCTCTCTCTCTTTACTTACTTTCGTCCGACGCGACGTCGCGGTCGTCTTCCTCTTTCCTTCTGCCCTCTTGCCGCAGCCGCGCATTTCGTACGGAGCGGAAGAATTCATAGGCGAGACTTCCCTAATTTTATAAGTGAGAGACCACCCAATGACCATAACTTGCACGATTCGTGAATTATTCGTGAGATTTCATCGCGATCATTTTTATCCAAGACCTTCGACTTTTCCCGTATTCGAAAAACTATCTAAAATCGAGAAAATTTAATTAGTCCCCAATCGTATTTAATTTTTCTAATGTCGTTTTCTTTGGAGTTTCGTTGCATCGATATATATTAATTTGATAACAATTTCATTCGTAAAGCAAAAATTTTAGCTCCGCAAGTTTTTTAAATAGTATATTTTTATCGAAAAAAAATGACTTTTCCTTAATTTATTAATGCATAAATAATATAAAATTAATAATAATACCTCGAATCGATGTAAATATCTTACAAAAATTTACCAGAATTTATTTTCAAATAAAAGGATTTTTATAGATAATTTAATAGAAAATTTGCGCTTTTCTTGTATAAATATTTTTAATAATATTCTTAACACGAATGTAAATATGAAAATAAATATGAAAATAAATATGAAAATAAATATGAAAATAAATATGAAAATAAATATTAACCATCATTTTTATCGAAATTATTAATCTTTTGAAATATTATTTATTTATAAATACTTGCGTATAAATAATAGTAATATATTTAATCGCACGTGTAACGTAAAATTCTGATAGATAAATTTTATTATTCGAACGTCACATAACGCGAAAATCTGTTTATTTATAAAGTAAAAAAGGTATAGTATATTATCGGAAGCGAATTATTGGAGAAAATAATTGAATGGTGATAGGTACCGAGAAACCAAATATGGAAGCATGTACGTTACTTATATAATAATTTTTCACGAAGACATAATATACCAAATTAAATTTTTTCCATTTTTGTTTCCGAGGTACGTCATATTTAAATACGAATTATTAAAATATAAATTTTTATTTTTTTTATCGCAAAAAATTTACCGAGATCTTTATTTACAGATATAAACAAGTCATTAATATTATTATCAGCTAATTTATCAGGTTAAATGCAAGAAAAATACAATCGGTGAATTAGTTAACGTAGAAAATTAATAATACTTAATAATGTATATATTCAATTTCCGAATGCACATAAAATAATTTAACAACAATATTTAATTATAAATTTTTTGTTAATTTAAATGTACGTGATAAATATTGTAATTTATGTTACGATATTAAATAAATCGCGTTCAGTTCGAGAAATAAATCTATCGAAAAAAGTCGCGCAAATTCTAATTATTTTCACAGTCGTATCTATACGATCATTCGACGTAAAAACTCGTTCCATTCAAAATTCTTCGGGAAATTTTATATAAGCACCGAGGATATCGAATGGTTTAAAAATATGATTAAATTAGTAAATTTTAATTGCGTTTTCGAATGGTTAAAAACGCGGGTGATGCAACGGAGTTCGAAGCTTCAACGATGTCGGATATTTCAATCCATCTTTATATCGTAATCAATTACGAATACAGTATAAATTCCAAAAGCACGCTCGCAAACGAATACTCAATCGCGCTCATTGATTACAGCCTACGAATGCGTCATAAATTTTCCATTCGGATCTATTCCAAATCTCAGAAATTCAGAAGTAATTCGGCGTTATCGGATAGCGAACGGCGCTTTGACCGCTTTTAACGGCGCATGCCTACCTTGTTTGAGTTGGTGTTTGATGCCGCGTGTCGCAAGTGCATCTCTCGCTGCACACGATAACAGCAACAATAACAATAGCGGAACAACGCAGCACTGCATCGCCGGTGCATGGTTTCGGTGCCTCGGAGCCATGGCCTCGTCGAGCACAAATCATTCGTCCGACAGGACCGGCAGGACCGACACCATCGATTACAACCAGTCGCACTACTTTACGGTATTACGGTACCACTATTACTCCTGGTATCAGCATAAGTGCCCTTATTTATTAGTATCTTATTAGGGAGATGGGACGGGTCGATCCCAACGCGTGGATACGCAGACTCAAAGGTTTCGCCCGGGTCGACTGGACGCCTCGAATCGGCCGATTTCTCGATGCAACAGCGTCCGGTTGGCGATCGCGCGCGAACCAAACGGATCTTTCACGCTCGTTACGTCCATGTGAATATGACTACGCGAACATCGGCATTCGAGCTTGAAGCGCGGGAAGCGAAGGAGCAGCGCCGCAAGCAGGGGATCGCTACGTTCTTCACCGCGTGAGAACGCAACAAGGAAATAAAATCGCTGCAGCGCACCTCGGAGATTCGAGCGCGCGCCACGCTTCGTTCGTTCGATTTGTTTATGCGCGAAATTTGGAGGCTGGACTCGGTCCGACCGGCCCTCGATCGATAACCCGCATCCCGTGGATCTCCGATCCGTGGAGCACCGATAACCGAAAGGCCTCCCTCGGAAGACTCGGAAGATGTTCGAAGGACTCGACGCCCAGCGGGGAGGAACCGAGACGTTCGAGCGAGCGTCCGTCCGGAAGCACACGGTGCAAGGGCCGCGAGCCAACTGAGTCTGCGGCTGCGGAGCATTCGAGCCGGTGGCTCTCTCTTCTCGCTCTCAGGCAAGGCGCGCGCGCCAACCCAAACTCTCTCGAGGGAAGATACCAGAAGGTGGTACGCGGTACACGGCCGAAACCCGGCGTGTGAAACCGGCACGCGGCTCGTCGCCGGAACGGAGGAGACCGAGACGGAGACCGAGACGGAGACCGAGACGGAGACCGAGACGGAGATGGAGACGGAGATGGAGACGGAGAAGAGCGCGAGCAAGGTTGCAAGGTGGACCTCGAGCATGGATCCGTCTATGGCTAGGCGGATAGTGGCGAGAGAGCGCGAGACCCGATGGAATCTCTGGCGGCAAGTTCGCTTCGATGAATGAGTTTCGAGTGTGCGTAAAGGCGCTGGACCGTGAGCCGTGAGATAAAGATAAAGAGATAAAGATCGCCGGGAAGAAAACCGAGTGCTTTTGATGTCTACGTGTTTACGCGGAGCTTCGATAGGACTACCAGCGGGAAAATTACTCGGAAATTCGTTACGTTCGACGTTTCGTCATTTCACCGCGGCCTTTCAAGCTTGCGTTCCAACGCGGAAATCGAATCCACCAATTTCTTCCAGATTATTCCATGTTTATTCGGCAAAAGTTTCAAATTTTTTATTATAATAAGCGAGCTTGTTATTTTTTCTATATTCTATAAGTTGCTTTTAACTACTTTTATACTTACGCCTAGTATTTTATTAAGTGCACCGTCTTTTAATCGATGTGTTTTTGTTTAATGCGATAAAAGTACGTTGAACGAATATTTTCATACGAATAAACAAATATTTAAAAAGTACCATTAAAAATTCTTTTCAAAATATTAATAACTCTCTCTATATTTTCATTATTTATGGATAAAGTATACATATTAGTTTTCCTTTGCTGTCACAACATATATGTACATATAATCACAGATTCCGAAATGTGTTAACATATGTTGTGCGCACTTCTGAATAACTTTTCATATATTATCGTGTAAATGCCCAGTTATAATAAGTGGAAACTTTTAATAACGGGAAATCTCGGTTACTAACGTGCAGTTTAATTATACTTAACCAGTTTATTATCAAATTAACCTAGTAATTGGACGCTCAGTTGTAAATCGTGTGTTCTTTTAATAGTGAACCAAATTCAGAAATCATTCATTTTTTTGCTATGCAAGTGTTTGAATATCTTTCATTAAAGTTACCCCGCACGATGCGTAATATAAATTGCATTATAAATCATTCAAAATAATATTTGTATATTTTGAAACAACCACGCTCGAGATTTAAGTTAATGCGCACATTGAAAAATGTGAACGTAGGTGTAAGAGTTTCGGGAACTAAATCTTGAAAAACAGTTTGTTGATTTTGTTTTTAATTAAGTTAATTTAACCCCTTAAGCGTTAACAGAATATTTTAAAAATAAATGAATAAGTTTTTGAGTTTTCTATGAAAAATATTAGATAAAATTAATATATCTATCAAAGTTTCAAATTCATTACATTTTCGATAAGTTTTATCAAAAATCACTCACAGATCTTTCTTATAAGTTTACACTTTATAAGATTAAAATATACATTTTCAAATAATCGACTTTTTAATTCTGTTTTATCACAATATTTTTTAGTAATATTATATAAAAATTAAAAATTGTAGAAATAATTTTTTTTGATTAAAATAATTAAATGTAATATCAATATTTTATGGTTCATAAATGAAAAATAAATTACTTATTTTTTTTATTGTATAAATATCTAACTTTATCAAATAGATATAGTTATATATATATAGATCTTATCAAATCTAGAAAATAAAATAAATTTAATTATTTATTTTTACACCATATATGCTCGAGTCTCAAACAGAGTTTGAATTAAAATTTCGTTCACGTTTTTTCGAGGAAATACTAAAATTTTATTAAGACACGTTAAGTATGACAATAGAAGAGTAATTTTTTTTTCTATTTTTAAAATAAAATACTTGGGTCGTAGTAATCAATGATATAGTTTTAATAAAATATAACTGTTACTAAAAGCTAATAATAGTATTTAGTTAAATGTCATTTATAATTATTTAACAATTTTTGTTTAGATATTTTTTAATAATTTTCAAATGCGTAGAATATAAAATTAATATCGAAAATATGTTAAAAAAGTTAACAAATTCAATTTTTTCGACATCGATTGAAAAGTAATCAGTACGAACGCATGTCTCATATTATAAACTATTTCGCTTCCGAATGGTATATTTTCGTCTAAACTGTCAATTTGTGTTGTTGGTACAGAGAAAGCTAGAGAAAGAGAGAGTAGAAAAATATTCTCGCCTGTGTACTGGTCTTCCAAGTCCCTTAAATCAGGGCCGCTCAGGCAGGTAAACGAGCTACCTGAGTACTTACACCAGAAAGGTAGAACAATTCCGTTTTCATGGTGTTTTGGAACATAGGAAGAAGGCCTCTAAAGCCACTAGCATGTGGCAATGGTGACTGCGACGCTAAGTTTATTACCTGGTACGTTAACTCTCTCTCCCTCTCTCTCTCTCTACATCTCTCTCCCCCTCTCTCTCTCTCTCTACATCTCTCTCCCCCTCTCTCTTTTGCCTTCTCACTTGAATACAATAATCATACTTTATAATAGACAGGTACCTCTGGGAGAAAAGTTGATATAGCAGAAATTTGACTCTTGGAGATATAATACGCACATTTGCATTGGGTCTAAAGAAGACGAGGAAATACAAGGATAATGATTAAAGATAAATTAAGAAATTATGAAATACTTAAATTATATAATTTTTTGCTGTTAAAGTTTAACTTTTTTTTAATTTTTCAAAACAATTACAATTGTTTCCAGAATATATCGAGTTAACGAAAGATTTCACTCATATTTGACAGATATTAGTATTAGCATCAGATAAATAAATGTAAACTATTTGTGAATATGTTCATAATATTTGTATGTTATGTAACTTAGATTTTTTAAATGCTTCATCGCTAGTTAATTGATGAATAAAATTGAAACTGACATCAAAAACATGTCGGCATAGTTTATATATACGTGTAAATTGATACTAATTAATAGGCACAATTAGATTTTCTTTGATAATTTGTTCACGGGAAATAAATATGTTAAATTGAAAATACTGAAAAATATGTTTACTTTTTTATTAAAAATACTAAATAGGATTAAAAATACAAATGGATCATTTTAATATAGTTTGAAAAATAATTTCTTATTAATTATTAATACTATTCACTTATTAAAAAATGAAATTAAATCACAAAATATTGTAATATATTTTATTTCAAATTTATGCAAAATTCAGATTGATGTGTTCGTACGAACAAAGAGAACGTGACAACCGAGTAAGAAATATAAGAAAAGCGACAAAATTACAATAATGGGTACAAAACTATTTGTGACCTTAAGCCAGATTTGGTACAACCTGAATAACGAGACGTTCTTAATAGCGTTTTTCTTAAAGATCAACGATGCTGATCTTTCCATTTACAGCAATTACTTACTCTAAATCCCCCTAAACTCTTTTAAGCTACTCAATCGCGCAACAACAATAATATTACTTATATTATAATTATTATCGGAAGTAAAAAGATTATGAAATTCTCGACAAATTTTGTTACGTTATTTTGCATAGTTTTTTGATAGTATTATTTAGAAAAATCTTTTAATTCAATTTTAATTTTGTTACTATATAATAATATAATAATATGTAAACAAGATATAAACAGATATAACAGTATATAATTTTGAATAAATATAAATAAGTAACAAAAGAAAGGCAAAGTCTAATCAATTAATTAATATGAAGTATTATGCATATTTAGGATTTTCCATAAATATAATTTATCTAACAAAAATAAAATTTTTTTCTGTTTTGGAATTAAGAGTCAACCAGTCAATTATTTAAATTTTAGAATAAAGGGTTATATTGATACTATTTACTAATTTTAGATGATGGCATGTTCGAATATTAGACTTGATATAAGTATAAAATTAATATATTAATATATAAATTAATTTATTTTCTTGATACATCAGATGAAAATTAAAAAATTGAAATGAATAACAGTTAATTTATAATGAATGTATATATTCAATATATTTTACCAGTTAAAACATGGTAATTTGTATCCTTGAATCAAGTTTTATATCTAACTATTCGTAGTTCTCAAATCTACATAAATGTTTGTATGTTTGTAAAGAACGCGCTCATGTTCAGACGCAGTGGTATGTAAATATGTAAATGAATAAATTAGTAACTTGACAATCGATCAAGATACTTAATTTTACTCAATTTTTATTCTCGAAAATGGTTAAAATTTTTTATATTTTTTTGTTTTTTATAGCGGATTTATATTGTAATAATATATATTTATAATTTAAACAAAATGTATTCGATAATTTTTTTAAATCACGGAAACATTATAAATAATTAAAAAATTTAGCAATAATAACAATTACGATATTTCAACTAAATATAGAAGAAAAACATAATTTCATTTCGACTTTAAATAGATCGAGAAGTCCTAATACCTATAATTTTTTGTAAATAAAAATAGCATTTTGAATAATTTTTATGTACGTATAAAGTAAAGTATGCCTTTATTTAGAATTATACTGTATTTTTTAATTAAGTTACAAATTTTTCTAATATAATGTGTTGAGAACTAGTATAAATATGATCATTGTAGCTTATTTAATTAAGATATTTATTCATGAAAATTGAAGTACAAACGAATAAATGTAAAAGCTACAATATAATTACTTCACTATTATACTTTTATTTATATTCATTATATTTTTATTCAAAATATTATAAATCAATTCTTAAATATTAATTTTACAGAAGAGATCTGTTATTATATTTACCGATAATTATTTTTAATATATAAATTTCTAATTCAAATAACTCGACAGATTTGACATTTTAAAACTTTTTTGTTGAAAAATCGTATTTTAAACTAAATATCTTTAATTAAAGCAATAAGCTTTTTATATAATAAATATAAAGCCTCAACTTATTTCATTTATATTTTAATTAAGATACTGCATTTAAATTTATAATCCACAACAAATTTCTTTTTAATATGGACAGAAAAAATTATAATATTATTTTTACAGAAAATAATATTTTAGAGCTATATCATAATAATAAAAGATATTTTTGGTGTTTAGGCATATTATTTGTAAAATATTGAGTATATTTAACAAATAATATAAAATATTTATAAAATAATGTACACTATCAACGCACGAGTAATGTATATGGAGGTATATATATGTAATATGTATATATTATGTATAGATATATTATATATACTATATGTATATATGTATTATATCTAATATATGTATATATGTATGTATTATGTATATATATGTATATATATGAAAGTATATACATATATTAATATATGCAACAGAATTAAAATTTTAATTTAATTAAATTTTTTATCATAAATATTATAAAGAACAATATATACTGTAAATTTTTGTAAATATATACTGTATTAAATACAAATTAATAATTTAAATATTATTATGAAACAATTATCTGAAAAAGTGAACAGATATTTTGTACTATGTGTATAATCTACAGAAAAAAATTTTTTTAATATTATAATTTGATCCATATATTAATCTTCTTACTATTATCATTTATTATGTATTTATTATTGTTATAATTCGAAATGTTTGCGTTAAATTATTTAATATTTGTTTTAGGAATCATCCTACGATAAAAAATTATAAATATAAATATTGTGAAAAGAGGAATAAATGAAATGATCCCTGGCGCCATCTTTAAAAAACTTTGAAACAAAGAAAGCTTAGATGATACATAGACTTTTTATACGAATCGTCGGTATAGAAGTGATCGGCACGTTCTTTCCTCGATATCTCGAATTTTCTGGACAAGTCGTCAGAGTACGCTCGATATTACTTTGTAATTTGTTTTTTTTTTAAATTTCAAATGAAAAAACCCGGTTTTTCATGTGTGACGGGTTCTTAAGGTAATTTTGATCGTGTCTTCGGTGTTCTTTTTGCAGTATGCTCCCAATCCTCGAATAGATGTCATACGCATTCTGATAGTTACTATTTATTCACCCAGTATTTTACAAACTAATGGAGTTCTTAACTAAGAAGTTACGTAGTTAAAAGTATATTCTTGTATCTTTCTTTCACAAATTAATATTTTTGTATTTAGTAACTAGTAGCTTATCATAAATCAAGTTTTTAATCAATAATTAAATTCATTTTTATTTGAATAGTTTGTTTATATATATATATACATGCACCTTTTTATGAGTCATACTTAAGTGCTTTACATATATACTTTACGATACATACGTTACACTTGATTTTTTAATATATTAGTTACATTGGCATATATGGTAATTATTTTAAAATATCTATTATTTTTTGTAATTGAATATACATGGACAATATTTTTAATTGTTAAAAGGTAAAATGTAGATCGGTTAAAATATTTTTTTATGTCATCGGAGTTTGCGAACTTCGAGGGACCTACTTTAAAATGTATATCATCTGAAATCCTGTAGAATTATTCCTTGATTCTAGTGTCAATCGTGTATTGCATATGTTCTTAGATGGAGACTTTATTGCGTTACACTCGCATTTAGACTGATATCAAATAAAGGTTTGATAGTAAATTCTTCGTCAAAAATAAGTATCGTTAACAAGAAGATAGTAGTTATAGACTGTTCATTTATGCAGTAATTGATAATGTGATTGTAGTAAATTACTAATGCTAACTTGATGATCTTAGGTTTCATTCGTTAATTAATAAAATATAAGTTTTAAAGAAATTGTTTGGTAGCTTGTAATGGAAATAACTAAGTCATCTAATAGTATAGGTCGAGGAAAAAATAAAAACAAGTTGAATTATTTTTTAGTTATTTTTATTAGTTTTTAGTACAGCAACAATGTTTCCTCGTTAAATTAAAGACTTTTAATCAATTATATCTTCTGTGCAATTTTGATAAAAATAGTTTTACTAAAGGAAATTCATTAGTAATTAAACGTTTTATTTATATCGGAATTAATTATAGGACTGAAAGTATCATATATTTATGTAATAACAAATAAATTTATATTTATAAATATATATACATACATATTATAATTTTTGTATATATAATGTTAATATATAATGTTAAAAAATACTTTATAAAATTTTGTTTCTATATTCATTATGATTTTGTTAAAGCAAAATATAAAAAATCTTTTTTATTAAAATTTTTTTTTAAGATTACACATAAGAATGTATAAAAAATCAGATTATAAATAAATTTACAATTTGGAGGTTATAAAAAAATTAAATTAATTAATGTCTTAAATTTTAAGTAAGTTGCATATGTTAAAACTATTGTTTTTGAAAAGTTAATAAAACTAACTAAAAATAAATATAGGTTTGAATAGATAATAAATTATATATTAAACGTAAATAAAAGATTGGTTTATCATTCAAATATGGGAACACATCATTTAAAATAATATTTTATTAATTCATTTTTATTATAAATAAAATTTATACTATTTATTGAATCAATTTATAACATAATCAAAAATATAACATTTACCATTCAATTTTTCATGTTATTTGACATAAATAGATAATAAGTAATTAATTAATATTATATATTCATTTCAATTATTACATGAATTCCAAACTGTTTTTATTAATAAATATTGTATAGTTATTCACTTTTAGTATATTTTTTATAATATTTTATATTCTATATACCAAAGCAAAACGTCATTGAAAAAAATCGATACGTTAGCTATTATCATTGATAATCATAATTCGTTAGATTTACGAATGTGATTAGTAACTACAGTTATTAGGTAAAAAAAGTTAAGAATGAGTTAAGATGCAAATTTAATTTGATGCCTTCCCATCCCCTTTATATAATGTAAAATGTAATTAGCAACTAGTGACGTATCATCTGCAATGATTTATATATTCAAAATTTGAATCAAAGTTTTCAGTATTTCTTCATTACATCGTTTAAAGTGATCTAAGAGATCTTTACATTCTCTAAATTTAGGTGTATGATAAATAGTTATGACTTTGTTAACACAATCATGGATTTATGATAGTTTTTTAATTTTATTTTGCGGGTTTATTTTTATATATTTATATTGTATAAGAAATTTCAATTACTGGAAAAAATGTGATGTTAAACAAATTAAACCTATTCCATTTTTTGGTAATCTTGCTCCTTGTTTAATTGGTCGCAAACCATTTGTATATCTTTTACGAGAATTTTATAAAGCTGGTAAAAATGAACCATACATAGGATTTTATGTATTTAATAAACCTTATCTATTGATTCGAGATCCAGAGTTAATAAAAAACGTATTAATTAAAGATTTTAACAATTTCACAAGTAGAAATGGAAAATCTTCTAAATCAGATATTATTGGAAATATGAATCTTTTTGCGTTGAAAAATGAGCATTGGAGATTATTTAGACAAAAATTATCACCAGTTTTTACTTCTGGAAAAATAAAAAGAATGTTCGAACTGATGCTTGAGATTGATCAAAAGTTTGATATTCATTTGGAATCACTTAAATTAGAAGGTAAATAATTTCTATTAATTATGTTAATTATATTTTTAGAAATAGTATTCTTTATGAAACTAAACGTAAATTTAAAATAAATTAGGTAATGAATATCATTAATTTAAAAAATTTAAATTCGAGAAATCTTAATAATATGAAATTATTCATATTTTATTTTTTTATCGAATAATAAATATTCGAACAAAAACTTATTAATTTTTATATAATATAATTCAGAATTAGATTGATTTACTCAAAAAATGTTATTAGAATCTTTAAAATAATGAGTTGACATACTTTGAAGAAATATGTGTAATAGAAAAGATATAATACTGAATATAAAAGTGGTTAAATATAAAAGACTACATTTTAATCAATTAAAAAATTGTTAATTTAAAAAACTATGAAACCTTATGTTAATACAGTATATTCTTAAGGATTTTTATTTACCAAATAACTTAGTCATATTTTTAATGTATCTGTATATATTTTAGAAATGAATTAACCTCCTGATTTTTTAAAATGTAATTAATTATACAATATTAATTTTATTTTTATTTTTTTTATTGAAAATTAAAATTAAAATTTCAATATTATTTTTATAATAATAGAATTTTCAATATGTTATTTGTCTGTATCTATAATAAAGTATATATAATAATATTAATACTATGATTACGTAAAAGTATACATGTATATGTAAATGTCATAAAACTAATAAATTTTCACTAACTTTCAAAACATTTCTTTGTAAAATATATTTTTAATATAAACTCTTTAGGCAAACCTAAAATACTAAAGTATTTTAAATATTTTATATACCAAACTGCATCATAATAATAAAAAATTAAATTTTATATATTACTTGATAATATACACTTTTATAATATATATTGTAACTTATTATTGATCATATTGTTCATCTGTTCTATTTCTAGCATATTTTATAGAATTAAAATCAAATTTAATTTTGAAATATCATTAATGTTAGTTTTTGAGTTTCTATAAATATTTATAATAGTTATTAAATATTAAAATTATAGGTAAAGGACGTACATTAGAAATGAAAGATATTTGTGCTAAGTTTACTACAGATTTAATTGGAATAACTGCCTATGGAATGCAATTTAATACATTGGAAAATCCTAATAGCATAGTACGGTTTGCTGGGAAAAGTGTATTTGGCAAAACTTATATGCGACATCTAGAAATGATTTCAACAATGGTTATACCATCGTTGGTTAATTTTTTTAACTTTAAACTGTTAGGCACCCATGGAACAAAATTTTTAAAAGATATATTTTGGGAAGCAATGAAAGAGAGGGAAAAGACAAATGACAAAAGAGGGGACCTGTTGGATTTTATAATTGAGTTAAAAGAGGAATGTGAAAAGAATCCAAAAGATGGTCTACCAAGTATATGAATCGATTTACTTAATTTATTTATATGATTTATACATGATTTACCATTAATTATTTACTGTTCTATTAACATTACAGTAATGGATAACGATGTATTTATTGCACAAGCAGCGGTCTTTTTTACAGGAGGATTCGAAACCTCTTCTACAACAATGTCGTTTGCTTTGTATGAGTTATCTAAACATCCTGAAATACAAGAAAGATTAAGAAAAGAAATCGTTGACTTGTTAAATCAAAATGATGGAAAAATAACATTTAATATGGTATGACATAATTTAATTATTTGAAAATAAATGCAGACATTAGATTATATAACAAATACATATAACAAAACTTTCTTAAAAAAAGATATCGAAAATAATTAATTAAAATATATATTTTTAAAATATTTTTTTTCGATTTTAATTAAAATTTTTATACGCGAAAAGATTATTACTATCAACTAAATACTTCTTTAAATATGTCAAAAATTTATTGAATAATTTACCTAATTTTTATCAATAGCTTTTTATTATCATAGTATATTATAAGAAGTAAATTTCAAGAGGTCTAATTGATTATATAACCCGTGTAAAAATAAATCTTGGAATAAATATATTATGTAATCGTTAAAATTCTTTCATCAAATACTGAATTTATAATATGTGCTTTTGAAATTTATGAAATATAAATGGTAAAGGTAATTTTGTCAGAGTTTAAAAGCCGTAATTTAAAAATATATTAATGAAAATTAAAACACAGAATTTAATTTAAAAAAATTTGAAAAATATTTTTATAATATTACATTTTTAATATTTTAGACATCTACTCTTCCATACTTAGATATGGTAATATCAGAAATTTTAAGATTGTATCCTATTTTGCCTTTTTTGGATAGATATACAGAGTCTGATTATCAAGTTCCAAACGACAAACTTGTAATTAAAACAGGAACACCTGTATTTATACCAATGCATGCCATACATATGGATGAAAAATATTTTCCAAAGCCAAATGTTTTTGATCCAGAAAGATTTTCACTTGAAAATAAAAAGAATATAAAACCTAATACGTATTTTCCATTTGGAGATGGACCACGAATTTGTATAGGTATATGATATATATTTTATATGAAATATTAAAATACACAAAGTATAAATAATATTTTATTTTTCATATTATTGGATTGCAAACTCAATTTATGCAAGTTGTTATTTGTAATACATTTATAGACTAATTTTTTTCCATAACATATATTATTTATTACAATATATAATATTGTTAAATGATTTATTGTACATAAAGTAAGAATACTTTCATTTCATAGTATATATATACATGATTATAATTTAATGTTTTAATTAGTATACAACGTGTAATGTAGATAAATTATATTACGTATATATACACTTGAATTTATAGTTTTAATAATATTAAGTTTATGATTGAAATATAATTAATTATTATTAAGATAAAACTTATAAGATATATAAAATCTAGTTTTATCGATTTGATGATAGTATTTAAAAAAATTAGTTTACTTTATAACTATAGCTTATACTATTTTATTTTTTTAATTATATATTTATAAAAAATACTTTATTGAAATTTAAATGTATAACATAAATCTTTTATATATAATATAATTAAGAATAAAAATGTAATGGAGGATACTTTTAATGTATACATATCATTTTATAACTTTTTAAAAACGAAATAAAGCTATAAATTTATTGTATGATTTCTTACTTTTAGGAATGAGACTTGGATTATTACAAACTAAATTAGGACTTATTCGAATGTTATCTAAATATGAATTTTCACCAGCTGCAGAAACTCCAAATTATATACAATTTGATAAATATTCAATACTAATCTCTTCCATGAATGAAATTATTTTAAATGTAAGAAAAATACAAACTATATAATAAGTATAAGACCTTAATATACAGAGTTTTATATAGAATTTTTATTTAAGATTTAGTTTAGTTTTACTATTAATTATAAATATGTTTAAAAATAATAAAATATTGAAATTAATAATTTATTAAAGAAAATGTAATATATTCGTTATTTAATAAATTATTTAATAATAAATCTATTATACTTCACTCTTATCTATCCTTTTTATATTATCTTTGATATTACATAATAAAAACATCCACGAATAAAAGTAGAATGCAACCAAATTATAGTCGCATGGCAAAAGACATAGCATCGATTAAAATTTTATTGCATAGAATTAAATGGTACTAAATTATTTTAATAAGTAACAGCGAATAGCAAATTAATATTAAAAAATTTAATTCATTATAACTTAAAAATTGTATATGATACATTCAAATATTAAAGAATTAGAAGAATTTAAAAGAAAATAAGATCAAAAAATAAGATCAAATTATTTTCTTAAATTTATATTTAAATAAAAAATTTATTCATTCTAATATTTTTTTTATAATCAATATTTAGCTATTTCATATTTTCTAAAAAAATCTATTATCAAAATTTGAATAGTTTATTAACTTGTTAACATCAATAATAATGATAAAATCAATAGTTTCGAACAATTATTTTATTTATTCACGACTTGAAATTAATTTTATTCTTTTTCGGATTATAGGAATATTTTACATTTTTAAACATTTAAAAAAAATAATATTAACTTTTAAATTAATAGTAATCTAATAAATTATAGAATGAATAAGGAATACAAAATTCAATTTTTTAACATTTTTATTACTAAAAAAACATTGTCAACGAACACACATGGACAAATTAGTGACAAAACTAAACCATACAAGATTAGATAATTTTCTACCCATATGCCTCTAAAAGGTTACAATATTTCGATTATCGCTTTTTGTTTTTGGTATACAGGATATTTATGCATATTAGATAATTAAAATTTTATTGTTTCCTTGTAGCTGTTACATTATCTTTTTGGTTTTTCAGCACTGGAAATTCACACAGATCGCACTATAAATTTGTAAGATGTCGCATTATTTAGAGAGATATCGTTTTTCTACCATAATTAATTTTTCAATTATAATGTTTCCTTCTAGAGAATGTAACTTGAAATTCGTGCTATTACAAGCGTTAAATAATATAAATCATTATTTTTCCAATACCTCGTATTTTATAGCAAATAATTTCCATTATATTTTATGTAATTTTAATATAAAAAAAGAAAATGAGAAAATATTTAATAATATTTTGTTGTGTATATTTCAAAATTTTAAATAAGGTTGTCTGAAAATTTTATTTTAGATAATTACCAAGTAAAATGTATTTTAAATTTACATAAGACTATTCAAAGTAGCATTCATATTTTTGAAATGAAATAATATTTTATAACATTTTCCATTTTTAGAGTATTTCGTAATAATAATTATTACATATTTATCACAAATGTAGTATAAATTTCATAAATAATTCATAATTTTCATGACTTATTTCAGTCTTTTTTATCTGTAATTAATTATGATTGAATTTTTTGATGAGTTTTTTAAATGTATAATAATAATTATGTTATAATTTTTTAATCAAATAGTTTTTTAATATAATTAATCATCATTTTAACTTCCATTAATTACATATAATCAATATATAAAACAAAATAAACTTTATCGTTATATATTGATTTCTCAAATTTGTAATAACTGTATAATATATCTAATAAATGATTCATGACAGCGATATTATATTCGCATTTTCAATATTATTCATATGGTCATCCGATGTTGTTTTTAAATATTGTCAGTATATTTAAATAAATATTATTTTTATTTTTTTAAAGTAATACTTTTCAAGAAGTCGAAAACTTAACAATTTTTCATACTGTAATTGATATGCTATTTCAAATGAAAATTTCTTACATTCATTATGAAATTAAGATTTTAAATAATATTTAATATATATAAATAAAACAATAACCTTTTAATTTTATGTAAATACTTATTATATAGAAAATTTTTATGAGAAATCAAAGCATCGACCAATTTTAATATTTTTGAAAAAACTTTTTAACAAATCAACCGATTAAAGCTAAGATGTTAATTTATATTGAAAACTATCCTTTTTATATGCACCAAGTACAAACTCGTTTAGTACAATTTCAATTTAATTTGAAAAATCTCAATTTTCTCTGTTGATACAAGTTTATAAAAAATGATTATTTGAATAGATATTACATTAATGTTAACCAACTTCTTAATGATTTTATTTGTATATAAAAGCTTATTTAATCGAAAAAGTATTATGTTGATGTATCGATCGATACACCGTATAAGATTAACACTCGATCTACATGAAACAAGAATCAATGTTTCATGTAAAATTGACAAAGTTTACAATATTAAACTAGTTTGGTCAGTAGGCATGTTTATACAAATGATTTTTCAAATATAAATTTAAATACTAAATTGTTAAAGTGTAGAGCAAAGTTGTTGATTCGAACAAAGAATATCGCGCGTTGCTCATTTATTTTAGAAAGATGAAAACATACATACTGTGAAAAAAAGTTTGTTTATCAATCATACTTTTATAATTACAAGTACATTCACTTTTTATTAATTCTATCTATTTTTCGATTAATCGACCCATTGCTAACGTTAAAATTCATTCATAGATCAACATCATCTCTATACTGATATAATAGTCTTGTATTCAATGAGGTGTACAAATTCTAATGAGTAAGTATGTATATATATTTTATATTTAGTTCATTTTTTCTGTTTTGACGTTTCAGTGTAAATGTGTGAAAATGTACTTGTTATATTTTATGTAAATATACACTTATACAATGATAATCGCAATTACAATCATAGATAGTAATATTAATGAAAGTAAAATTACTTTAAAATTTTTTTTATTGTTTTCTCTTAATTATTATTATGTCATTAATTACACTCATGTCATTCTTAATTTACCTTTGTAAAATATTTAAAATATCTATCCAAATACGTATAATGATTTATAATCTTCTTATTAATATAAAATTTTACTGTTTTTTTCGACAAGCTTTTTCGATTGCTATTTCAAACTGCTTCATAATATATTAGTATGAATTTTTAATGTTGCTTATTGTTATTAATTGTTAAAATAGTAACCATAATTTCTTTGTATTTCTATGTAATATTATAAAAATTACATAATTCAAATATTAAGAACGCTAATAAAATTATATATTGAATCCAATCAATATGATGTTTTAATAATAATACTGTATTTTATATTTATTTAAATAGAATTTTTGATATTACTTAATTTTCCTATTCTTTAGGTATTAAAAATTTTAGTTAAATAAGAAATAAAATTTGATTGCTACTATAATGAACTAATTACTATTAAAATTAAATCCGTACTATATATATTTTCAATGTTACTATGATAATCATTAAAATTATATTAAAAAAAAATCAAATATATTTTTTTTCAAATTTTATGAAATCTTATTATTTTAATCATAATGTAAAATAAAATTATTTTATCGTTTTATTATTTTAGTTTATCATATATTTCTTTACCGCAGTTATAAAACACTAAATATTTATATAAGTATCATTTCTGTTGATAGTACTCCGATCAGATAAATTTTGGTTTTTGGTATATCTCATAGCTTCCCTTCGTAAATTAGTTTAATTGAACTTATTTTATTAAATTGATAGCTTTATTGTAAATTATAACATAATGTGTTTCTATTTCATTCTTTTTATATTACCTTAAAATCAGAATTTTAATTACAGACATTTATTTCATTTTTCTTAAATATTCACTTAGTATCAAATATTACATGATTTGTAATAAATTTAAAAAATGCTTTAAAAAATCAGTATTTTCCCTAATTTTTGCATACATTTTAAAGAAAATTACAAATATTATTTATATATTTTAAAATATTTATTATAAATAGGAAAATAAATACTTGTATTTTATACATTTTATGGTTTTTTATCAATTAATAAAAAACTTCATACTTAAATCTAGACTTATTAAATGAGAAATAGAAGTATAAGATTTTATTAAAAAAATTAACGTGATATCATTGATAAGTGAGTATTTAGTGTAATGTCATAGCAAACGCTTATTTAATCATCATTGTTATGTAATATTTTTTATTAAGACTCGAATTTAATTTCATGCCAACATATTCCGTTAAGTATAAATTAAAAATTTTGAATATTTGATAATGTACATTTGTTTATAAAATTTCTATTAGTAAATTATTACATGAATATAGTCTCAATTATAGTTTATTTCATTTGAAAAACAATTGCATTTTTATTTGTAACCAAAGTCAATAATTATATTTTGTTAGATGATAAATAATTGTAAAAAAATTAATTTATATTTCATTATAATTTCAATTAATCTTATTATTTATCTCTTTAGATACCAGTAGCACAATAACTATCAAGCAAATAAATATCGACTTTCTCAATGAAATATATAGTACAATTGTTACTAATAGCTGCGAGGGATTCTGCAGCAATTTTTTCTAATGGATTTATTTTCATCTACATAGTTAGATATTTAACATCTGTAAAATTTTCTTTGTTAGAGACAACATTAATTTCCAATGACCATCATTTACTACTACTAGAGTAGCATGAAACTATTTTTATATATTCACACGTACATATGATCTGCTTGGATTAATTGGTAATATCAGACTACCGATTCTAACTTCGATAGTAATTGAAAGTTATAAATTTATTTGGATAATTGTTTAAACTATGACTTTTTGTCTATTTTTATCATAAAATATCATTAAATTATCATCAATTAAATGTCTAAAATTTAAATACTTTTTATGATGTACATAATAGATATTTCAACTAAATATTTTTCTCTGTGATTGTAATAATGATATGTTATTTATAATAATTTAATATATTTTTTATAATAAAGACAAATTTTACAGTTTAATCAACCATTTATTTATTATTCTGATTATAAGTTGGTATTTAATCTATAAATATACATTATTGTAAGTTTTGTCTGCTTATGGGTGGCTTAATAGTGCGTACGTGTACCATTTAAATTTTTTCAAATTCTTTGATACTGATAGTTAGCAATATTTTTAATCATTTTATTAATTCATATTTACATATAAGCCATATATGAAACACGTATTAATATTTTTAAAAAATTATTCAAAATCGTCATAGTTGTTTCTATTATCATATATTTATTTCATTCATCGGTATATTGTTATTAATTGAAGATAAAATATTACGTCATATTATTTAAGATATTATTTAACTATTTTGACACAAATTAAATTTAACACAAAAATCGAATATTTAATAAAATATAATGATTATATATAGAAATATTTTAATAAAATTTACCTAAAAATTTGCTTAATAAAATAAATACTTTAAATTTAGAATAAATTCAAAAATTCATCAAAAATTTAAAAGTAAGTAATTTTACATTTAAAAATTTTAATTTCAAAGAGTAAATATACTATTGCATGTTTATTCATAGATTGAAATTTGATAAAATAAATTGTCATTCTTATAAAATTAATCTAATTTTTGAAGAAAACTTAAATAGCATAATTAAGTATATTTTAGATCATAAATATTAAATTTTATTTTAATAAAATAAACATGTAGAAACGCTATTGATTTTGAATCTAACGTAACTCAAATATTATAAAATGTTTATTAAACTCTAATATGTTATTACTTTTGAATAATTAAATTTTTTAACTGAAAATTGTAGCAATTTTTAAAAATAAAACAGTTATAATTTGTAGAATAATAGAAGTTTCAGAAATAAAAAAAAACTATTATACATAATCATAATTTTTAATTCTTATAAAAATCTTATGATTTTTTACCCTAAAAGAAACTACATCATTTATAATTAATATAATACACAATCTTGTAACTACAACAGTTATTGTTATAATTGAAGAAAATGATATTAGTAACTAATTCGCTTATACTACATAAATTTAGGAATTTATAATGTTCAAATAATTAATTTTTTTTACATATAAAAAATATGTAGAATATTTAATATGTTTTATTTTAAGTTTTAAATAAAAATTATTAAAATTTTGTAATAAGTATTATTTCTTTTTTTAATAGATGAAAATTTAAGTACATCATTAAATTTAATTATTAGTGTTATAAATTTTTTATGTAGATCTTATTTGTATGTAAAATAAATTTTTTTAAAATATAATCTATGAAGTATAATATAACCTACCTTTAAGTAAATATTTATGTTAATGTCAACGTTCTAATTGCATAAAAAAATATCATCAATAAAGTGCCAAAATCGTTAAATATATAGTTTGATCATTTCATCTGAAATTTAAAATTCATTTTTTAGGATTCGATGATTCATGGCTCAGTTAAAAATTAAAAGAATAATATGAATATTTAGAGAACAACCATTTTTCATATTAGTTGATCTTATAGAGGTATAATTTCCCTATTTATATCACCTACATTAATAGTATCTTCGCTCAAACATCTTTCCGGCAATTATATAACGTATATTTTTTCGTGCGACTTGTATTTTTATCTTCATCATTTTTTTCATTATAGTTTCATCATGGCAGTTTAAGAGCTAGCTTCCGTGTATCCAAACGGCGTGGTTGCACCATAATGGACTGCTTACCTATTTTACTTACAGATCCATATCAACGATAATAAACCTTTTCTTAAGCATACAATCAAAAAGCAATACATTTTCTTCTTAACATTCAACTTTTACCTTTCACACTTTATTTTTTTTTCTTAAATTCTAAAAAATTTTTTTATAAGCAATCATTAATCAACGTAATGTAATTTTTGTAAACTTATTTTAATTATGTATTTTTAAATCATTAAGTGTACGAGAGAGTTACAAATAAAATCATAGTATTCAGTTTTTGTTGAAATATGAATGATATCAATTACTTACGATGTGACAAAAGTATTAAGTTACTGATGCGTTTTACTGGAAAAAAAATTTACGTACAAAAGACGATCGTTAGAAAAAAATTCTCGATTTTTCTTTAAAATGAATTGATTTTGATAAATCTACAGTTAATTTTAATTTTAATAATTAGTATCGAGCGCTAGCATGTAAAATTCCAAATTTATTTATTAATAAAATGAAACGTAGAAAAGGTTATTAAGAATAGTTTTAGGAAAAGATTATTACAGAAAATACAGCATTATATACAAGTAACATTTCTAAATTAATTATCAGAGTAACATGTACATCTCTTGAAGATAATTTTGGATTTTTTCAGGCTATTAGCGCTTACTTTATTTTAATGATGCTATTAAATATTTTCTTTCCAATGTTTCCATTTAAATTCTATGAATTTATAATATATTCTTTATAATTCTTTATTTATATATATATTTATATTTATTTATTTATACTTATTTATATATTAATTCATTTATTTATACGCTTTTTATTTTTTAATCGCTTTCATAATTTTCTATGAAGACGGCACAAAGCTGAACGGCTAGTGATAAATACAAGTATTTTACAAGTATATTATGCGTTTCGGAAAGTTTGTAGTGATTCCTAGAAAACGTCTTCTCATTATATTATTCTATATATATTGCCACAATTTCATACGTTTTTCAAGTTATAGAATAAAAATGCAATGATAAACATCATTCTTAAATAATGACGTAATTTTTTATGATCAATTTCCTAAAATTACTTCAAATATTGTCAAACTTGATTCAGTTTTTCTTGGCGAAACAATTATTTGTAGAGACACAAAGTTTACTTAAAAAATCTTTCTATTAATTAAATTAAAAATCGGAATATTAATTATAATTATTATATAATCGATTTAAATTATTTGATTTAAAAAAAATAATGTAAACAATGTCAATAAAATAATAGTATATTCAAACTAATACTCAAAATATATAATATACCAAGTTTATATACTGGACTGAATCTTAGTTATCACTATTTTTAAGTTTTTTTTATTACCACATTATTTACATTATTTTTTCTTTTATTTGTGAAATTTTTAAGAAAGATTGTAAAACATAATAATATTTAATATTAAATCATCAAGTTTCAAATAGGATAAGCCAAGAATCAAGATGACAGATAAACTTAGCCCGTACATCAATTTTTTTATTTGGGAACAGAAAATCAGAATAAATCAGCGTTTACTCTGAAAAAAACGATATGCTTACCAGATTATCGTTTATTCTGAAATTCCGCGACCCATTCATTTTTCAAGATACACACTTGTGAAGCTACATTCATATGATTCGCAGAATTTATAATCTGATGGCTCCTAATATTAAAATATTAGTACTAAAATTTAGATAATAATTATAATCATATAATTTAATATAATAAAAATTTTATACAAGTCAAATGACTTGCGAATTAGTCACGTTGTTTTCATTAAATGCGATTCACTTTAATGATACAATTTACCAAATTTTATTATTCCAGAAATTGAAAATACATAGAAAAAAAGTTAAATAACAATAAACTACAATAATATAATAATAAAATTATTGTTTTTAGTAAAAGCAAAAAACATTATTTTCTGTATATTTAAAAAATTATTTCGATGGCAGTAAAATTTTTTTTAGTATCGTATCTATGAGGCAGTAACAAATTGCTACAACTCGCGAAGCTCTAAAACTACAATATTATTTTAATTAAATAAATAATTTCACGAAATGCACATTAAATATTTTAGTCGTTTGAATTTTATACATAAATTATGTATGTGTGTATGTATGGATATGGGTGTACGTATGTATGTCGCTGTGTGTTTACATGTGGCTTTTTTCTCATATTAGGATTTTATGAGCATACACGTATTATAAATTTTGCGCTCGCAAAGTACATCTACATTTTGGTTTCTTTTTATCATCTTCCAATCTCTTTAATGATTTAACGTCATTACATGGTTTTCATCGTTTCATAGTTATCACCACATATAATTTTTGTTGTTGCTTTTAATAACTCGATGCGTCCTATGATCAATTTCTCCTTTTTTTTTGAGTACGCACTGATAAACGCTTCGAAAAAATGTGTAGAAGATTTGTATAAAGGTTAATATCGTAATTCTCATCGACGTACGACGAAGTAAAAAAACATTTGGAAGATATGTGAACTTATCATCATTCTCTTTGCCTTTATCATTCGCAAACAAAGAAATTGGTCGTTAAAACGTTTCGGTTCGTCTTTCACGTTTCTTCGACTATTTTCTTCTTTGGATTGCGATCGCAACTGTAGAACTAGGACATTCGTTGCCAAAAATTCCCTTATCTTTTTCCTCTGCTATTACTAATAAATAAATCCTAGTCATTCAGTTGAAAATTTACGGAGTAAACAGGCACATACGCAATATTGTGCGTGTTTCTTCACGAGGTTCACACTTTCATCTCGGATACGAGTAGTGCAACAAACGTACGCGCGACTAGAGGAAAAATTTCCATTCCGCTTTACAAACTTTATTCGGTAAGTTTTTATCGTGTATTTACCGAGATAATTTTTTTCGCCTTGCTTATACGATGATTATTTATTTTTCATTTAGTTTCGGTGATACAGTGACGATTCGAAGTCGCCGACGTTGACGAGAAACGGCGAGATTGGGAACGGTGAGGGCACCACCGCTCTTTTTCACCCTGCGGACTTTGGTCCAGGCCTGCCTCTGAAATATAAGGCATTACAAATTTTTTACCCACAGATTAAAAATAAAATTCTTCCAACTTTGTTTTTAACGTGCAATAACTTGCCTTTTTATGCAATGTATTTTTTAATATTTGAATAAGGTAGAGTAGAAAGGCAGAAAATAAACGTTAATGTAGTAATTTTAATAGAATTTATTGTTTTATAAAACAAAATAAATATAGACAAATTTATATCGATTTAATTTAATTTTAATCTTATATACATTCGTATTTATCGGCAAGTTATATTCCATTAAAACATTAAAATTAAATATTTTGTAATTCGTTATAAAATATTTAAGATAATTTGTAATCGTATTTGAAATAATTTTTTATATTATAGATTAATGTTAAGATAATTGGAAGAAATAATTATAAAATATCGATATTAAGAAATGAAACGCTAATCAAAGAAAACATTTTTTTTAATTATATTTTTTTTTTTAAATTTTAATATATATTTTGTTCGCTTCTTTGTATATTAGAATATCATGTCACTCGCTTATATATAATAAATTATAAATTACAATCGCATAGAACTTTTAATCGTTATTAAAATATTTTAATTTTACCAAATGTATATACTGTATTCATTATTCCGCGAATGAAATAAACGAAGATAATTAGAAAACGGAGACATTAACAGAAAAGCTTCGATTAATAAATTTCCTTTAACGATTAGTTTTATTATTCAGAAAAATTGCTTATCGTTTAACTTACCTACACAAACCACTCATCTTTCTGACCAGAAGATATATCGCTGCAATATAAAGAAATTTCGTCATTATAATATTAACAGAAAGTAAAATATATATTATTATAAGTAATATAATTTATGATCGTTATCAGAAAAATTGTTTTATAAGATATAAAAATTGTAAAGATATCTTTTCGTAAAGCGTAAATATTTAATTAGAAAGAAAAAACGTAAAGTATAAAGTTCAAGATGATCGAGAAACATTTTTTTCCAATGTTGCGTAAAGCTAAACTCAAGGTTTGTCGGCATTATAAAAAACGAGTTTACAATCGAATTAGAAGTGAATAACATGGATATTGAGCTTAACATATCTTAGAAATGCAAATATTTAACAAAATATTTGATTAGATAGTATAAACGAAAAATTACATGACTACAACACAGTTCAAAAGATAATGACATTATCTTAGTTGCTGAGACAAAGGGCCAGTGATCGATGAAAATAATTTCCAAGTCCCAAGGAGTACATACCTGTCAGAACCGTGGTTCCTCACTTTGCCTGGCAGTAGAGGCGGACCCGGGCCGCGCTGTGCCCGTGCCTGAGGTCCGCAGGGTGCAGCCAGTTTCCCGGCCGGGGTAATGTGGTGGCCCCCTGAACGCCACCCATCACCTGACCCATCTTCAGATTCGTCATGCCCATCGGCATTCCGGCCGAGGCGCCGTTAGATCCGTACATCTGTTGCACTGGAACAGAATTTAACGATACGTCAGTTCGATCGCATCTCGATTGCTTTTGCGTTCTTCGCGTCTTTACGATTGATTCGCGTTCGCGTAAGTTTCGCGCTTTAGTGCCTGGGAACGATAGAGTTTTGTTGTTTGCACATATTTTAACTGCGCTAGAAATACTTTTTATTATATTATTTAGGCCGGTACATCTGCTTTCAGTGACGCAATATAATATTTCTACTTTGTAATGTCGCTGTTGTTGCACTTTAATACAATCGAATGTACTTTATCCATTAAAGATTAATTATGTTTGAAAACAAAATTATTTCCAAGATAAATAGTTTAATATTAAAAAATGCTTAAAAAACAAAGATAGTATTGAAAGTATTAAAATAATAAAATATTATATATCGTAAGGTACAAAAAATTACTTTTAATTCAGAATTTAAATATCTCAATTACTTTGGAAGAATTATGAAAAAAATGAAATATGAAAATTCAAGGTTTAAGTATTATATAAAAAACCATCAGATAAACAATATGAAAAATTTTGAATGTAAGTATGTTTTACCATTAACGTCAGTTTTTCGGTAAAGCATCGTTGTTAACCCGATTTTGAAAGCCATAATATTATTTGTACAGTATAGTACTTCATACTATCGTGAATTAAATATACATATAATTTTGTCATTACAAAATTACACATTTAAGGTAAAAGGTATAAAATATAAAGCATTGATATATTAAAAACTCGTATAATTATATTATTAGAGTAAATAAAAACATTAAGATCATGGTAAAAAAAAGACAGGTAAGTTTCGGTTAATAAAATTAATCGATATGTATAAAGATATAATATAATATAATATAATACAATATTTTATTAAGTTTCAATTTTACTTGAATATAATAATTGATCGATCAAATTATTATTTGGACTTAAAAGATTAAAATTTATATAAATAATATACAAAAGTTCAAATTATTAACAAGACTTTGAGATTATAGAAATTGCGCATAATTTATAAAATGTGAATATAGTCTAAAAAATATCATTATTACAATATATTTATATTTTCAAATTAGAAATAAATAATAAAATGAATATTAAAAATTGATTAAAATAGCAAATTTATATACAAAATATATTATACATAATTATATTTACATAAAAATAAAATTTTAAATTATAAATTTACATAAAAAATTTAGAAAATACTGTATGATCAAAAAACGAAATATTTTTTATCATAAGTATTTTTTAAAAATATATTTAATGAATCATACGCTTTATTATATAGTGCAAAATATGAAAAATATTATTTAAAAAAGGCTTATGAAAATTGGACGTGAAACCGAAAAAAGTAGAAAAAATTACAAGCTGAACTCTTTGATCTTCTATAGAGATGATTTCCCAAAAAAATTATATAAACGAAAATTTCACATTTTTCTTTTCTAATCGTATTTGTTAATTTTTTATTTTGAATAAAACCTGAAAGTTTTGAAATATCTAAAAAAATGCATTTAAAGTATTATTTGATAATATAATATAAGGTAGTGAATAATGATCGATATTTTTGATGTACGCGCTTGAATAAAGAATAATATTTCAATTATAAATTACAATTTGATTTGTATATCTAATAACGTACGAGATAATTGGGATTAAATAAATTATTAACTTAAAATAAAAGTGTAAAACTTAAAAGTATCTATCAAGACTTTTAAAAAATTTACATGAATATAATTCATAAATGTAATAGCATAAAGTTATACGTCCAAGACGAGAAAGAAAAAGTTTGCATAATCTAATTTTCAAGATTTTAACTTTTTTAAAGCTATGTTCGTTTTTCCACAGTGAAAATGACTTTGCTTTATTGAACTAATGCAAAAGAGGTAGCAATGCAAGTAAAGTTCCTGTTAAAAGGTTGCACTTTTTCCAATCCGAAATGGCCGTTCACGCATTTTATTAAGTTCCACATTGGAAAGCAATTTCTCCCGTCTAACATCTTAGAAGCAGCCGCTTTCATTGCTTTCGGTGCTCTTGTAGCATTCAATTTCACGTGAAAAAGCCACACAAGATATACATGAAATCGCTAAACCGGTATCTCTCATTTTCCTCCGATGCATTGTACTTTTCATGCGAAAGAAAGAAAAATATTACCAAGATTTAATCTTTGAAAATAGCCGGGTATAGAAAATAACTATTTATTTGAAATAATTCTAGTAAATATTATTATTTATAATATTTAATATTCAATAATAATAATAATAACAACTATAACATTATTATTATTATTTGAAGCAAATTAAAAATTATAGTAATACTTACAAAATTTATCACCAAGATAATCGTTATAAAAGTATATTCATTTTGTATTTTTTATATTTTATTCGATTGTATTATTTTAAATAATGATATTTATTTGATTCAATTTTTCGAAACATGGAAATAAGCGAAATACACTTGAAAAGAAGCTGAAATTAGAGAGAAATAGAGACAAGTAGAAAGAGAGTTAAATAGATAGAGAAAGAGAGAGAGACAGATAAATAAAAAATTAAACTACATTCTCTTGAATAAAAATAAAATATTGTACGTGGATTTCAGTTTTAAAATAACAAACTTATAGTTTATAATTCTTTATATAATAAGATGCTCATATAAGCGAATGAATATTCCCTTGTATTTATCTATAAGTTGTAATAAATTTATTATTAAAATTCTGAATAATATATTCATATTTTGTGTATTGCGCCTCAAATAAGTTATACATTAATTTAATTATTTAAAACTGTATTGGGGTACAATAGATTTAAGATAATATGTATTATTTTTTAATAGCAATAATTTTAGTATTATAGGAAAATATTTTTGACTAAGTGTTATACAATTTTTTGATATAAGATAAATGTTAGATATATAAATCTGATAATTATATATATAACATTATATTTATATTATATAATTAACTTTTTTTATATATTTTAAATATTTTTTTAAAACAAATTTATAACATAAGTAAAAATTATATAATTTTAAAATAAATCGAATAAATAGAAGATGATTTTTACGTTAATTATTGTAGTAGTGAATAGCAGTTTATAGAACATAATATTTTTCATAATAATTTACTTATATACGATAGTCACTTATTCCATTTTATAAATAATTCCAATATTTGAAATAAATGCTACCGTTTAAAAATATATAAAATTCAATTGTACGTAAAAACCGATCGTTATATATATATTTTATCGAGAATATTTGATAAAAAAATTCGAACACATGTTTTATGTATTTATAACTGTTAATATATTATCTTATTTATAAAATATTATTATTATTTTTCTTTATTATTATACATGGATAATTAAGTATAATAAATTAAATATTATCATTTCTTGGATGTTATCACTTTTTGATATATAATTTGAAATAAAGAATAATAATTGTTATATTAAACCTTTAAATAATAAAATGAGTTAATAATAAAAAAAATAAAGCTTCAAAAATTTTAAAAAACAGGACGATAAAATAAAGAGAACAATAATATAAAATAAAAAGCACAAAAGTATATATTTGAAAAATGCAGAAATACAATGAGACATAATAAAACAATTATTTTAATGAACATTATTATCTTTATTCTTGCTACATTAATATCTTTATCATAAGCCTCATATATATATATATATATACATATACATATTCACATGTATATTCTTATCTTTGTTTCTAATTTACACGAAACAAATAAAAATTTTTCTCTATTTTCATATCCAATAAAATTTTTACCAATATAAATATATAATCGTTTCTAAATAATTTTAACGAAAATAAATCTTAATATATTTGAACTAATATGTATATTATGAATTTCTATAATCCTATAATTTCTTTCATATATGTATATATATATTTTTGTCAGCTTCATTAATACTAATATTCATTAATATATTATATTATATTATTGTACATATTATATTTTTATATATATTATATGTGTCAACTAGTTTTATATACAAAATAATATTTACTAGCTTTCTTATTATAATTATTGTTTAATTTTAATTTTTATTACTTTGTTCTTTATTTATATTATAATACTATGTACAATATATAAATTTTATGAGTTATTTTTCAAATTTTTATTTGAATCCATATTTTTAGTTACGTAATACTATAAGCTTAAAATTTCAAAAATCTTGATAAATATTAAATAATTTTGTACGATATTAAAAGTAATTATTTTTATTTTGGTTTATTATTACTATTTTTTATGTAACTTAAAATTAAGTACTGTACAATAGTTTTTATGCTAAATTTAAACTAATATTAAATACTGTCGATATTGATAATTTTAATCGAATAATTGTGTTTATAAATGATTCAATTAAAGTCGGTAAATCATCCATTCTTATTGTACTTTACAACAACTTTTGACAAGTATAAATTACATGTTATTGCCAAGAATACTAGTGTAACTGTTTACTTATTGATTTTTTAAATACGAAGAAGATTGTTTTATTTTGATGTGTGTATTATTCTAATTTTTAGATTTATTGTAATGATTTTTAAAGATTCTTCCTACATGTACGATGTTTATATGTAAATTAAAAGTTTTCACCAGTTAAGCCATTAAATTTTAAACGCAAAATTTTTTTAATTAATACAAGCTACAAAATATGCAGATGTTTTGGGCTTTTTATTATTTTTTATCTTTATTCATGAAAATTTTCAATTTTAGCATAATGCATATTAACTAACTATTTCTTATCGACTATCGATACTTTTAAAAATATTATTTGAACACTGACTAATTTTTATTCTTTTAACTAAATTATATGATATTTTAAAAATAATTTTTTATTTTTCTTGACTTATACATTGTTTTCAATTTTGAATTCAAGGTTGAATTTCAAAGATAGATTTTAATTATTTAATTGTATAAACTATTATTAAGTAAATAAATAATAGTGTCAATTAAATATAGCTTATGATAAATTTTTGATTTAATATAAAGAATAAAAGTTCATCTATCAAAATTTATTTGAAAAATTTTCAAATTAAAAATGATTTAACGTTTGATTTCTTAATTTGTAATTATATTTTAAAAATATGATAATATTATATAAGATAAGTATAGTTTAAAATCTAATTTTTTAATACATACGAGCTTTTTTGCCATAGTATTTTGTTTTAGTTATACATTATTTCCAAGTATATATTATATGTTCAATCATCATTAATTACACATGTTAAATACATATATAGATAATATGTTATGAGCAATAGTTACGTATAATAATAAATAGTAACAAAGAATAAAATGTTTCTTATAAAAATTAATTCGCTAATTCTTTTAACGATAACAAATATTGTCAAAGAATATGTTAGCGAAATCTTTTTATAAAATTTTTAAATCAAGAAATTTTAATACCTTTCTATGAATAATGTAAAATCATGCTCTAGCACAAATTCTACAATTTCAAAAGTATAAAAACCTTTAACTACTTCATAATATATTTCTGTGATATTTTTTATCAGGTTAATTACATTACTAGTTTAACCTTTTATTTCATGTTTAACTTTTACTTTGTATTTATTTTTATTTTAATTTTTATTCTCATCGAAGATTTTAATCGTTACATATTATCGGTTTAATAAAATGTTAGATCCATCATTTAATTTACAATTATACATGCTATATCGGTTGCAACAACCGATCGAAGTATCTTATTACGAGGATGTTATTAAATAATACATACAGAGGTATAAAAATGTAGAAAAAATTATTGTGTATGTGCGTAAGTATATAGTTTTCATAAAATTAAATGATATCTACCGATCTTTTCGTAATTATATCCTAAAGTTTTATCAAGATAAACCAGATGTTAAGTCTTTGTTGAGAAATTTAAAGAAACTTTTTAATTTATTATCATAGAAATATATTTATAATTTAATATTAACTCGTAAATTTATTCTCGACATAGAAGAAATAATACAAGGCTTAATCGTTTTTCAAATAAAGATCGATCATATTTAAATGGCTTTAAGTTTTAATTAGCTAAGCTATTTCATTCTTCAGAATACTAATTTATGTCTTATAAATACAAACAAAGAGAACGGAAAAATGTAATTATTTATGACTATCGAAATGAGGAATGAACAAAGGTCGAATGTACCTATTGTAGACAACTGAGATAGAACCTTAACAAAATTGGAACTCTACATAATTTTTTGATACAAGGGAGTTGTTCGGCATTTCGTCTCGTGCCGCGTAAAACTTCGCTTTATCGGTTTAACGCAAAATTATTACTTTTCCGCTGTTTAACCTTTCCATTTTTCCAAATAGGAAAGTAAATATTTGAAAAAATTATTTCGGTTGAAAAAATAGTAAAATGTGTTATATATTTTATCAGATCATATTATGTAAATAAACGCTATTGTATTTATTTCTCGCAGATTTACCAAAATATTCGTATCTTAAAATAAATATTAATTCCGAGCATTAATATTAAAAAACTCCTAATATTGTACATTAACTATAATTTTAATCGATAAATCAATATGTTTTTAAGTTTTTTTTATTATACGCATCAATTTGAATATATTATTATTATTAATTATTGTTAAGTTTAAATAGGAAGTAAACATTTTTTTTAAATATCGGAAATATAATTCGAGATAATATAAAGAATATGTTTTATTTTTTATCTGAATATTACTTATCTAAATATTACAGTTATAATTTTCTGTCGGACAATTCATAATATTTTTATAATGAGATAAAACAAAATTATTACTGAATAATAATTACTATGTTTTAATAATAGTTATATAAATAAATAAGTGTTCAAATTTTAGTTTTAACTAAACTTGAACCAAGTCGAAATAATTATAATTTATAAAAATTTCAAGGAAACATAAGTACGGTTTTAATTTAATATTTAATGATTTTGAAATAAAGTAAGTATAAATTTAGAAAACATGTATAATTAATTTAGATATTTTTATTATATTAAATCCATTAAAATAATTCTACAAAATAAACAAATTTTTAAACAATACAACTTTAAGGACGTCGAATATACATGATTTACAAATCTATCTTTTAGTTGCAAACAACTGAATCGAGGCTCATAAATGCATAATTGAAAGATATCTTTTTTTTATTCATAGTAATATAATTGAAAAAAGAAAAGCATTTCCTTGTACGTCGGAAACGGATCAGCCAGTGAGATTCAAGTTCTCTAGAACAGTTGTATTTTGAAAAGTTTGATCCGTTATTCACACGCCGGAGCAAATTATACATCAGATATGCACAATAAAAATATATCAATACATTTTATATAAAAATGATATTGTTCAAAGAATAATACTTAACTTGATGTTCTATTAAATTAATTTATATAATTTTAATTATCTAACTTGTAAAAAACTATAATTTAAATTTGAATAATATTATATTAAATACATTATCAAAAATATGAAATAATTTTTTGTAATCTGTTTTCATTTATTGTATTATGTTTATTCTTCTTATAAAACAAATGGTAAATTTATTATATAAAATTCTTATATAAAATAATTGTTTGTAATATTAGAAAATATAAAAGATAATCAAAATTAAACAAACCAAAAAACGATATTGTCTTACATTATAGATATTATTCCCTTTGTATTTTATGACTATAATATAGAGAATATTTTTTCTAAAAAACGTAATATTTGTATAAGGTTAACGAAGTTTATTATTGTTCATTATTTCTACTTCTACATTTTTATAAATGACAATATTTTTAAATAAATATTTATTTTAATAAATACTGTAAAATTATATAATAAATTTGAGAGTAATAAATAACTTCTAATACAAAAGTATTAATATAGTTGATTCAAATATTTTTTAATATTTTTTACATTAAAAAGTTATAATTTTTCAAATTTTGAATAAATTTGTTTGTGTATAATATTGACTTTAATTTTCAATTTCACGATGTCGCATACAAGTTATAATTAAAATTCAAATAAGTTTTAAATTTTTTTTACGTTTCATACGATCTTAATAATTGATTAAAAACTTTAAAAAATTCAAACATAAAATTATAATGAATAGATTTTTTAATCTTGATAGTACTTATATTTTGATCGATTACTTATAATTCTACACATTCTAAAAATGATCTATTACATTAAATTTTTTGTATTAATCGTTGTATTATAATTAGTTCAGAAAATAATTATAAATAAAATTTTAAGCTTTCAAATTAATTGAATGTTTGATCGTTTTAGCCTTGTATATATTGCACCCAAGAACTTTACCTTCACGGTCGTTCTCACGAGGTAGGCATTATTGTAAATACTTCTTTACTTCTGAAATGCTCACGACAGTTCGGCTTTCAACTACTGGATCTCAGCAACGTTGTTGCGGGATACCCTTAAGGCGCTGCATTAGAGTAACTTCCGGTAACTTTAAATTACGTGTTCCATGCAAACAGAAACAAGCTTTAAACAATCTCTTCAACTTTTAATGCAACTATTCTCTATTACGATACGAGCCAAGTTTTTTCCTACCCAACCTTTTCTAGGCATATATATATATATATATATATATATATATATATATAATCCCTCTTTCCACTTCTCATGTAAATAAGACTGATTTTTAATGATATTATTACAATTTAAGTGCGCTATTGCTATATGTTATTTATAAACTTTTCTATTATACACAATATAAATAATAAATATAAAAAAATTAATAATATCATTAATTTATGGATTAAAAAGTTATATAAAGTTTTATTAAATATTATAGCGAATATTAATATAATAGAATGCTTTATATTCAAAATATATTTAATAAATTTATATTCTTTATTATATTTATAATATTTCACGACTAAATATTATATAAAAATTGTATTATAAAGGTCTTAAAAGGAAACAGGTGAGTATTCAAAGTTAAACAGATGTCTTCTAAGTTGAGGGCAAATTAGAAGCGACCTGTTGCAAAAAGTTTACGAGCTCTAATTACCTTTGTATAAATGAATCTTATATACTTTAAGAATATTAAGAAGATCGTTCTTACAAAGAGATATTGTACTTTGTTTATTTATAATTAATAGTGAATACTCGTTATTCGTTAATCTAAAACTTCTTAATTAAATATTAATTCTTGTCATTTAAAAAATTCATACAATTTAAAATTTACACTTTCCTTTCAATAGAATATTTCTTTAAATATACTTATACAATTATATTTTAAAAGTAATCTGAATCAAGTTTCATGTGATTGCACTGAATAATAATAAAAATTCAATTTTTTTTAATATTTAAATTATTCTTTTACGTCTTCCGTCATTGTATTATAATTTTCACATCAAATGAAAGCAAGTATTAAAACGCTATCAAAATGTCAAGACTTTTGATATAATTATGTTAATTTTATAGTAGAATCACTTCAAAATATAATAATATAATAATCAACGAATTATTTATTAATATAACTTTCATCGATATAATTATTTTTCTCGTTCAATAATAGCAATAATAATAATGGCAATGATAATAATTTGTTAAGGTATATTCAACTATAATTTCTTTACATTACTGAAAGATAAACAATGCATTTAAAAATATATATAAACTAAAAAGATTTTCTTTAAATCATCTCAATGTAAATAAAGTAATACTACATTTTATAAAAATAATACAGTAATTTTTCTACATAGACTAAAAATAATTGTTCAAATAAAAATTATTTTTAATTTTTTATTCATAAAATATATTCATATCGTTATAATTTGATTATACTTTAAATCAAATTATTAAGTGAATGTAAAAGCAGGTTTATTTTAACCGTTACGAAAAATATTTGTAAAATTTAACATATCTTTCAAGGTTCTAATATAATAGTTAAAAATTAAGATTTAGTTTTTTATAAAATATTTTATTATTCTTCATATATTAGTATTTCATATTATAATTATATTTTTTTTATATAATTAGCAATAATAAGAGTTTTATAATTTTCATTATAAATTACATGCGAAATAAAAATAAATTATTATAAAAACAATCTTAATCAAATAATTTTTACAATTTTATCTATAAACCATTAATTTATCATCATAATTTATTATAACTTTTATTTAATATTTATTCTTAATATATAACGTAAAAAATTTACACATAAGTATATATAAATTTATTCATAAGTTATAAAAATATACGTCAATATTAATTTTAAATTATAATCAGACTTCTCAAAGAATGCAAGATTTATTTCAAAATAACTTTTAAATACAAAAGTTAAATTTAAACATATCTTTATAAATTTGAATTATTTTGATTTGTTCTTTCTATTTTAATATGAAATTAATAATTTTGGTCGTCATAATTTAAAACAAATAAATGAAATGCAAAGGTTAATAATAGTAATGACAATAAAATATCTTTTAATAGATTTAAAAATATAAAATATTAAATAAAATATAATTTTAGATGTATTACTTAAAATATTTTCTAAAAACATTTTTCATTCTTTCGAGTAAATCAACTTACATAATTCAGATTTGTAACGATTATTAAAAATGTTCATTTACAAATGCACATGCTATACTCATGTTCATCGTACAAAATTGTTCACAACACTCGTTTTAAGAATCGATAACATAAAAACAATATTTTGTAAATGAAAATTAATTATCACAGTGCAGCACTTCAAACACAAATCACAATTTTAAAGCCTGAAAGTCCTCAACTAGGAACTTTCCCTCCGCAAAGGGACTTTTAGCTTTTGTTTTGACCAAAAAAAATCCTCTATTTTTTTCATCCACCGGATCACCCGCAAGTACCGCTGGTAACTTTGGTGGACACAATCCTAACAAGTAAGATAAAAATCCAGAACACCGCCACCCCCAAAATCCAATTTCACTATTAATGGATTCAGCGAAATATTCAGCCGCTCGATGATGATTACATCCAAAGGGATTCCGCTTTTCCCAGCATCCTGGTTGATTGACACCACCATTCATGTAGAAATCAATGTGTCCACTTGGCTCAATTTTACCTTGCACAAAAGCATTGCTATGAAATACATCCACAAAGTCGGCATCTTCTTCATCCAATTTTTCATCCTTGTTGACAGTGATAAAGAGGGGCATAGCTGGATCTAAACCCGTTATTCTGGGTATTTTATACGGCTTCAAATGATTGGCCGAGTACGCCGGAATATGTGCACCTAAAGAGAACCCAATTACATGGATATCCGCAGCTCCATAATCTTTAAGCCTTTCAATTAACTGTGCAACACACTGACCGACGTGGGGTACATTGTGTACGGCGATCGGGTAACATGGCCCAGATGCTAATCTGCGCCAATCGACGGCAATTAAATTATAATTGTCTTTTTTCAAATACTCCTGTCTAATGTCCACCAATGCATCCAGCTGCATATCCGAGTTGTAACCATGGATAACAATTTTCGTAGGATCTTGATATTTGAAATTGGTATCAAACAAGTTAGAGTCACTATCGTTGACAAAAATTTTCTGACCGATTACCGAGTTTTTCCGAGTATAAAGAAAAAAGGCGATCTCGTCGTCGGGGCAAGTTTTGTTGGTATTGACGAGACAAGGTCCAATAAAGAAATCTTTCGTTGCTAACGCATCCTGGTTGTCCGTAACGGAGTCAGTGAAGTTGAGGTTTTGCGAGAGAACTCGATGCAATAAAGTTGTAAACAAAAACAAAGAAGACAGAGATACGGTCAGTAGTCCTCGAGCAGAAGCTCCTTGGTGACAATGCATGCTGTTTTTTTCACTGATCCTCGTGGATTCGATCTCGATTTCACTATGAATAATATTTATACAAGTTGGACGTATTTTATTTGTGAGCGCACTTACGCGTCGCTTCGTCCGCGGCTGCGGTAACAATGAGGATTTCATTTTATGGGCAGCGGCGATTGGTTTGAATAGGAAATCGCCGCTGCCTTTAGACCAGCATTAATTATTGTATGCGCGTACACTGGTCGACAAACCAATCGAATGTATAATACTAATCTAACGACCACAGTCATTTCTACATGCCTTTGAGCTACAATCAGCATTATCTCGTTATTAGTTGTGATAAGAGAAAAAATACAGATTAGCGATTAAACGAGAAATGTAAGGGGATAAAACGATGTGATCATAGACAAATTAATTTTTTTGTAAACATACATTTCAAAACTTTATTCGTAAAAACAATAATGGTCCACGAGTGTTATTTTTATTGCCCATGTATATAAATAGTGTCTTCGATTAATAATTATACAAATATTTTATTATATTAAGCTTCACTTAGACCCTTTTATTTTTCAAATTAATTACCATAATTATTATATTCAATGAATGAACTATTAATTCAATAATTCATATATAATTAAATTATTCAATGAAAATTAATCTATTTAATTTAATGATAATTATTAGCACGTTTGAGTTTTCGTAATTAAGATTATCGTGTCCTATACATTATAAATTATAAAAATTATTTTAAAAATTTCATTTTCTATTAATAATAAATAGTATAATTATTCGTTTAAAATTAGAATTTCAATTAATCTGAAGTTTACCGAAGAATTTAATTTTAAATTTATTTTAAAACCCTTTAAGATGAATTCAAAATTTAGTTATATGAAAAGTCTTAATCTTTAATATATATTTATTTTTAGCAATTTTCAAATATTTTTCAATTTTTAAGTTACAAATATACCGAATCTTAATATATAATGAAAACATCCATCTACTTCGAATGAAGTATATGAACAATCGTAATAAATTACAATAATTATCAATTATATAAATGTTAGTTGGAGAAATAATAAAATAAAATAAAATGAATATTAATCTGCAATATTAACGAAAGAGTATATTTTAAAATTTCTTATTTTAAATCAACGGATAAGATGTGATAATTATATCACGGATGACTACAAATATGCTTTTTTAATAATACATAAAATTAAATTTAACGATTTAATAATATTTACATCAATAACATTTACAGTTGTATTTCTTATTTAGTTTAAAAAAAATAAAAATAATAATACACTAACTTAGAATAATTTTTTCTTGGTATTAGCTTTCGGAATATAAAACGTTTATAGCCTAAGATAAGGATGGTGAATCTTTAATGTACCGACAATTTATCTCTTAGAGCGGCAATAACATCAATGGAACGATGCTGCACGCATCACATACAATTGTATACACGGATTAAAGTGTCTCTACTATCTAGTAAATTGGATGTATACATATGATTACATTTATAAAATCAAATCATTTACATTCATAAAAGTATGAAAAAAAATAAATAAGGTCTATTGTATTATCTAATTCCAACTTCATAACATACATTTTATAACAGCTATAAAAACGGTTTTTTTTAAATATTATTTTTAGAAAATTAGATATTAGAAAATTAATTATATATAATTATACGATTCAAGTTAATTTTTATTTGATATTAAATAATATGTATTTCTGAATTAAGATATATATTATAATAAGTAAATATTTTTATACAAAATAATTTTTAAACTAATTTAAAAAAATAAATTTTAAATTAATAAAATTATAATTTATTCTAAATTAATTTAAAGTAAAATGACTTATAAATAGAAATACTTATTTAAGCAGACTAATTTTTACTGTTTTCGTATTTTTGATATAGAATTAACTATTGATGGTAGTTAATTCAACACGAAATTTTAATTTAAAAGTAATATAAAAAGTTTTAGAGAATAAAAATTACTCAATCAATGATAGTAAGATACGATTGTTGAATCAATTTAAAGTAATTGCCTGTTATTTCTTTATTCATCTAATACATAACGTTTAGAGAGAAATAAAGCGAAATTGGTATTAAAGTTCCAATAATGGACGAAGGTATATAGGAATAAAAATATTATGTAGTTTTAAGTTGATAACATATGTATTATATGTTTATATGTCAAGCAGTCCACACGTACAAGCAACTTTCTCCGTGTAGATATTTTCAAACGAAGCGTGAATCGCTCTTACTCTTTGATGGTTCTAAAAGCTTCCGAATAAATTCGGCACGGCAATATATGGATTGTACATTTAAATGTGCATCATTGCTGGATGAATAGCCGACCCAATTCGCGAATACGAGTCGTCAAGTAATTTAGTAAATGTATGCGAAGTTTAAGTATGCTAGTAAACGGGACTAGAAATCTTAATTAATTGAGTTCAATTGAGCGTACATTGTTAAATAGATACTATTATATTGAGTCTTCGGTAATAAAACATGTCAGTGGGTCAGTTATTAAATATTTTTTTCTTCAATTTTGCACCTTGAAAGTATTAGATATAACTGTTTTTGATGAATTAAACTCATTCCTCAATTTAGAATTAGTTTTTTTATTTTCTACAATAATACGGAAGAAAATTTTTAAAATATATGCAATATGCATATAAAAATTCCAATATTTTTATATATATGCAACGACAACGCATCGCAAAAGTCGAAACGACGACGGCAATGTTCTTTTGGATTTCGGCCAAAGTTGAGTTATATCGTTCTCAGGAAGTTTTTTAAGCATTTTCTTTGACTTTATGTTTGGTTCTGGGTTTTCATGCTTAATATCATACAGAGTATGTCTTTTTCATTTTGATTATATAAAGCTTTGGAAGCTTTTTAAAAGCGAAAAGATTTAGTATTTGAAAATTAAAACAAAATATATGTGAATTGCAATAACAATTATTTATAAATTAAAAAAGTACGAGTAGTAATATAAAATTAGACATTGACAATTATTTAAATAATTACAGATAAATTAAAATTATTTATGAATTAAGTAAAACTAAATAATAATAAAAAATACGAATATAGATAAAAATTGAGTCAATATTTCAAAATCAATACTTCGGAACTTCAATGCTTAAATTCGAAAATTATCAGTATATTTATAAATGGTAAAAAAACGAATTTATAGATGAGTTTATTTTAGGAAGGATTAAAGAAAGATATTTAAACGCGAAGACCAGGGTTAAAAAAATCTTAATTGCTTTATAACTATATTCTTTTCCTTGGGCTCCAAGGATGATTCGACTACCTGGATCACGTTGAATTGTTTCGAGGAACAATTAAAATTTTTAAAATTTATTGTATGGAATAGATGATATCATTGCTGAGTGGAAGGAGAATTTAAAATTGAAACGGCAAACAGAGCGTAATACTTGTATATCTGAACGCGGTGTGTCGTAAACGTGAAGAAGAATAAATACCTAAAACTAACAATTCAATCAATTAACGTTTTTGTTAATCAAAATAGCTGTTCATACTTTAAATAAAAATCTGCAACAAAGGATTTTTATTTTTTAATAAGCCAAAATAAAACACATGGCAATTTATTTATTACCACAGCTGTAAATTGTATCGAATGAATAAAAATATCTTAAAAAAATTTATTTAAAAAATATTTGAATATCAAATATTATAACTCAGAATGCAAAATATAAACTATATGCTAGAAACTTAAGGTATTCATCATTAAAAGGTACGTGATTAACATTTATTTATTATTCCGCCCTTAATATCATCATTCTATAAATTAATAAATTTTTAAACAGAATTACATTAATTTATATAAAATATAAGTAACGATTTATTATATTTTTACATCATGTAAGTTGATAAAAATTAAGATGTTCAGTTATTTATTCAAGCATAATTTGTTATATAATTAAACAACGAATAATTTATAAAAAGTTTCGTAAAGTATCATTTTATAACATTTAGTTTTAATATTATAAATACTAAATATTAATATAAATATTCATTTTATTATATATATATATATTTTATATACCATACAAGGTTTTTTGAAATTATAAATATATGTATGCTTTTGGAATACATTATTTACAAGTTATTAAAAGGTAAGATTTCGAAAATATATTTTTACTTAAATAAAGTAATTTAATTTTTGACATTTTGTAAAATATATATATATTTATTAAAAAAATAACGAATTGAATTGTATATATTTAATTTTAAATAATTTTTCACTCTAAAATGTAGTTAATTATGAGTTCGAAAATAAAAGTACAACAATTTAGTTAATATTTTTGTAAAATATCAAAATGAACTAATTGGATATCTAATTATTTTAGTTCCACTTTGATATTGAAAGTTGTATTTATTATGAATGGCTTTCTCCCCGAGAAAGTAAAAAATCCTGTTGCATACAAAATATAGTCTTGATTTTATTTTACTATTTTTTAAATTAATGAATTTTTTATCTACATTATATTTGTACTATTATCATTACGATAATAAAATTATTACAAAATAGTAAATTTACGTAATTTTATATATAAGTATGTATAGATATATATGTATATATATGTATATATATGTATAAACAATAATATTGCAAGTATAAAAATTAATTATTTGTAAAGCTTACATTCAAGTATAATAAAATATCATATTTAAATTTAAATATTTAAAAGGTAGAGATAAAAAATTATTAAAATATTATAAACAATTGTATAAATTTTAGAAAAATATTCTATTATTTATAATGAAATTAAAAATATTTTTCAAAAGTTTATTTTATACTAAATAATCTGTTGATGAAATAAGTAAAATTTTGAATTATAATTAACAATCATTTTAGTTATTTCAAAAAGCTACTTAATTACTATACTAATAATATATAATATTTAACGTTACATATTAAAAATTACTAACTATATTGATATTTTATTATTTTATATTATTGGATTTTCATATATTTTATATTTATCATCTAAACTTTAAATTTATTATTTCAAAATATGCAAAATTCAGATTAATATAGTATAATATATAATAAAAAGAATTTTTTAATATTACTATATAATTTTATTTTTATATCTATAATGATTTTCAAGACATTTTTCCAATTTTGGATGTTCTGAGTTAGCTTAGGATTTGTTTTAAAAATTCGAAAAAAAGATTTAAATAATCGTTTCTAACTTGGATAAAAATTAAACTTTTAAAAATTCATTAAATACAATACATATTGATATTATATAATTTTTTGTAATTATTGGTGCAGACTAATATAAGCATTAACCATAAATTATAATTTATATAATTTATATATATTACAGGATATTATTTTAATCTAAAAATATTGATATTTATTTGTACCTTATTTATATTTAAATATAATTATAAATAAGAATAGATGGTGAGTAATAAATGTTACGATTAAATTTATTCAAATTCATTATTTTACAAGCAACATTATTTTACAATGTTAAATGATAAAATACAGATGAATAATTATTATTATAACAATTTCAGAGAGTTAAATAAATAAAAGCAATGTAATTTTAAACGAATAATTTAAGTAGCAAACAATGAAATAAAATTCGTTGTTATTATTTATTCGTAATTCAACAACTCTTTATATTTAAAAATTTGGATTGATAAGATTTACAATTCAATACCTTATGTTTAACAAAATATTTTAATCAGTTTAAAATTATTTTTTGTAATCTCTCTATGGCAACCGCGTTGAGAAATATACTTCATCAATCTTCTCTTCCAATTTTCAATAAATTTCCCGATACCTAGCGTTATCCAGTTGATACGCTCCATTTAATCCAGACTGTAATCCAGCTAGTGCCAACTTAAAATCCGCCATTGAATCCCGGAAGATAGAAAAAATATCTCATTCTAATATTTATTATCGATAAATTTTTTTATTTTAAATATTTAATAATGTGTGCATTTATATATAGGTAGATTCTTAATTTTTAATCGTAAGCATTTTAATATTCCGAAATTTTATAGCTGTACATAATATTTACGGCAAACTAAACACAGAATAAGACATGTTTACATTTAAATAAATAATTTTAACTATTTTTAGTGTAAACGAAATGAATTTTTCTTCTTTACATTCACATATAGATTATAGAAATCTCGAATAATTAAAAAAACTTTCATTCATTCATTAAACATAGTTCGAAATAGAGAAACAGCTGTACTTACAAATGTTCTTGTTATTAATATTCTTTAAAATATATAGCGATGGAGATGAAGAGATGAAAGGTTGAATAATAACAAATGTAGCCGGATTTGCCCACGATTCTTATTAGAAGTACACTAGTGCCTCTTGCGGAACACTGTAAAAGCTAATGTCTGTACGTAGCAGCTGGGTGAAACTATGCAAAGCAGAATTGAAGGGAAACACGTGCGTGTGTAACTTCTAACAAGAAATACCTTTATGAGAGTTGAAAGGGAAACAAGCTTACGAATAAAAAGCAAGTTAAAGAGACGGAGTACCAAGCTAATAACGTTTCTTTGTCCATTTATATATAAACGAGTATATTAGTTACTCTGATTTTCATGGACTCGTTACTGGATGTACGTCAAAAATTCTCTTGTAATTGTAATATTTTTAATTAACATTGTTTTCTTGTATGCAATGTTAAATTATTAAATATTCGTAAAAATTATTAAATTTTATTAAATTTTATTAAATAAAATTAACACGGGTATAATTTTTTATATTGAATAACTAAAAGTGGGTCTATAAAAAAGAAGTATTTTTAAAATTATTCGAATAATTATATTAATAGAAAATATAGGTTTTAGTAATAATTATAATTATATACTACACGCAGGTGAGGATTTACCTCTTAAAATTAATATATACATACACGGTAATAAAGTAAAATTTCTTACTTCGGAGTCAGTAAAATCTGTGATTTTAACCTCGTTTTTTGAAATTTAACTACGAGAATTTTTTGTGCCTTCACCAAACGTTGCAATAAACCGCAACGTGCTTATAACGGCATCGAGATCTTGCGACCTTTCGAGTAACGGAAAGCTTCGATTCTCCCTCAGCGCCATCGAATTATTCGCACCGAAAATGCGTGTGTGTAAGAAATACATCGATTTAATGTTTCTCTCGCAGTCGTTTTTACCAACGCCATTTATTAAATCAACCGTACGATCGAATGAATTTCAAATTTTTTTAGTTATACAGAAACAAAGTTTATTGTTATGTCGGTGTATCGATTGGATCTCTCTTACTACGATTAACTAATCCCAACAAACGTTTCCTTCCGATTGACGAAACATTCCAAATCTCTTTATAACAGGCTTGCATTCATCGATAAATACGTTTGCACGCATTATGAAGTTTATAGCTCAGCAAATTGACCGAAAATTCTGCAAACATTATTAGAGCGTATTTCATTTATTGTTTTATATAAATAATTTTATTTATACTACGTAGTTTAATTTACAATTAAAGATAAAAATACATTTTTTATGTAATATACCGCATTTCAGAATATTGATTATTTGAATATACGTATTTATTATAAAAATCTATCGTAAATATTTAAAAACAAGATTTAAAAACATTGACTTATAATAGAGGTGAAAAGTTAACCTATATATGTTATTTTACCATTAAAAGCTTATTACATTACTGTTGTATACATAAAAACATATATTTTTTATTAAAAATAAACATGTAAAAAAAGAATTATTTATTTCACTTTAATTGAAGGAAAATATTGTTTGCTTCAATAATATTCAGCTACTTTTTTCGTGATATTTGTAAATCTGTCAAGGTATGACAAAGTAGCTATTCTGCACATATTCCAAATATCCGGGATACAAGACAAACTTTCTTATAAGCATTTCTCTTTCATATTTAAACATGCATAAGCTTCTTTTATTTTTGGATTTTCTTCTTCAATTATTCCCTTTGTTCCTACACACGTACGAAATGACATTGGAAAACTACCAAATATTTTCTTCTTAATCTTAAAAAAGATAATAATGAAATAATTTAAAAAAATTCTTTTCGTTAATTTCATACTCTCTTTTCATCTTGGTGAAATATCATATTAATAATTCTTAAAGCTTCTTTAAAAATTCAATTTATTTTATTATACTTAATAAAACTAAAGTGTCAAGATAATTTCAAAAAAATGATAGTATTTTGTAGGAATTATGTATATCAGCTATTATTTAAAATGTATTTTATGTTTAAGAATAATATGTATTCAAAGCAAATATTTCTATAAAATATACAAAAGTATAAATTAAAAAAAATGATTTTATATTTACAAAAAGTAAATTGAATTTTAGCAAAGATTAATTTCTTTGCTTTATAATAAAAAATATAATTCTATTATTAACAGATTCTTTTATTAATTTTCAAAATATGTGTCTCTATATATATTTCAAGGAATTCAATAATTTAAATTAGTTAGATTAAATAATTACATGGGAAATTTATCATTTATTATAAAATCATTTATATTAAATTAATTTCTATGATAAATTTTATTCTTAACACGAAATGGTAACATTACATAAAAAAAATATTGATTAAGTTTTTATCGAAACTATATTATGAAAAGCATTATGTAAATAATTTTTTAATACATTAAAATAACATTTAAAATTACTTTTTCACTTTCTGCGTGTATATATAAAAAAAATATATGTCACATACTGATTTTTATCTAATGCAAGTATTAAATATTATATCGTATGCTATTTTTCATTTTCTCATGAAAGATAGTATCGAATACGTTGTTTTTTTTAGGAATATGTATATTTTGATAATAATAATAATTCAATGAATTATCAAAAGAAAAATATATATCATATTATTGAGTAAAGTTTACGTACTTAGTAATAAAAATAAAGTGCTAATGACATTTTAGAAATTGTAATTAATCTTTTCAGTCATTAACTGAGAATCGATTGTAAAGTTTAGAATGCTTTTTCGAAACAAAAGCATTTTTCGCCGTGTGTCTTTGTAAAGGTGGCACACGAAATCGCTAATGACGTCTCCCTTTCACTATTTTCAAGCTATAGTTCTCTTGGGGATGTTCAGAATTACCTAAATTACATTTTGGATGATGGTGTTGTATTACCGATCGCTATCGAAATTATACATGTATTTAAACACTTTCGACATTTAAATATTTATATTAAACTATTTATTAAAGACTTTGTCTTTGTTACAAATTCATAAATGGTCACATTCGATCTATACTTTCAATCTATACTTTTTATAAATCTATTTAATATAAGAGATAATATATTTTTTTCTAATACGGTATCTAATTCAATTATTTTCTATCGATATAGATGATTATCATAATAAAATTATTTGGAAACGAATAATAACAACGATAAACTAATAAAAAAGAAATAGTAATCTTTAATATTATATAATAAAAAAAAGAATCGATAAAAGAATTATATAAATTCAGTTTCTCTAAAAAACTGTGATATATTCGATATAAGTTCTTTGAAACAATTAAATTTGAAATACGTCGTTTTCGAGTGCATAAAGACAAAGATGTATATTTCGATCACATGGACAAAAGATTTCTTAACCTGTCCAGATATGCTTTTGTTCGAAGATGTATGAAAACGTTTCTTAAATTATATAATTGAAGTTTATACTAAGGGATGGTGTTAATAAATATTAATTTAAAATAAATAATGTGTATGTAACGATGATTAAACAATTAAAATTATAATTTAAAGATTATTTAATATTGTAATTAATTAATTTTTGTAAATATTAAGATGAAAATAAATCGTGTAAGTAGAAATAAGTAATAATAAAGTAAAATGTATGAAAGCGCAATATTAATTTATTAATAAAACCGATTAGGATATATTATGATCTCGAAATAAAGAATTGGATGTATCACCAATTTTAAAATCGAAAAAAAATCCAATGTAAAGTATGTTTTTGTAAAAATTGTGTTTATGATAAAACAGTGTAAAAACAAATGAGAAGCGTAGAAGGGACGTAGAAGGGACGTAGAAGGGACGTAGAAGGGACGTAGAAGGGCACGAAGCGCTATAACGTATTAAAAAGAAGAGTTGGCGCATTCAACGTTATGAAAATTCTTTGATCTCGGTGTAAACGAGCAGATATATAATCCAGAGTAAATATAATCCAGCTGATGCGTTACTCACAGGGATAGTTGACGGGTGGATGCCCTTGAGCGCTGTGAGCGTTATGCGGATGCCTCGGAGTTGTCACGCGTTGTCTGTAGAAGCACAAAACCCCAGCTGTCACGAGACCTGCCATAGCCAAGACCACGCACACCATCATCATCGTGAACCAGGTGCTCTCCATGCCCAGAATAGTAGACGCCTCTGTATCTAACATTCATTGGTAAACTTTTATTATTCGTACTAGAGTTTCGTACGAGCTTTTTTACTCGATAACCGCATTCTTAATTCGCAAATTTTAGTTCGCCTTTTGTGTTTTCATTCTCGAATCAATGCTACGTTCATTTACCTTTACATTTTTTATCCTATTTCCATTATGATTTGTAGTACATGCTTTTAATTTAGACAGGCTTTCGGTTATAATCAATGATTGTTTAGCACTCGGAACATAAATTACTATTACTATACTAACATTATACATAATCGCACAATATTATGCAAATAGTATTATATATGTGTGCAGTAAATAATATTTTAAATCGTATTATCGAATACATGAAAGCAGGTAATGAGTTAAAATTGGAATTTGAATATCTAATAAAATGCTTCCATTAAATTGAAGATAATCAATTATTTTACTTTAAAAAAGTTTTCTCTTATTTAAATAACGATGTAAAGGATTAAAATAACAATTATTATAATTTTATTATTCATACATTACATAAATATGATATTGTAATTATCGATGGATAATTGTGTACGCATTATTAACGTAATGTCCTTTAAAAATATAATAACTTTAATATCGTCCATTTCAAATATTATTGTTATTTAATCACTAAATTTCGAATTTAAAAGGAAGTTAGTCATTGAGGTGAATATTAAGTTTCGATGGTGACATTGAATATTGCTTTTCTAATATTTTAAATATTTTACATTATATTCTGTATATCTTAAATTATGTATTTCATTTTTAGCATATTTAACATTTTTATTGATTAAAAAATTATTTGCTGATATAGTTATGAAAATAAGTTTAATATGATATAAATAAATTTTTTTGTAATTAGCTATATGAAAACCGTGAATTATTAAGCGAGGCCTTTTTTATAAAATTTATATTTGTATTTCTATTGTTATTTCATTGCGTTCAATCTATTAATATATGATAAAATAAATACTGAATAATTTTCATAAATCTTAACTATTAAATTTGATTTTAACATAAATAATATATAAAACATGTTAAAATAGTTATATTAAATTAAAATAAATTTGTAGAATATTCAAAGATTAAAAAATTTTAAAGTTTCAAGAAGATTCGTTATTATTATTTATTACATACGAACAGATTTAATATCATTAAATTTACTAATTATTATATTCAAACAAAAAATAAATATAATAAATACAGAATTATCAAATATTCTTACAATTGAAATATTTAATTAAAATACTAAAATTACTTGACTTTCATTGTTGTATTAATTAATAAAATAATTAATGCTTACCAAGATAAAACTTATCGAGCACTCAAAGTTTATTACTGGTGATACATTTTATCACTATAAAACTACTTATAGGATAATATCAATGATTATAAAATAAATTGCAATAATTGCTTACTACTAACATAAATGTACGTTGTAAAGTTCCACGAGCAGTAATTTTTATTGTATAAGAAACGGAAAGATTAAATGACACTCACTGACACAGGCGGTAGAAGTTGCTTCGTCGGAACCATCTTCACAGTGACTAATGCCATCGCAAACTAGATCTTTGTGTATGCAAAAATCCTTCAGGCTACACCGAAAATCATTGCAAGTGTGTCCTGAAATAAATGTAAATTCAAAATTAATTACACAAACACATTGTATAAGATGATTTATAAAATTTTATGCAATAATCGGTATGAATGGTTGTTTTCATATATTTTATATATAATTCAATCGTATGTTTAAATTAAAAAAGAAATATTTATGCAACCTATATATTTAGGAATATAAAACATATATTTTAGTTTTCTATATGAATTTCGTGTGATACTAAGTAATTTATTAATATTTAATATTTAAACCTAAATGATTATTAAATTTGTGTTAATAATTATTAATTTAGTATATAATTATATTGAATTTAATTATATTTGATTGCATATATCGTAAAATTTAGATTAAAATTATATATAAAAATAAGACCGAATTATCCGATAGATTTTTTCAACTAAATTTCTCAAATTATATACACGTATATAGAAAGAATAACTGTATAAATTTTGGATATCATCCGAATCAACGTTTTATCAATGTAACTTAATTTTATTAAAAAATCAAAAAATAATTATCCAATTATACATATGCATATACATACATATACATACATATATATATATACATATAATTAAAAGTATAATTATAAGTAGATTAAGATTTGAGTTGAGATAATAATGAGAGTAATTACGTAGAATATATACAGCATGAAGATTATACAATCCTGACGTGACACTTAACCAGATTCATAGTAAGAAGTATAAAAAGGCTAAAATACAATTTTATATTTTTAATTCTAAATATAGTAGAAGAATTTTTTATATTTCAATTTTGTATTATTTTTATTTTTCATAAATTATTAAATTATAATTTATAATATAAGAATACAATTTCAACTATGTACTTTTAAATAATATTATAATAAATATCAAAAGTTTCAGTATCATAGAAAAAACAAAAGTTATGAATTGAAATATTTAGTTTCTCATTGTATAACAGAAATGTTCATTAAGGATTAAATTAAAATCCTTTAATACTATTTCTCAAACGATGAAAGTTCATTTTCTGTACATTGAAATTTAAGCAGACGATTAACGAAACATTTTTAATTATTATTATTTATGAATTTTTTAAAATAATAGATGATTCATGAAGATTTTCTTTATAATAAAAAACTAAAATAAATAATAATTAGTTTGTTCTTTAATTAGATTGGATTTATAGTGAAAAAAGAATACACTTGGACATTATAGTTGAAAAAATCAACGGCTTTTATATTTTCTAATGATTTAAAATTATTAAAATTAATTAATTAAAGTTTCTTATAAATAAAATTTTATTTTAAATATGTTACAAAAATTATATTTTTCATGATGTAAAAATTTATGATTATACGTTATTGTATTTATGGATTATATATTGTTATTTTATATCAGTTTTCATCCTTTATTTATACAATAAATAGTAAAAGTAACTGCAATTTTTTATATACTTATTTTCTGTTTTATACTCTAATATGTGTAAATATAATTCTAATAATACATAAATTACAATTATATATAAAAATGATTAGCATATATTTAGTCGTATTGTAATTAAAAAACTTTTAGTTTTTCATATAAGTTACGTAACAGTTAAAATGATATACTTGATATATTTTCGCTTATTAAAAGCTCTAAAGCGAATGTTTAATATAGACTATCATTCTGGCTGAGTTGCCTAGTAAGAGGACTCGAGTTGATGTACCCTCGCTACATTTATGTCTACTACCTATGACCTGAAATATGCGTAAGTGTGAATATAATTACCCTTCTCGCATACGCGAATAATACCCAAACTTAATTATTTGCAATTTCCAAGTTGCACATGTCGCTTCAAAAGATAAACGCGCATTATCCTTTGAATTTGCAGATTGAACACATGTTTTAGCAATTAGAGTATGATGGTTTTTGATACCATGACGTTTTCCATTTCTTTGATTATATAATGTCCAAGTTTTTTATATTTTAAGCCATTAATTATTAAAAATTTAATGTATAAACTATAAAAACTTTTTTAAAATCTAAGTTTTCCATTTTATAAATACGTTTGTGATATTTACATCGTAAACTGTGATATGAATAAAATTTTAATATTTTATAGATAACACGATATAATTTATTAATCTTATGCATTATCATTTAAATTTTTAAAAATCTTTTTTATTAATAATTAACTTTTCAACTGAAATATTCATGATTTTAATTATTATTAAAATTAAAGAAGTACAAAATTAATTCATATCATTTTTTAATTTATTAAAAATATTTTAAATTATTGATCAAATAAAAAATGATTAATATTATACATTATTATACAAGCAAAATAAAAAAATTTATACTGTCCTTAAATTATTATTTTTAGTGATATTTGTTATAAATAGTTCGAAACATTTTAATAATACTACTTTATAAATAACTTTTACGAAGAAATTCTAACGGAATAATATTTTCAAAATAACTAAATTAAAAACTACATCACAAACTATTATGAACTGGTATATTATTAAAAATATTTACAGAAAAGAAAAATATTGTATTAACATGTATAGATTTTATTTTATACGTACAGATAATGTTTAAATAAATATAATATATACTAATATATATCATTACAAAAAATATTATTTATATTTCAATAAGTGTGTAATAAAATATAAAAATAAAATTTGTTTATTAATTAGTCTATTATTTAAAAAAATAAAATAATTTGTGTTTATTTTATAAGAACGTCATTTTTAAACTATTTATATACGTAAATAAGTATTGGTATAACAATCTAAAATTTTTAGTGTAAGCATAATAGAATTTTAGACCTGTGTTTTATTTCTAAAAAGTGACGTATATTTGTATCGTCAAAATTACGATCTACTAAAATTTATTGAAAACAATATATGTTCAACTATACTTGGATGCGAAAACTCGTATACATCTATAAAAGTAAATCATCTAAAATTTAATTCATATTACTTAAATTTTTCGTTATATATTTATTTATGTAATATAAATTTACAAATGTTTAAAAATTATTAGTTTATTATATAATTTAATGCAACATTTTATATTAGAAATTTGTTTAAGCTCAATTAGTTTATCTAATTCTCTGTACAAGTTCTTAAGAAATATTTTAAAATAAAAAAGAAAGATTAATATCTTCAAGATAATATTTTAATAAACTGGTGAATTATTTAAAATACAATAAACTTAAATTTACTATTGATAAATTAATTAAATGACATAGATTAAATTCATTTTACCCATCACCGATTTATCGAAGAGCTATAGAGAATTGATTAATGTTGTTACTATCTTAATTAATTATTATCTAAACAAATAAAATTTTATTAGAATTAATCTAAAGTACAACTAAATGCACTCACAAAAGGTTTAATTGAGATAAGCACTTTGTAATTTCCGATACTTCGATTTATACTATCTATCGATCTATTTTTTTTTTCTTTAAGATAAAGTTTTTATTTCATTTTTAAAATTAGTATACAAAATGTGAATATTTAATAATATATAATATTAATCATAAAATCTTTACACTAAATAAATTTCTAATAAAATTATTTAGAAACATTCTAGTGTTAAAACTACTTCGTTAAGTGCATTCTAGCCCGTTCTCGGATTACGCATTTGAGATATCAACAGATATCTTTGAAAATGAATTTGTAATCAAATACTCTCGAGTCGCTACCTAGGATGAAATAAATGGATTCGTATATCGAAGTTGACGAGAAGTTCAGCAACGACAATTGTACTAGATAAATTAAAAAAAAAAAAGAATAAGAGAGAGGAAGAGGGAGAAAGAGAGAACTTTTGATGTTCTTGAATGAGTAAAAGCTGTAATGTTCGAAATATAAAGGTTTCCGAGCGTTCTATACGAACCGGTAAATTTCGGAGGATGTACATTATACACTGCTCTCGTTTCCTGAGCAACGTTTCATTGAAACTGCGAGGCAGTTTTACCACAGTCAAACTCGCTGGCCTCATTGTTCACTTCTGGCTGTTGCTGCTTTTGCCTTTGCTGCTAAAATATTTCACAGTGCAAAGTAGTTATGTTTACGTGTGCGCGTGAATTTAAATACGACTCCACGTGGATGTACAATATAGACGACTTCGTGCTCGAGCGCGTAAATTTCAAGTGCGCTCGCCTGGGCAGATCGATCCTAGTGTTCGGTGTCTGTTTTCGTTGTTACCGCGCGACATATGGACTTTTCTGTCGACTAAATAATGAATTCTTGCACCAATATTGCTTCTCAATGCGTTGCTAAACGCGCCTTTACGCGAACCTGTTATTTTATGATTCTGCAAACTAATTTTAAACATTTATTTTTTATTTCAAATTCGATCAACGACACAATCGCATAAAAGACTTTCAGTTTTAAAAGACCTTCATATTTTATTCATAAAGTTCATTCCAATATACATTAAATTTTCATTAATAACACAATATTGTATAACGCACTTCTTCCATATTTATCTTAATATTATTATGGTGATAATACCATTTAATCAATGTTTTCGTTTTTAATAATTTATATAATCGTAAAGAAAAATTATTCAAATTGTGAAAATCAAGATTTAAACGTTTTAAACGTACATATTTGGACTTTTGATCGATAAATCGAATTAATCGTTTAGTTCATAATAATGTATTAAAATCATTACGTAATTTCACTATTAACTCAATCACATGTTATTCTACTATCGTATCGAATGTTTATTTAATTAAAATTTTGCGTATGTGTATGCGCAAGTGTATTTAAATATATTTGAAGAGATAATGTCAGATCGAATTATTAATTTATTGTGTAAATACATAATTTTATTAATATTTTAATAATTACAAATAAATTGTTTATTTTAAATATTACCGAAGTATTATTTGAAGAATATCAATGGTAAAAATATTTGATTAAAGTACAGGGTATTTAATAAATATTCTTTTATTAATCATTTTATAAATAAAGATCCAAAAAATCTCACGAGCTTTAAAGAAGAAATTAAACTTTATGAAATGAATTGCTTTCCAGGAAATCATTTGTTGAGTTTATTTGATAACTTGTTAGTAACAAAATTGTGTCAGCTTAAATTGGCTGAATTATTTGTCCTTATTATGGAGTAGTAAGTTGCAAATTGAGTTTGTTTAGAACGACGGACAAAACTCTCCGTTCGTATGTATAAGCGTCGAAGATTCGAGTAATAAATATGATAAATTGATGTACGTTGTATGTTTGAAATTTAAAATTTTATTTTTTAAATACATAAATATCGATAAACATGTATATTGGTATATGAAATATCAAGATATGTAAATATATAAAATATTAAGTGATTATTTCGTAATGGTACCGATGTAAATAAGATTTATAAGGAGTTAAAAATTGCATAAGTAAAATAACTTATAATAAGATGCAAATCTTTTACGATTGATATAAATTAATGTTGTATTTGCAAACACCGATAGAATATCAATATTAAAGTAATGTCAGAGCACTGTGAAATCCATTTGCCAAATTTGAAACTTGATTGTTGTATTTGTATGTCCTAACGGATGTCTTCAAAATACTGGTATTTTAGAGTATTTTTGATTTGCTTACGCGTATAGTGCATGTTTTGATGCTTTTACGTTGAGATTTAGCATACAAATAGAAAATACAATATCATACAACTCTAGCAAAAACATTCACTTATACCAATTTTGCATATAAGGTCTTTTTAAAACGTATACATAAAAATATTCTAGATTAATTTTATATAAATAGTTATTAATTTTTCCTGTATTAAATTTTAATTAAGAAATTTCTTTTTTAATAGAATATTAAATTTCTAGGATATATATATATAAAATATTGTAATCATAAATAATATAATATATATTTATCTTTATCAGTATTTAAAAAATTAAAAGTTTTCGTATTTTATTTAAATATAATAAAATATATCACAATACATCGCATATTAATTTTTATAAACAAAATAAATTCGATGTTCACTTTAATAAATATATGAAGTATTAAAATATTTTTATTCAAATTAACATTTATTTTTAATATTAATAAAATATATAAATTTATTCGTGAAAATTGTGCCTTTGATAATTATTAATTTTTAAACATTAATATAGTTATTATATAGTATACGAGTATCGATGTATGCATTTAAAATAATGAATTCATTCGCTCATAATATGTACTGTTAAAATTTGAAACTATAAATAATTACGTGTAATAATTTTTTTGTTTTTAAACATTATAAACTCATTATTATTTAGAATATAATATCATTTACTTCCATATAAATAATTTTTGATTTTATCTAAATAATTTACAAGATATAATTATATTCGATTCTTCTCATAAACTTATATAACTTTTTTATCAATATTTTTAGAATGTATATAAAAAATTCTAAATAAAAACAATTATATCGTGACATGTAAAAAGTAATTATCACTAAAGAAGAATTTAAGTTTTCTCGCGGTTTAAGAGAAGTCAGTTGGCAATAAGAAAAGAGAATTTCATAAAAAATATAATCACTGAAAAGCTGAAGTGCAATTAACAGCGAATTGGAAATACTAGCCTGCGGCAACGGTTAACCCCTTCTACTCTCGCGAATAATAACGTACAATCAGGCTACACGTTCGTCATAAAAAGAGCTCGTTTTACATTGCGATATTGCTGGCATCGCTCTCCAACTTACCCATTTTCTCGATGTCCATAGAGCGAGCGATTCTCGTATTTTTTTTTATTTAGCGAGTGCCAGAAGTAGATGGAACATCTCGCGTTTATTCGGTCGCTCAAAGAATTTGTACCGACAAAATCTCGCCAACTCCATGTTTTCTCACGGCCGAACGATATGTACAAGTATTTTTAAAATGCACTCCAATTTTAGTTTTTTTACGCTTTTGCTATTATTTTTTTTTTTTAATACCAAAAAATACCGAAACAGTTATTAGTTTAAATTTTTTTTTATTTATTCTTTTTAGTATTCCCTTTCGAGATTTCGAGATATTCTTGACTACAGAATTTTTATTTTTGTAGAATTTTGATTCGATTGAAATTTTTAGAAATTGGCAAATAATTTAGTATTAATTATACAGGAAAAAATTTCTAGAAATAACTCGAACGCTTAATTAACGATACGAGTTTTTATACCGTAAAAAGTTGATTTTGCGATTAAATACGATAGGATTAAAAGATATTTTTCATAATTGGATCGACAATAATTTGTTTCGAAACGAATTTGCACTGGATTTATTTTGAAAGTGCAGTACGTTTTTAAAAATCGATGTGTTTAAATGCACGAGTCTACGCAAACAAAGACAGAGAATCGTTACTTACAAATGCATTCTCATTAGCTTCGTACGGAACGAGTTAAAAACACCGGTTGGTCGTGGAAGCGCGCGAGTAACCTTCAATTTGGCACAAATCCGGAACTCGCTAACCTAACGAGCATTCGGTGTTTTTGCAATTTATGATTTTCCAGCGTTCGATCCAATACCGAGCCGTCGACGTACGCAACTGGTTCCCTTTCTTCGAGCTTACTTCGAGCGGTCGCCTCGCGATGTCTAATTTCTCCGTTCCACGCGAGCCGCGGAATTGTGCAGAGTCGAAAAGGTGTGAGCGTCATTACCCGGGCGCGGCAACTGCTCCCGGTAACGGCTCCCGGTAAAGGCTCCCGGTAAAGGCTCCCGGTAAAGGCTCCCGGTAACGGTACAACGACCGATCAATACGCACTAAAAACGATCGTAAAAATGGGGGAAGGGCTGAAACACGCTCGCGAAAAAGAAGATGCTCCCGGTCGATCGCGTCACACGTGCCTCCGAGACTGCGGTCGTTTACGTATCCACGTTTACGTAGCCGCGTTTACGTAGCCGCGTTTACGTAGCCACCTTTACGTAGCCACCTTTACGTAGCCACCTTTACGTAGCCGCGTTTGCTTTCTCGTTCGAGGCAGCCGGCGTTACTTACGGGCTCTGGTGAAAGCACGATTCGAGTAGACTCTGAGGAATTTCGATGCGGCAGGCGTAACGCGTTTCGTGTTAAATTGAAATGCGCGTCGACAGCGTTCGGCAGCGTAAGTTTAACGCTAAGGAGCATTTTTGTGAAAGAAGCTTCGATATACCGCCAACTTGTAAATGGAAAAAAGGTTTACAAGTGGCCAATAAATCACTACGTCTCGAGGCTTATTTGAATTTCAAATTCAATTAAATATGTAATCTCAAGGATAATGTTAGTCAAACTTGCAAACCGTATTGAAATTTTCTTAAATTTTCTTTTATTTCCGCTATTCGATGATACCATTCATGCTTTTTCAGAAATCAATATCGATTAACTTTCACGATGAAATATTTTCAAGAAATTTCAGTCTTTGCAGCATCTTCGAAAACTCTTAAGCCAATTCAATTATACCAACTATTTTACCAGTAGATAAAAGATCCAATAAGAAAACTTTGCAGTGCTTTAATATCAATACACTTTATTATTAATAAAAAAATTTACTAATTTTCGTTAGATATTTCTTAGCGTATAGAAATTATTTTATCGTAAAACATGAAAACATATTTTATGAAAAATGTAGTTTTATACTTATAAATATCGATAATTTTTATACTTATAATTATCGAAATTTTTAAGAAAAATATTTATTAAAATATATACCGTCTTTGAAAAACTTGAGCAACTATAATTATCGAAAAAATGTTTGTCGAGTATTTTTAAAGAATTCAAATTTTCATATGTGCGTAGATTTATACAAGAAGAGTATCGAATATGGAATAAAATAAAATAAATAATGATTTAAATAAGTACAAAGTTATTTTAAATCGTTTAAAAATAATAATATACACGTTTGAATTGTATTTTTTTTTATAAAAATTAGATAAAGTAAGAGCAATCTTATTTATTTTAAAAATTTTTCAAAAATTTCAATGAAAGAAAATTAATTGTTTCTTTTGTATTTTAAAGCATCGGTTGTATTTATTGCAAAATATTATTAGAAATAATTTATGAATGTTTAGAAATTATAAATATGAACTTAAATAAATCAAATAATAAATTTAGTTTGTAACTTAAAGAAAACTTGGATAACTTCATCCAAACTATCGTTAACATTAAATAAGCTATAAGCTTAGTCTGAGTAAAGAGAACCCAAAGAGGAAAGGTCAGAAGGTTATTCTATCAACGGTTTAATCTCAAAAAGATCAATTAGCTATAGAAATTGCAGTGTCGAACGCGATCCTTTGAAATCAACCGAAGCGTTTCTCTAAAGTTCATCTCAAATGCAGTTTCACGTTAATATTATAGATTTGTATTTTATCATAATACACTATATAATTATGGAACCAATATTTTATTTGAAATTGAGTATTTACATTCCCATTCAAATTTTTTTTACTCGTATGATTTAAGAATTTTTTACGTCCGTTGGATTGTAAGTATGTACACTTGAAAGTGAGAGAGAGACAATGAGAGAGAGAGAGAGAGAGAGAGAGAGAGAGAGTGAGAGGAGTGAGGGAACGATAGATCGAGCAAGAGTAACCGATCGAACAAATGTTTGCAAGGGAAAATCGTGTCTCTGAAGAGGAGGGAGAACGTCTTACTCCTTCCGAGGGTGTCGGGGAATCGTATATGAACTTCGACGAGTAGCGCACGTACAATTAAGAGTGTGGGTGAGCGGGTTATTGTTATTGGTTAACAGTAAAGAGCGTATTGTTAAAGATAATTGCAAGGAGCCATTGCATTTTTTACTTAAACTTTACTCCCCCAATGAATTGAATTTGGTGAATCCCGCAAAACGATTGACTTAAATAATTAGAGTAAAATTAAGTAAACGATGACTTTTTGTACAAGTCATTTGATTATAAAATATAATTGAATTTATTATTTTCTTGTGTAATTGTATAATTGAATATAATTTAAACTATACGAGTCTTATATATTTTAAAAAAGTTCATGAAAATATCTTTAATATTTATTTCTAATATAGTATTCCTGTAGGATATGTTTATCTTTTACAAATTAAAAAAATTCTTTTTATTTTATGTGAATTAAAAATATATTTAAAAACTTCTAATAGTTATTTCAAAGTATATTTATTGGTTATTATATTAATATTTGCGTATTCTTTTAAATATAAGTAAGACTTTAGAAAGAGATTACGTTTGTTCCTAAAAGATTTTTCATTTCCAATATTAAATTAAGAGAAAAATGAAATATAACATTTTAGTAGTTATGTATAATTATTACTAATATTAATATCTCATTATTTATATAGAAATTTTGATTTAAAAATATTATTAATAAATAACTACATTCATTAATTTAAATATTCGTTATAAAATTATTATTATTTATTAACTATTTTAGAAATGTAAGTTCAAAATTTAGAGTAAATAATACTATAAAAATTTAAATATAGCAAAAATATTAAGCAATAAAATATATGAAACTTAAGTTTCGCATTAATATTATATTATTTCAATAATTACTGTCAAAATATTGTAGAAAAATGTTTTGAAATAATTTGAAAAAGATGTAGATAGTATTGAAATATTATAATAAGATTAAAAAAATATAGAAAATTTTGGAAAAATAACCAGATTTTTTATATACATTCTCTTTTATATTTAATTATCACAATTTATAATACTCTATTTAAAGAAGGAATCTAAATTATAATAAATTATATTTTTGTTTATATCATGAAAATATTGTATAAAATTTAACTGAAAAGAATACAAGCTTTCATTAGCTTGATTCGTTTGTTTTTTGAGATTCATTCAGACTACGTTATATTCAACAAGCCAGCAAATGTTGACAAAGATAAATTTCCGTGGTACGATCATTAATGATAAAAGCTCAAGTAGATACATCTGCACAGACTCTTTACTCTTGCTCTCGACGCACGAAACATCTCTTCTCGAATTTCTGTTCCACGTTCATTCTTTCAAAAGAAACAATTAACAGATTTTCAGAGAGTAGTAACATTATTGAATTTTTAATAATTTTATGCATCTTTATATGTTTTGAAAAGAAAACATGGTAATAAATTCGAAAACGATTGAAACGTCGAGAAATATAGAACTGTATAATGGTATACATTTTTTTGATAAGTTGATATATAATAAAGGCATATAGAAAACAAACAATAAGTTCTTTCATGCCTCTAAACAAAGATAGAAAAAATATATAATATATTTAAATATAGATAGTAAATAGTGTATAGAAATACACATAATACATATGCACATACATAATAAACGAAATATTTACTACAAAATCATTTATAATATAAAATTAATAATATAAAATTTTGAAAAAATTGTATAAATGGTTATTTAATATATTAAAACGATTAAATTAAGATAAATGTTAAAATACATTATATTTATTTATTATGCTTTAATTTCATTTAATACTTAATAATAATTTAAGCGTATAGAATTAATTTTTAAAAAGTACAACATAATATATAAAATAAAATAAGAACTAAATTTTTTTCATAATCTGGAATTCATCTTTTACAACATAATGTGCTTCATAATATACTCACAATAGTATAAATAAAGCCTATGAGTTTTAATGGTCATATTTAACATTTTACTTTAGTATTTAAATTCTATTGTTACAGTGTTTCTAAAATACAAGTGTTACATTTTATTGAGTTAATAAGGTTTTTTTTATTAAAATTTATTTCTACATTCATATAAAAGCTAATTTGTAAGATTTATAAACATTATCTATAGTTATTAAGATTTTTCAAGTTTTTTAATTAATATATAATAACGATATAGTATGAGTTATTATTGTATAAAACAAAAACTTATTATTAACAATCTATTAAATTTTTAATAACTATTTCAATTTAAAATATGCTTCCAGTATTAAAATTGAAACAATTTCTAACACGTTCCAACTCTTGACTTATATTATTTCATTTTACATTTTTGTTAGAATTTCTTTAAGTTTGAAATCTCAAAGAATAACTATATAAAATAAAATACATTGATGTTACGTATTGCAAAAATTTTTTATTCTTCAGTTTTATAATTTAATGTAAAGAGATTTCATTAAATTTAATAAAAAATATATTTTCAATTTATTAAATATTTCTACTTTTGATATAATTTACACAATGTATTGTATTTTGTATACTTTGATTTAATATAAAATAATAGAAATTTTTATTAATTTATAAAAAATGAAACATTAAAATTTGTTTCTTTAATATACGAAATATTAAATAATATAAATATCTTCTTGTAGAATTTTGAATTTCAAGAATTAATTTTAGATATATTATCATTTCAAATATTTTATGATAATTTTAATGATCGAAATAAATGTTGAATTCCATGAAATAAATTTCTGTATTGAGAATAATAAATAAGTTATAAAAAAGTGGATACGATAGACGAAAATAAACCGATTTACGTTTTTTAAATTGATCATCGATATTGATATACACATACAAAGTTAGAAACTGAAAACGTGTATTGAAAGTAAAGAGATGTCGCTAAAGACGAAAAGTCAGACATAGATTATTGAGAAAGAGAAAGAAAGAAGCAGAAACAGATAAGGAGCAAAAAATAGAGAGAGAAAGGAGTAAGAAACGGTAAAAGCGCGTCAATGTGGAAGGGGTGGAAGAAACACATAAGAGAATATGTCAAAGAAAAATAGGCCAGTGAGATATGCGAGTAGAGACTACAAGCGAGGAATGAAAAAGTACGAGACGGCGAACAAGGAAGCGAGATTCAAGGAAGGGCGGAAGTACGTGAGTTTAAAGTGAAACGGAACTCGAGCTACGACACATGAATCAATGTTTTCAGGGTATTCTTCTTGTAAATACAAAAAAACACGATAAATCATAGTCAAGTAAAATGGAATTCCACAGATTTCCAAATTCAATTTGAAATTACGTCATTAAATTCGATATCTGTACCATTATTTTTTTTTAAATTAAAATATTCTTTATTTTTTAGGAAAATTTCATAACTAAAATAATAAGGAAATAGACTAATCGAATGAATGTATCATGTGAAAAATGTGTTCGATAAATAGGTGAAGATTATAGATTTTTAATCTTCTAATTTGCCAAAAAGTAGTAATTGTAATATAATAAATGCTTATTCAACGTAAAAAAGTATTTATTATTATTTATAAACTATTTATTAAAAATCTTGATATATATATATATATATAGATATATAAAATTAACGGTAAGAAATAATAAAGAAGCATATTTGAAAAATTAAAATTTGAAAAAAATATCTTTTAATAAAACGAATTGTATTTGAAACCTAAGAAACAATATTTTGTAAAAATTTCAGGCATTAAAAATACAACGTTAGCATCTTTAAACTTATGCGTAAAACTAAAATTCTTTCTGGATTCTAACAATAAGCGAAACGGATTCAACGTGTTACATTGTACAACGAAAACTCGCTACGAACGAATAAAATTCTAAAGTTCAAAGTAAGCTATTTCTCACGTCGAAGATACGTATCGTAAACTGTTTCTCTACTTTGAGATTCTACGAAGACGGTGTACTCCTCGAGATTCTGGTGTTGTCCTTAGAAGTAGGTGAGAAAGCTAGAGAACACGTATTCAGCCAACCAAAAGAATACTTTCGCGTTATTTACGTAATTGAATAAATTCCCAATCTTTTTCCTATTTTACTGTATAATTTAAACTATACGTAGTATATATACATTTGTATTCGCGTCATTATTTATTTGAATTTTTATTTATAATAAGTGATAAAAACATTTATTATTTATACATATTTATCTCATTTTTACGTGATATTATTTTTAATAGATATTTATTTATTTAAATAATTTTATTTACAGCTTAAACTATAATAAAAAATATAACTAAAAAAAGCTGTACGGAAAATATATATTAATAAAATATATATCAATTATAATCAAAATAATAATTTTATAAAATTTCATATCATTTTGTGATTATAGATTTCAATAGAAATTTTATCTTAATATAAATAATGAAATATCGAAAATTTTATTAATATAAAAATCATTATAATTGCATAATAATATTATTATATTATAAAATTAAAAACTATAAATATCATAATAATAAATATTATTTATAACAATTAAATCATAGTATTATAAATTATTATAAATAAATTTAATAAATTAACTATGAATGAGATAAATACGATTTAAATATATTTCGAATTTTATTCTATTTTACGGATAAATTTTTAGAAATTATTATTTTGTTCAATAATTAATCGTTCATATCGTTACTTAGCTGTACATTTTATTGATCTAGAATATACAGTTATTAAATACTCATTTGCTTTATTCTATAAATATTCAAGTTTCAAATCTTTCAATTTATCAAGATTTTTATTCGCAATGTTTTTTCTTTTGCAATTTTCACGATTTACGTTAGCTCCTTTTATGAATAATTTTGTTCAACTTTGCACGTTTTATATTGATTTTTTATAGCAGAGATTTAAATAAATAAATAAATGATTTATTATTTCCTATTAACTGTAGATTATATTTGCACGGTCTCACTTATCTTATGGAATTATTTTATTTACAAAAGACATTTCTGTATTATTCATTCCTGATTTGAATAAGATTCTTACTTAATTCTTATACATTCATACTTCATAAAAAATATTTGAAAGTTTGCTTCTATTTTTTATTATTATTTTCTAAATTTTAGAATTAATTGTTTCTAAATGTTCTATAATCATTATAATTTAAGGAATATATAGCATATAATTAGAAAAAAGAAGCGTGATTATTTTATAATCTATTAATTTTATTATTAAGATGATTCAGTTGTAATTGCAATATATAATTAAATGTCCTTACTTGGATCTTTGACAGCTGTAATAATGAGACGAAATCCATTTGTATCAGTCCCCCAAGCATCTGTAACGTATTTTAATGTAACAAAGTTGGTATGGGTATAAATGGCTCCCACGCTTTGCATTGTATTTCGGCAAGAAAGATCAGCCTGAAATTTGATAAAAATTTGTTGTTAAATATATAGAAAAATACTTTGTTAAATATAATTTGTTATTAAATTATTTATTGAAAAAATTATATATATTAATACAGAAATTACTATTTCAGTATTATTATACGAATATTAATACAGAGAGATATATTTTATATAAAATTATGATAAACGTTATTATCAAAGTAACTCATCTTTTATTTTTAAATATATTTCTTCAATTCTATTTTAATTTTGAAAAATCCATTAGTTACATTTTTAACAATTCTTCTAAATGTATTTTTTATTCTATGACTATATATGATTTTAACTGAATTATAACCTATGTATTTTTTAAGTATGAATGTAATTATAAAATTAATGTAATTTGGTAAAAGATTAAAAGAAATTCCTTTAAGGAAACATAGAAGTAACAATTATAATCTTTACTTGTAAATTTTAAGTAAAATATTAATAGTATCCGAGTTACAAATACTAAAAAATTTATAATAAAATATAGTTTATAAGATTTTCTATTTTTCTGTAATTGTGAACAATTAAAAACCTTTCAGAAAATGAAGTACGGAACGCATTTTGAAATTACAATTAAATTTTTATTTTTAGCTGAATTAAGGAAATAATTTGAAACCTTTTAATCTTTCTTACATATAAAAGTTTTTTCATAACAATATTAGTAAATAAAAATTTTAAGAATTATATATTAAATAAATAAATAAATAAAGAATAATAAATTTATAATTAATTGAAAAATTCTATTTTTAAATGTTTTTATCACAAATATTAGTTTTTTTAAAAAGTTAATTATAATTATATCAATAAATTTTTTAAATTACAAATAGTTGCGTATTAAATTTAATTTTTCAAATAGTTTATTTCTTTTATATAATATATGTGAATAGAGAACAAAAAATATGATAGACAAAATGAATACACTTTTATATATCCTTAATAATTATTTACTTGATTCAAGGCAACGAAAATTAAATTTAAGATGCAATAATATGAATTTATCATTAATATTTCATTCACAATCTAATATATATATTTACATATGTACAAGCATACATGTATTTAAAATGATGTTATAATAGTTTATAGTATTTGATTTTATATCGAGTGATATTTTATTTAATTAGAAAAAAAAATATTTTTAAGAATTCAACGTGCTTTTACACAATTAAAAAAATTTATGGACAATTTACGATGAATTAAATAGGAACTAAAAGTAAATTGGAATCATGAAGTTACTGTATATATATATAAGTAAAATTCGTATGTGAAAAACTCTTTACTAGATTCTTTGTAACTCCGGATTATTCTACATATTTGTCATAAGTTATGTAACAGCTTTATTCGCAGTGTTTGTATCTTGTTTTCTTATTTACTCTTATTGCGGTTGTTTCTCTTTTTTATTATTCGTTATTTTATCTTATACTCTTACTGCAGATTTTTTTTCTTTTTTATGCTTTATATAATACTATTTAGCTGGTAAAATATTGAGTACAGATAGGGAGAAAGAGAGATAGAGAGAGAAACAGAGAGAAACAAAAAGAGTTAATAACTGACTCGTTTTTGTCTCAATTAACATGTACACATGATTCTATTTGCTTGTATGCTTTACAAATAATCCATGCTTAATTATTCACTTGTTTTTAGGAATAATTTGCTTTCTGCATACTCGATCCTCTTAAATTGTATAAATCCAAAAATATAATGATTATACGAACACACAATATAACTCTTATATAATAAGCAATAATAAGCAATGAAAACGTCAAGTAATCGAATAGAGAATTTCTATTATAATCTATTAATAAGAAAATAAATGATTTAAAAACAATGCACATGTATCATGATTTCGATCGTTATAATTAAAAATTTGATGCAACAAAAAAAATTTAATTTAAATCGATCAGCTTTTTAAAATTTAAAATTATATCCCATTAAATATTATATTAAACGCTCGCAGAGTTGCTGTAATTAAGATATTAATTATTAATTAATGTTCCAAGTAGTTATTTATTCTCTTTACAAGGAATAATTTCTGTAATACCCTATACATAAAAATATATTACGAGGATTTAAGGTACAACATCCTAACGAATCCTATCTTTCGCAGCCATATACGACACTAACGTAGCGGTGTAGTATTCTGTGGGAAAGAAAGCCAAAAATCGCTCGTACTACCACAGTGTACATAAAGTAATTTGTCGAGTACGAAAATAAAGCGACGTGCACAATAGAGGCGGAAGCTTTATATTCAAAAGTTGGGTGGAAAAGTAAAATAAAAAATATTCGCTAACAAGTTATATTGCAGTGGCGCGTTTATTGCTGGTCGGTTAAAGGTCGATTCAATCATCGCGACGTCAAGCCACGTAACTATGGAGCTGCACGACCGCTCGGTTCTCGGTTCTCGGTTCTCGGTTCTCGGTTCTGGGTTCTCGGTTCTCGGTTCTCGGCTCTCGGCTCTCGGCTCTCGGCGCTCGGCTCTCCACCGATAAAACGGAAAGATTAATTTTGAATAGCGCGTCTCGAAAAATATGCTACTATCCACTGCATTTACGCTTCGATGACTTTTTCACTACAGGGTTCGCGAGCCATCGTTTGTTTATTTCTTCTCTTACTTTTCTATCGATTGCTTCTGCTAGATCACACCGTCATGCTTCAACGGTTTATTATAATTGGTAGAAATAATGTCTTTCTTCGTGTATTCGAACGAGTTATCACCTATCAAATTCAACAAAACGATCCCAACGAAAACATTCTATAACTTATGCTTTGTCTTATTTATCTTAACTTTACACGTATCAATAGTATTTTATAGTGTTTTATATATAATAAATTAACGCGTTCATTTTTCATTTTACTTTTTAGAATAATATTTACACGATTTACGTTACGCCTTACTCGGTGGTACGTATAACGTAATATTTCGACGAAAGTCGCATAGTATACTTCGTTCTAATATTTGACATTTTGTCTTGCAGTACGATCTTTGTAAATATTTTGGTTATTTATAAATATAGAAACTAAAATATTTTCGTAAATTTTTTTCATCTCTATTTTTATATTTATCTTGCAATATGTAAAAAGTGATAAATAAAGTGCATTTATCGTACTTTATTTTTATTTACACGCGTTACACCATTTTTCTTCAATTTCTACGCTTCCCTCGGTTTCTTCCATTATTCACTAAATTTGTTTTTGCTTTTATTCTAAATAATTATAATAATGACTATATTTAAACATAAAATGATAGAATTGGAAAAATAATAATTTTATTGCACACGAATATAAAAATTACTTTTGAATCTATATACAGTATCATATTATAAAATTTTAAACGTACAGTATTGTTTACATAAAATTATTTTTATCCCTCCAAGTATTCTTAAACTTTCTTATTACGAAAGTTACTAAGCCAAATGTGAAAGATATGAAAAAATAATTTCTATTTACTCTGGAATTATAACTCTTGTTTCTTTTACCTACGTTCTACTTTCACCTATTATTAATTGGTATCGTACGAACCTTTATCGATCCAAATTATTTTTCTTTTACAAGATACAAAAAATATATGCTGTATAATAAACATGTACAAAAATTAATATTTAAACATAATTTCACGTACAAAAAATGTATTTTATGTAAAAAATTTGTCGTGTTTTACCTTGAATTAACGCAAATTACTTTTAAAATATTTAAAAAAATGTTCAATATACGGAATAGTATTTTTAATACGAATTGTTTGAGTACTGCAAAGTAAAAAGTAAACATTTTTCCTTTATCGATAAATTGTTTTACATAAAACTAAGAAACAAGAAACCGTTTGCATTATAATAATCCCTAAGCTTAACGGAAATTATGAATATGCTTAAGCTCTTATAAATATGCTACGCTCGTTAAAAAACAGAAACATTTTTTTAACATTTTTCAAACATTTTTTTTTTTTAAATTCCTGTTTATTTGGACGTTATTTTTTCGCTTGTTTGCAAATAGGTGCAACGTATTTGTACACTCTTACAAACTAAAGAAGGCACCATCGTAACAGAAGTATAAGAAAAAGCGAGGAAAGGAAAACGGAAATAAACAAACACGGTGACTAAAGATATATAGGGGTAAACTGCAAGGGAGAAAGTTCCGCTGGGATAGCAAGAGATTAGATACATCTTTGAAAGCTCGACTACGGGTACGGTATCGGTGTGTTGCTGCTGTGAAAGAGAAGCCCCCGGATTCTCCGGTGCAGGCCTGTCTAATCTGCATTTACATAGCTCCGCGTCGTTGGCGTCGTTGGCGTCGTCGGCGTCATCGGCGTCGTCGGCGTCTTCGGCGTCTTCGGCGTCGTCGGCGTCTTCGGCGTCTTCGGCGTCGTCGGCGTCGTCGACGTTCTAGCCGTCGACGTCCCCGTTCTTGCTATCCCACTTTGCTCCTGCTTGCGTTGTAAATACAGTGGCAGATACACCGCGGGAGGATATCCTTGCTTTGCTCCTTCTCCTTCATCGTTCGGGGGCAACGACAACGATACATTCTCGATCGGGCTCGTGTCGGTGTGCGCGGGTGTCTGTACGTGCGCGAGGGCGATGTGTACACACGCAAGCACGAACAGGTACGGCAGTATTTTAGGAGTCTGGATGCTACGCGAGAACGAATACGTTGGTAATCTAGGATCAAAGAGGAACGAAGGAGCACTTCTCTCTTGTCCAGCGGTCCCAGATAAAGCTTGGGGATTTAGGAAATTAGTCTATACCCGTGAACCCGCGTCCGCTTCCAAAAGGAGGTGGGATTCGAGCGGTGCTGATTTACCGAGACGACATGCGGGATCTATCGGGATCTGTCTATCCTTGCAGTGTTTTGTCTTTTGAAAGACGATGGATTAGAAGAGACAATAGGAAATCTTATGGAAGTACTCGTACGAGAGATTTTTTAAGTATCGTAATACGAATGGACTAAAGATATCCGTATAAGTTAAAAAGTTAGCTAATATTGTGGCACTATTGAGGAAATATTTTTTTCTGATTAATTTTAAAAATGTGCAACGGCGAAAAATATTGCGAAGTTCTATTCGTACTAAATTGACTTTCGATATATTTTTCCAAAGTAAATACTTTTTAATAAGATATTTTTACTGTATTTATTAAATTCGAAGTTTTCTCATTTCACGATAATTTAAAACATTTTAATATCGTACTTTACTGTTTCTTTTACGTTCTGATTAAAATTGACTACTTTATTTAGTTTTAATAAGTAACTATATTTCAATAATTACAAAAAATAAAAAATAAAAGTTACTCGCTGTATAAGAAAGTTGAAAACCGCGTGCTTACAAAAACTACCCAAAGGAGACGTAAATATAGATTTAAAGAAAAAATATACTCTTATGCTTTTACCGTATATTATTGTATCCAAGTAATAAGCATCTATATTATTGAAATTTTTATAGGTATAAAGTAGATAATATATGAAGGATCTAGTATAAACTTCCGTTATTTGAATGCATAATCTAAGTCCTTTAAAAACTTATTCATTTCTAGTTCATCGAGATTCATTAGAACATTAAATACTAGTAATACTACTACTAGTATTATTATATAAATAGTATATTTTTAACATGGGAAAATTCAACAAAGTTATTTTAATTAATGTAACATTTTTTTGTTTTATAAGTACTTATAAAAATAGTTTTAAATTCCTAATATTTATTTGCCATAGCAACATATACATGTAAATGTAGGAATATGAATATTCATATTTTTTAATTTGCTTTATAAACTCGAATGAAATATATTAAAATTTAAGATGAAAAATTAGCAAAATTTAAAAAATGTAGAACTGCTTTCCTATGGATCAAAGCATTATTATATTTTAGTAATTTATTATTATTATTATTATTATTACTATATTAGTATTGTTGTTAATACTCAGTTAGTTTATTTCTTTAGCTCAGAAATTCATCACATTAATGCTAAAGTATAAGTTCTCTATTATTTTCCAAATATGTACAGGTTATTTACTCAAACTTATTTCCATTATATTTAATACACTAATAAAATGAGTCATTAAGTAATTTAGTACATCTAATATAATTTTATTTTTAATATAAACATATGTTTTTAATATAGATATTTTATTTTTAAATTTATTTAATATATTTTCAATTTTTAAACTTCTTATTCATATTACGTATTTTAGTAATCTAAATTTACAAAACTTAATTATATTCATAATTTTGAATATAAATTCGAGAGTCTATTTTTCGTATTACAGCTTAATTAGTGAATAGTCAAGTAATTTATTTTTAATAGTTTAAATTAGTTTTTCTGTATGTTATATACATATATATTTTTATTTTATTGTAATATTCAAAATTTTTACCACTTAATATTTAATATATTTGATTTTTAAAGCATTTATTATTTTTTCGATGAAAGTTTTCGAGTTTTTATATATTTTTATTTTTATTTCTTTACCTAAAGCATAACTTTTTTCATAATTTTTTAACTTAACTATAAAAGAAATGTAATATTGTTTTATTTTATTATAACTATTTTAAAGTTCTTATGTGTTATTTCATACTCGAACTCTAAGTTTACTAAATTATTATAAAATTATGATAATTAAACTAATAAACAAACAATACTAATAAAATTTATTCTTGGTACATTTTTATTCTTTTACTTTATAAAAAGTTCATGCGTTGTTTATCAATGTATATTTTATCAATAATTTTTATATTTAGATGATTATTAAAAAAAATTAATTTTATTTATATAAAAAGTTTTACTGATAAATTTTAAATATTATTTTTTAATGAACATGTCTATTCTCTTTAAAAGTTAGTATTTTTTTGAAAAATATTTTATTTATTTCACAAACAATTATAAATATGAAGAAATTTTTATTCAATTGTATCTAATTAATTCAATTTCCAACAACTATTTCACAATATTTTTCAAATATTTTATTTTTCACTAACTCATTCGCTAACAGATATAAATTTGTTAAAAATATAATAATTTAAAAAGTACTGTTCAGGTACATTTAAAGTTTTCAAAAAAGAATATATTCTTAAATTTTTAATATTGATTATGTAATAATACCTTCATAAATATTTAAAAATTATCATCTAACTTTTGTAGCAATTTTTTAAATTCGTGAAACCTGGCTTTTTTTTAATGCCAGTTCACTTGACTAGCGAATTGTTAAGAGAAGGTCGATGTCCGGAACTTCGTACGTACTACACACGCTTTCTCGCTAGTCAGGGATGAATCAGCCCTTAACACAAATCGATATAACTCCCTCGACGTCGTCCTTTCTTGCCGCGAACCAACGACACAATTCATTCTCGGGTAAGCATAGTTTTATCGCTCTAAGTGCCACAACAATTTTAATCGCCGTACGCGATCGACGAATTATGATTATTTCCTCAATCCTAAATTTGCTTTCGATATCTTTTTTTGTTTCTCTACGCGCGCGATTCATTGAAATTTTATAAATTAACATTCAACGCTCGAAATCGAAAACTAATTTTCTATCCGTACTCGTTAAATTCTAATCATACGAGAGCGAGTGAGACCAATTTACCTTCGGAATCAAGAATATGAAGGAAAATATTCAGTTTTTTCAATTTATCTATATTCGTACAAGAATAGTTCAATTTTTATGCATCAATATAGTTACAGCTGTGTCTTCGAATCACAAAGTTATTTTAAAAATTTCTAGAAATTTTTTTTTTAGTTTTAATGAAAACTTATTAATCATAATATATTTAATTAATTGTATTAATGTTTTATTATTTATTATTATCATAAATTTAAAAAATACGATGTAATTACATTCATTAAAAAACCTACTTATCGTGTATTTAAAAATCAATTTTAAAATTGAAAAACTTTTAATCTTTTAATAAAAAAATTTTACAACGAAAAAAAATAAAAACTTTATAAATAATTTAATTTTCTTGTTTAATTTGAGTACATATTGTTTAATAAATGTATTTCGATTATTAATTTTTTAAAATGAATATTATTAAATTGTTTACTAAATACGTCATTTGAAAAAAAATGATATAACTTATAAATACATCCCATATTTGAGATTTCAATTACTGTCAATTTAGCAAAAGCGATATGTAATAAGTATGTATGGAAAGAAATTATTATCTATTGAATATATTAATAATTTTAATATATGTTCTATATTATATTTGTGTAATTCTCTTTTATCCATTGAACAGTGTTCTATATAATATAATATATAATTTTATTACATATAATATTTTCACATTAAATATTAATACATTTAAGAATTTTAACAAAAATATTTATTTTAATAATAAAAAACTATTGATTTATCTTATTTAATTTTAATACAAATTTTTTTATGCTTTTATAAACGCGAATTAAATTAAAGGTATTAGTAATATAAATACACTTTTTTATAATTCACAATAATTTTTCTAGCAAATTAGCGTTTGAGTAAAAATATATTTCTATATATTAATTTTAATAAATTTATTTTTAGTATCTATTATTCTTTAATTAGTAAATATTTTAAGTCAGAAAAGTATATATAGGCTATGTGTATGTAATTGATTTTATATAACGAGTTTAATAATTAACAAAACTTATATAATAAGTTAGAGAAAAATATGGATTAATAAAAATTAGTCGGTATATCTTTGCATAATTAAGAAAAACTCTTGGAATACACAAAACATTAATTTTCAATGGAACGATTCAATATTACAACTCAATGATAAAATTAATTCATTTCACGTAAACACTTTTTATTTCCTCACTTTTTTCTTTTGTTTTTAGTAAAGTTTGTTCCTTCAGTGAAGTTTCATTTTGCATTATTTAAATTAATTTAAATAAATTAAGAAGTTCGCGAATCTTGGTAAAAATGTACATATATCTTAAGTTACAAGAAAAAAAAATTTTCCTACAACTTTATAGTCAATTTTTTTTATAACCATATATTCATCCTATCTATTCTTGTAGATGTTCCAAAATTTTTTTTATTAATTTCAAAAATGTTTCTTTGTAATTTTCATAGTCTATCTTTATAAATAGCTTTAATATAACATAATTATTATAAATTTTTATTTTTTAAAATATACGATGAAAAGATTTAAATTTCAAAAAAAGTTTTTAGAATAAACATCAAACTTTAATATAAAATAATGTTCGTCGAATATTATAATAATTATAAAACTTTCAAATTTGAAGTGTATTTTAATTTGACGAAATTAAAAAATATTTTACATAATACATTCCTTCTAATTTTTCGTTTTTAATAAAATTATTCATTTCATGTACATCTTTTATATTCTGCAGGAATTCTTTAATTATCATTTATTATAATTTATTATATATTTAACTTATGTTGAAATTATTTTAATTTCTAATTTATTAAATAAAACTAAATAATTCACTATATTTCTATTTTAGTCTTAATATTGAATTATAATTCAATTATAATTGTAAATAACTTAAATTAATTGTAATAATGTACCTTTTCTTTAAATTATTAAAGTATTTAATCTAATAATAAATGTTGTTAATTTTCAGTTTAGTTTTAAGTAAGTATATCCACACTTTTAATTTATTATTTAGTTTGTGGAAATATAAAGAATAAATTATTAGATACGTAAAATGAATCTATGTAATATATTATACTATAATGTATATATATAACGTGTTCATAATATTCACTTGTAAAGATTATAAAATAAGCTTTTTGCATATAGAAAATATTTAAAAATATTAATAATTATGAGATGAATATAATATAAAGTGAACTTATACAAATTTTTATTATTTAACAATCTATTATTGAATAATTTTGAGTACATAGAAAAATTAGTATATTTTTTATAGCGTTAATATTAAGATATTATTGAAAGTTAAAAAACATCTATTTGCGATTCACACTTTTTATCTTATGTTAATCAAATAATTAAAAAATTTCCAATAAAATCATTTATAATACATAATTTTTAATTAAAGGCTGTTCATTTTTTGGAAACTGAAGATGCAAAAAAAAGTTTTTAATTGTATTAGCTAAAAGATAAAAATTATTTAAAATAACAAATTGTAATCTGTGATATTGTTGATATTTTAGTTATAATAAATTTTTATAAAAATATAAAAATAAAAATTATGCGACACTTACAGAATACAATTTTCGATATTTACAAAATAGTTATCGATAAGTTTATATTATTGTAACAATTCTGAAATTTGGAATAATGTAAACATATACTATATATTTTCAGATCTGGATATTAATTTGAAGATTTATTTTTTCTTAGTACTTGCGTTTAACTAAAATTCCAATTTTAAAAGTTAGGAAGAATATTTATCGGCATCAGTTTATTCGAATAATATAAAAATAAAAGGTAAATTATATGCAAGGAAAAATAATAGTTACTAAGTTTTTAGAGTCACTTCGTATTTTAGAACAATATAGGTAAGTATGTACCGATAAACGTACCGTTTTCCAGTGAAAAAGTACACAGGTGCATACGAATACATACGCGAGCAGAAAATAGCTAAAACAGACTTTTATGTAAGTTTCGTAGAAAAACTTAAAAGTTTTAGACGTGCACAAATACCTCGGAAAAAATGATTTAACTTTCATTCTAATTGTATTTTAGATGGAAGCGTTTTGTCAATTTTGACGTCGTCGTCTTTTTGGTCTCGCACATGCTTCGACTAATCTAGGGATGTAGATAGCGAGAGGATGAATAAATAAATGAGTAATTGCGAGAGAAGGGAGTGAATCCAAGGTTCAATCTGAGTGCAAAGCATCAGGGGAATTTGCAAATTAGTCTTCTTGGTGGTTTATGCGCGTTGGGTGCCTTCTTGCGTGAATTATACGAGCTCGAGGTCGGGAGTAGACTATTGTTTTATTTGCCATCGAAGTGATGCATGTGCGTGGATGATGTCGAGCCTCGCTTGTGTTCGGTGCAGCGGGCGCATAATATTATTCCCGTAGGAGATAAACAGAATGTCGGTGTCCGTTGGCAGTGGATTGCGCGTTCAGCGCTCGTCGAGGATAGCTTTCTTGCATTGTATGGAACTGTATGCTCCTAACTTTTTGCAATGGACGCAAAATGGAGATTCGAGAAGGTGCACAGCTGGAGCTATGCTCAGCGGTCCGACTGCTTTTTCGAAGAAGAAGAAGAAGACGTCAAGGCCTACTGGATTATTCGCTCAAGTTTTCACAAGGATAATCCAAAAATGATAGAAGTAGAATTATTGTAGTTTCAGATAATTTTCATTCCGAGTCAAAATGAAATCCATATCTTACCACTCCAATTTTGGCTAATATTTTTTCATGGCTTTCGGTCCAGTGTAATATATGTTCAATAAAATAATAAAATTAAATTATAATACGATAAATCTTTCGATACTTTTTATATTCGGTTTTCAATTTCCCTCTCGATGTATGTAAAGTGCGTAAAAAGTATGCATTTCTATGTATATTCAACTTCATAATACAGAAAAGTTTAAATAAATACGCAGTCGAAGTTTTAATGTCTTTGCCTCTGAAACATTTTCTTTTTCTTTTCGAATACCGAGAATATATAAAACCATTAAAAATTAAAATTTGAAAATTATCGTATTATAAATGAATATTTTAATTGTATCGATCATCTAGCCTTTTTTAATATCTGTAAAATAATTATTCTTTTGTAGATATATCGGGAATATATACGCAAACTCATACAGAAATATTCGAGTCGACCAATTTATCCCAATTACAACGTACACTGGATAACAATAGATAATCAACGTGTCAATTTGTATATTTTCAATCGCTGTTTTATGCGCATACAGAAAAACTTTTCGATCGTACGACTATTTTTTCTATATTCGATACCTCGCAAATATCAAAATTTTCTCCTTGTACTACGTAATAATATATAATTGATACACTATTTGTACTCGTGTAGATTATGTTTACTAAATCGAAAAAAATGATAAATTTCTGTATTTAACGGTAGAATAATTATAATTATTCATGAAAATTTATACTAAAAATAATAAATCACAGTACGATAAATTTTTGTGATTTTCTAACCCAATCAGTGCTGATAAATAATAATGATTATGTAAATAATGTAGGCCTAGAAGAGAGAGAGAGAGAGAGTGAGCGATCGAGGATACGAGATCGACCGCACCCGACCGAGTATTTGTGGGGAGTGTCTTCCCTGGAGAGTGTCGGAATATTGGGTGTATGCTTGCGGGTAGAAGGTAGGGGTGAACCTGCAGTAAATAAAGGACCCTATTTAAAACGATTTTTCCGTGTTTTATTTTTTGAAACTTCGGTTTAACGATAATCTTAATATACGTACATTTGTAAAAAACTGTGATGTATGTAATTCGTTAAAATAAAAAGTTGTTAATTTAGTTGGATAAGACTTAAAGAATACAATAAGACTATCGTTGAAAAATTACTTCTTAGTTATTAAAGTTATACAATAAAAATATTTATATATAGAATTATTTGTATTTCATTTAAATTTACAAAATTTTAAAATATCACTTTTTTACACTATACCTTTAGTATACAAATACATTTTGAATAAATTTTTTTATTTTCACTTTAATTCATTAATATTTTGAAAATTTACAAAAATTAGTACTTGATCACAAATATGTAACTTTATTACCAATGTATTTATTATAACATATATTTGTAGTTACCGTAATCATCAAATTATTTTTGAATACCTATTAATGTAAATTAATTTAAAAGAACTAAGAAAAATTAATAATAATGAAAAATTAACTAATAAAAAAAGACAAAATTGTAGTGTATGGCTAGAAAACTTGAATAAATGAATTGTTTGTTTTTAAAAGAACTTTATTAAAAGAAGGAAATTTTATTCTTGTCGTAGGACTAAGACAGTGCGATAGAAATAATGATAAAGCAAAAAAACGAGAATAAATATTGTTTGAAACAAATAACGCTTAATCTAAACCTAGGAAAAGAATAATTAGTCGGTGTCTTTGTCTGTCTTCGTCTTTCACTCATCTCTACCGAGCAAACTCAACCAACTCTGCGGGGCGAAACATTCGCGAGCCCTTACGCTTTCATATTCCACGAAGCGTGTAATTAGTCGGATATAGACTCCATGACTATCTCTCTATCTCTTTTTATCTCTTTCTCTCGGAGATTCGCTCGCTATTTCTCTTCGCGTACTCCACGCACAAATTGCGGAACTGTCCTGACGAATGGATCCTCGAGATGGGATCCAGTGCCTCCAGCTGAATCTTTACTGGCTCTTCTCCGAGCGCAGCGGGGCGACGCCGAAAACTTTCTTATTCGAGCGATATTGCGATGCCGAGGAACGCGGTGTGACTGCGGTAACCGGAAAACCAAATAGCGGATGAGGGAGTCAACGACATCGGGAAAGCGTAATTACCGTGAGCGTTCCGCTTCCACACACGTGCGTGGATTTATATGATTCGGTAAAGAAGTAGTAGCTGTTGTTCCATCGGTGAGCGAACAATTTGAAATATAGGTTTTCCGATAGGTGCAAGTTCAAAAGTCGAAGGGCGAATCGAACGTCGAATGCCGTCGAGTTTAGATTAGTTTAGACAATATATCGATATCTGTTTTTAAAATTAAACTTTATTGAATTTTATTTTACAATATTTCACTCAATATGAAAGCTTATAAAATTATGAAATTTAAAAATATTAAAGTTAGGAATTCCACGGTAAATTTTACAACTATAAATTCGACAATTTTAAACTTAGGTTTTTCTTATTTTCCAAAATGACATTTTTGATAAATAAATTTAAATATTACTATTGCTGATATTAAAATATGATAAATGTATAATTTTCCAAATATATTCTATAATTTTCAAATATATTCACCCGTACAAATTTAATTAAAATAAATTTAGTAGAATCGTGATATAACCATAGTCGTAACTTATATTTCATTTTAACATTGTATAAAATTAATAGCGAAAGAGCTTTGGAAGTTTATTCGTACCAAATATGCTTTTGCATTGTTTAGAAATATTATAAACGTTTTTTATAACTCGATCAGATGTGACAAATGTATCGACGAAACGATATTTTTAAAAATAATTTTCATACGTATATTCTACGTTTATTTTTTCGAGTCTTCCTTATATCATAATTGTAGAGCTAAATTAAACGCTTGTACTATACGACATACGTAACAATAACAATATTTTTCAAATTATTACTTTGTTCGCCTTATAAAATAATTTACATAACTTTAAGGGAAATAATAATAAATATCGATTGAATATTTTGTTAAATATTTAAAGAAAATTATTAAGTAATGTAAAATCGATTCATTTTAACTTCCTAATCAAATGTAGATAAAATTCTTTTGACTAAAAAATAGTTCGAAAATAATTAAAATTAATATCAAATGAATTATCGGTTATTGAAAATCGATTTCAAAATCAATACACGAGGTGATAAATTTTCATATTTTAAATTGAATGCGAAGTATTATATTGTATTATATTATATTGTGTCACGTATTACCAATGTTATGTCATTTACCAAGATTATAAAGGAGAAGAATATTGTAGAACGGCTGACTGATTATCATTACTCTTTAAAATATGACATGCACTGGCTGGTAACTATATAACCTTTCTCTTAACTTGAGCTATTAGCAAAGTCTTGAAAGCAGCTAAATACCTTTTCCCTTCGGTGCAACTCCAACTAATACAATGCATCACTCGCATGCCAATAAGAGTCAGACCACAATCGACTCAGCTTAAAACTCCACAGCACTTGGCAACATCGTACAAGGGCAAACACGCTAGGGAGAGAAACGAAAGCCTTTACTACAACTTGGCCATGTCGACAATCACCACAGCAAGCTTCCACTCGAGTTTCGTATTATGGCCAAGGTGGCCAAGGAGTACAGCCAGGAGTACGGCCAGGAGTACGGCCAGGAGTACGGCCAGGAGTATTTGAGGTAGCAAAAGTTGTTGCACTTAGTTTGCATAGAGCATACGAGCTCTTTCAACTAATAAAAGTTTCTTCCAATATGAAAAATTTTTCATTTTATAGCGTTATTTTCAATGTGATCGATAAAGATCCGTCACCGATCAAATTTCATCGCCCGATACAGTTCTTTTCTAAATATTCATCTCAATATTCATCTCAATATTCATCTCAATATTCATCTCAATAGCGACGATTACTTTCAATTGTATAAAAGCATAGTCATTTATATTTATTGATCATTCACGATCTTTTGTAATTTTTACTATTTTTAAATTAAGTAGTGCAATTAATACTTTGTTTTAATACCAGCTTATAACACGCATTCTGAATTTTTATAAAATTATATTTATATAAATTTTAAACGATATATTTAATAAAGTGGATCGATAACGAATATAATTCTATTGTAACTTTAAAACATAATGAATCTTATATTAAAACATAATCAATCTCCAACAATGAGTTAAATAAATAATGAAAAAAGTATTTTATCTATCGATTATTTAATCAATAAAATGACGCAAAAGAAAAATCATTTGAGTTTAGCTAATTAATAATTTTTACGTACAAATACAGGCAAATATAAATTAAAATAATTAATATGCTTATTTTTCATCCAATATATGTATATAATAAAATTTCAAATTAGATACGAAAAAAATCAAAATTTCTTCATATAAATTATAAATATAATCAAGATAATATTATAAAAAGCTTAGATTGACTCTTCGAATACAGTTTTAAAAGTTTATAATTATTTTAATATCTTAAAATATATGCTGATATTATGAATACTTCATTACCGCTAACTAATTATTAAGCTATTGATTTACTAATTGGTTTTCTATCGTTTAATTAATTTGTAATAACATCAATTACTGCTGAATAAATCCGAGTTTAAAATTATTATTAATTAATTTTAAATTTTAGATGATCATCGAGAAAATTTAACAAGGAAAGAAAACTTCATCTCATAATTTTGCGTATAAAGTAGCCTAAGCGATAATAATACGCTTTAAGGCTATAGGCAAAGATCTTTATTAAGAAACGTCAGAACCACGTATTTCGAACGAGTTCGTACTTATAGTTTCCTTCTTTTTTTCTTCTTGGTTTTTTAGTCCGTCTTTATTCAATCTTTTCTTTTATATTCCTTATTCGTAATAGACTTTTTTTAAACTAATGAAACAAGATATGCGCTTATCAGACTGGAAATTCGCTACTTGCCTTCTTAAGTCAGTAGCCAGTTTATTTTACTTTTGCATAAGAATGATACTACTTCAAGAATCTCTATTTCCTCAAAAATATAGAAATGAACCGGAACTTTCCCATGAAAACAATTTTTGGGAATAAGTGATACAGATTTTAATAATTTTACATTCAAATAATTTTTATCCAATTGAGATTATATTTTTAATGCAATAAAATATTATAAAAAGTAAAGACTGCTTAGAATTTAATAATTCTTAATATCAATTATATGTAAAAATTCAAAAGATTATTTTTGTATAAACTTACAACAAGTACAAAAATTGATATATAAAAAATTTATACAAATATTATTACGTATGAAAATAGCCGAGTTCGTTATCGTAACGATCCAAGGAACAGATTTACTTTAGATCACGCGTGAAGACAGGAAACATATTATAATAATATAATAAAATAGGAATGTAAAATAAAATGTAAGAGATCGTTAAAGAGAAATAGAAAGAGTCGGCAAACGATAGTATAACTACGTGTATCGTGACTCCTCGCATTACTCGACGACTCGTTGCGCGCGATCATTCTAATTCTAAGCGCTTGCGGTGGTGTAATGGCCCCGATTAATTTAGTTTAATGCTGTTTTCCGATGAGTCGTCCGGATAAATTTCTAGTAGAGTAGATCCGCGAAGAGCCTCAAATGCCTTATTGTCTCGCTATTCCGTGTGGAGTTGGAATGTCCACCGGTAAGATAATGCACCGGTAAGGAGTTTCGAACGATCCTCTTTAACCGATCGACCTGTAACAGTCGTCCCGTTTTTGAGCTTATCAACCCGTATTTTCATCTTTGGTTACAAGCCGTATCGCGATTTTCCTGTATCCGAATTCCTTGATGTTTCGTGTGTCGTGCTAATCTGTTATCCCATTGATCCGCACTACTAACCTCTTTATTGATTAACGTCGTCAGAATTGCTCTTATTTCTAGTATTAGTACCGAATTTCGCATCGCAATATCGAGAATCCGCGAGATGAAACTGTGCAATATATGTAATAATATTCAATATTTGATATAAAAGCCAATGCTTTAAAAATATTTTTTTTTATTTCATATAAAACATTCAATATTCGATATTATCTATTTATACAATATTTATATATAATCTCTATTTATAATCTTTATTATTTGAAATTATTTTCTGTGTAAAATTTCTTATAATTAGAATATAAGTTTATAGTACTAATATTTTTAGTATTAAATAAAAAATCTAATACATGAGTATTCCATATTATAAAATGATAATTAGTTTCTTTTTAATATTCGATACAATAATTTATTATTACAATTATTAATTATGCTTAACTACACATTTAATTGTACGTATAATAATTATCAATATTATATACATTTTTTTAATTATCAAAATTTGAAAAAATAAACAGTTTAATTTTTTAATTTGTGAAAAATTAAAAATTTGTTTTAATATAATTTAAATGTTTAAATGACTATTTTATGTATTAAAATATGAATAGCATTAGCATACATATTAATAATTATGCTAGAATTTAAATATTTTAAAATCCTTAATTGGATATAATTGCTTATGTGATTGGAAAAATATCATTCGAGTAAAATTTATACATTATTTTTATTATCCAAAGATTTTATACGAACTTCGTTTCTGATTAATTTAATAATGGTTACTTTATGTAATTTTATTTATAATTTATTTACCTATTGATTTTTATGACCTGCTTACCAAAATCTGCAATAGCTTTTTTTTTACTATATTTTTTACGAATAATTATTTAATTTTATACTTTTATACTATTTTCAAAAATTTATGCTTTATTTATATATAGTTTAAATTATTGTATTGAATTTTATGATTTGTTTAACTTAATTTTATTCAACATTTTTTTTAAAAATTAAAAAATAAATATTTAAAATTTCTTTTAATACTAAATATAAAATTGAATTGTAAGATGTATTATCAGGATTTTAAATTTAGATATATTTATATATAATTAGAAAATTTATAATTTAGTAATTTGGATACAATTTTTATTATGATTACTAGTCAAAAATGTATTACAAAAATTTGTATTAAATTAATTTATTTTCATGAATTTTCGTATTATACTAATAATGTGGTTAAAAAATATAACTAAAATGTAGTGAAATAATATTTTATTTAATTAAAATAGTTTAAAATAGTCTTATGTATCAATCATTCTATAATTACAACAGTAACTGTAGTCAAAATAAAATTGGAATGTATAATGAACGATTGAATACATAACATTTCAATTAGGATATCAATTTATGTTATCCTTGTTTTATTCAATATAAATATCGAATGATTATTGTTCAATGACAAATATTAGTTACAATATAATTTATCTTCATTACCAATGCATAAATTTCAAATAAATACAAGAACAGCTTGAGTTTAGTTCAAATTGATACAAAAGTAGCAAAACTACAATTTTAATAGTTTACGTAAGAATATTATTTAATTAATTTGGCGTTGCGCAAGTATATAAGAATAACGGTTACTTTTGACTAATTTAAAAAAAGAGTGAGTTCTATACGATTTAGAAGCATCGCTGAAATGTATTTAAAATTCAGTTGCATTAAATCATATAAATCACAATGTATGTTAATAAATGTACGGTATGACTATATCTGTATTTATTGCATTAAGAATTACAAACCATTACAATTCACGCAATTGATAATATTATTTACGAGTTGTAAACTTGAAATTGTTAAATTTCACATGATAACGAGTACAAGAAAATAGTCGAAATAAAAGCAAGAGTGAGTGGATGATGAAGAAAAAGAATAAGAAGAAAAAGCTTACAGAAGTTATAAAATCAGACGTACACAGTACTCAAAGCACCTCAAGGGTTAACTACGTCAGCCGGTGGAAGGAAGGATGGTATAAGATGGCGACGGTTATTTGAATAGAAAAAAAGAATTCGCAGCAATAAAGGCAAGCTTAACGGGCCATTACGTGAACCATAAAAAAGATTAAAGTTAACCCAACATTATGCAAAACTTGCCTTCTCGGTCTCACAACAATATATATTGCTCTTTCGCTCTTCTTGACTCTTGGCGGATCTTTCTCATGTTCATGCATCGTCGTTGTTGTAATAATTTTCTACCGTGTTTACGTATACTTTTTTCTTTTGTCTCTTCTTTTGTTTGTCCCTCGTGCTTTCCCTTACGCATGTATGCTTTTTTTATTTTACGTGGCTGAAACGGTAACCAACTAGTGTAATTTGCCTCCAAGAAATACAAAACATCTCTTGCGGATCAAGTTAATAAGAGAAATGGTCTTTTTATGAGTTGGAACTTTATTTTTCAGAGAAAATCTTAAAGTACGCTCAAGAAATTATTGTTGTACTCGCGAGATGTAAAATTCATATTTTAGCGAGAAAAATATATTTCGTATAATATATCAGATCATGGTTTAGATAATAATAGGAAGCCGATACAAGTTTTTAGTAAGTAAAAAGATTTTTACTCGAATAAAAATTATTTATTAAAAATTAATTATAGAAAAACTTTTCAAAAAAGAATATCTTATTCTCAGTCTAATGATAAATTCAGTAATTATACAGTAACAATTTATTTTTATCTTAGATATGCGATAAATGTTATTTATTTTAACAGAAATGTTATATCGAAACGTCTTTGTTTTAAAATATCTTTTGGGCGTTTTTTAAATTTCACCTAAATACATTTCGGATATAAATTTCAATTCATTTGTTATACCTACATTCAATTTTATATCGATCGATTAATTTTTATAAAAATTAATTTTTATAAGTTTGCTGTAAAAATGATGTAATTTAAAACATTAAGAATAAGAAACTTTGAAGGATTAATACTACGAGAATGGTACACTTTAATCTTCTACTTATGGGTATAATTCTGTATTTTAATATTAAAATCAAGTTCTGCCTTAAAAAACTGGCTAATAATTACATTAGATACAAGTTTCTTATTTATATTTTATTATATGCAAAATTACGTTCACAAATAAATTTCTATATAATTTTATCATTTATTAAGTACAGATACGCTGTTGTATCCAATAATAAAATATAACTGTAAAAAGTTGAACATTAAAACTATCATTATTTATAATTAGTAATCCAGACTGAAATCGAATGTGATTTATCCGATTTAATATAATAGAAAAATTATTTGTATTATTGTATTAATTTGAAAAAATTAGGCTCTTAACCGAAAAAAATATCAAAAGTGCACAATCAATGCAACTTTAAAAATATCCGAGGCGCGGTACGAACGAAAAAATATCTCCTTTATTTTCTGAAAAAATCCTTTGTCTTAAGTTATTACATCATCTTAGTATTCCGCAGAGGACGACACAACATTTTCCCAGGAGAAAAGTTTGATACTCAAAAGAAAGAATGCCGAAGGGGAAGCATCTTACGATGGATCGAAGGGAGAAGGTATGAAAAAAAAAGGTGGAAAAGGTAACATCAATGGCGAGCAAAGCCACGAAGAAACGATACTTGATTAATGGTGCAAGTTTTCACCACCCATCTCCTCCCTATTTTATCGGTACGTACACGGATGCTCTAGGCCTGCACAGAATTTATAATATCCCACGAGAATGCATTAAGATTCAACCTCGCGGTTCGACGTGTAACCCATTCGTTTTAGACGACACGACGCACAGACCACTTAGCAGTTTTCTGCAAGTACGGAGGTATTATAGACTTATAATCGCTAAAAAAAATTGACTGATTTCATAGTAGAACCCAATTAAAAATATTAAGGTGATAAATGCTGGACGAGATATTCTGAATACTGATACGTGTCTGGCAAAAAGTAAACTCAAATTTAAAAATTCTTTTCGTTTTATAACAGAGCTTTCTTATTTTATAAATACTTTCATATAATAAGTATCAGTCCAATTATATATTTATTAAATTTTAATTAAAAATTATTAGCTTAAAATTTTTTAAACAAACGTATAAATTTAATAGTCTGGATTAAATTTAATTTTTCATTTATAGCGAGTAACTAGAATATCTGGAAGAACGTATGCTTTATTTACACTTATTCTTTGCTTAATGTGCAACTAAATCCAATATTAGCTTCAATATTGTAGGTAATGGAATTTTCTTCTTAATTATAAATGATTAGATTCTGATTTTTTATACCTGATAATAATTCATTAAATTTAAAAGAATAAAATCATAAATTTATTAAACTGTATAATTTTTTTTTCATCTGTTTTCTCGAAATTTTAAATCAAGAATTTTTATCATTTTTCATATATATTATATACATTATAGTTAGTGATATTTTTCACAAAAAATTCTTAGTTATAACTTTTACAAATGTATGCAAAATATCTCTTTTTTGACTACTAAATTTTTTTTATTAATAGAAAGAAAATAATAAATTGTTACAAATGATAAGTAATTTTAGGTTGATTCCAATCTATGGAATATTAATATTTAAAACTAAGAAAATTTCCTTAAATATGTATACAATAAACTTATCAGATTTGTAAATTAAAAACGCTATATGTTTATTTTTAAAGTAAATTGTACAAATTTTATTAGATTGATCTCTTAAAAGAAATATTATGGTAAAAGTTCTTAAAAATGACTAAATTCTTAATAAAAAAAATATTGTCTATGAAAAAAGTTATATAAAAATTTAATATTTTAGCTCTATAATTATAATATGTTAAAATATAAAATCGTTGCAACTGACCTTGAAATTACCAACAGAGTGAGCTCCATCGTAAATGTAAAGGTGATCGTTGCAGTCTAATTGCAATCTATCAAATTTTAGCATAAATCGCTGAACTATACTGTATGTTTGAAAAGTAACAGCGCAATCGAGATTTCTTTCGTTTTGTGAAGTAATAACAGCTCCGTCAATCTTCCAGTACAAATCCCGCATGAATTGAGTTTTGCAGAGATTGCTCATCAAATCTGAAATACAAATTTGAAAAAACAAATTTTAAAATACAAATTTAAAATGAAGATTATTAATGGGATTGACCAACGATGTCAGTCCAGTCAATTTTTTTGGTTTATTTATTTACATTAGAATTAAATTTAAAAAAGTATCAAAGGTCTATATAAATATTTTTACCGTATTTATAATAATAGATAAAAAAGGAATGTATAAAATAATATATATTTCAGAACTAACTTGTAATTATTAATCAATAATTAACGTGCATCCAAAAGTTCTATAAAGTTACATATTAAATTATTTTGTTGAACATCTAATCGATCCGTTATCCATATAATCCGTTATCCAAAATAAAACTTGTTTTACTAAGCAAAATTTAATTACGAAGCAAAATTTTTGAAACGTAGGTTTAAATTTTAGATTGCTCAAGACTAATATCATTATCCATTTCAGATATCATTAAACTTTATTAAATCTTCGTATTAAATCTTATTATTGGATTATTTTCAGTTTTCCAAAAAATAAATACATCAATAAGCAACTAAATAAAATTATTTAGCAACTAATTGAATTTTAACAATTTAAAAATTTACTAACATTAATAATTATTTTCAAGATAATCTGTAATTACGTTTACAGCTTGTTTGTGAAATTAATTAGACTGTTAGAAATATGGGTTTCTACTTTCACGTTACACCGTATAATTATTTCGAACTCTAAACCTTATTGTAAAGTTTAGAACTTCTCTATATCGCTAAAGCTCATTAAATAGTGCAATTCAATACTATCTATAGAATTCACAGATTAACAGCGTCAAGGAAATAAATGTGGGAATAACAAAAGCATACCATGAAATCTTTTGAGTCCAAATCTGAAAGATAGATAAAGAAAAATGGAAGTAGAGGTTGGAAGGAATCAAATAGACGCGCAGAGGTGTGCTCATTAAAGGCGCATTAGTCTGTGGTCCATTAACGGAAACGAAGAGACGGATACGAACTCAAGACTTGGCACTGAAGGAAATAGTTCGATCGATATATTCTCACTATACTCGAGAAGTTCACCTGTCTAACCCAGGAGGTTACAGACTTTCCTAGTTGAGGCTGTTCTCCCGAATTCGTACACACGTTTTAAGATCAATGTGTCGAGCGTATCGGCGATCAACTTGTTACAATAAGCGAACGGAAAAGGATGATCAATTTTTAATAAAGTGTCGCGATGAATCAAGCTTTTTTAATACTTAAAGTTGCTAACTTGCAAATCGCGTAAAATCAATATCCGACTCGATTGTGAAGTTCTTTCGTCTTATCCTCTGTATAAATTTAGAAAGGATTTCATGTTTTATTATATTTCTAGGAGCAACGATAGCGCAAAATTAATTATATACGTCTATCTTTATTCGGTTTTCGATTTGTTAGAAATACTTCGTAAAGAATTTTTGCGGGTTCTATAGTTCATTATGCTAATGATGGTATGATTTAAAAATATGAACATTTATATTCATGATGAATGAAAATAATAAATTGAAAGAGATTGCACTAAATTTTAACCTCGCTAAAAATATCTTTACGGATGTTAAATGGAACATCGTTTCAATTTTCATTCAAGCTTCTTTATTTTATTAGTTTTTAATTATTTAAAAACTAGAAAAAATTATTAATTGATTAAACTTTTTATCTTTGCCGATAATAATAATAATAATAGTAAATACCTCTACAAGTATTTGTAAAAGTTTCATTATACAATTACCTGATTATTTTAAATCTCTTGCATGTAAAATTGATAATTAATAATATTTACAAGCATTCACAACATGAGATTTATAAATAATTTTATGTAATAAAAAACATAAAAATTATTGTTCACATTTTTAATTCAAAATATTATCAAACAAATATAAATATTATTTATAAATTTTATATTTACAAAATATTTAAAACATTATACTTTAGTTTTTTTGTTACTTAGTACAATTAATGTTTATTAAAATATCAAATTTAATTTACGTTTACATAATTTATAAAATGAAGCTATTATTCTGATAATAATATACAATATATATATGTCCCTTAACTAATTTAATAATTACATTTTTTTGATAATAAATTAAGTGTTTATAATGATTCAGTATGAACAAGTTGAATTACATTCAAATTCACAAATGATGTCCATAAAATTGGAAGACTGCCAAATTTAGTAATTAGTTTCACACTATCATTTTCCCCAAGAGACGTCAAAATTACTATTTGAATAGTTAGCTTGCTAAATACGTAGTAATAGTATAATAGTATGGATGAGGATTACGGTCTAAAACTTTGTATAGGGAACATTTGAAATTACCGCTGGTTACACGCTATGCAATCATGCAATCAAGACAATAATCATACTTTCGAATATTTCTCATAGCTGCATTTCCTGATTATTTTTTTCACTGATCGCGCTATAGCTTTGTTTATATTCGATAACATTTTATATATAGTTTTGGAGGATCGTATATCGTTTAAAATATGTTTTAAGTACTTTCTAACGAACTTTACATGCATATATCAGTTATTAATATTCATCTCATTAACTCAAATGTACATTATAAATATATATAGGGAAAAAAATGTAAAAAATATGTCATACGATTTTTTAACTTTAAATAATATTCATTTAATTGAAAATATTTTTTAAATTTAAATAACGTCTGTTAATAATTAACGAAATTCTTAGTGAAAGTTCTATATAATATTCAAAATATCTAAATTAATTGAATTTAAATAAATAAATTTTATTTAAAATATATTAATTTAAAAATATATTTCTTTTCCTATTATAGTATTTATTATTAATTATATAATCCAAAAAATATAATAAAAAATTTATTTTAAATAAAAAATTAGATTGTGATAAAATTCTTCAGAAAAATCTCAGTTGAAACTAAATATTTTATATTTATATACATAAGTAAAAAGTTTGAAGTTCAATTAAAAGTTTTTGTACAACGAACTTTTCATAATCAAATATTTAATTTTGAGATGAAATGAATTAAGATTTAACAAATTAATTTGAAACATTAAAAAGTTGTATAAGGACGTAAATGTCTTTACTATTTATTTTAAATCGTGCATTTATTTTATACGCCGACATTTACGTAATATTTTTGTATCTAGGCTTTTATATGGCACCGTAACGAACAGAAATGTATACTTGATCTAAAATTAGTTTACAATTACAATTAAAATTTGAATTATCTAAATGTAACATATATTTTACATATATTTAAATAGTTACAGTAATTTAAGTCAAAATTATATTATTTCTTTATTAAATTATATGAATATTTACTTATAAAAATTGAAAATCGATTTTTTTCTTAATAAAATGCAGAAAACGAAATTATTTAATTCGTGTACAATAATGTTAGACAATAGTATCGTTGAGTACCGATACTTTGAATAAAACTACTATTTTAATTACATTGATTAAAAAATGAATAAAAAACGATCGAAAAAACCAAGTGAAAAAGCTGTTTACAATCTATAAAATTTGTCCATAAATAAAAATCCGAAGGCAGAAGCGGATACATACGGCTATTCGCTTATGTAACCTTTCCACAGCTGCACGTGGACTTTTTCCGACGTTAATCGCATAATTAACTCGACTGGCTACTTCGGATCCGAATGCGTAGCTCGAATATTCGCGCACACACATTTACCAGGAGCGCACGATGACTTTTCATGCGCTCCGCCTAACCTCGGACTCTAAAGACCGCTTAGTCAGCGCACGTGCGCAACCGAGTCATTCATAAACTCGTGACGCACACTTAAGAGCTCACGCAGGAATCACGCAAGTGATAAATAACACGCGAGATGTCCGTTTATTTTCTTTTCGCGTATTTCAGTATTACGCGCTTTTTTCCCTCGCGTACAAAACGCCCAGTGTACGAGCTATTACCAACTTCGAGATAATATGCCTGACTAACGAGATGCCCTTTATTCCGAACTGCACATGCAGTCGTTTCATACATGGATTTTAAAGAAAGATTCTTTACAGATATTACGAGCGAGAAGTACGAGAGTAGAAAAGAGAAATTCGCTACGCTCTTGAAAATATCGCATCGAAAAAAACCATGTTTGTTCTTTTATTTTTTAGTAGCAAGTTACCATTCGTATAGAATTTAACGAATTAATACAATATTACGTAATTTAAATTATCTGTCAAAGATTTTAACTTCGTTATATTTTTTAAATTATCGTGTTTTTCTATCAAGATTTCAACTGAAAAAAAATTTTTAACGAGCAGATTACATTTTTAATCATTTTTTATAAATTTCAGTTCGAAAAAAATCACAATAAGATATTCTTAAAGAATATATATATATATATATATATTATAAAAAACAATATTATTCTTTAATATAATCGTAAAATAAATATAAATAATAAACTCCAAACCTTCTAAAGATAATGCTCTTTTTAAAATTATATTATTAATAAATAAATTTTAAATTATTGCAATTTTATTATTTAAAAAATCATTTATTTGCAAACATGATAAAAATATTTAAAAATAAAAATAAAGAATTATAGGAAAGTATAATTTATTATATTTTATTAGTTTATTAGTTTTATTATTTTATTAGTTCTTTTCAAATCTGTTTTACTTCATAAATATTATTAGTTTTTAACAAAATTTTTTCTGTAATGCAAAATTATGGATTAATTCTTTCGACGTAATTTTATGTTAATCTATTTGCTAATTATTTTTAATTCATCGATCGATTTAAATTTTTAAAATACCTTAATATTCAAACGTAATCACAAAAATATGACTAAAAAATATTTAAAATATAATTGTAATTAATTTTCAAATTTTATTAAAAAATTGTAATACATACGTAGGGCATTTTTTATTTTTGAAAATTTAATCATTAAAACTTCTCGGTATATTTCAAATCAATTTTAATAGTGGTGCAATGCACAATTAACATAAAGATTAAACATGTGTTTAAACAATAATATCTTCATATCTTTATTTCAAAATAATAAGTCTTATATTACATATTTATAAATTAGGAATTAATTTTATTAAATATCAAATATAATTGGAAATATTATTTTCATTAAAAATATAATTAATTGGAATGTTAGTAATTATATATTTATTATATGAAAAATACAATCTATTAAAAATATTATGAATATCGTTTTTAAACGATTTAAATTATCGCCAATATTAATAGCTTAAATAAAAAATTCCTTTTTAATTATTGTATAACGAAAAAATACCTCAAACGACTATAGTAGAAAAAAAGTATAGTAGTGTTATGAAATAACGATACAATAGTCTCTTTATTTAAACCAAATGGTATACAAGATATCGCATTCATTAAAAAATTTACTTTTAAAACAAGTAAAGCAGTAACTGAAATATTAAAAAAAAATTTGAAACCGAATACACGAGAAGAGTTTTTAATTATTAGCATGAAGCTTTATCCGCTGTCAAGGAGAGTTTGGCACGGACAAACGATTGCGTTTATTAGTCGCTTAAAGTGGAAGGGTGCGTGGGAAATGCAAAGTCGGTCAACTGAAATTCGAACCGGTGAAATACTAGTGCAAATTGTACAAGGTATTGTACAATTAATACCGAGCATAATGAGATGCGGGATAGCTAGAAATGATGGACAATGGCTTTTGTCCATTTTAGTCTTTTATTCGAATTACTGGGAAAAATTTGTTTTCGCTAATTGAGAGTAAGGACTCATCGACTCATTTATTTTTCAAAATTTTTTTTGCGTAGTAACATTTATTTTTAATTTATAATATTTAGATATCTTTTTTTAGGAAATAAGGTATTATATTTGAAATGTGCAATCTTTAAACTTCATTTTCTGAAAATGGATCTACATGTTTAATAAAGAAGGAAATTGAAAATTTTAATGCCTACTTAAATTTCTTTTTACTTTTATATATTGCTTAAATTAGATTTTTCTTATCATTATAAGTCAAAGTTACACAATGTATTTTACTATGAATGCTATTTTTAATGGAACTATTTTTGTAAAATAATTATGCCTAATATCTAGAAAAAATGGAATATCGGATAATTTATTTTGATGAACTTTTATAACTAACCCTTAGCGCTTCTTTGAGATATATATACATATATAAATTGCGCAAAATAGAATACTGATATATTTTTCATCATTGAAGGAAATATAAAAATATTTTATATCTTGTCTTTAAATTTACGTACAATATAAAATTTTTTCTTTTACCGAAATAGCTTTTTTAAAAATGGTACATAAATTTTTTATAAATAAATAGATAAATTGTTTAATTCTAAAATTTTAAATAATAAAATTGAAAGAAGATTTTTATAATTAATTACAATATTATTATTTTTGCACATAATTCGAATATAATTCATGAAATCATTAAATGTGTTGACCTTTACGATAATTGTAGTTATATATTGAAACGAACGTTTTATATTATTTAATTTAATAAATAAAATGACTTTAATGTCTATAATATAAGTAATTCTAGGTAGTACTTATGCATATATGTATATTATAACTTTTATGATATAAATTAATACAGCGTAAATTAATTTAAAAAAAATGTTTACGATATTTATTTTATTTAAACTAAAAAAATTCCTGGTTTGATAAAGGAGAGAAGAAATATCTTACGCGTATCGATACACTTTCACCAGCATCGTTTGTTTTGGCATAGCGCATATATTTACATGACTTTAGTAAGTGTATATATCTAAGGTCAGTCATTTTGCGTTTACCGATACTTTTCCCTATCTCGTATCGAAGGTGATAAATATAGAAAGATAAATAAAAGAGACACGGATAATACTATATAATTGTTAACCCTTGTCCTCAACCCTACAGTCAACGCATTTGCTTCACTTCGGTAAGCGCTGTTATCGAAAATATCTACATACAAGTATATTCGCGTATATAAATCATTTGAAAATCATCCGACGACAATATAAATATGCATAGAGTAACTTTAACGCAATTTATATAAATTTATACTTACGCGAGACAACCAACATTGAACATAGAATATTGAACATAGAACATTGAACATAGAACATTGAACAATAGGTACATAAATATATGGATACTCAAACAGTTCAATAACTCGATATAACCCAATGTAACTAATACGCTAGTATTATTACCGCATATATGCGGTACTAATATTTAATCGTTGTAAAATACGCGCGTCAACATAAAATATATCCTAGTCAAGCATATATGCATAAGTGCCCACATTACCTCGTGCATACGTAAACGGATGTATAATATTGTATAAATGTAAGAATAAATACTCTCACAGGTACATAAGCGCACCGCTTCCACTCTTTGATACGTAAAGAGTTTGGAAAAAGCGTCACTTCCAGGCGTCTAAAGCAGCTGTCTTATTATACGCGTTCGTGGATAGTACATCCTTGCAGCTTCACCGGCTCATCCAGATGTAACGGCTGCGCGCAAAAGACGTGACCGCCCTTAAGTAATGCATCACGTATTCTTCGGCATTCCGACGACGTTTTCTTGCGTCCTATCTCCCTTCTTTCGAGGTGCAGGAAAGTAGTGAAACGGGCAGGAAAAGAGAACAAGTTGACCGAGGCTCATCGGATAACCCAAAGAACGCTTGTAGGATGGCAATTTTATTTTTCTCCCTTTTTTATTTCCTGTCTAAGCCCGTGAAAACCTTGGGCATACGCATGTAGGAAGAGAGTGAGAGAACGAGAGAGTGAACGAGAAAAGTACAGACAAATAGACGGAAAAAAATACACGAACTATACGTGTTTTCTCTCCTCTTCTTTTTATTCGTTTATGTGGAATATTTATGGCACTTGTCAGAATCCTAAAATCAGATTTAGTCTTACCTTATACCGAGTCATGCAAAGAAACAGTCCTGAAGATCCTTTCACCAACATTAACGTGATTTTTCTACGTGAAATTCTTTGAGCTTCTTTTCCACTCTTTTTTATCATACTTTGTTTCGGTGTTTTAGCTTCTTTTTCATCAATTCTTTTGCTGCATCGCTTCTTATTCTTTTTTTCGTTGCTTATTTCCTACGAACTGCTTTTCCTCTCTTCTTTTAAAAAGTAAAACAACCTATGAGCATTCAATTTTTTCTCCATTATTCGTACTTTTCGATTTCTCTTCGATTATCTGCTATAGCTCTTTATATATGAGCCTGTCTCCAGTTAGAGACTTTCACTCTCTCTCTCTCTCTCTCTCTCTCTCTCTGCCTCTTTCTTTCTCCATCTTCCTCTAACTATCTCTTTCACCCGACTTTTTGTTCAACTAACCGTGGTTCTTCTTATAATCTTTAATCTTCTTCTTATACACTTTTTTCCATTGAATTTTAAATTTAAAAGTACAATTCCCCTCTCTCTTGTTCTCATTCTCTCTCATTCTACTTACTTAGAATGTATAATCATTTTCGTACTCTCTCTCCGTCACAACATAGAAGATTTCTTTTACCGAACAAACAAACTTTCTTCCTGTTTACGCTATTTATTTATCATTATTCGTTTCTATTCTATCCTTCATAAAATTTAAAATAATTCTTGCTGTTACCATATGTATTATTATTCAAATAGCTTCTATCAGAAATAAAAAAATATAATAATGACGATCTAAGATATTTAGTTTTTACAAAAACGCTCTTTTTAATATCTTTTAATGATCAAATATTATATATATATTAAAGACTAATTTTTTGAATTTGTTAAAACATATACGTAACATTAGTATATAATACAATAAATAATGAAATTGAAACATTTAAAAATGAAAATGTATTATTAAATTTCTATAATTCCATGTAAATTTATTTTTCTTAGTTTTTCAAAAAATAATTGCATTAAATATTGAAGTTATCTTTATAGATTATACTAATTTATAATAATAATACTTGTATATTTTATTAATAAATTAAAACGAGCCTTTAATACATTTTAATAATCAAAAGTTTTATTTTTTATTTTACATTTATTATAAATTTTTGTATTTAAAACGATCATCTTCGATCAGTTTCTTTCTATTTTTAAATAAAAATATCATATCAAGTTGTATTTAATTACGTAACTTTATTTATATAATTCATCGTTTATTATTACTCAACATCTTAATTTTTGTTAAGCATGTATGGATTTAAAGCATAAATTGAAATGGGACAATAATAATTGAATTCTCTTTAATTCAGATTATATAATTTATATGTGTACCTAATTTCAAATGATACATAATTTTAAAAAAAGAATTTTTCTCATAATTAAATATGGATTACACAATAATACTAAATATCTAATTTTAAATAATAGATAATACGATATTCTAATACTTTTTAATATATATATTAATTTGTATTTTAAATTTACTCAATTATAAGCAATTAACTGATTAAAACGGTTTTAAATGATGATCAATCAGAAATCAATGATGCATTTAAAAGAGGATTTATAAGTTCCATTAATTAGATAAAATTGTTCAATCCATCAATATCTAATTTCATCAAATTTATACTTTACAACGAATTTTAGTTTATAATCCACAATGTATAATTTTAGAAAAATTTAAACTGAATATCATAAAACAAGTACATATAAGAAAATTAAAAATTATTAGATAGAAGCAATTTCATATATAAATTCATCCAGTTTAACAGCAAATATGAATAATTTTTATATCTTAAACTTTTTTTTAATAATTCAATATTTTAATTTAATATTTAATTTACAAATTCTCCAAATAATGTATGAATGGTTTTTTAAACCAATTAAATTAAAATATTTTCATTACGTTATTTTAACGTAATATATTTAAATAATTCATTCATACGATATTTTAAACATATAGTAAATCATAGAATTTTCATAATCTGCATCAATTTAATTATATTTCAATTTTAGATATTTAAATTATGGAGTGAATGATTTATTATTCAAAATAATTGAAGAAATTGAATAAATATCATTTTAATTAATTATGAAATTTTTATTTAGATTGTACTTCATGATAAAAAGAATTATTTATTCTTATAATTTTTCGATGTAGTTCGTTTAAACTTTTTAATTAATATACATTAATACAATGATCGATATATAATTAAATATGATTACTATAATAATTAAAAAAAATTAATTTAATTTTCTTCTTCATTTATTTCTCAAATATAGTCAAATATTTTTTTTATTCTTGTAAAATTATGGACACAGAATTAGTCGTGCATAGAGATGTATAAAAAACTGTATAGTGTAAATTCAGAAAATTTTACTTTTTTTAAATTTGAATTTAAGTTTTCTAATTCATATATTATCTTTATATTATACATAAAAATTAAAATAATTTGTCAATTCAAATTTTTAATTCAAATGTATATAATATTTTATATCAACCATATTCGTTCTAAATTAACTCATATTTTATAATTCATATTTTATGTGACAGTTTATATAAATAATAATTTAATTAATATTAGTTTTCAAATAATTAAAAATATTGTTATTATTTTTTAAAATTAATATAAAATTAATTTTATAATACATGCCAACATTATATTTTTTAAATAACATCATTATAATTATTAAAAAAAATATTCAAGTAGTTATAATAAAAATTTTCTGAATTTTTTTTAATATTCTGATATAAGTATAAAACAACAAGTAAAATAATATATATAATAATGAATATATATATATATATAATGAAGACAAAAATGTTTGAACTTAAACAAAATGGATCTGTGCTTAATATTTGTCTATTCCACTCATATATTTATATTATCAATGTGATACGTTCTTTATTTTAATGAATAATCAGAGTCTGTAGAAGCAGACTTATTAATAATAAATAAAAGATGATCCAATGTAACGAATACCACTAATTGATTAATAAGTATAAGTAAAATAAAGTAAATTTTATAAATTAATTATAATACTTCTTAATAAGTTTAAGACGCTAGAAATAAAATACTTATAATTTGGACTATAAATTGTTAAAACAAATTTGAGTTTTTTCACTTTAATCTTAAATTAGTTACAGTTATGATACTTTAGAAACCTGAAAGAATATAAAGTAACTAGAATAAGGTACGGATAAAGATAATACAAAATAGGAATAAAATAGATAGTTGCAGACAATAAAATTATTATTTTATATTAAATAAACAAAACAAATTAGAAAAAAATAAATTTAACGTTAATTATTACTTTTAAAATACGATTAAGTAAAAAATATGTTTTTACATTAAAAAAATATTTTTTGATCAACAATAAAATATTTATTGTTATTCATTATTATGTATTTTACTTGTTAATTTCTATGTAAAAAAAGTATCATCTTTAATAGAAAAAATTATGCTTTTAAATGCATGAAAATTTAACGCGAGCTAATTTATCTTCAATAAATATAATATTATTTGATATCAGAATAACAAGCAAATTAAGTATCATTTGATTTTATTATATTGTAACATAAGATGTAAAATATTGAAATCAAATGTGAACGATAAGTAAGTCTACAAATTCAAATTACTTCGAACTACTTTTAAATTATAACCTTAAGTACTGAAAAAAATTGAGATATCATTTTTAGAAATTTATTATATAACATCGAAAAATTTGGCATTGCATTCTTAGAATATACGAGTCGTATGAATAAACTTTGAGCCGTGAAATTATGTATGAAAAATCTGATGTATTCGCATTTGTAGTCGAGAAGTATCGGAATTCGAAAAGTCTAAGCCCTTGAAAAGAACTATCATTGCTTCTTAGACATCCGCAGACGGTAAACCAGACTAAATTCTAGCTCATATAAGCGCTGAATTTTACACTCTCTCTTGTACGATACCGACTATTACACCACCCATCCTGCAACCCCCTTACGGAATATGGTACCCCTTCTCGCATTCGAAAGCATCCATCCTTCTTTCACCCTTTACGTTCTATTCACTTTTCACCCACTCTCTATTTCTCCTACAGTCATTCGCTCACTCTGTGCCATATTTTGTCTTCTCTCTCTAACTGATGTAAGCTAGAGACGATCAATATTATTCTCCATGAGTCTCTAGCACTACTGCCATTGACGCAGCCGTCAACATCGCTGTTTGTCACTTCTCTCTCTCTCTCTCTCTCTCTCTCTCTGTCTCCCCCTCTCGCGCCGATTATACGAGTACGCTAACGAGAATAACTCTTACACAATAGATGTGGAGACCTTAAGCTAATCAATGGTCAATTACTTTTTCGAGAAAGTTAATAGTCCTAGTTTCTCTTTTTGACCTTTGAGTCTTTCTCAATTTGCAAGAAATAAAGAACACGTTTATATATGTTTCGATTAATAAAATTGGATAAAAATAGGAAAAAAAAATAAAATGCATTTAAGTTTATTTATTCATTGACTTTTATTTAATTTTCTTCCGAGGATAATATGTTGAATATTGTAAATTTATTTTAATTCTATATTTAAACAATTTCACGATTTCATCTTAATCAATTATTAATTTCAATATTTTGTAAAATAATTAAATTCTCTTTATAACATAAATTATAAAATATATTAAAGGTATTTCCATTTATAGATTTACATTTTAATTTATGTTTCATAATCAAATTTGTTAAAAATTTATTGTATATCATACATAATATTGTTTGAAATTGCGAAAAATATTACGAAAACGATAACATTCGAATATTGCTAATCTAGGATATATCTATAAATAATAATTATTAATATTGTTTTAAAATTATTTAATATTCAACTATTTTATATATCGTATTGAAAAATTAAATATAAAATTGTATATCTGGTAAAGGTATTTTTTGTATTGGTATATATAATGTTTTATAAGACATTAACATATGCATGAATTATGGATATCCAAAGACGAATTCGTTTCAAATTTCATCCTTCCGATCTTTTGTATATCATATGAATGCTTCTTTAAAAGCATAAATGTACATAAAAAATTCTCGTATGAAATGTAATAAATTGTTAATATTTTTATTTCGTTTAAAACTCTTAAAAATATAATATTTATTGTTAAAATTAAATTAATAAATTACAATTTAATATTTTTACTATTTTTAGTACATATTTTATATTGATACTATTTGCTTTGTTGTTATTATTGCATATTAAATTATCTAAAATAAATGTTTTAAATTATTCCAAATAATAAATTAAATAATTAAATACTGTTTTTTCACTTTTATTACTTAAAATCCAGAAAATATAGTAAAACTATAATGATTTTTAAATTAAAATATAATAATCATACTATTTAGATTCGTTTAAGAAATTACTTAAAAATGTAAAACAATAAATAAATAAGTACGAAAAGTTTATTCCATGAAAATTAATAAATTATTCACAATCTCTTTATTAATAGAAGTAACATGACTATTGTTTTGTTCTTATTTGAGCAATGAAAATTTTAATTTTGAAAGTTTCATTTTAAGATTATTGACATAATTATCGATAATATATGAAATAATAATACATATATTACATTAGTTTGGCATTATTACTGTAAAAGGAATAACATTCTAATTTTGTTTTAAAACTTGTAGAAAAATACAAAAGTTTAATCATTTCAATATGTATGTATATACATGTATTTATAAAAATATTCTATTTATAATTATTTTAATTATCTATTATATTTTTATATCGAAACATTTAAACGTTCCATGGTTGTATTTTTCATTTCAAATATAAAAAATATTACAATTTTAAAATATTTTATTCATCGTTTAAAAATTTGCATGAAAAATGAATTTATTTAACTACAAAGTATAATTCACATGCCTTATTATACTATAAAGCATTATAAATTTAAATTTTACTAAATATAATAGCTTAAAATTATAAAATTTTTTTATGGTACAGGCTAACGATAATTTTTATAATATTGTAAATCAACAAATTTTCTTTTCAAATGAATTAGTATCTTAGAAAAAATCAATGTTAACAATATTTTATCTATCAAAATTGTTTTAAAAAAAAATATATATATCTACAACTTGCGTTAATAAATTACTAAAGGAGTAAAGTAAGGAGAATGATTAATAACTAAAATTTGAATATAAAGAGTTATCGAGTATCGTTATTTTAATCAATTTCGAAGTACCAATTTTATAACGATCAAAATCTGATCACGTGGTTAGGTGAATGTTATTATCTATTCATCATTATTTATATAGATGTACAGAATTATTAATTTAATATTCATGCAAGTTTTAGTACATATGTACGTACATTCCAAAAACTCGTGCAACTTTTAAAGCTTATAATTAAGAACATTGTACTGGATTTGTAAATCAAAGCATAGAATTAATCCGATGAAAATATGAATCTTATTTTCAAGATTCTCCCATGCAAATATATTTTTCAAGATAACGTATGGAACGGGTATTTTTCCAGTTTCGATCACAGCTGTTATCGAACTCGAGAAAGTATTAAAATTAAATGCGGTTCGGCGCTAAGAGTAATAGAAATGAAAAGTAAAGACAACTGAAAACATATGGAACCATCCATAGGAAACCAATCGACTCGTCAATCAATCAATCAAGGAAGGATCGGAAGGACGACCGAGTGAAATCCTTGGGAATCGCGAAACACTATTAAAACGTTTAGTGAGCGATGGTATTTAACGCGTGGCTTAACGCTCTAAAGTGATAAGAGCATCGAGCAGCTCAGCCACTCCGAGGTCCGAACTCACGCTTCTCGTTCTTCTCCGTCGTCGTTGGGGTGAAGCAGAGCAGCAGGCCCCAACCCAAAAGCAGGGCCCACTTGCCGAGGGTCCTCGGCATGTCCGCGCGACCCGGCGATGAGCGGCTCGACGTCCGTGATCCCGGAGCACTTTCGCGCGACTACTGCGGGTCCAAGGATGAGGAGAACCGGAGAACCGGAGAACCGTGAATGACGCAAAGCTCGTTTCAACGCATGCGCAATATTAACTCGGACCCGGTGTGCGTACGCGCAACTCGCAAAAATCGACGGCTTCGAGTGGAATCGTGTTTATTCTTCGCACGCCCGAATCCTCGCTCGGAGTATCGTTAACGCCGCCTTTTTTCTCCTCGATCCAGACCGGGAACCCGATGCACCTGCACCGGAGAAAATGCTAAAGCGAGAATTCGTATTTTCGACGGTTAAGAGGACAATATCTTTTCTTTTCAGCTTACGGTGGAGGTTAGCGATGAAAATAAGAAAGAAGGAAAAGTTAAGATGTAAAGCCAAACCATTTGGCTCGATACCAAGAGTCCCATCGCTTCATCGTGAGTAATGATATTTCTTACATTGTTATTATCTACTCGGAAACTTGCTGCGAAATCTTAATCCATTATTCTCTAATAATTTTAATTTAGCTACATCGATTTTATTTTACGTTCGTTTTAAGCCTAAATTAATAGATTTCTTTGAGCTCGAAACAAATTACGTAAAGTGTATAATTTAGAAATATACGTTCTTTTTTAATAGTAAAACAATGAATAAAATAAAATAAATAATGAATAAAATTTTAGAAACGTAATTCGCTATCGTTAAATAAATTAATTTAATTTAAGACATTGATTTAAGGAAGCATTACAGTAACAAAGTTTTCAATATTTATTTCTATAATAAGAACTGAATGGTTATACAGCATTTAAACTTCCACAAGTTTATAAAAAAAATATTTAGAAATAGAATAATTATAACGTTTCTAATTTTTGAACTTTATTTCATGGAAAAGAAGAAATTTTGAATACTATTTTCATTTAATTGTATTCAAATATTATTTACATGAGTCAATAATTTTAATTTCTTGATCGGTATATTTTGATATAACATTTTCATAACTTATACTATATATTATTATGTAATAATATATATTTTTTAAAGATATTTTAATCACACTTTACTTAAATTGTTGAATTAAATTTTGTAGATTTATTATATCAATAATTAATATGCTAAGAACTGTATTTAAAAAGAAAAAACAAAATTAAAAAAAAAAATATTTAATACTTTGATAAGTCTAAACATAACAAAGTGGATACACATTTTGCTCAAATAAACAAAAAATTTTATACAATTTGAACAAATTATATGAACATCTAAAAATTATAAATTCAATATATTGTTTTGAAAAGAGAATATTTGGCGTAAAAATTTAATTTTAATAATTTCAATTCATTTTTCATTAATTTTATTCTATTCTTATAATTATTAAAAAATAGTTACTACTTTAATTTAAAGTATTTTATAAAAAGGTTTCCCTTATATCATACAGAATAAATATTATGATATGGACCATATTTCAAAGAATTTTATTTAGTTATCTATCCTAGCATAATACAGTTGTATATCAAAATCAAGTAAAGTAGTAGAAGAATTCAGAAAGTTAAAAGGTTAGCAAACAGAATGTGGGGATAGATAAAAGCTCTGTATATTCTGACATTGACAGTAAGAAAGATAACCAAGCAAAAAAATGAGAGAACTAATTCACATGAATACTAAACATAGAAATAGAGAAAAGGATAAATGTATCAATAAAAGATAAGAGGCAACAAATTTAGTAAAGATCTAAATGCTTCATTGAATACGATAATAAAATTTCCATTTGCTATTTCATATTATATATTATGAATATATATATATATATAATGATTGTATGAAATTATACCACATGATGATAATAAAAAGATATGATTTTAATTTAAAAAGTAATATAAAAAAATTTATAATTGTAGAGCATATAAAAGAAAAGTTTTATGAGGATATTACTTTGTATATAATAAATTTAAAAGAATTAATTCTTTCTTAAGCATTTAAAATTAATTTAGAAAATATATGTTTAGTTTACAGTGTGATTACGAATAATAAATTTTTTCTTTACTAACAAAGATTTCTTGATAAAAAAAATGTATTTTAGGTATAATTTATTCTAATATATACATTTACTAAATGGTTTAAATAAATAATGCTGGAACTATCAAATATAAATGACATCTTAATTTAAGCAATAAATTAGAAATAAAATAGATGTTGGCCTTAATTATATATTCTTTTATGAAAGTAAATCCTAAAATTTTAAAGATTATTACATATATTATTTTATGTTTTTAAATAAGATATTAATAATTTATTTAAATTTCCAGAATTATAAAAGTAATTTAAATGTTTAGTTTTTCTTTAATGTGTTGAACTAAAATATATTAATTGTATAAAACTTAATAAGTATAATTTTATTATAATCATATTCTTTTCTTTATAAAAGTAAGGAAATTAAAAATAATTACATTAAGTATTTTAATTCAAGAAATATTATATGTAATTTACTTTAATAATAATTGCTTAGAAAGAATAGTTTTAGCCTCAAGTATATATACTATACAGTATTATAATATTAAATCAGTAAACTTTAAAAAAAATGTTATCAACTACTTTATGGTGTACAAGATATATTTATATATATTTTAATTAAAAACGATCTTATCTTCTTAACAGTTTCTGATGTGCTTTATAAATTTAATCTTCGATTCTTTTTATATAGGTATTATATATTGATAGTGTAATGATACTCATTGAATATAAGAAAATTAAACAACTAAGGTAGAATTTTATTGAAGACATATCTAATATATTTTATCTATTGAAATGAAAATTATCTAAAAAGTAAAATAGTTTTAGGGTATATTGAAAAATACATATAAATTTATACAAAATAAAATTTTTTTATTATTGAATGTAAATTATAAAATCAAAACCTTGTCAAATGTATAAAATATTATAAATCAGTTATAATGTTTTCAAAGAATAATATATATTTCTTAAAAGATCCTAATAAACATTAGCTTTGGTAATAAAGAAATTTAAATTGCCGCATTAACATGGACATATACTTGTTGGCTTATTAAAAGAATAACTCTTTGTATAACTTTCAATATCTTTTTATTCGAGACTAAATCCTTTTATTTTAGTATCAGTCCTGTAACTAAGAATTTACGGTGAAGACTAGTACAAGGATCATGAAATAAAGACAAGGGATTGTAGTCTATTCCTTTTTGCTTTGATTCTAAACATTCTACACACAAACCCTCAGCTATGACCACTGTAAGCTCTCCCATTCCGCAATATAGGAAATCCGTAATCGTTGTCAAAGAGGTAAAGGGATTTATAGCATTAAGTTGCAGTTATTCTAGATACGTAGGCATCCTAAATAATCAAGAAAACATTAGGCTGAAGGAATTGAAGTTTTTAACAGTATATATTTTATTCCATTTGCATAATTAATTACTTGTGTACGTTTGTACATATTTTAAAAAGGTAACGATAAATATATTGTTTCTCTTATAATATTTAAATTTTAATATCGATTAAAGCGTAAATAAATGACATTTCAGAAAATTTACTAATAGATCAAAATTTTCTAAATTTTAAGAATCTATTATTTTCATTTCCATAATAGAATTAAATTAGAAATAATGATAACAAAATTGCATAATATATAAAAAACTTTGTTCAAAAATATTTTTGTAATCGTTACTTTTATTGTTTTAGTAAATTATTTAAATATTTTTAACTTAACAGCAATAAATATGTAACGAGTACAAATAAATTTTGATATAAATAAAATATATTTTGATTTTTGATAAGAAATAAATGTTTCAATCATCGATTTTCTTGAAAATGAAAAATTATACCATTAATCATAAAAATATACAAAAAGTTAGTTGCAAATTATTTAACCACGTCTTTGTTTTTCTCTCAACAAAAGTGTTTTTGTTAATTTATCTTACTCTTTCTTCATGATCATTTGTTTCTTCTTCATCAGGTATTTCTTTTAATGTGTAACAGTGAATTATCTTCCTAAATCGGGTCGAAATCGAAAAGTTTCCTCGTATTTTCTTGAATCTTACTGTAAATGCACCGACGATCCGGACACAGATTACAAACTTTTCGGTTCGAATAGTGTCGTCGTCTTGGTTGACAGACTTTGTTCTCTCTCTTTTTTTCTCCTTCTCTCTCTCTTTCTGTTTTTTTGATTCTATCTCATTTTTTCCACTTTATTTATCTAGCGTTTCTACTTCTTCTACATTTCTTTTCATCTCTGTCTCTTTTTTATTTAGTCTCGTCATCCTGTTTGCATAGCCGCTCAAATAAAAGGTAGTCGACGATTCACTTCGAAAAATCGTACTTCCTTGATAGCGGAAAAAGGGTAAGATAGACTTTAAATTGAATAATCGAGGTCGATAGATGTGTCTGTCTAACTTCACAGATTGCATCGAGCTAGCTCACTTTAAGAACAAATATCGGTTTTTTTTACGACGATGTATTAATTATGAAATGTAATTTGAAAAATAATTGACAACAAGAGACGTATTATTAAACAAGTATAATAAAAGAATAATGATTCTTTAATTGATTAATGTATGTAACTATAAAAAATACACCACTCAATGTGTAATTACACTCTAATACGTCAATAGTTTCTTAAAATTAAAATTTATATTTTTATAGCAATGCTAAATCTTGATGCGCTTAAAAAAATGAAAAGTAAAAGTATGTTAATTTTAAGATTTGATTCATTCGTAATACTGCAATATTTATAAAATATTTATATACAAATTCGCAATTTAAACGAATTTATCGTAACTTATACTTCTTTTATTTATATATTTAAGTTATTCGTTATTGCAAAGATTAACTATATTTAGTTAACTAATGGAGTAATCAATCATAAATATAATTTAATTATTATGAGGAATACTTTTCATAATTAAATAATGTATTTTTCGAAAAAATCGTTTCAATATTTCTCGTACTTTGAATTTTAATAATCACTTTAAAAATAATTAGAATTTAAAACAATTATTTTATGAATGCATAAATTTTAGATAGATTTATAAAAATATATAATATTTTATTTATTACTGGTTCTTTTATAAGAAAATTAAATAAAAAATAAAAATTTGTTCGTATTTTTAAAAAAATACTTTTTTTCTTCGTTTAAAATAGCTTTAAAAAAAATACATTTCGCATAAACGTATACAGAAACAGTTTCGAATAAAGGAACCGGAATTTCCGATTGTATGTAATTTTTTTCACACGTCTTAGAATCAACTTCTATATCTCTCTTTTAAAGTTATACGGTTCCGGATGCCAAGCAGCGAGGGTAGAATATGCAACGTATCCACATTTGTACACAAAAACTGATGTTGGTGTCTTTTTAGAGGGTTTGCCGATGATACCATCTACACACCAAGAAGAACTTGACGTAATAGCAACCTTTATTGAAAGAAATACATATCGACGTCGAATCGATTTCTTTCAATAAGGTTTCAACCATTCTTTTTTGAGCTTTTTTTATTTGATCATTGGTAAAGGAAAATCGTTATATAGTGCCACTTTATTAAATTTAATACAGCCATGCATACTTTTCAAGTTTTAAAATTCGTCTTTCACTCAAAGTTCTATAAACGTTTTCTACTCTTTCATTTATCAGTATTAATATTTCATTATAACTATTTCCACTACTTATATATATAATTATAATATTTTTTGAACTATTTTTTATACAATGATAATAATAAATCTTTTATTTATTACAACGTAGTTATTAAAGTTTTTAACATACTTATTTTACATATTATAAGTTAAATTCTTTATCGAATCTTATATGTTCAAGTGTATTAAAATAATAACATAAATAAATAATTCTTCTATAAGTTCAAGAAAGAATTTTTTTAAATAATTGCTAAAATTTTATTTTTATATTAAATTGTTGTAAAAGAAAGAATTTGTCGAATAATTCAATTTTCTGACATTTTTCAAACTAATTGGTTCATAAAATTTTACTATTTTTTTTTATTTGAAATTTTTCGTTTATTTTGTAAAAGTATTTCGTTTATCAACAAATTTTTTTTATAATTTAGTTATAATTTATATAAATTAAATTGTTTTTTTAAACTATATAAAATATAACGTGTATTTGGAATTTATGCGCAAAGGTGTAATTTTTTGTCTACAAGTAAATTAGTCTCCGATAATACATTTTTCCATAAAAAGATTTACGTATTTTTAGAACAATAAATCAATTAAAAAATAAAACTTTAAAATATTAAAAATGAATGAATACTACATTTTATCTAATTAATAAAATGTAAGTATTAGTTAATTTTTTATCAATATTTAAATAATGTAGGAGCATCTTAATATTTGAGTAAAATTCTTACTTACGAAATAAAGATAATAATAGTACTAAACAAGTGTGTCATCTAAATATTTATAAAATCTTTGAAAACTTATTTTCACAAGAACTATGCGACTGTTTTCTGTTACATACTGTGAAAAATATAGTTTTTTAATGCTCGTAAGTAGCAATATTATGGAATTGACTTAACTGCGTAGTAAAATTTTGTAACATAAAAATCAAGTGTACAGCCAGATTCGAAATTACACATGTAGCAAGGGGTGCGGCCTAACGTACGAGGAAAAATGCTGCGCTCTCGATTTCAAGAAGTAATGGCTCTCGACTCTTGTAACACAACGAATCGTTACGATGTTCTTTATCGAGTCAACGAAAAAGGGCCTCCAGAGCTTTTATGAGACATTTACGATCGGATCGAAGATACACTGAAAGTCAGCTGTGGTCTTGATTTTTATATTCTTTCACTTTTTATTTATTTACTTATTATTCTTTGGAACATTAAGATAAATGTACGCTGTATGATTTAAATATTGCTTCTTCAAATTACATTTTGGTAGAAATGAGTGTGATCGAATCTTACAAACGACAATTTTAAAACCAAATTTACATGATTGGCGAAATAAAGAAATTAAACGGAAGTGAAGAAGCATTTAAAGTCAAAGAAAACGAAAAATCGCGAATATAATGGGAGCAAGGACTATGAAACGTAGCAGAATAACTTTTTTAACGCCGCTTCCGAGTTTTGTAATTAAAGTACTTCGAAACGTTTTATATCATGATGCGTATTAAGTATCTCGAAAAGAATAATTTACCCTTTCATTAAAGCTATTCAAAATACTAAAAGATATTCAACGTTTTCTTCAATAACTATAAATTTTAGCACAAAATAAAAATAGTTTTTTATTAAAATCCTTTGGATTTAAATAGTTTTAAATCATTTCTTTCAAAAGTATTATGAATTAATATTATAAAATATATATATATATATTATAGAATATGTAGATTTTAAACGTTTTTTATTCTGTAATTCATTAAATGATAATTTTTTATATAAAATATCTACCTTTTCTGTATAAAAATAACTACTTTATTCTACATATATATTATATATATTTAAGTCAACTAAGTAACAAACTACTTATAATTATGATGATGATGATTTTTTAACATATTTGACAAATAATTAATTAAATCAATATTATTTTTATTTTATTGTAAAAATGGTTTTTATTTTTATGCTATATCTAAATATAAGTAATAACCAAATTAAACTTATTTAAGAGTAATTATAATTGTTAAATTAAAAAGATTCAAAACTATTTACATATTTGAAATACATAAATTTATAAAATAAATAATTTAAAAATTTAAGTCAAATAAAGTATGACAAGTTATTATAAAATAATTATATTATAAACAGATAATTTCATACGGTAAAAAATAATTAGCAACGGTTATTAAATCACGAAATTAAGATACAATTATTAATTGATTATCTATTAAATTCTTTAGTCTAGAAACATTTCTTTCTTTTTATAAATAAACGATAAAGTTTTTTTATTTTTCATCTTTTTAAGAAATAAAGTATAATATATCTTACATATATATTTTATCATATTTTTAATATTCAGCTAATAATATTTAATATTCAACTAGTGTTCGATATGCTTTGAATATACAGTGTAATATTTCCTAAAGATTATTTAAAAGTAATTTTATTACAAATAATACAAAGTCTTGTTTATAGGAATTCATTTATTAAAACTAATCTCATGAGATTAATTTTGTAAAAATTTCGAAAATCATGAGTATGACAAAATTTCTACGAAGCTTAGTCATTGAAATATGAACATATCATTACGTTTATTGCTGTAGGTATTGTATACACGATTTGCAGTTCTGCACTTTCTTTTTTTTTCTTCTCTATATCTTTTTTCCCTACTATCAATATACCTACATTATTTCCAGAAGCATTATGAAAATGCTTGCGTTTATGGAAATGCATAACGATAACAAAAGAAAATAATTCAGAAAAGAAAAAAATACACATTTGTATTTAAATTATTGTTATTGCACTTTTATAAATAAAACTATATTTGTTTTTTGTATTTACCACTAATAGTTTAAATTTATGCACCAAAAATTTTTCTCTCTCAATTTCGATAAAAGTCATTAAATTAATTGCTTACATATGTTTTAAACGATACTTTTCTTCTTACAGCAAATTCTTAAGATTATATCAATGAATTAATCCACACACAATACGAAAATGCGGTTCTGCAGTATAAATACAGCCACTCTTTCAGGCCTATTTACACAAAGGCATTGAAACCACTTAAGTATTTAATCTGCAAAGTGTATTTTCATGTATTTTTTAAAATGAAGTCTATTAGATAAGTTTTCGATATTTTTAAAACTCCTTCGCTTTAAACACTGAAATAATTTAGTAAGTTTTTCCAAACTTACGAGGTTTAAGTTTTAAAAAATTAATCGTGAAATTTTTTTTATATAAAAATAACGATTTTATCATTAAATATATATTTTTACAATTTTTAAAATGTCTCTTTTTTATTTCAATTTTTTGTACAATTGAAAGATATAAAAGAATTTTTGAAAAAACATTTCTTACTACATTTAAAGAATCTTATACCCAAGTTTTTTTTAATTTAAAGCAATAATTTTATAATATAGTTTAATATTTTTAAGATCAGACGAGTTAAATATTTTTATAAATTTGCATAATTATAAGATACTTCTTATACTCTTTAAAATTTTACATTTTTAATTAGATTTCTTTCTACATTTCAAAAACAATATATTTTAATAATTCCAGAAACTTTTGTATGTTTAAAATTTGTTTTGTATAGTTTTAAATAAAATTTTTATATTAAATTCCTAATTTATTTTTCATTAATTTAAATTACTTTATATAAAAAAATCTATTAAAACTAGTTATTGTTAGTTTATTAAAATAGTATAAATTTTTTGGAAAGTGTTACTTTTAATTAAATCTTTTATTAAAAATATACTATTCTTAAAAACAAATTATGTACAGATAATAAAAGTTTCTTACGGATCACAATTAATATTCCCATTGGGAAATCATAACTTATATATTTTTAATCAATTAAATATTTTAATAAATACTTTAATTTGTTAAAAATAATAATAATAGAATATAGATTTTTCTTTTAATTTTTATAAAATTAATTATTAATGTTCACATAAATTTTAATGCTAAAAATTGTAATAATAAAAATTTACTCCGTGCGAAGACTAATTTTTTTTACTACTTAATTTATGAAATATGTTAATTTAAAAAAAATTCTAACTTTCATTCGTCTATTAGTAGAAATATACGAAAAAATGTATCAAATTTAATCAAAAGAAATAAAATTTTACCAGACTCATTTCGTACATTTATTTTGAACGGTACTAAAATTTATGAATCTTTTATTTTATTTTTCTTTGTACAACAGAAATGGGATTATTCGTTTTCATTCAAAGAATCTGAGTTCCAAACAACGTTGCGATTTCATATAATTTGACAAAGAAGAAAAATACTGCGCACGATTGATATCCTTCAACATTGGCAGGTAAGTATTTTCAGATACTATTTTCAGATACTATTTTCAGCAGATATTTCGACTGTGTTGATTAAAAATTCTTTTTGAAATTAAAAGAAAAACATAGTACCCCATCAACTGGTAATTCTTGCAAATGCAAAGTCAGCGGAACATTATTAGAAATGCCGAGAAAATTGCAACGAAATGTTCTCTGAGTTTAGAGCACGAATCTGCATCTCCTTCCTTCACTTTTTCTCTCTCAGCGGCTACTTGGGAAGTCTCAACGAATTTAAAACACGGAACTAGCACTCCGAAACTTTGCGTCAGCCGAGCGAAATGCTAGCGCGCATCTGCGTAAGAAAAAGCGGAAAAGAGGTCTGCACTACAGACATGGGAGAGCTTCCGCAACATTTCATCTGTCGCTTGTGCAGGAACCAGAAGTTTTGGGGGCTGGACTTGAAACGTTCTCAAAGTTATTCGTAAAGCTCACAAGCGCCGTGCCCAAGGTAAACTTGGCATGGGAATAATAATGATTTGATCTCTGCACCTCCCATCGCTTTCGCCATCTCTCTCTCTCTCTCTCTCTCTCTCTCTCCCTTCTTCTCTCACTCCGTCTTCCTCTCATCCTTCTTTCTACGAGAACTTATGCGCATGTATACATTTAGATTATTTCCTATTTCAAATTTTGTGTATATATATATATATACATATATATATATGTACATATATACAATACATTCTGTGCGGAAACGAAAAAGGGAATATCGAAACTGTGTACTACCCTCCTGCTGTCACTACGAATGTAAATCTCCTGTACTTTTGCAATTCGCTTTCCGGAAAAAGTATTTCTTCCAAATATTTTACTGATAAATAATGTTGCAAAAGAGGGGATACATATAAGCTTGTTTATTACTCTAAAATATTTGTCGAAAAGCCAAGTAAACGAAATACCCGTTTTAGAAATATTACAAATTTTAATATAATATATGCAATAACTATATGAATAAGTTAATTGATTATAAATTTTGTTTAAAAATTTTAATGCTCGATAGTTTTATTATTATTTATTGTTCAATTATGATATATTTTTCAGCATAAAGGTATGAAAGTTATTAAATTAAAATTCCATTAAAAAATTTTATTTATAGTACTTAATGGTATTTATAGTGATCTAATGGTCTTCCTTTAAGAAATATATTATTATTATTAATTTTTCATTTTAGTTTAAATTATATTTTTAAAGACTTTATTTATTATATTAAAGATGTAAGGAATTTTTATTAATAATTTTTTTCATTGCTTAAGTCATAATTTTATCCTAAATCTTATTTATTAGATATAACTGAAAGTAATTACAATAAAAATTAAAACATAAATATTAGTTTTGAAAACAAAAAATGTAGAATCACGCTTGTCACTTGTATCAAATATAATGATTAATATTGTTTTATATATATTTATCGGAATTATTAATATTATATCTAAGCATATTCTTATTTCATTAAAATTTTTAATAATGAATATTTTAATTATCCATACCAATGATTTACTAATACAATAAATAAAATATCTCTAATGTTAAAATTTAATGATTATTTTCTAATTCATTGATTATTCTATGTTTACGTAATTAACTTATTAAATTTATATAATTAAATAGAAATAATTATTCACTGTTTATAAATTACTTTTTTTATATTTTTGAATAAAGAACTCATCAAAAATGTCCAAATTAATATATTTATTTAAACATAAATAATTGGTAGCTTACTTTATAAAAGTATATTATAAATTGATAACTTAAAAAATGTTATTGAACTAAAATTCAATTAATTATAAAAATTTTATAATATAGTTATTAGGTTAATTAATTAAGTAAAATTAAATTTAAAATAACAGTGTAAAATTTTAATTTTAATTTTAATTTATTCAAGTAAATCTTTTATATCTATCGGTTTTTAACCATAAAATTAAAAGAAAACTATTTTACATATGCTATTTATATTATAATATATATTTTATAAAATTATCGATTAATAACTTAATTAAAAAATTATACATTATATTCATTTCATAATTAATTTAATAAAATAAGTAAAGTTCATATTAGTAGTAATACTTGTTGATTGATTTATCTCTTTTGGAATAAAATAAAATGTTATTGGCAGAAAGATTTCATATTTATTCTTGATAATTATTTTGTCACTTTATAAATTAATTCTTATCGTATAATATACCATTAGATATAATTGTAATTAAAAAATAAAATCAATATTGAAGTCGTAGAGAAGCAAAGAATATAAACGAAAAAGTAAATGGAATCATAAATGAGTTATGATTATATTATAATTAAAATTCATTTAAGAATATATATTTAATTTAAAATTAAAATGATATTTATATTAATATTTATTTTTAAATTGTAAAATTATTTTCTAGAAAAATGTGAGAGAAAGAAATATTTGAAGAAATAGCGGTAAATTAGAGCACATATAATATTGATTTGATACGCTAAAAAATTAATGGTCAACGAGGATTTCTTAACGATAAGATTTTATCATTTATATTTTTTAATCAAAAATCGAATTGGATAAATATTTCATTCTATAATGTTTCTTAAAATCCAAAAATCGATCGAATTATTCTTTGTAATTAAAACATAAATTAATACTTTTCTTATAGTTTTGAGTGTTGATAAGAATAATAGTAATAAAATATTTCTAATTTAATGCATTATTAAATTTAATTAAATATGAAATTCTAAAATTATTCGATAGATTAATAATCTTGTTTTTACGTTCATACATTAAAAGAATTTGAAAATAAAATGGATTGATTTAAAAAATTTATTGATTATAAATAAATAACTGCATATTGGAATTAATAAATATTAATTTTAATAACATGAGTTTGTCTAGAAAAATTTAATCGTGTAAATATATAAAGTAAATAAATTTTTGGAAATATTAACGTGATTCTTATTTAAGTACATACTTACAAATTGATACATTTATTTAACGACACATTTATAAAAGCAAAATTTTTTAAAAATTTCTGAAATAAATTTTAATTAATTTAAAAATGTTTCTAATAACTTCTTTGTATAAAATTTTGTATAAAACTGTATACAATTAAAATCGAACAAGAATGATCATTATTATAATAAAATAGTAATAAATAAATAATTTTAATAATCTTATATCTTTAATTTGCTATTTAACTTACAGTAGTAAAAAAATACTGTATTTTAAATAGACAAGTATGAAGTGGACTAGAAGAAAAGTAATTTTAAATTTAAATAAATAAGAAAAATTCGTTGTATATTTGTTACATCGCTCGATTCGCAAGAAAAGCTCGCGAGTGCCAAAAAATGATAACGCTTATCATGAGCGTCCACCTGCTGACCCGGAGTAACAGTTCGTCGAGTTATAAAATAATGCTATACGAGACGTTCAACCTCACTCATTCTTATACTTCTCCGTAATTTGCTGCAACTCTCCAAAAGTAGTTAATTTGCTACCTTACTGATTACGAGGCAACACGTCACTATTGCCGAGATTCCGGTATATAATGAATTATCTCTTGCTTTCCTTACGTTCTCTTTCAACTACACAAATAATTTACCTAATATACGTAAAATAAGATAAAAGTAGAATTTCATAAGCTAATATTTAACTTTCCTATCGTATTTATTTTTTATACTATTTTGATTCGATAAGTATTAATTACATTTAGTAAATTGTTCAACATGACCGAGATATTAAAACAATTTTAGATATAAAATTTGTAAGCAATCGGTTGTTGAAATATTAAATTATTCATCACCGTATAAAATAAAAATTATAGAAAAATTATATTACCTTAATTAGATAAAATTATATATATAGAAAATAATTAAGGAAAACTGAAAAATATTTCACTTATTGCATCTTGTTGAAAAATATATTCTTTAAATGTTTAATATTAAAAAATCGACTAAAAATTCATTCGTAAATATTTTTATAAATGCAATAAAAACATCTACAAATTGAAATAATTATATAAAATTGAAAACAAAAATTTAATTTACAATTATTAAAACTCTAATTAGTTTCATGAAATTTTTTATATTTGCTGTCATTGATAAAATAGTTGAAGAATTTATATATTATGAACTAGTTCCAAATATTTCCACTTATGTACGACTGTAAATATTAAATATTTAATAAAAGTCACAATACAGGAAATGATGTTATTTAATTAAATTACGTTAACTAATAACTACATAGTTTATTGCATATAAAACTTTAAAATAAAAATTCTGATGATATAAAAAATTTGATAATTATATATCCATACAAGTATGAATTAATTAAAAAGTATATTTAATTTAATTTTGATTTAACCACAACTGTAAAATATAAACAATTAATTTCTATCAGAAATTATTGAGATAAAATAATAAAATTTTTCATAAGATAAATTGACTATAAAATTTAGATAAGTAGAATCACACCATTCATTTTTACAGAAAATTGAGGCTTATTCGCGTGGCTTGTTTAGTTCTTTGCACACTTTCACAATTCGTAGTGGAACGTGCACGAAATGGAGAAACATAAAACAACGTCAGTACCGTATTGCAAACATTTTATTTGCAGTGTACACTATAAACTTTCTTGTATACTTTTTAACTGAAAACGTATGTTGCAAATGGATAAATTACGATTTGTCCGTTAAAATAAATAAGCTTTAAATAAAACTTATGACATTTTGTGAAGAAACAAAATTTTATATCCATACCGTAAGATTAAAAATTTTTAAATGATAAAATATTTCAAAATCAATTAACATTATATGCTGTTAAATTTATATATAATATCCAATTCTCAATTTTTCAATCTTAATACAATTTACGTATGAAAATCAGTAGTTATACTAGTTTATAACAGTATTCGTAATATCATATTATTATAAATTTATAATTATTTATATAAATTTATATATTTAAATTAAAAATATACTGTTTAATGATATCAAAGTTTGAGCTTTCGAATCAAATAACTAATATAAAATTCTACTTTTTAGAATTTTTGAACGTATGCTAATCTTTTGTCAGCTCTTTTTCTCAATTATAAATATCAGGAAATATCTTAAGACATAAAATAATTATTATTGAAAAATATCTCCTCTATTTCAAGTGCATACTTTAAACGTTTAGTCCATAATATATTATTTTCATTATCTAAATATATTTCATAAAGACCACAAACTTAAATAAACAAGGTTTAATATCGAAGTCATTTACTTTGAATGTAACGATACAACGATACAATAATTGAGTATATTTCAAAAGAGTCGAATGAAAAACAGAAAAGTATGAATAACCCAAAAAACGTATACATACATATTGTATATAGTACGATCAATTTTTCTTAGCTCACTTTTTGAAAATGATCGGATTGAAAATAAAATTATTAGTTTTTAATACACGATTTAGAATTTTTTATAGTTAAAACTATTTACTTATCTTTCAATTAAATAATCATTCCTCCAAATTCGATAAATAAATAAAATATTTTAAGTTACCGATTATAAAATAAATCTTTAAAATTTATCGAATTCTATTTTTAATGCTGGGTGAACACGTGAAATAATTTGGTAGAAAATTAAAGACACTGATAATATGAAAGATCTGCGAGGATAATACTAAATGGAGAAATTGGAGTCTTTCTCAAATTACCAGAATTAACGAGCAATTATCACGCTTCGTGACTCGTTTTCTCGACAGCTCATCCTGTTATTCCTTGCGTATGCGTTAATTTTAAATCGTACTTTCAGAACAAATTTTTATTTTTATCATTACTTTCTGTAATACAACTCTTCATAATCATGTAAATGGTGTACAAATTCTTTATTTTAATGAAAATAATAATAAATAATCTTTTAATAACCGAACGATCGTATAAGTGCTTTTCTAAAACTTTTCTATTTTTTACCAGTCCCAACATCTATGCGATAGATTATTACTTTTGCGTTTAACGAGGAATATACTAAAGTATTTTAATAACAAAAACTATATTTTACAGGCGACACGAAATTTTTAATTTCTATTTTCTTTAAATATTTTTACTTTCAGCTATTACTTTGTGAAATGCCTTTACTAAAAATTGCAGTTAGTAGAGAAGAATTAATTTTATTATTTAGAATTTGAAATTTTTATGTTTTACAATTTTTATTTATAGAAATTTGATTTGTGCATAAAATTAAATCATTATATTTTTATATTCGACATAGATTGAATATTAAATTAGACTGTTAGATTATTATAAATTTGTTAAATAATAATTAGCAACGCTAATTACTTTAAAGGTTTCAAAAGCTTTTATCGTTGTTCCAATTATTGTATTAAAATAATTTAAGTGTAACGGGTGAAAAGAGGAAAACAGAAAAAAAGGATAATATTCCACAAATAGTAAAGAACGTCTAATTCAACGAGGCTTCGATCATAGAATGGCGAAGCAGCCAATTAGCGAGGATAGGCGCAAAGTTCTCATTGTCTCCGGTTTGTCATAAGGAGACCCATCAATGTCGATTTTCTCTTGAAGTCAACGCGTGTAATACAGTAAAGTCGATCGATTCTTGCAATAAATTTTTCTACGCCAACCAATATTACAGCTTTCAAGGTTCTCGTAAAGGCAGTTGTAAAACTTTTCATATTTACAATATCTCATTAAACTAAAAGATGTTCGTTCAACAGCAAAGTGGCTTGGAATTTTGGTAAAATTCGTTCGCATTATATTGACATAGTTTGAATTCTTTCTTTTGGCGCACTTTGCATCAAAGTACCGTAGCCAACTTGCGTACACTATACCCAGCCATTTTTAAGAATCCCAGATAGGAATGTATACTACCTTTTGCTACGCTGAAAAGATAATTTTCTTTTCTTATCCATCTGGTTAAGATTTTAAAGTTTCATTTGAATTTTCGATTAAAAATTGATTTATGTTATTCATTTTCCGACTTTACAACATTTATCTTCAATTTTAACGGTAAATCTATAAAACTCCAAATACTTCAATCATTATTAAAATTAATTACAAAATTAAAATAATTATATATTGAATCCGAAAATAAAAATGCATTCAATTTTTTTATTTAAAATTTTTTTAAATTTTAATGCTAATTTAAAAAGCAGATTAAAAATTTGAATTTATTTTAAATAAATTATTTATATGTATATTGCAGATCTGAGAAAGTTACTAAAATATGCTGTAATCGAATCAATTAAGTATTCAATGATTAATTTCTAAAAACTCTTCGGTCAGTTTTTTAACGAATTTGAGAAAATAACGTAAAAAAAAGTTGATTAATTAATTTGAGTAAATTCACAAATATTAGGAAAACAAAAATATTTACAATGAAATATAATAATTAATAGTTTGATAGATAACTTAAAACAGTAATAAGTTTAATAACGCCTCACATTTACACTTTTAACGCTAATTTATACTTTCTCAATAATTTATACATATATAGGATTTTTAGCTAGAACAAGTTTTTTAGGAATCTAAATATTATTTTTACACATATTTTTCTTCACTTAACTTTTGATTTTATTACAATAAAATTTACGCATTATCAAGTTAATTAATTTGTAAATAGAAAGTTTAAAAAAGTAAAATTATAGATTAAAAATTTGTAAAGATGCTTGAAAATATGAATCGTGAGTGAAGTCACGAGAAAGAGTAAGAAACAGTTATACAGTTAATTCTCTGAATGAGTCCATAATTTGATTGCTGTGAAGATAGCTAAGTAGAGTTGATGGAGTTCGGCAGAAGTTACCATTCTTTAGTAACCTTTCACCCTTTCCACTCTATTGGCATGACGTGTACTCAAAAGCTCTACTCTGTATCTTTAACTTGCCGTTTTCACAAAAAACAAATACTAAGTCAGATCATGTCGATAAAACAACTACTCCCCTTTTCTTTCTTTCTCTCACTTTCACTTTCAGCGTTGCTCTACCTTTTTTCTTTATTTCTATCTACTCGTTTGTTTCATTTGGTTTCTTTGTACCTTTTAAATTATCTCACGATCTTTCTCTCTTTGTCATTTCCTGTGTCTATATATTTTTCTTTTTCTCTTTTACTCTCTTCTTCTTTTTTATTTTATCTATTTGTTTCAACCTATGTACTTAGTATTAAGAAGAAGGCATTTATCTGTAGCAGTCGAAGTGAAATATCGAATGAAAAAAGGTTTTTCCAAAAGATAAATCAGTAGAACATAAATTATTAGTTCGCGTAATTTATATCTTATAATAAATTACTATTCTTATTATTATATTATTATCATATAACTATTACCATTATACAATTATAATTTTAGTATTGAATTGTTGATTAAAAATCATAAATGAAATAAACTACTTAAATCTAAGTTTATATTATTTACGTTGATTATTTTTATCGTTAGTTTCCAAATATATTTATTTATTTTATTTATTAGAAAAAATAGGTATAAAATAATAAAATAAAAAATTTTTATTTTTTAAAAATACAAATCAATTCATTTTATAATGTTTCTTTTAAATAAAAATACAGTTTTCAAATTTGTATTTACTAAAAATTGAGATTTTTTTAACTTAAAATTTTTAATTAAAATTTAATATCATATAAAGTAATTAATTTATACTATAGTAAATTGATGAAATTAATATTTTCAACGTTTTTTAAATTATAAACGAAGATTTATATTATGAATAAAAATTTTGTATTTTGACTTATATGTCATTAGTTAAAACAATTAATTAAAATAATTTTTACAAAATTTAATCTCATGATACAAAAAAATAAATTCAATATAGCTTAAAATTAGTGGGTTTGAACTACTAAGTACCAAATGTACTCGAAGAACAGAAGTACACATTGAGATAATTGGATTTTCTATACTACGACACGATAAAGAAAGTTAAATTTCTATTTCCACCAAGATATTACCGTGGATTATTAACTGAAATTTGCTTATAAATACAACAAAATAGATTATATTACTCTAAAAGCAAAATAATTTCTATATTTTTAATTTATATCATTAATGCAATTCATAGCATACTAATTCATAAAAATAACTAAGATTAATTTCATGAATATTATATTTTTTATAAATCTTTGTAATAAATTCAACTTTATAATAATCGATATAAGTATTATTCTTTTTTTTAATTTATGCTTATATGACTTTATATGACTTTATTTTCATAAATCCAACAATAATTTATTAAACATATCGGAAATAAATATATATATATAGATTAATTCGTATTCGCAAGTAAATTATAAATTATTACATATAAAGATTATTAATAGTTATATACAAGTTATATACATTATGGCTATGTAATCTTAAATCGATATTTCTTTAAAATGCAAATTATCTCAAATGTACACTTGTATCGAACGAATTTCATGGAAAATAAATTAAAATAATTTTATTTATTTGATTTTTGATAGACATTATTTTATAAATATTGAATTGATTACATAGTATCAGTTGGTAGTATTATTGAGATTTACATATACATTATAAGAATTATATTAACCATCTTATAAGCTTTTGTATCGATAATTATATTATCTATTCTTGAAATTAATAGTAAGTAAAGTAATTTAGTAATATTCCTCGTACAGCTATTCGAATAATACGTTTCGAATCGGATTAACTTAAGCATGATTTTGCATCCTATCCAATCATTTGTCACGAACGTGTCTTCCGAGGAATATGAAAAGCAAGCTTCCCTTGCAAAGTCGCGCACGAACACCTACAACCACTCCAGTGATACGTTTGCAACAGTTGTTAAAAGAAACGAGAAAGAGGGGTGGGAGCGAGAGGAAGCGAGAGGAAGCGAGAGGAATCGAGAGGGAGGGAGAGAAAGAGGGGATGGCGCGAGGGAGAAAGAGTCGATGCAACAGCTAAGCCACGATTCCGTGCTTTTGCCTGTGAATACCTTCGGGTTAGTTACGTATGCAGAGAAACCGCAAAGGCCGCTTAACCACCTGCTCTAATTACGCTTGTTAGAGGCGACCGACATCCAAGTTCTTCCGCTACGCCCTTCACCATATTCCTTGACAATATCAACTTTCTACGAACTTAGGAACTCGGACGCCTTAAATATCATTTCTATATTTTCGCGCCTGCGATTCTTTAAACATAGAGACTTTTGACATTATAGACGCACAAGAATTTTAAAAGATTGTTTGGAATTACGTTATTCCAAATTATTAGGTTGATGCGAGCGATATTGTTGTACTTTTGCTTGAACTTTCGAAATATAAATAAATATTCACGTATTCGTATGCGTAAGTAAATTATTACTAATCTGGAAAATGAATGCTCCGTTCGTGATTCAAATTCATTTCATACCTCTGTAATTTAATACGTATTACACAATATTTTCACAATGTGTACATTTATTTTGCATCTTTTAGAACTTATTATTTTATCATTCTATTGCATTATATACATGAATCGGTGATTTTCTTTCCAGATGTTGAATACAGTTATTAATTATAATAATGTTTCTTGTAATCTTCAGCATAACACGTTTTAATAAAAGTTACATATTTTTATTTATTAGTAAATGAAGTTTTTACATAAAATTTAAATATTAATATCTTTAAATATTTCGTACTAACGGCTAAAACATTTGAATTCAGTGACGGAAATACGATATTAATTATTTGTCGTTCTTGCATTTACTGTTATTTTAAATTTGCTTGGATTGCATAAAAATGATGAAATCGTTAAAATTCATCAGGTGACAAATAAAATATGACATCTATTTTTCATTGCCAAAAATGAAAATATAAAAATAATATTTCGTTTCGGCTTAATACCTAAATGAAAAATATTCGTAATAATTATTACGAATTTGTATATTTATAATAATTATTACTTAATTCTAAATTAGATTAGATACTTACAATGATCTTAATGCTGACGAATAAAAATATTATTAAGAAAATTTAATTCATAAAAAGCTCGAATAAAGAATTACTTTATATATAAAGATTTACTACAGTAAGAATTTTAATTCTTTTAATTTTATAAAACAGTTCACTTAATTAAATTGAATTTAATTTAAATAATTTTATTTAATCCTTTTATTTCGAAATAAAAAACAAGAATATATTATTTTTTCAAATTTATAAACCTCTGTATAAATCTGTTCGTTTCAATTTACAAAAAAATACTTATTCAGTTTATAATGTTTAGAATTTAAACGTTATGAATTTCGAAAAATAAATATATATGATTATTCAGAATTAAAGAATAAACTTTGCATTTTAATATAACTTTTAAAAATAATATACACATCAATTTTTCAGATAAATTATTAATGTTTTCTTGAATAAGTTTGAAATTTTATCAAATTAAATTTTAGATTAGATTTTGCAAAGTTTTAGAATTTTATTTTTTAATAAATATCTTCTAGCGAGTTTTTTAATTAAATAATACTTTAATAATACTTTATTAAATAATGATAATATAGTTTAATTGTTAAAAGATCAACCAAATTAGATAATATAATTAGTTAACTAATTCAAACATAAAGTCTTATAGGCATATAATTGTTTATGTTTATACATAGCGTAAAAAAGAAAAAATTAAATAAAAAATACAAAGTTCAAGAGTTAGAAAAATGATTATTTTATGATCTTAGTAAAATATAAAATTTTTAATCAAATCGAAGAAAATTGGAGAAAAAATATTTTCATTTATTTAAATTTCTTTTATAATTTGATCAACTTCGATAATTATAATATTATATATAATAATTATTGAATATTAATAAATATTTTTTATTTCAGTATTTTAACAGTCTAAAATTTTATAACTTATATTATATAAAAAATTTGATATTATCGAAAGAAATAATTATACAAAGATATTTTTTCACAAAATTTTTTTTTTACTTTTAATAAATTAATTGCGTATCTACCCTTTATAAGTATTCTATAAATTATTTGGCTTATAATATTTTTATTTAGTTTTATGTTTCCATATCGTAAAGCAATATCAACTGGATCTGTAAAAATTATTACCAAGTGCACGAGACAGTACTTGGGCAATATTTTTTTTGGAGAGTTTAAATGAAATTAAATTGAAGTTGTTGCAACCAATTGCAACAAACCGTGCCTCGGAAAATACTTCAACCCCTAATAAACAGAGCCGTGACAGTACGTAACTCTTCTAACTATAGATATTTGTAAACACACGAATACAACGCAAAGAAGACAAACGTTGGCTAGATTAATGAGTCACGCGGGTAACTTACACGAGCTGCTAGAAAGGTATACCTTTGGATATCAATCAACTGCATCTGACATTATGGAAGGTAAGGATGTCTGAGAAAAGTAGAACCAAAGAAATAGCCCCATTTATTTACTTACGATTAGATTTCTAAGTTCTATGAAATACTTCAAAATTATTCTTGACAATAAAAAGTAGAAAAAGTAGTTTTATTATTTATAAACTCGAACAAACATATTTTTTACTGCTACCGTACAACACTTACGGAGCAAGAAATTTTAAATTGAAAATTAAAGCGTCTATACATCTATAGGTGACATTTTTATATCTACATCGTCGAATACTATATTATTCTTTATTTTATTAGTTTTTTTTTTTCAAAGTTTTAATATCATTTTATATATGTACCAACGCTTTTATTGTTTTCAAATATTAAAAAGAAGCTATTTTTCAAAAAATTCTTTTAAAATAATTAAATATTAAATTTTTATAAAACTTTTACAGCAATTTCTTTCTTCTTTTAGTTTTAAAAAATGTACTTTTTGATGTAAAAGCATTTTTAAAATGGCGTTACACCACTAAGTTACCGACGGTTTGTTATCAAAGGTATACAACAGTGGAAGCTCACCAGTTTATAACACTGTTTGAAACAAAGATATTGATAAAATTCTGCTAGTAGAAGAACTTTGTTGATATGTCATACCTTCGAAAGTTTAAAAACTTTGAAATTTATAAACTACCAACGCTTTGAACAAGAAATTGGATTTTTCTACATATTTATATGAAATATTATTTTTAAATAATTATATAACTGAATTATTTTTTAACAAATACATTTTTACAATGTTATATCAAAGCTGAATCTTTAAATATGTATCGAATTTAGGAGACTATTTAGATAAATATTTATAAATGTATAATACATACGTATATATTATTCATAAATAAGATAATCGATTTTTTAAACTTAATAAAACTGACTTTCCTACCTTAATGTTATATTTAAAAAGAATCGATGATAGAGATACAGTTTATAAATATTAATGCATTTGAATTATATTTTAATTGAATTAAAAAAAGCCTTTTTTAACGTATCTATAAAGTATTTTAATCTTTGTTTTTTTTATATAAAAACTGAAATAATTCCAGTTTTAATTCACTATTCTACAAAAAGAATATATATATGTATTTATTAGAAAGAATATTCTTTTTTCTCGTAGAATTTAATTTGTCACCTTGTAACTCATAGTTACGAGAAACAAAAAATTGATAAAAAATATTTATACGAATGAATATAATATCATAATTCATATGATTTTAATATAATTAATCTTATTATATCTTAATAACAAATATCTGATGAAAACGTAATAGTCGTTAAAATAAAATGTATGCAATATAAATAATTTATCTAATATTTTATTGTATTGAATTTTAATTGAAAAGATGAATTTTAATTTTTAAGTTTATATTGGCGAAGAAAGGAATTGTCGGAAAATGATAACGATGATGTAGAAGGCTTGTATAAAATAAAAGTAAAATAAAAGAGCTGTAAGTTACACCGAGCGTTGTTTACAAATATACCACCACGCAAAGGTGTATAACCACAACCCCCACCCACTTTCCGACCTGTCACCCCTTCATATAGCTAACAAGTAACAAGACTCTTTCTCGCAAAACGGATTGCCCTCCCACTTCCAACACTCTTTTTACCTTTTCTACCCGTCATTTCTACCCGTCCTGACTTCCAATTCTCACATATCTTATTTTAAGTTCATTTTCTTTTAAACTTTCCGCATTCAATTTTGTTATTTTAAAAATTTTTCTTCGTACCGAGTATTCAATATCTTCTTGCTTTTCATTTATCAATACGCATTTGTTACTTTTAACAAATAACTCACTTTTTTCAAATTTTTATTTAACTATTTTACTTTTTCCTTAACATCTTTTTATATTTTCTTCTTAAAAACTTTTCAATTCCTATATCTTAAATATTTTTATATTTTTTCTCTCTTCTCTATTTTTATTTCTTTTTTGTTTGATCTTTCGTCATTAAATTTTTTTTTCTTGACCTTTCTTTCACGTGTATTTTTAAGATCACTTCTTTTCTTTGTTATTCAAAGTAGTTTTGGTTATTATTCTTTTATTTTCATACGATATTTTGATAAAATATTATTTTTTAAATTATAGCTATATATAATTTGATTATTTATTTTACCAAAATTATTACTAGAATATATTATATTCAGTTTTATTAATTCGTTCTAAAAATTTTTTTTATTATATTATGTTTTGATTCTTACATTATTTTAAATTTTTTATTTAATATTTTTTTTCTAAGAAATAGATTATCATTCCTTCTTTAATATTTACTTCATCGATGTGAACCAATTTTTTATAAAAAATATATCAATTTTTTATTTTATAAACAGTTCTATCGACTCTCGTATCTCAATTTTACTAATAGATCTTGCATAATTAATTGTATATTTGTTAGAATAACATAATTTTCCATACATACAAATTACTTTTACTTAAAAGTTTATACGTACATTTTTATATAATTAATCATTGTAATAAAAACTCTACTGAAGCATTTAAAAATATAAAGTTAAAAAAAAACTATTAGTAAAGATTAAATTTTAATAGATATTAAAAGTACTTCTAATATTATGATAAATATCACCTTCCATTATAAAATTTCCTTTGATTTAAATAACCTGAGCATGCTTTATTTGAATATATTTTATTCTAAACTTATAATAAGCAAAGGATGAAGGTAAAGTAACAACAAATATATTATAACAAGAACACACACACACACATATATATATATATAGTTAAGATATCGTTATTTCTAACTAACCTCGTAAATCTTATTAATTACTTAAAATTTAGTTAGAAACAAAATTCTGTACATAGGTATCCTTAGTTATATTGTTTTATCGAAAAATTAAGAAGAAAAAGTAGATCGTTTTACCGAAACTTTATCGTATTTAGCAATAGCCACTTCGAAAAATCTCTAGAAAAACTTTACAATTTATAAACGTGAGTAGATGTTCAAATACTGTTACCTGCAAACTTTTCTGTAAGCAAAGAAATCCACAGTATCTATATAAGTTAGTTAGCACCGATAAAAACGATTGATATTTTTCTTATTTTTTCTTTTTTTAATTCATCGATTGTATTATTTTTACATTGTTCTTTATTAGTTACAATTTTTTATTTCTATTAAATTTTTATATTCTTATCTACTATATTATTATTTGAATAAATAATTAGTTTATGTTTAGTATTATTTATATAATTTTTTTAAAATAATTTTTTACGTAACGATATTTATTATTATTAATTATCATTTACAGAAATGATATTTCAAACTTCAATTTTTTTAAATTAATAAATTATTTTAGTGACGGATATTTAAAAAAAATTTTTGTAATAATTTTTTTAATAATTTTATGTTATAAAACACGTTATAAAATATAAATAACTTTATGAATACTGATCCGAAAAAATTCTTAAACTCCAATATACTGATTAATATGAATAGAAATTGATCTTAGGAAAATATAATATTTTCTAATTTTTTTTATTATCGAGATATTATCGAGAGAAAAATGTAGATATGATTCGACATAAATTCATAAATTGATTAAATTATTAATATCTTTTACTCTTGTATCAAATATTTATAGAAGAAAATAGCGTTATGATTTTTAAAGTAAAAATTCTTTTCTTGTCTCGTAGAATCGAAATGATCTTCGATTCTTCGCAGACATTTTGACGATGCTCGCATTACGGGTTCTCGATCCGAGCTCGACCAAATACCCGATACATCTTCGTATATCGGACTCTTCGTTTCTTGGGAGTGTCCTTTGTATTTCATCAGTTTTTGTACGTGTGTATGAGGGTTCGCATGGACAGGCGGTGAAACCGTAGCTCGAAGTTGCTTCTAGATGGACTTTGAGCATCGCAGTATCGTAAGAAAAAGGTGAAGCTTCCTTTCTTCGACTTAGAAAGGTTAAAAGCAATGGCTGCGAGAAACGTGCCTCAAAAAGTATATGTGTGTATTATGGTACCTAAGCCCGTCTGACGTTTCTGCACTCTTGAGATAGAAGAGTTTTTTAGCTACGTGCCTATTTGTCATAAAAGATGCCCACTGTTGGTGAGACAATGTAGACAATAAATCTGGTAAAACTTTTTGTTTTAATTATTCAAAAAAATAAGATACTTTGGATCCAATGTTGTCGTATTCAAATATTGTTTAAATTTTAATTGAACACGCGAAAGATAAGTTAATATACAGTTTCAAAATACCATTTATAAATTAGATTATAAAGATTTTTTCATTGGATAATTCATATCCAAATATGTTTTTAATCTTTCTAATTACCAAGTTGTATTTGGAACTATAAATATTTCTAATTACCTTGTTGTGTTTAGAAGAACATAAAAAATATATTTATATTAAAAAGTTCAAATTTATCTATTTTTATACCAGTGTTACTACTTGCATCAATTTAAAAGTATTTATCAAGATTTTTAAGCTTATCGTAATAAATTTTTATAACTTTTTCATATTATTGTCGATGTTATAATCCAATATCATTATTTTTTGATCGTTGGCTTTGATAACATTTTTTAATTTATATCATTTAATTTATACATAATTATTGTAATATAAAGAAAATATTAAAGATAATGATATTTATAATAATTTTAATGGAAGAAAGTCATAATTATTAAATTCTTTAATTAATCATTTAAAGCGTAATGGCATCGATCTTGTATAAAACAATTTCTTTTTTTCTTTTATTTTTGGGCGTAAAATCAATTACTTACTATAATATTAAAAAGTATAGACCACTGATAAATGTCTCTATTTTAGTAATAGCTATATAAATAGTTCTAGTAAACATTTATCACCGAGTACATTTTCAAATAAACGAGGGAAAATTGGAATGTCGTCTAATTAAAATTGTAAGACGGTAAAAATGTTCTTGATAAAGAAGAATCTCATCGATAAATGTGTCTATGAATAAATAATATTTTCCGAAACGTCACTTTTACTGCCAAACTTATTTAATTTAATTTAGAAACACAATGTTGCATACTAAAATTAAATAATGGTCCAGCCATGAAACATCCCTTCGCATTCGCGATACTCAACTCGTCGGAATAGTCGAAGTTTCTAATGTGTACTGCATACGAATCAAATGACCTCTCTTATCAGTTCTCGACACTGGTCCATAGTTGCTCATTGCAAAATCATGAACCTTGGACATTGCGAACAAATTCCTCGCGAGGAATACCGCATACTCGCGACCTGGAAACGTTAACTAATTGCGGCAAGTGAGTGAGTCGGCGTTTCGACTGATTTTGATGAAAATCCGAGATGCAGTAAGCGATAACGGTGACGGTGATTGCGACGGCGATGGCGACGGCTTTCGTGTCGATCCTTCATTAGCAAACTCCGATTTCATAACGAGAAAGAGTAAGAGAAAGAGAAACAGAAAGAGAAAGAGATAGAGAAAGAGATAGAGAAAGAGTAAGAGAAAGAGTAAGAGAAAGAGTAAGAGAAAGAGTAAGAGAAAGAGATGGAGAAGAAGCGAGGGAGAAATAGATAGGGAGGAGCCGAGCAATGATTGCTGTACGAGCTCCGACTTTGACTGCGTGTCAAACGACGTTTGATAACGAACTTATGTAAGTACACGACGTCTATCTACATACGTATGTATTTTGTTCTCTGCTAGCTAAATTACTCAAAGAGGATATTATTTAAAATATCAAATATGCAAAACTGAATTTTGGAGAAATTTCAAAATTCAAGAAATTTCTTAGATCGAGACCATTTCATAAAACATGAGTTGAAATGGTAAGAGCGAATTGATCTTTTATAATTAATTATTGCAAACAAAATTATTTAAGTTCTCATATTGCGTATAGTAGTAATCACTTATTTCTAATTATATGCATTAAAAATTAAGAAATATTTCCTGAAAACTAAATTACAATATTCATGAGGTTCTAGATTCTTCGATCTATCGATTGAACCTTTAAAAAACTCATCATTAAAAATAAATCGCGTTTGTTTATTGAACGAGGTGCTTCTTTAATTTCTCGCTTAAATAAAAAAAGCCGTTTTTAATTATTAACGGCTCTTATTAAAAAAATTAACGAAAATAATATTAAAAGTATACGAAATAGAGGAGAGACCGACATCGTCTTTCTGTATATAGGAACAATTTTTATTTTCTTTCGAGTGAATTTCTTAATTACGGTCTACTATTTTGTATATTTCTTAATTAAAGTGATTAATAATGTATCTGAATTTTTATGTATATTAAAAAATGACATAAAAATATTTTAGCTTACTTGGAAGTAATCTAAATTCGTAAAGCAAATAATGATAAATGTTTCAAAGGTATTTTTATTTATATTTGATTGTTTAAGAAAATAAATATTTTTTAATCTTATTTTTTAAATCGCTATCTTTCCTTTTTAAATAATTAACTTTTTATTTTAAATCGATGCAATTATAAAGTTAATAAACTATTGAATTACATTGAGCTTTCGTTATTATTGTAAGACCATATGAAAAATTACCACACGTTTTTAAAACTTGTAATCAATAAAGTAAATTAATTATAATATCTATTTCGTAATAGTTTATATATTAAAAAATATTTTTAATATGAAATAAACTATAAATATTATAAGAATTTTGATCAGAAGTAACTTGGAAACTTTTTGGATGAATATATGCGCACGTTTGTTTTTTTGCCTCGTACATATGTAAAATAAAATTTTCGAATAAAGTTCATTCATAAATAAAACTTACGATAAATAAATAAAGTTTTTTTTTAACAATAAATTTAATTATCTACTATTATTTGTAAAAAAAATCTTCAAATTTTTTGATATTTGATATTTTACAATAAACGCGGTAAACATAAAACTTCTATTTACGGTAGAATGTAAAATTAAATTAGTAGAAACAACCACTTATGTAATCATGAAATTCCTCTTGGTTGGTAATGTAAAAAGTGGTATAGAGAAATAATAGATTATCAGCTTACCTGTAACAAAAAGAAATTATTTTTGTTAATAACGGAATTTAAACCAAATTTAAATATGTATATTCAATTCAAAAAAATTATTTATATTATTATTGTTTATTCTAAATATTCGTTGTAACATAATTTTATTTAAAACATATAATTTGTCGAAAATTTATCTTACTATGGTTATTATTATCTAGAAAATGAAACAAAAGTGAACTAATGCGTAATTTAAAGGAAAATTCACGGACATATAATTTGAATGTTAGTCCCAGCACTCAGAAATCATCGGTCATTGGAGTCAACGATAATTCAACGCCGCCAGAAGCAGAAGCATCGAATGATGGTCTGTAATAGAGTATTTTAACAAGCGAAGTATATAACACCACCTCTTTTCAATTTTCAACATTTATATTCTTATACATTTCAATCAACAGACTTATCTTTTATTATGAAGATTAATCGATCGTATATTTTTTTGTCATAAATTTTAATAGCTTACTAAAAGTATTATTATAATTTTATCAACGTAATGTGTATTAACATTTTTAGTTCACTCTAAACGAGAAAAATTTCTAATTTTCTTATCTTATGTACGTATCATCTTAAATTAAAGATAAAATTAAATTAGAAATTAATTTTAACTTAAATAATCGTTTATTAATTTTTTTATACTTGCATAAATATATACCGACATAAATTTGACGAGAATATTATAAAATTAACTGATTACTATTAAATTAAATTTTTAATCTTTACAAAAAAATTTATTTCAAATTCGTGTTCTCCAATTTTGCATTAATTTTATTATTAATTATTTTTTAATCAATTACAGAAAGGTGAAACTTTTAGACAAAGTATTTTATTATAACTCAATTTTATACATGAATATTATAATGAAAATAAAATGTCAAGTTTTAAATGAAAAAACTAAAGGTACATATAATAGTTATATACAAACAACAAAATGTAAAATAATATAATGAACTATATTTACCCAAAATAGTTTTATTTACTTCGAAAGGAAGAAAAGCGAACGTCATCCTATTTTAATAATAAATTGCCGAATAAAGTTTACCTCGCTATAAACTAATTTGTGTAAACTTAATCAACTTGTGCACGTATACATGCATAGCTTGAGTGTATGAAAGAAATGAAGACTGCTTATAATTTATGCACGTAGTAACAAAAATAACCGAATCTCTATATATTAATAATAGTTGTTTGAAAAGTGATTGATTATTTTCTAAATTATATAAGATAATACATTTAAAAGTAATTTATTATTTTATGAATATTATTATCGATAGCTTTCACCGAAGAATATTGCATTATGTGAAAAAAAATAATTGAACAAAGGACATATAATGATATGTCCTATTCTGCATTTAAAATTATATGATATAATTGTAAATTAAGGCATAAGATATAATTAAATATTTTTCATTTTTAATAGTTTTAATATATAATAATAAAAATATACTCGTACGTTATAAATTAACTAATTTTACATAATAAGTCTAATAATAAATCTAATAGTATTGTAACTAATTTTTTTTAAAAACTATATCATTGAAACATTTAACATTACTCTTCTAGTATTTAATCAAAATTCAATATACTAATAATAATCTATAATATCTGGTAATGTAAGCACTGTATTCAGTAAAATATAACAAAATATAAAATTTCATAATGCAATCTCCGATCATAGGAACAGCTTTTTAATACATATCAATGATATTAGAATTTTGATTATTTCCAACGCAAATAAAAAATTTAATGCATTTATATCAAAATAAACACAATTGAATTTTTTTGGAATTTGAAATATTAAATATATATTATAGTCAGATTCAACTAAGTTATAATTTGCTATTTTACTAGTTATTTCTTTAAAAAATTATTTTATTTTTTAAATAAATATTTATACATATTAAATTATATTTTCATTATATAAAATATAATAATTAAAATATTGTTATAGAAGGTTATCGTTACAATTAATTTACCGATTATTAGCAATAATATATTATTATTATTTTATACGAAATTTTAATTAAATTAATATATCAATTTTTAAAATATATCAATTTAAAATGTTTTATTTATTACCTCTAAAGATCTTAAACTAATCAATGAAATAACAATTTTATAACTTTTCATTAATTATATAAATAAAAATATAAAAATAATTTTAAACAAAATTTATACGTAATAAATTTAAATATTTCTTATGAATTTAGAATTATAAACATTTGAAATTTTTTAAAATAATTCTCCAATACAAATATATATTTGAACTAATTTATTTTTCTACCTTGTCCTTTTTTTTTATAAATTTGAGTTTTTTATAAAGAAAAATAATAGATCATTTTTCATAAGTTATTCGTTATAAATATTTTATAAAAACATCGTCAACCATGATATAATTAATATACAATTTATATAAAATTTTGGTAGAGAATACCAAAAAATCGTAAATACATAAGTGTTTTTCTAGTTTATATGAAATTATTTCGATAAGTAGTATAAGTTATCAGTAATCGCTAATTCTTAAAAATTCCGAGTATCTTATTAATCTAACGTACATATAATATTATAATACGATTTAATATTTATATATAATATTGTAAGGTACATAGATGCACACGTAAAATAATGTATACATGCTTTACAATTCGATCGACAATTCAAACGAAGACATTTATATTCAAATATAAAAAAGCGTAGGACACTGATTCAACATTAACCGTTCTGACTCGATCGGGGTAAGATTTGCACACGATCTTATCATCGCGAAAAAAATGACCCACAAGTCATAGTATTTCAAAGAGATTAGATATTTTGTTCGAAGTCGCCGGGTTGACAAGGAATTTTCTACATTGAGAAATACCAAGATGAAAGGCAACGATGACGGAAATTCAATGCATAGAAAATATAGAAAATAAAGCCAAATCGAGATACCGGTAAGCGACTATCCGAACTCGTTTTCCGTGCATATCGTCACTCGCTAATTGAAATGTCAAAGCTGAAGTAGACGCGGCTTGCGGTGTTTATACGTGCGCGTACCACAGACAAAACGTCTGTCTCGAAGATACGACGAGAGCGAATTCAGTCTTCAAACGAATGTGGAAATAAACGGTAAGGAACGAAGAATGGAAGCTCAGGTGTGCAATATGAATCACGTTTCATGTGCATCATCGCTGATTCTGCGGCTTATCTCCAAGATTATAAGTATTATAAGTATTAGAAACTCGGGTTTTCCGAGATGCAGTGTTGATGTCGCGGCGTATTCCGGATTCTTTCTTAGACATTTTTTTCTCAATTAACTTAAAAGCGGCGGAAGCTTCCGCTCAGTGCTAATATTTTCAAGAAATTGCTTTTCTTTATTATAAAACTGTTAGAAATATGAAGTTACAAAAATTAATAGTCAGGTTTTTATATCTATTTTTTATATAAACGCAATATTGACTCCTTAATATTTTCGTTTGACGTTCTCTTGTTCGCAGAAAGGAAACTCTCGTTATAATTAAAACGAATGGAAATGAAAGAACATCTCGTTCGTTCAAAGGAAACATATTGCAGTTTGAAATAGGTATTATTGATATTTGAGAATAAAGTATCCGGTCAATTTTTGTCGATGAAGCTCGTGAAAATAAAGCTCGTGGAATCAAGGTTGAAAATTCAGATTTCACGCGTGTGTATTCTCCTTCTTGGGGATCCCTCCATAACTCCATAACCTCCATATCCGAAGCTCTTAGCGAGCATGTGCCAATATTATCCGACAAACGCAATTAATTACAACATACTGTTTAGTGGTAGCTAATTGGAATTCTCGCGTAATAATCAATTTTCATCACACGCGGGGAACATCGGCGTACGGATATGTGCCAGGTTAGCTACGTAATCCCTTAAGAACTATATCGTGTGAGTTTCGCTGTTCTTTGAAAGGGAGGATAGAAACTGTGCAGCCATTCATGAGACATTGTACAACCTCAACCTCGTTTCGCAAATTCGCGCTACAACCAAGTCTGCCGTTGGTATGGATTCTGTGTTGCTTTTCGGATAATACGAAAATGCGCTGAATTCGCTGAATTCGCTTTTTTGTTGTGTCAACGATGCCGTAAGAATATTTTCTTGTATAGATCGAGTTTCGGTGTTTTTTTAAAACTTAATGTCGGTGCTATACAAATTCAAGTTATCGATCAGTTTATAATAAAAGTTTATTCTTTACATTTGAAACTGAATTCTTTTCCCTTGAACATTAAAACTGAAATTGTACTTTTCTATTGTCTTTAAACATAATTGTTAAATAGTGTCTTTTAAGATAAATTATTTCTATTGTCTTCGATTTAATTACTTAGAGAGTAAGAGATATTAATCTACTCTGCAAATGCAGTTCTTCCTAAATAATGAGAAATTGTATTTTTACTCTAATGAAACAATATAGTTGATTAAAATTTGTGAACAAAAATATTTTATATATAATTATAGTCTTGAAGTAAATAACATTTAAATCAAATATAACTATAAATATCCTAAAACTCTTACGTGTAAGATGTTTTTTCTCGTTAGATATATATTTAAGTAAACACTCGAATAAAATAAAATTATTTAAAATTTCGAGTTATATACCAAAATTTTATAAATTTAATAAAAAAAATTAAATTAAAATATGATTTTACTTTGTACTAGAAAATATAAGTCGAAGAATTACTCGAAGAAGAAAAATTTCAGTGACTTTTAATCTGAATAAAATAACTGTAATACCAAAAATATCCACCCATTATTACATTATATCGCGTAATCTATCTATAATCTCGTATAATTTTATAATTCTGTAATTTAATAAACAGAAATTTTATTTGGTTAAACTTCGAAAAAAGAAGCTCGACTCAACTTTAATTTAACATTCGTTTTTATACCAATCCCGAGAAAAACTGATTTCTTGGCTGAAACTAATTTAAAATCTGAATTCATTTTCGAGCCGAGAAAAATAATCCATTAAAATAAAACTCTTAATACACGATTATCGATTCGATCGAGGCAATATCGTGACTTTTTCTCGTCTATAACTAATCCGTCTGTATAACTTTTTCGATATTTTGAATAATATCGCCGAATGAACCAAAACTTTGAAATCGCATAGTCCCTACACGGCGCTTGTATAAACGAATGTTGGAGGGTCCGAGTTCATGTGCAGTTAAGCTACATTCATACGACTCACTTTAAAGCCAACTAAGCTAAAGATATTGCGGTGATCAGGACCGAATTGCAGATTGCGCGTTTATATAGATAACGGAACACGAGAAGAGCCTTAGCCTGTGGCTCAGGAGAATTTAAGCTTATGCGCGCCCGGTTATAGCGACGGTCTGCACCTCCTTCGAGGAGAAACCAGTAAGTCCGAAACGACCCGCCGCGAACACAGATTAATCCTAATCCCTTCTCGGATATTGATTCACATAAGATTCTTAGAAATTATAATATCTACGAGCTGTTCATCGCGAACGTTAAGAATTTTTTTATTTTCTCACTTAACCGTTCCCATTAATCATCTATAATGGGATATTTAAATTAAGATTATTTTAGAACTTTCAACGAATTTAAATTATAAAACTAATTTTAATTTTAATTGTAGATTAACGAGATCATTTTCACTATAGTTTTTGTTCAAAATGTTTTCATATTTTTCGTCTTTCTGTAAATCAATATCGTTTATTTAAATGTTTCGAAGTTTTCCCAGAGACTATAATCTTTTTAAGCATTTGGTTTTAACGCTAAAAATCATTAAAAATATTTTAATAGTTATCGATGAAAATTGAATGTTTAATAAAAATGCAAACTGTAAAGCTATAACCGAGATAAATAAATGAACGAATAATAGATAAACCTGATTAGGCGAAATTTTTGTTGCAGGGAATAATTTGAAATAACGATACTTTCTATAAAATATATTTAGTTATAATATTTTGTGAAATATCATAAAAGAACAAAGAGTTGTAACAGCTTGAAAGTTTCAATTTTCACAAAAACTGACGCGAAAACTGGAAGAGTCGAGGAAAAAGAGATAGGGGTAAAAAATATTTTCCCCGTTAAAAAGTGTACAGCAAAGGTTCGAGAGAATCCGATCTTCGATATCTCTCAAGAGGTTGAAGGCGAACAATGTAGGTCACCGCGTGCCTCTGACATTTTCTGTTTACGAACCATTGCAAGTTTGATTTTGCTCTTCTCTCGAAGCTCATCGAGAAGTAGATGCGTGATATGTCAAGTGTTCGAAGACGCTACTTACTAAATAAACATACGAATGTGATTAATTCAAATTGCAACCGATTTAATTATTATAAAGCGACTGTAATACTTTAATATTTTAATCCTATTGACGATTATTATTCTGTATTTATGAGTAAGTAAATATCCTAATTCCTGCAATTGCGATATCCGTATCCAAGGCTTAGTAAAAATAAATAAAATAAATTTGAATAAATAATATCACGAATATGTTCTTGAAATATTCTTTAAATAATTATCAAATATAGCATTATATTATTAAAAGATTTAAAAAATGTATTCATGTACGAATAAAATCAAATAAAAAGTTCGTAATTATAATAAAATTTGCATATTCATTTCACATATATGCGTATAAAAATTTCCAGTATTTATATATTTTAACCAAAAGAGTCGAGTTTTGTTTTACCGATTCAGTCCTCATAATATCTCCATACTCTTCGCATCTGGCATTTTAAATTTAGTTTAGACAATTAAATTTATTATAATTTATGTCATTAAAATTAATTTTAATATAATGATTTTTATAAAAATTTAAACAATTTAAAATTTAAGAAAATATATTCTTGAATCTTTATTAATTTATTTTCAAAAATCGTTTTCAAATTATTTTAGTGGTAAAAATATACGTAGTGTCAGCCTTGAATACTAAATAATTTCATTTTTAATTAATATTTCTTTCTGAAAAAATGAATGAAATATGAAAAATGAATATAAATATTTTGAAATATTATAAAAAATAGTTATTTACAATCATTAAAAATAATTAAATTTTCAATTTATTTAATTTATAAATCAGTTATATAAATTAGGTAAAAGATTTCAAGAGAAATTAATGCAATATTATTTAATTCTTATACAATATACATTTTATTCTTAAATTAAATAAAAAAATACGCGAATAGTATTATGAAAATGTTTTACGTTTGAAGACTCAAAATAATACCATCAAAGTCTTTAATACAGGAAACTTTACCTTTATCTTAAAACTGCGGTTGCTCTTGAATCTCACAATATCAAATCTAGCCGACAGTCTTGAGTCAGTCGCTATAATTGAAAATTTAATGTTCTTCGACTTCTCTTCTTATTCGTTGATCTAGACAAGAAGTCAGTTGAGTTTAAGGATATGAAAAAGTCGTGGAGTAGGTTTTATGATTTTAGAAAGCACTTTTAAAATTAAGAGACATTGTTTGATTAAGTAAGTTACGTACACAAATATAATCATACATAATTCAATTATTTCAGTATATAGTTCTAAATCATAAATTTTTAAAAAAGGAAGTATACTTTATTATGTTGTATAATTTATTTTCTATAGGTTTTTGCTTTCGTATTAAAATATTTTACAATGATTATTCTTAACGAGTACCAATAAGCAAATATGCATGTCCATACGAATAATGCAAATTCTTAAATGACTCGAACACATTAAATAAGAAATTATTTATAAAGTTTCTTGGTAAAATTGATGAATTACGATGACGGAAAATGAATACGCAAGAAAATACATTCATTGAAATCTGTAAAATGGCTTATGTAACCCGAAACTTTTTTTAACTTAAAAATTTTTTAAGTAATCGCACGCGATTCCGAAGCTCTGTATTTTTAAGTATTTTTTTCTATATTGTGAAATATATGTTCATTGATACAGATACTTTTTTTTATTATAATCTACAAATTCCATTGCAGATATTATTTTGTTGTCGTTAAGTTTATTCATTTAAATATTGTACATTTATTTTGAAACAGTACAAAATTCATAAAAATTATTTTTAAAATATCATAAGTAGTAAAAGAGAGTATTTTAATCGAATATAAGATCGAATACTTCGACAAAATTACAGAATATTAACTTGTTTTAACACAAGCAAGATAAAAATAGGACATCTTATTCTAATTATGTGATATTTTTAAAACTTAATGCAAAATTTATAAATTAAACTGAAACTTGAAACATTAAATTTCAGAAAATAAACTTTGACACACGCTAAGCCGATTAAATATTTGCGTAAGGTTGAATATTGAATTCGAATTTTTAGGATGAAAAAGTACAAGCGCTATTATTTAAAATATGATTCGTTATATTAATTATTCATAAAAAATTAAAAGAATTAAAAAAATTTAACATCGGTATTTTTTTGGTTTTTCATTACGAATATATTTAAAAGAATATATTTATAAGATATTTAATATATTTAAAAGAAACTTAAAAAGTCTAACGATGAATAGAAAACAAAAATTCGTGGATTAATAAGTCTACGAACGTGAAATTTATCCAAGAGGAAGGTAAAAAATTTGCCTATCCAAAATTTAATGGCTGCAATATTCATCGGGTTACAGGATATACAGTAACATAATCAATGTATAAACGAAAAAAATAGCCTCACAAACACGCGGACTAATAGTTTTAAAAGTCGAACACCCTAAAGCGAAAGTCGGAGCGAACGACAGAACGAGGCTTTGTCACGTTGTAGCTACAGTTTCATTTGTCAACGTAATTAAACTCGATCGCCGGTACACGATGAACTCGGTCCTAGCACAAGTTGCTCTGTCGGAATGCAGCAGAACTGTAAAAATTTGCGAGAATTTGCGAGAATTTGCGAGAATTTGCGAGAATTTGCGAAAGCGAAGGGAACGAGTTGCGGCCACGCATAACTCGGGTATATTTTCGACGAGTGTGCCGCACACGCGTGCAAACATGGCTGATGCACGCACGGCTGAGAATTATACGAACGGCTCTGGGTAATTTATCGGCGCGAGCACCGCCGAGCCAACCATAAATCACCATTGAATTATCCGAATTGCAGGTTGCGGCGAGGTTCGAGCGTCCGAACGAGCGACTGTAGGATAAGTTGGAGCGAAGGCTTCATTTTCCGCGCCTATTCTACCTCTCTATCATTTCTCTATCATTTCTCTATCATTTCTCTATCATTTCCCTATCAATTCTCTTTCGGCCCTTTCAATCTCTTATTGCGTTCCTTTCCCAACCGATCATCCTCGCTCTTCTCGCGCAAGACAATAACGAATGGTTCAACTAATACTTTATCATTATCTTCATTTTAAACTTAGTTTCGAGTGTTGAATGTCGTGGGAGAATCATTCGTTTTCACTAATAGAAAATATCGTGTAGTCGTCAAAATGAACCTCAAACTATATTTTATCTAAATTGATCCAATCAAATCGATGATAAATAATTTAACAATTTTATCAATGTTATTTCAGAATATATTCTGATATCTTAATATATTCTATATCGTAATACATTGATTTACGCGAAGGTATCTCAGAATTATCGAATCGAAGCTGAAAACAAACAAATGAATTAAATTCGGTCTTGTAGTGCGTTTTATTTCAACTGTCGGTTCAATCATAACCGATCAATTACTTACGAAATTGATTTTTCTCTTGGTTTGACTCTTTGGATATGTAAAATAAAAATTGAAATTTCGCAATCTGAAATTCGTGTCAATCAAAGTGGAATCGAACACAGATATTCCTCGTTAAAATATAAAGAAGGAAAATCATTTCGATCGTATATTCTCTTTGAATCATTTTTAAATTATCGCTGATAAATTTTTTACTCGTATAAAAATCAAATTCAAAACCAAAATTACGAGTTATTTACTCCGTTGGTGTATCTATATATTATAACATTTTTAATCGAGCGTATTCGATACTATTCTATGTATGAGTAATCGTGATACGGTAGTACGAATATAAATATAACTGTAAGCTCGAATATGTTATTTTTTTAATCGAAACTTGAAATAACGGTGAGAATTATGCGTATCGATTGTTAATTTTTTGGAACGAAGATAATTATAAAAATAAATGATTAAATAACGGTAAGAAATAAGGAAACGATTGCTGTAAATCATTAACCGTTGTTTTATCATAAAAAACTAATCTTGACTCTAGATTTATTTTCCCATTTACTAGCATTAGATTATTAATTATTCGCTAACGCGTTATACGAAAGCTTTAATAAATAATATTTATTATAACTTTATTTTACAATTAAGAGAAGACTATGGATATTTTACGAGGAGCACAGATAATGGGAACATGACATCCAACCAGTATTCATTATTCACAACGCCGGTAGATGATTACGTTGGAAATTCCCATATCTCTCGTAGGTCTTTTATGAATTGAATAGATCTTTTATAACTTAGACATGAATTTGTACGCTCGATTTAACAAATAGATTTTTAATATTAAAAAGTCTTTACTGTAAACGAGTGTTTCATTTTTACCAATCGTCGAGAATTCACAAAGATAACGAGAGAGTTGGCGGATGTTTCGAAAAAATATTTTCCCCTTTCTTATATTTATGCATACGTAAAAAAGAAAGGTTGAGCAATTAGCATCCGAGTGCCTTTATATTATGCATATTTAAAAAATTTCGGAATAAGCTCGCCTTGTAAACATTTCGAAGGTTTATTTCTGGCTTTACGCCAGCTGCATCGAATGAAAACTTTTTTTTAGTTTTGTTGTAGTTCACTGCAGGTGTTTTTTACGAATTTCTTCCGCTATAAAATGACTAAATGTCTAAAATCATCTGTAAAACAAGAGAATTTATTCTCGAAATTGCATAATATGGATACGAATGGATTAATTTTGAGAAAATTAGTTTCATCCGCTCCGGATGGAAAGCTTAATTAAAAGTATATACTAGACAATTTGTAAAAGTTGAATTAAAATACTTACAATTCTTATTAATAATAATTACATTGTATTATATTAGACTGTGTACTTCATTCATAAACTAAGTAAAGTAAAGTTGAACTCTCTAGTGGATAAAAATTTAAAGAAATTAATTTAATAATAGAACGGCTTGGAGAAAATATGTTTTCTTTCGATTATCTTTGCAATTTTCTTAATGGTTTTCGTTTACGATGATTAAATATATTAAACTCCTTTTTAAATATAGTGTACTCGTACACGTCTCGAAATATTAGACCCGAGTATTTTTCATTTTTTCATACTACTACTTTTTTACATTCATTAGAAACAACGTCCTCGATCAATTCAAAAGACCGTCAATCATTTTCGCAACTATTTCAACAGCTATTCGTTACGAAAATGCCACTTTCGGGATTCCCCAACGTCGTCTCTCACCGAGTCGAGCAAGTCTCGCCAAAGTCACCGAGCGTTCAACTCCGATATTTCCGTGGAAGCAACAGTTAGTCTTTCTGCTCTCGAGGGTGCCAGGAGCAAACTCATTTCCCGCCTTCCAGACACCGTCGACGTCTTTATACGTCCCGATCCTTTTTCTCGTCACCCTCGCGGGCCAAGGTCGTGTCGACCGCGTCGACCGCGTTCTCTCCTCCGCGAACCCACCCGGTTACCAAGTTACCAACATTACGAGTATCTCGCGGTTATCCAGGCAGTCGAGCGAGCTCGATACGAGGAAAGAGGAAAAAGCCGAGGAGAGGCGTCGCTCGACTTACGCTATAGACTTTGTTCGGCACTTGGTTCGAGGGGAGTCGCGTACGTATGCGGGTCAACAGCCCGAGGCAAGTGCCACTGCACTTCTGTAGCGAGGGAGCCTGCAAAAAGCGGCTTCTCCACCCTCTATTCGCGCGTTTGCCCCGTACCTCGTGCATAAGCCACCTCAAAGAAGAAGCGGATCCGAACTTCGACTTTCTTCCGCTAGCCGAGGACGTATTACAGGATTCAAGAGTCTTCGCGCGTCTCTTTCAAAACTTCTATTTAACGCGTGAGAATGTCGCCGTGTAAATTATAACATTGCTCTCTGTGCACCAGTGCAATGTCTCTTATGTACGGTACGTCGGTGGTAAAAGACGAGAAGGTGGAAACGGCAAATATTTCTCACAAATATTTTCTTATTCGCTAATTTCCATTAATCGACGGATTAATCCTATTCAACGATTAACTCTATTCAATTTTTATGGTTTAAACGTAATTAATTTATCCATTGTTATGTATTTTATAAAAAATCGTTATTAAGATTATTACGCATTTAACATTTTATACGTATATTTTATACATTTAACAAAAAGTTATTTAATTTCAGTTTGCAAAGTTAAAATGAACGAGCTGACTAATACTCTTACAATATAGTAGAATATATGCAATAAAATTCACGTCAGCGCTTTGAACAACGCTTTGTTATATATTGCGAATTTTGGAGCAACAAAATTAAACGTTTGATTGCTTAAAATAGAGAATCATCGTATTAAGGAATCTCTTGGAGAAATCGTATTTAAAAAACGTATTTAACAGGAAAACAATGTTGTTTTTAGTCCGCGTGAAATTCAAGGAGCAAATTAGAAATACGATGAGGGAACTTTGGATAAAACTATGCGAAAAATGAGTTATTCTACAAAAGTTTTAACCGAATAGAAACGGAGAAATAGAGAGAAAGAGATTTAAAAATAAATAATTATATAAAAAGATGTATATAAAAAGAGATACTTAAATTTTTTATTCGTTCTATTCTAGCTTTATTTATTCTCCCTTACCTTTCTCCGACGGTGTACGTATTATTTCGGTGCTACCTTTTTTCGACGCGTGTGTAAATTGGCATTCTTATCCTTGCAGTTTTGTGCAAATATAAAAATACGTAGACGTCTAATATAGACGACTAAAAGTGGTTGTAAAAAATCGTGTAAATTGACATTAAGCGTTATAAAACTAATTTCTTTCAGTGCTTAAAAATTTTCAGTTGAGCAATATTAAGAACAGTATAAGAGATAAATTCACAAAATTAAATTAAAAATTTATTTTTTTTCTGAATTTAATTTATATGCGTGTATAAAATATGTATAAAATGTGAAATCGACTAAATTTCAGCTGATTTATAAATATCAATTTCAACAATATATAATTTCAACAATATCAAAATAATTTCTAAATTTTTACAATAAATTTTTTACTCCGATTAACAATTTTTTAATACTCATTTTTTAATTCAATGTAATGATTAATAAAATATATCCTTTTGTAAACAAACTGAGTTAATTACAATATGATATAATATTTTGTTGTGATTAAACATATATATGTCAACTATTTTTAAATCTTGAATTTTATAAGTACAAATAAGTTTGGATATAAAAACTTTCAATTTTAAAAGATTTAAAAATTTTCATGGAAAAAATTAAATTGGAAAACTTTTGTTGACGCGTTTACACAGATTAAAAGAATTTGAATCATAAACGTTATTTGAATTACCCTACAAAATATGCATATAATTATAATTGTTTACATAAATAAAATAATGGTTATGTAATTATATTTTTTATAATACGTTGTATTATTCAATTATAAGTAAGTACGTCGAGCGCAAAAAAATATGAATATTCTAAACTCTATAGATAATTAAATTTTTTTTAATACAATTAAAATTAAAAATCTTACATTTCTTAAAAATTTGTTTAATATTTCCTTTTATTGTAAATTAAAAAATTGTTTAATGTTTTCAAATATACTATAACATATATATATTTATGGTTACTCGTATAATTTATCTTGTAACATTATTTTAAAACTAGTAAAATTTATTTTATACCTATAAAAAACTATATATTCGAGCCGATGTAATGAAATTTGTGTGAAAAAAGATTTTACAACTTCCCTAAGAGCAATATAAATCCTTAGATTTAATTTTATTAACTCGTGTTTATAATACATGCATTAAAATATCACCATTAATATGTAAATTTTTGACTACAAATAAATAACTTTTCTTGAAAGTATATACTTTAGAAATGTATATTAATAAATTAAATTGTTTAATTTATTTAATGTTAAAATTAGAGCTACGTAAATGAAGCTTACAAAGAAAATTATATGAAATATTATTCTATTAAAATTCAAAGAACACAACAGAAAGGATAAATGTATGTGTCTTCTCTTAAGAAATAAGTATCGGTAATCAACAAGAATTTGAAATAATGTTTTCTTTATTGAGAAATATATACGTTTATTATTAATGTATTCGTAAACATATATAATTTTGACATTTACAATTTATCGAAATAATCAAACGAAATGAAATGTTACATCCGTTGAAAAAAATATTACAATAATCGCAAAATATCGTTTACGAAATACATATTGACTTATTTTTATAAATATTTTAATATATTTGAATAATCGTATACACGATTAGTTAATTTGAATAATGATGCAATAAAATTATAATTTATAAATAATAATAGTTTGATTTTTTTTCATTGCAGATTTGAGAATTAGATCCCTCATTTCCCTCAAAATACTTATGTAGGTCAAGCCACTTTGCTCCAGTTTCTCTCAGTTATATTCCTGATATATCTTATTTGGTGTGTATGTATGTCTCGGATAGCGAAATCTTCCGAGCACTGAACTTGCAAACTGTTGGAGTGGGACTTTAAGGCTTTCCTTGAAGAAAGAAGTACAATTGAAAGAACGAGACAGGGAATAAAGCATAAGAGGGGAAAAAAAGATCGAAGAAACGGCGTTAGAAGTAGCCGTTCTTCTTCACGACGATACTTCTGTGATATCGCGAGAGTTGTTCCATTACAATCAGTGGCTTTATTGTTCCACAAAGTCTCGGAGTCGCGAGGCCAAAGGTAGATAAAAAAAAAAAGCAAGAAGAAGCTACTGGCACAAATTACCTGTCCAAAGTGAAACTTGTGTTACGCTTGTGGTCGACGACATTATATATAAACATGCATATATATATATATATATATATATATATATGCGTATCGATTGGCAGAAAACTACTTCACTGAAACTTAACTCTTCCACGGTTGTCAAGTACTCGAAGAATAAGTGGAATTATATATCGAATTAACGTTCTCTTAAGATTCAAGTGTGTCCTTATTAAGTATTTAAAGGAATGTCTGCATTAACGATCGTAATTTCGCGTATTCATTTAAAAATAGTATACAGAAAAATCTTCTCACTACCAATAATCCAAAAAATTATTCATATAAAAAAGTTCCGAGTTTTTTTATTCTTCTATAGTATTTTTCCAAGCTGTGAAAAAATTTTGGAGATATTTTGTTAGCGTAAACGTTTTAAAATAAAACTCAAGGAACTAAAATCTTTAATAACGATATATTAAGCAAATTGACTTGAGCATTTTTTTCAATTATCAAAAAAATTGACGATAACAAAAATTCGCTACATTTGCCTCGAGTAAATTTTTGTTGTTAAACGGAAATCATATCTCGAGAACCTAAATGACTAATTTACTTTAGAATAAGTAATAAGAGCGGAAAAAATGTGAAATAACGACTGACTTTTGAAAGGTCAAAAAATTCGATTGCCTAGAACGACGGAGTTCCAGTTTTGGTGGAACGGGCGGCTTCTGAAGCGATGACGAAGGAGCGAAGGTGGAGTAATAAAAACACTGAATTGAACTTTTTACGGCGATGGAAGCTTCGATGCACCGAGAGGAACGATGTGGTCCGGATTCGAGCGAAAGACAAAGAAAGGTAGAGAGAGAGAGAGAGAGAGAGAGAGAGCATAAGCGGTTTCTTGGCCTAAGATGGAAAGCAGTTCGGCCGTCGGCTTCCCCGTCGGCTTCCCCGTCGGCTTCCCCGTCGGCTTCTCCGATGGCTTCTGCATCTACTTTTTCATCGGTATTATCGGCTCCTCCGGCATCGTGGCTTATTCCCTCTTGCAACGCCAAAGGACTTCCTTTCTTGTGAGTAAGATGCATCCTTTTTTATACTTTCTTGCAGAATCAAGTCGCTCGAATAAAGCGCCATTGTCTTTTGTAAAGCGGTCGATTTTGAGATGCTGTTTTTTTCGTTCGCGTAACCGTCGGTTTTTATACGAGTATCGCCAAGAAAAGTATGGTTAACAAATATGAAACGTCTAAGGGAAAGTTAACGTGTGTCGAGATTCATTGTACGCAATTTCTGTCAAAAGTTTCATTGCATATTACTTAAATACATTTAAAAGTAACCGTTTTTCAAAATTTTAAAATAAAGGTCGGAATACGAATAAAAAATCTTTGTTTATATTTTAAAGTCACATCATTTTGTTATATTATTTTGTTATATTCATCGAAGCATTTTCTTAATATCTGAATTTATATTAATTACAACCCACAATGTTTGATCAATTTGAAAATTTTTCAAAGCTAATTCCTTTATTTTTAAATAAATAAATATTGTACATAATAATCGATTTATTTTTTTATTTAAACAAAATATTTGTTTACAGATTGAGTAAGTTTGAAGTTTTTAATTATTATGAAACAAATATAGCTATTTCAAATATAAGCTTTTATTTACATTGAGAGGAAACTGTAAAGTATTATTTATTTTTTCAGCTCACTTTATCACGGACTTTCTTGGCTAACATTAGATTATGAGAAATTGCTCTAGAAAAAATCCTAACGCGTCGTTTTTCTTGTTTATAATTCTCGTAATTTGAATAATAACATTACAAAATTAATAAATAATAATAAGTTTTTTATATAAAAAGAATTTTATAAAAATAAATTTGATTTATTGTAAAATTGAATTACTGTAAATAAAATTCATATAATAAATTATATTTAAAAAAAAAAATTTCTTTATTCTTTATAAATATAATAAAATGATCTTATATAAAAATAAGTTAAATTAATATTTTCATTAAGTAGTTAATGATTCTATAATTTATTTTTATATTTTTGTATCCACAATGCCAAGATTTTTATCAATTTATATTTTTTTTAGTTTATTCTGATAATACAATAACCAAATTGGTTAATTGAATTTGTATTAATATAAAAGAAATTTACAGTATAAAAATATTTTATTCTTATTTACTTAAATAAATTTTAAAACAAAATATATGTCTATATATTTTATTTTAACATATAATACTTTTTTTAAGATAAAAATTATTTATGTTACATTAGATTAATATTTTAAAATATTTGATGTTCGTTTTCAAAAAAATAAAAATTCATAATTTTTATTAAAGCATATGCATTAATATTAAAAATCAAATACAAAAATAATTTAGATTTAATTGATAATAATTATATATATAATTTGAATTAAAAAAAATTTCCAAACACAAAAAGAAACAAAATTATGTGTTATTATAATGAATATATTTTTATATAATTTCTATTGAAAACTTTACAGTATAATAGAAAATTTAGATTTTTTGTAAAAATTAATAATCCATACACGAACTATTTTACGTGAAGTGCACCCGCCTTTGAAAAAAATATTTTTTTCATGAATGTATTTTTCTAATTTCATTCTAAGGATGCGTTACACGATGTTTTATATTCGATAGTATATGACATTGACTTCAAAAAATTTATAAATATTTACAAGTTATTAAGTATTAAATTTCGTATTTTTTCCAAATATTAGTTTTTTAGTATATCTGATATCTTAAAAGAATTTTTCTTGTACTTCTATAAAAAAAAATATATATTTTTCTTAAACGAATGAAAAACAGTAAGAATAGAATTTTTATTTTTTAAATTAAATTTTCACATAAATCTATTTTCTCCGAATTTTTAAAAATAATGTCTTATAACGATAGAATTTTTAATTATAATTTGATATAAATAATTCAAATTATAATGGAAATAAAATTGGCACGAAAAAGCAATTTTATTTTTAATGCATTTATAGGAGTCGCTTTTATATATTACAAAAGTACGTGTAATCCAGGAATCTTCTCTTTTGTCATATAATAAGCTAAATCTTAACGATAAAATCACCTAGAAATATTTATCTTTTTAATTATGGAATATTTATTTCTATTTTTAGAAAATGTTATTAATTGTAATATCGCTTATATTTAAAATTAATTATTATATTATAAACTTTTATAATATATAATACGATATTACATCATCGAGAAATTTGTAAAATTACAATAAAAAAATGTATCTTTGTAAACTATTTTGATATATTTCGTATAAAATGATTTATAGATATCTATAATTATATAAATTATGATATTAATATATTTTAAAAATCACTCGGCTGATATGATCGAAAAAGTTGAAAAATATTAAACTATAGTTTCAAGTGACGAATTACGAGTAACGATCAATGTTAAAAAATATTTTTCTAACGATTGAACATAAATCTTGTTTAATTTAATTTTCTAATTTTTTTGTTTGGTGAATTGACTATACATCTATTAATTAGGAGAAATTAAATTTTTAATAACAAATATATGGACGTTATTAAAGGATATAATATTTAATTTCAAAGTAAATAATAAATATTAAGCGTTTTCTTGCGAATATTCAACGAGTATAAAATTAAATATTTATAAGCATATATTTCCTTTATCAGTTCCAAAATCACTAAATTTTTATTTTAATTATGAACAAGGAATTAATGTTTTAATTGAATTATACAAATTATAATGTACAATTACACTATGTACAGTAGATTTATCATTGAGACGATAAAAGCATTCCGAATTTCGAAAAGGCGGTTAAAATTTAAGATCCGCACCAAGAATTCTTCTTTGGTGCATATTTAAGTTGAATTACAAATGTATAATTTGAAAGTAATTCGAGGAAAAGGAAACTACCCAATTAAAACTACACGTTGCCTATCGATTGGACGAAATAAGGTCATGAAAAAAAGGATCTAATAATACACATAGTTAGAGTAGGTATATCGCAAGTAAAATCTCTCGAGAATCTCGATAGTCCGCTCGAATCTGGAATCGCACGAGTCGAAACTTTGGCATACGACACGGACAGATTCGAAACTCGTGGTACACGGAATACGGAACGGAAAGCGTGACAGGAAAAGCCGGGCGACGTTAAGTTCCGTGCTAAGTACACTTCCGGCACAATTATTGCCCACTTTGAGGATAATTCGATGTACCAAATGTTGCCGCTCCTGTGCTCCTACGTTTCATCGGGTAGAACAGCGGCGCTGAATTTTACCCGTAAAGCAATAATTCGTCGGCTCCGCGGATTTGTATTTTCTTTCGCGTGAGTCTTTTTTCCTCCTCGCTTCGTTGCTAATACTCGAGAAATCACGGCATCCGACTTTTCACGAGCAACCGGAAAATACATGGCGCGCGATGAGGCAGGACGAGGCAGGACGAGGCAGGACGAGGCAGGACGAGGCAGGACGAGGCAGGACGAGGCAGGAAGAGGCAGCAAGTAACGCCCGATAGTCATACTTGTAAAATACAGTTTTAATTTGTACTCGCGCCTCTTTCCTCGCTCCCTTTAATATTAGAGCTCGTAGCTCGCGCATCGAGAATGAAAAAAAAAGGACGAGTATGATCAACGAGGGCGTATCAAAAGTGGCGTATCAAAGAGCGGAGAAAGTTGGAAGGAACGGTAGGGGCGAGGGGAAAAGTGGGAAAAAAGCGTCCAGTTTAAATTGCGAGAATAAATCAGGCGCGCGCCGCTTACGTAAAGCCAATGTGTCCCGGGTTCTCACGAGCACGTCCACCACGTGCACGCGTGTGCGTGCATTCCGGTTCGCGCCACCGTATTGCCGTAGATAATAACTTCTTTAGGGGAGGAAGCGGGAAATAAAATTTCCAGGACAAAGCCGTTGCCGGTAATGCGAGTTGCGCGACACGAAGTGCAAACTGCGCGCGTGCATTACCTTCCCTGCGATTTCCCTCCTTTCGCGAAAATTCAATTTGGATGGATACTCTCGGTAGAAATTTACTTCCATCGAGTCGCGAAAATTTTTGTTCCGCTCGGTGCTGCATCGTCGCTAACTTTTTCTGTTTTCATTTTTTTCCTTATTCCAACGATGCTTCGTATGAAATATGCACCCGACGCGCATTCGTACCGATGAATTAACATTTTTTATCCAATTTGTCGAGTCTGTGCAACGTTCTATATAATTCATCGTTCGAATTCGATTCGAAGAATGAAAATTATTCCTCGCTTGATCAATTAAAGTTTATTGTTATCCTGTATCATTAATGGTATATACTTATATATTTATATCGTGCTTTTATGACAATTTTTATAACAATTTTTATAACAATTTTTATAACAATTTTTATAACAAAATTTAAAGAAAACTTGAAAGATTTTTTAAAGAAAATTAAATTATTCGTCAAATTATTTAAATACGTCGATTATAAAACTAAAAATGTTTTCTACGATACGTTTTACGAAAAAAAAAATTTTAAATTATATTTTATGATAAAATCATTCGATGCGTTACGTTATTTAAACTTTTTAAGATATTTTTCGTTTAACAACGGATTATTCCGTTGAATAATTTGAATTTGAATCCTTTGAAATGCATATTTATATATTATATTTTGTACGATACAATTCAATTTTATATATTTTTTAATGAATATCCGTTAAAACAAATTAATTAAAAATTGATTAATTTCTGCATATTTATAGTAAAATACATGTAATTATATATTAAAAATTCTAAATTTATAGACTTTTAAAGAATTAAATGATTTTAAATTATGCAAAATAAGTTTGAAACGTTTTAATAATAAAATAATAAATTCTGTATAATCTTTATTTTCCTGTATAAAATTAATCAACGAGAATATGTATTCGATATATGTTTTTTAAGTTCTTTTATTATTCACAAATGATTTTTGTAAAATTGTTTCTCTTATCAAAAATAGATAATTAATTGATTAATAATACGTCTATATAAAGTCATGGGAGATTTACATACCCAATGTAACGATGAGCCTTGGAGTAATACATATTATACGAATAAAAATATAAGCCATCGACTGTTGATCGATACCAGTTTATTTTTCGAAGACAGTTTTAATCGAATATATTTGATGAGATATAAAATCGACGTAAACCATTCGGAAATATAATATACATGCTCTTGCAAATCTTTCTTTCGAACTGCTATTCAAAGCGAGTAGTCAAGTTCAAATCTTAGCCGGTTAAGTTCGAAAAGCTTGCACATATGGTTGAACGGAGTTTGCACGGGGAACAAAACTCACTGGACTAATGAAATTAATCGATTCTTCCGTACCTTAATCGTTTAGTGAAATTTAACCGCTTGGCCATAAATCCATGGATATACTACGAGAAACAAGAAGGAAGTTTCGACCGCAACGGGTTAAGCCAACTTTATCGATGATACATATCCCGGAAACGGTTGACCGGATTCTACCCGGAAGCTCGAGTTCGGCCAAGAACTCTAGCTTTACTGAAACCGATAAACGTGCTTTGGTGCTTTACGTATGCATTGCTTTCTCTTCCGAGGAAACGTGAAAGGGAAAAACGGACACTTGCATTGACGACGGCATTGGGAATCAATTTAAAAAAACTTGAGATCGTAAAAAAAGTACACGGGCTGTTTCCCGTAGCTGGAGCATCGATTATTTCAGGGTGGTATAACGACCGACGACCGACGACCGACGACCGGCGAACTACGAACTACGAACGACGAACGACGAGTGGAGGTACCTTATTCATTCTCAGTGTTTTATAGCTGTATTCTGAGAAGCTTTCTTTTATTCACTTGTACGGCTGTGAACAAGTGGCACGTCGGATGGTTTTGTGGTACAATGAAGGCTAGGAAACGATTGGCTTTCACTTGATTGAATTTGAGTTTGACTACAATGGAGCTGGAATGTTTTTGTAAACGTGAACATTTTATTGCTTATCTTTACAGACACGTGATATCGATATTTATTCGAATAACATTGTATTTATAAATGCAAATGCATTTTGCCTGAAAATTATGGTTTCCGTGTAAAAATATGGAAATAAAATTTTAACTAAAAGTATGTAAACATACACACTTTTGTCGTTAGATCGGTAATAAAAATTTGACCAATTACAAAACTTTTTCTAGCATTCAAAGGTACAAATATTTTATAAAATATTTTATTAAAATAAATTAAACTTTTTCATTTAATTGGTAAATTTAAAGTTAAATAAAATTTAAGATATAATTTTATATCAAATAATTTCTGATACATAAAAAGTAATATTGATTTAAAGAAAAATATATTTAAATCCGGTATAAAATAAAATACATTGATTTTTTTAAATAACTTTGAAGAAACTTTTTGAATATTGTGAAACATTTAATCTTTTAAAAAAATATATTTTTTCTAGTTTTATAATTTTTATAATAGTAATATAATTTCTGCTTTATATTTGATATTCAATCGATGTAATATAATATAATAAAATTTTTATCGTATAATCATACATAAATAAAAATTATGTATACTATTTTAAAAGAATAGAATTTTATACAAATCGAATATTTTATATTAATGTATTACATGTAGAAATTAAATATTCCTGGTTCTGCTAATCGAAGCTTTTTTCGTTTACAATGTTTTATATTTGTTACAAAATATTATTTAGTAATTGTTTTAAAAATTTTGAAATTACATAATAATATCCGTTATTTAACATATTGTTTTAAGCACTCATTATAAAATATATATATATATTGGAATAAAATCACAAACATCCACTTTATATCTATAGAAAAATGCAAGTTTTATTGTGCTCTGATATTCACGTTTTAAATGTATAATTCACGATTTAACTCATCCTTAAAAAAAGTAAAATTTTGTTTATAAAATCAAAAGTTCAAATTTTTAAATTATGCTTTATTAATAGATTTTTCAAAAATAATTAAGAATATTATATAAAAATAAGATATTTCCAAATGAAGCGATGGAAAGTATTAAATTTTTTTGATTCTAAAAAAGAATACACTATTACGAAAATGCTAACACTTTATGAAAAGATATATTAAGTTATATTTAGAACTATTAGACACTGATAATTAATTTTTACAAAATTCTTCGCCAAAACCTCTTGCCTCTTGTTCTCAGTATGTATATACGTCTTATTAACTGCAATTTTTTCAACCGTTATTCTTTAGAAATATATTTTAGGTAAATTTATAAATTTTTTAATACATAAAAATAGAATTTGATACGTAGTAAATATTCAAGCGTTTTAAAGATTACGAAATATAAAATTTTCGTCGTAAAAAAGAAGTAAGTTTAATAGCTCTTTAATTGTAAATCCAATTAGATTTTAGAAAGTTTGCACAAAATGTTTCTTACTTTAATTACATATTTAAATTAGCTTCTTATTTAATCCAAAAATTACACCACGTAAAACTTATCTACTTGATAAATAATTTGTCCATGCTAAAATAAAGCGTGTCAGACGCCAAAAATGTAAATTAGAAGCTTTTACTGGTTTGCCCATAATACTGTTTCCTGACTTCGTTTGAATTCCTTTAATTTTTTTTCTCATTGCTTAAAAATAACAGAGATAAATCATAATCATAAAATAAAGTTAAATGCATGTATATATATACATATTTGTGTGTATACAACCTTACACAACAAATCAGTGAAAATCATTTATAAAATTTATATCGAATTTAAAAATCGTACATAATACAAAATAAATTACAGCAATTATTAAGTTCATGGTAATTTTTTTTAAAGATTTTCATTTTAGTATAAAATAATATTTAAAATTGCGTCATAACATCTATGAGATTCTAGATAATTGTTCAAAATGTAGTAAATAATAAACTGATTTTTGTGATTTTTTTTTGTACAGATTTTAACTCATATTGATTTCTAATCAACTTGATTTTCATCTAAGAAGTTAATTGTATATAATTTAATTTATGATAAGATAGTCGCTTCAAAATTAATTTAGTTCATGAAGTTATTAATACTATTAATTAATTATATATAGTATACTCTCTCCTTATTGATTTATTATTAGTATGTCATATTTAATTGTAAGAAACTTCAAATTAAATTAACAATAAAATCCTTCATTTGAATATTTCAAAATACTACTGCAATATATATATATGCCTAAGAATTAAAAATAAGGTTAATGAAATTCTAATAAATTTCCTTGTATTTATTACTTCTAATTATCGGTTACCTTAGTAATTTATTTAATAATAATATTTATCAGAAACAATTAAACTTATTTAAAATATTAAAAAAAGTATCTCCTTGCAATTTAAAAATTAAATATTAATGAATTTATAATTCCTTACATTTATTCTAAATATAAATAAATCAAAATATCGAAATAACAATAACTAGTTAAAAAAATAATTGAGATGATCAAATAAATTTCAAATAATAAATTTTGGTTGAAAATTATTTATCATTGATATAGATTATAGAATTATTATACAGTAAAATAGATCTAAACTCAATGAATTGATATTTAAAAAATTATACTGTAAAAACTTACATAATAGTAAAATATATTTAATTATTCCAAGAAAATAAATTTCTTTGACTATTCTATCCATTCCACTTTTGATAATGAACACATAAAGACTTTCGAATGTTCACAAAAAATTTTATGAATATCAATTTCATACATCATATATAGTTATAAAATTAAGCCAGGTATTGAATTCAAAATAACTATCAAATTTATCGTTTTTTAAATATTGTAGATACTACAAAATAATTATTGTAAATTTTTTAATACCGAATTTTATTATGATTGGTTGATTATTTAAGGAAAGCATAATAGAATTAATTAATAATTAACAGTTATATTTATAAAATTAAAATATTTTATATTTTAATTACTGTATGATATTAATGAATAAATAATTATTCCATTAAAATTTTAGTTACATTAATAAATATGGGCGAGTATTATTGAGTTGAGATACTTTATTCTGAATTTTTTAAATAAACTATGTTGTATTCAACTTCAGGTATAATATGTAAGTAACTATTAATTAACAAAAGTTGCAAATCAATTATAAAATGAATAGTGAGTATTATTAGTCATAATATTAAAAGGATCATTAATCTCATTAGTAGTGTAATATCGGTAAATTTATCATTATAAAAGAAATGTATCAAATAATTAAAATTATTATAATAAATAATAATATGAAATCATATTATAAAAATCTCATATTATCGCAGTACTATTATATATAATTTTAGCGCCTAATTCTCCTATGTAATATAAATATTCTAAAAAGCTTAAATTCATATCTTTGGTTTAAATTGTTAAAAATATAAAATTATCTTTTATAACTTAATACTTTTGGAGAACAAAAATTAAATTCTAAAAGTAACTTTTTTATAATATTCAAATTTTTAGTATCATTCTTAATATTAATTACATTAAATTCTAACCTGAAAATGAATAATGCTTATATTTACATGATAAATCTTATTAAATTTTAGATTATAAAAAAAAGCGTAAAATACTTAAATAAAAAATCAATATAATAAATTATCTTGTAAATTGGGATTCGTATAAAACTTATGAGTAATTGAAAAGATGGAATAAATTAAAATATTAAAATGAATGAAATATTATAATTATTATAGGTGGATCGATAAATATTCGAGTTAAAATTTAAAAAGAACATTTTTACTAGACCTAAATATTTTATTATTTGAATTCTTGAAAATAAAAATAATTTTAAAGATATATTAAAAAATTGAAAACTTAATCAAATATGATTATAAATATAAATGAATAAAAATATAATAGAAGCAATCATAAACTTTTCATTGTTTTTTAAAGAACTGTCGTCAGAATTGCATACATCAATTTTTTTATTAATAAATACTCTTGATCGAATAACGAAATACAATATTTTTTTACGTTCCAAAAAACACTAGCATATAATGCTCTAAAAAATTATCGTATGTTTATTTGTCTGTAGTATAAATAAAATAATATTTAATAAATATATATTATTTTCAATTCAAAGTTATGAATTTTTTGCAGATATAAACTTTTTAATAATGAAAAATTTTTTAAATAATCGTTAATAGGTAGATAAATTAATTAGTATATTCTTAAACTCAGAAAACTTCTTTGAAAATTATTTATTTAGTTCATTTTATATAACATTGTATATCACTCATAAAATCGTATTGGTTATTATTTTTATGAAAAAATGCAGTTTCAATAAAATTACTGTATTCTTAAAATATCTTTATAACTTTTTGACACCTTATTATTTATTCGATTTAGCTTACAAAGTTGCATTCATATAAAGAATTTGTTATTTTATCTATATATATACAATATTATGATTTTTATCATCTACTTTTTTAAGGAGAAATAATACTTACAAATTCGATAATTATCTATTATGAATTTTTTGAGCTAATACTCACCTAGAACAGAAAAAATATAAACATGTAACAATGCATTTTGTAAAATTAAAAACGAATAAAAATTATATTCGTATATTGTTACGTGGTATTAAATTTTTGTTCACATCAATTTTGTTATACAATTGTTATCAAGAGTATAATTAAAAATCATCAAATTACAATACAAACTATAGATATAAGAATTCCTTTATTTCTTGTACATAAAATAGAAAGACCAATAGTCAAAGTAAAAAGACATAATCAGAAAAGGTTTACTGTCATCTTCTTATGATTTTTATAACTTTTCCAAGCTTTTCTTTTAATTATATCTTTTTCGTCTTAATACTTCTTCATTTATTATATATTATGTATTGTTTGTATGAAATCTGAACTACGTACCATGATTTTGAAAATATATTTAAATGTTAGAATAAAATCTAATTTAGAAATAAAATAAACGTGTTTTCACCTTACATTTATTTAATATTAAAAATTTTAATAAATAAATTATTAAAGTATGCTTTATAAAATATACTAATCTTCGTTTCAATAAAATATATTTATATTCTTACGAATATAAATATATTTAAATAACAGTTACAAAAATATAAATACATCGTTCACAATCGTGTATTGATTATATTAACTATAAATACTACTTTGCGGTATATCTTCTTTTTTTCGAAAATATAAAAAATTTCCTATTTAATTAAAAATAACTACATAATTAAAATTAATTAATTTAATTTAATTTTTATTTTAACGACAAAATAGAAAAAATAAATATAAATTCGACCTCTTTAATCAGAAAAGGATGTGCAACTCACATTTCGATTTTTGAAAAGTGTTCATCATAAAAAATGTATTGTATTCAAGTTTCTTAATTGTTGTCATAATTCAAATAATAAAATATTTAAAAACATACTTGTGAAATATTTTAATGAATACTACGTTTTTATAGTCACATAAACAATAATTGTGTAGCTAATTGAATTACTTAATCGAGATATTAAGTAAAATCTACTTACTTCTGAATTCATTCTAAGAATATTGAAGTGTTAAAATTTTCAAATTATAAAATTTTAAGCTAGCGTTTATTCTTTTTTTAATGAATAATAATTCATGAATAAGTCATAATACATTAATAAATGTAATCATAATCGAATATACAGTTTTTTTATATTACCCATTTTCTGTATACAAAAACAATACAGTATATTAGTCAGAAGTAATTATTATATGCAAAATCATTGTTTATTATGATTAAAAAAAAACAACATATTGTTTAAATATTGTATTAATTGGGTTTAAATTAATAAATAAATATTAATAAATAAAATTAAAAAATTCATAATTTTCATCAATTAATTAATTTTTATTAAAAAATTTTTAAGGCTATGTTATTCTTGTTTTAATAAAAGATTTAATGTATCGATAATATATTTAATATATATTTGTATTGTTGTTTCTATCAGTACTTTTCTACAGTAATAAAAATCCTCAAAATCATAACATCTCTACTCTTGCCATAAGTTTTAATTATTTATTATATTTTGAATACTTCAGAATTTTTTTTCAAAATAAAGAGAAACTAATATATATTATATTCGGTTATTTTTCTGTTTATATTTTACAATTTTTCAGTACCTTTACAATACTTATATTTTATACTTTTAATAATAAGTTTTATTTATATTTTAATATTCATCTTAAACAAATATCCTAATTTGTTTATTGAATTTAAATTATTCATCATCTTCTTTGTTTTTAAGTTTTACATTAACCAATTTACTTACTAAATCACTGACAGACTAAACTGATTTTTTTTAATTAGTTTGTTACATTTATTTTATATTTTTTTAAAAATTTCTTATTATATGTCGTTTTCTAATTAAACCTTTTGAGATTTACTTTTAAGGATTAAAAAACTAATTTAACATATTTCACATAAATTGCAATAAAATACGATTTAAAAAAATCTTTCTTTAATAGCTTAATCTTTTATTAATTTCCATATTTAAATTGTTTCGTTAAATTATTTTAAGAAAGTTATCACTCAATTTTTGAAAAATGAATAAAATCATTTTTATACATTTTTATAGCATTATTTAAGAATTTTAAGAAAGTATGTAAATTTATGTTTTTCCTTTTAAATTTAAATATATATAGAAAATTTTTGTGTTTTTAAAAAAACATTTACTTTTTCTTATACAAAAATAAAAACTCTTATATATATTTCTTTTATTAATATTTAACAATATTACGAATTAAAAGGAATTTTAGAAATGAATATATTTAATATAAAAATATCCATAACAGTCACATAATTTATATTTATGAATATTTTTGATAAAATAACTCAAATTAATAAAAGTAAAAATAAATGTACTATTGTGAAGTAATAAATAATTCAAAATATTTTCTTTCATATAGAATTATATAATAAATAATTATACATTATATTACACATGTATTAAGTTAATCTAATATCACTAATAATAATGATATCGTCACCAAAAATGTAAATTTATTTTTAGATAATATACGAAAAATATATTATCTTTATATATGGATTATATACAAAATATAATTTCTTTTATAGACACCCATGATCTGGTATTTTCTTAATACTTTATAAAATATGAAGATACCATTATTCCATCCATTTTCATTAAAATTTTATATTTTTTTTATTTAATAATTTTTTTGTGTTCTTTAATTGTTAAGCTTTAGTTAAAATAAAATCAGTAGTTGTCAAATAAAATAATTTTTGTTTCCATAGTAGAACTTCTTTTTAATAAGTCAATAAAAATTATTTAAATATATAATTAACTGTTTGTAAAATATGTTTTTATCTCGTAAATTTTTTCTTTTAAATTAATTTGTAAAAAATCATCGATTCAATAGGTATATAAATACTAAATTAAAATAAAAAATAAAAATGTAAAAATTTTGTTCATAAGAAATCAAGTTTAATCAATAAAATTATTAATATTATATTCTTACAATACTAGAAAATATAAATTAAAAATTTTGTGCTTTACATAGGATTGAGCCAGTTTCAAATCAGAAACGCAAAAGATTACAAAAGTTATGTAGATAATAAGTTTGGTACCATCTCGACTTCAGTTACGGCTTCTGAAGTAAAATTCATTTAATCACATTGCTATAAGAGGATTCTTCAAAACTTTGTATCGTAAGTAACTGCAAGTCAGCTTAACTACTCAATACCAATTTGCAGTTAACATATTGAACCAAGTTCATAATGAAATGTAATCTCTTTAGGGAAATCGAAGGATATATAAGTACCTTTAATATGCATTGTAAACATAACCTAAAGTTCCTATTTTTGAATCAGAATATATTTATAAGATTACGTTTATTCAGTTCTGGAATATATTATGAGAATATTAAATAGATAAATCTTATCCACGCATGTATCTATATATATATATATATATATATATATGTATATATACACTTGAAATTTATATTAAAGATATTCCTATGTAATATTTATATAATATGAAAAGACTATCATTATACTTTATTTAAATTATTTTACAAATAACATTTAACATATTTTGGTTTTTTTTAATACTAATGCTATTCTTAAATTATAAAAAAATAGAATTATTTATTTTTCTGAGAACTTTATGAATATAAAAGTGAGATGAGCTAGATTTTAAAGTAAAGAATGGTTTATAAGGGATTTAAAATTCAAAATAAGAAACAGTATTTTATGTTTTCTAAAAGTTGAAAAAAACATGAAATATTCAGTCGATAAAAATTTATGGTATTCGTGATAAAAAGAAACAAAAGATGCTTATAATCACTTACCAATACCGTAAAAATACGTTTTTTACTAAAAATTCAGTTTTTTTCAGTTTTTTTTATTAAACCTTACCAATTGTTACTAAATTTTAAGCCGTTCAATAAACAAAAGAAAAAATAAAACATCTCTTTTTAAATTTTATTTATTATTTTTTGAACACGACAGGAAACTATACATTAACAAATCATAATTAATCTACTTGAAATGTTAATGAATTATTCAAAACAAGTTTTTTATACAAAAAATCCAGATTTTATGATATAAAAATATATTTTTCTTTATAATAATTATATACATGAATAATTGTTTATTATAATTAAAAAAAATAATATTTTTTTAATGTAAATATCATATCGTTTTTAAATTCATAAAATGTTTACAAAATTTTTTTCAATTTTCTTCGCAATTTTATAGCTAATTTAAATGTAATGTTAAAAAATGTGTTTTTTTCGGATAAAAAAATTGTTTCAATTTAATAAGAGAAATATCTTCTATACAAAGTACTTGACTTAATAAAGTTGTATAACCATCTTTTCAGAAAGTTAGAGTTTTGTAACAATATTTTTTATTTCTAGGTATTACAAAAAACTAAAAACTAAGTTTATTTTTAAGCCATTACAGTCACCTTATAGGTTTATTATTTAAAATTTTTTTATGGAAATTCTTTTAAACCTTAATATTTTAATAATATTTAATAATATGTCCAGATTACCTTATCATTATTATTATTATTGTACATTTTAAAAGTACCGTCAAGTCGTATCAATTACGACCAGATACTCATGAGAAGAATAAGAAGACGTGTCTTAGAATTTCTGATTCTGTATTTTACCTTTGAATATGGACACTAGAAATTAATTTACCGCGAAACCTTAATTTTGTTATCTTTGTAGATATAACTTTCTCTTATTAAATATATTGAATAAATTTTATATTTTTATTGCAGATCAAATTTAAAATATATTATTCAGTCCTTATGTAGGTAAAATATTGGCTGTAAGAAAAAACAACAGTATTCTACAGTTTCACGATAATGAATTTTATACAATTATTTATTATATTATTTTAGTTATTTTTAAATGATTAAATTTACAATAATTTGATTTTTCTTCCGCTTTTTTTCAAAATCGTTTTTATATTAATATTGATATTGATTTAAAAAGTACGATTTATTTAGATCATTCTATATCAATTTGAATATTACTCATTTTCTTTCAAAGTAAAAATATGTATTATTTATTTTTATATTTAATAATAGACGAGTTTAAATTCTTGGTGACGAAAGAATATTTGTCTAATAATATCTAAATCGGTACTTTGTTTTTATATTAAATATTAAATTAATTTCTAATTTGTCGTATCGAGCATAAAAAATAAATGCCAGATTTTTAAAAAGACGTCATATTAATATTGCTTGATTATTTCGGAAGAATTAACATTAACAATATATTTTATAAACGGGTAAAAAATGTTGAAATATAACGGAAGAATTGTAAAAGTTTTATAAAAAAAATAACATTGAAAAGCAAAAAGGATCGTAGGATGCGGACAGTAAAAGGATGCTAATAGTTTCATCTCTTATATTAAATCACTCGAGAAAATTGCGCGTGAATAGTCGAGAGTAAGATGAAATAAAAGCCATTGGCAAGCAGAAGCGAAGAGAAAGTATTGAAAGTTTACGCTGGTGATTCTAGAAAATGTACCATTATCGTTCCAGGGAATACCCATTACCGTATAAAAAAGCGTCAATGTATTGCAAGTTAGGAATATGAATGCCGTCGAAGATGAATAATTTCGGTACAACTCGTGCACGTGCATTCTCCTCGGGGATCCCGCGGAGGCTCCAACAGGAACAGGAGCGAAGCTCTACTTTACAAGGAAGTTTACGATTTCCCTAAGCGCGCCCCATAGATCTCTCATTTATTTTAATTCAGCTCACGTAGTAGTCGATGTGCAGGTGTATACCTGATCCTCGTTTGCGCAGGCGCTTGGGAGTGGATACCTCGGCCCGCCCTAGGATATCGGGGCCGATCCAGAAACCGAACGCCGGACAACTTTTTCGGTCCATTCGGCCGCAAGGTCACTATACTCGCGCGCACACATACACACACGCGTACTCGCAGGTACTCGCACGCACGAGCAGAGCGCGACGACAAGAGTAGTTTTCAGCGGGTGGAGCTTTCCGAGCGTACCCTTTGGCTGTCGGCTCGGTAAACCTTTGCTTCACCTCCGTCTCCTCCGTCTCCTCCGTCTTCTCTGTCTCCTGTTTCCTCTGTTTCCTCCGTTTCCTCCGTTTCCTCCGTTTCCTCCGTTTCCTCCGTTTCCTCTTCCTTTCTCTTTACCTCTTTACCTTTGTGTACGTGTATCATAAAACTTTCATGGAACGTATTCTTGACCATGCGAACGAAGAGGCAGCCATTTTCTCGCAAAATATTCCATGAAAAATATTACCCGGGTGTTGTCGTTGTCTAGTCACCCGAGCTATACGGTATATAGTATACGGCTTCGCTACGCAATGCTCGAACAACAGGACGATAATAACGTAAAAAGCTATAGATACTTGACAAGCGCGAATTCTTCCCAGAAACACGGATGAATCGCTGTGTCTTTATATTTTCGTGCTATACGTTATTTTTGCCTTTCTCGATTCAGGAATAAGCAAAGAACTTACTTCGTACACGCGTTAAATCCCAACTGATCGCAAATTTATCTTGGGTTCTAAGAATTTTAAAATGTCAACAACGAATAAATATCCGTTTATAAAATTACGTATGTTAAATTTTCAATTTAAGATTTTGCGTAAAAGCATATACTTCCATATCTTAAAAAAATATCTATAATAAATACTGCTTCCTTTTATTCGTTTGATGCTTTCCATTTATATATTTTTAAACGCATATTTACATTTAAGAATATAAAATTAATACAACAATATAACGCATGTAAAATATAATTTTAGAGATTTCGAAAATGTACTATTTGCTTTGGTTCTAAAGACAACGATTTTCAAAGTAATAGTAATACAGTAGTAATTCAAATTTGTAGGAAAAACATAATCTAATTCCCTATAACTTCTTAATCTTTATTATTTATTTTATGCTAACAACATAAATTATTGTATTATTGTGCCATCTACGGTATAAAAATAAAAAAACATAGTTTTGAAAAACTCTAATTTTAAAAAAAGGCGCAATTCGCGTAAAGTGATCCATTTTTAAGAAAAGAAATTTAATTTTTTTCATTCAGTGAATTCAGATTTATTGTAAAAAATATCTTTAAAATGACGAATTAAATAAAATTTATGAATAATATTTTTATTTCGATAAACTGCCATTTTGTTAAATATTAATTATATCGTTATACAAGTATTAAAAGTATCATATTTATAAACGGATTATCGCGTATTTTGAAGTACATATAATAAATATAAGCACGCATATATAGCAAAGTACAATGCTTATTTAAGTTAATAAATAATTAATGTGATGTAGAAAATAATGAAGCTCTATGATATTCCTAATAAATTCTAGTTTCTGAGATAATTCCTACTTAAGTGAAATATGGCTAATATCATAAACCACTCTATATGGTATGTCAACATTCCATACTTTCATTCTAGAGATAACCACAAATTATATACAAATCTATTTTATATTAATTATAATATATATGTAAATAGCAATAATATACTTACAAATAACTATTTTTAATTAATTACTATTATTTTATTAATTTACATAAATGTTTTTATTCTAGTTTACTTTCAAAAGAAATTTTTAAACTCATCTATATTCTTAATTATATTTGTGTACTTTATTAAATAGGTTTTGTACTCAAATTATAATATGCTACATTATGTTATATTTAATTAAAAGAAACTAATTCAGAAACATATTTTGTACAAAAGAATCCATTGGTTATATAAAGTTGATTTTTTATAATTTAAAACTCTTATTAATATATGATTTTTTAAATTAAAGAAACATGTTTTTCCGATTTATATATTTTCATATACTATTAGTTATCATTTATTAAATTTAATTTTATGTAACATAATTAATCCTTTTCCCATTTTTCCTAAAAAAAATGCCTTTGCTGAAAAAGTTCTTTTAGACTCATCAATGTACGATTTTGTACTAACTTATTAAGAAAAAAGAATTTTAAACTGAATATAAAATTAAAAGAAAATATGCTAACTTCGATGATAAATAAATGATAAAACTATTACAACGGTAAAACTTGGTAGATTACAATATATACGTTACTTTAAATTTGTGCCTGATCGTATGTGGATATTTCTACTTCTTAATATTATCATTGCACAGACTCTTGACTTTCAAAACCAACATGAAATTTACTTTACTAAAATGTAAGAGATTTAAATTACAGTAGTTTTGTATATTTTATCCACTTATTATTTATATATTTTACTTATTATTATAAAAGTGTAGTAATAATTCCTATAGTATATTTATATTGTTTGTCGATCTCTTAGAAAATATTATCCTTTTTTCATTATATTATTTTATACAAATGAAATCAGAATAAAACTTAAATATTAAATCGCATGTATTGAATTTCAATTCATAATTTCTAATAAATCTTAATTGATAACTGTAATTTAATTGCATGTATATTTTCTATATGTTATAAATAGATTATATTGCATTATATGAATAATATATATTAGACGATAGAGCAAAAATAACTTATAAAAGCTAATTTTCTGCTTGAAACTCTTAAAATTATATTTACAACATAAAAATAATCAAAGCATTTAATCTGAAGCTAATATGGCATTTTGTTAAAGTCGAAAAATTCATATTCATCAGCTTTCGTAGAAGTCACAATTATTTCCAGTGACTTTCGGAATAAATTTTCCACGGAAAATCCTCGAATTTACATTCCCAGTTCCATCAACTCTTCGTCCCGCTTAGCACAAAACAAATTCTGCATAAGCTCGCGTATTTAGCAGAAGCTGCGTCCGGTACCCAACCGTACCTCGAAAAATCGAATACGTTGCTACAATTGCCCGTAAAAGTGTAACTCGCGAAGCGTAGCCACGCATGATAGTGGAGAAGAAAGGTAGAAGAGGGAGAAGCGCAGAGATGGTACAAAATCTTATTCAGGGGAGGCGATGTCGCTGCTACGAACTCGTCTGAGTTAGGGGACGCGCGAGATTTCATTCGAGTACACGTCCTTCGGGAGAAAAATAGTCGGGCCCCCGTTGAAAGTGACGTCGACGAGAACACACTGCGATAATACGTCGAGAAAGGAGCCTGAATGTCATTTCGAGCTCCTATGTGCGACAGCTGTGTTGTTACACTTCCGTTTTCACGAGAAACTATAGAAGCGCTAATGAATTCGTTCGGACGATAACCGAGTTTTCACTCCTCGCGACTCAAGAGCGAGAGATGGAGAGAGAGAGAGATAGAGAGGAAAATAGTAGATATATAAAGAATTAACATGTCGAGTCTGTGATTGCTCGCGCGAGTGAATGGCTGTGTAAAAAGAAGGAGAGAGAGAGAGAGATGGAGAGAGGAGTGGAGAAATAGAGAAATAGAGAAATAGAGATTGCGAGTACTTTTTACCACCACTCGTATAACAAAGCTACCAATTGCACTAAGCGCGACCTTAAACCAATAAATATTCATAGATGTGAAGTTTCTGCAAAGTTAATGGGATTTAGAATGGATTTACCGGTATGGCCGGAAAAGCCAGTGACTTTTAGTTCTTCCTTGAATAATACCCTCCCACGATTCGACATTGTGAAGGATCACGTTAACACAGATGTTTAACGCAATTAAGAATATAAATAGCTTTCTTTTTTTCTTCCATGTTGTCATGAATTTAAAACAGTTAATTGTCTAGTTTATTACTCTATAAAAAGAATAACTTGTGCAAATATTTTAATTATTCTAATACGTCAAATCTCGGAAAACTTTACAGCTTTCTGTCGTCACCTTCAATTTTGTCACGTAGTTTTCTACGTAATAATTGTTCTTACAATTATCGAGAACAATGTTTACTTTCTTAAAACTTATATGTATAATTATTTTTTCGATACCAAGAAAAGTTCTAATACGTGCACTTTTTTTGTTCCTAAGTAAGACTATTATTTGGAATCATTGAATAATCGTTCGCATTATAAATGCTAATTAAAATGCATTCGCTAATGTAACTTATGAATTAATAAGCCTTATAAATCTTAAAAACGTAATAGAACAAAAATCTGCTTGAAAAAATATTAATTTTAAATAAACATAAATTATAATTTAAAAAATTTAATTATAATTACTTTTTAAGATTAATAATGTATTATTAATAAATTTTTTAATATCTTTTTAAATTAACATCTTTATCGCTCTTCGGAATTTCTTAAAAATCCTTCCTTAACTCGGACATTAAAAATTTAATAAATATTTAAATAGTTGTTTTTCTACATATATTTTATATTATTAATATCGTGTAAATTACCAAGCATTAAACGCAATACAAAAATTGGAATAGAATCGTGTTTGCTTAATAATTATGGAGGAAGCATCTGTTTCACGACGCACATGATGCATTGCTTCGTTCCGCAAATGCAAGAATTCCATTGTGAGACTTACACACGTATTATTCCCATTACTTCCAATGTATATATACGTATTGTCGCAACAGCTACAGACCATTTACTATAAGCCGCTACTAGCATTTACTAGAAAATACTGTAATTTTTTCTAAAACACTTTTCCTGTAACTCCAATACGGTCTTGGAACGTAAATCATCGACTATTTTCAAAGGATTCGTACAGTAAATTGATTCCCCGTAAATTACAATTTTAAAAAGGATTTTCCGGCTTTTTTAATAGCGCGAGTATCAGCTTTAAATTACTTTCAATTATATTTGTAAATAAAAAACATTTTATACAACGAAACAATTTATAAACGAATAAACATTATAATTTATAAATAAAAGTTTCGAGGACATTAATAATCGTTAAATTTTTCGTATATTTTCATCTTTTGTATGACAAATTTAAAAAATAAGTAAAACTCAAAAAATGAAAGCAAGATATTTTGAAAAATCTTTGATTATTTTTGTTATTTTAATTATATTCTCGAGTTCAATTATTTTATATTATTTGAAAAGTAAAGATAAAAATCGCGTTCGCTAAACTAGAATAAATTTTTCTAAGAATAAAGTATCGCTAAACAAAACTATAAAAATTGATTTTTAAACCCGCTTTTCACAAAGGAAATAGTCGTATTGTAGTTTGAAGGTTGCGAAGTATTCCATAAGAATCATATCAAAGCAGTTTAAATTTTATAAAAATAAAAAAATAAAAAAATAAAAAAATAAATAAAATGTACTTTATATCCGGTAGTAGGTAAATTCCCGCGCGTAAGCTTCTTACATTTATAAAAATTTAAATTCACCGTGCAAATCGCGGAAAGAAAACTCGGATAATTCGAGGTAAAACTACAGGTACAGAAAGAAAAAGCATCAAGCTACTATTTTTATTCAAGCATCTTCTCTTATTTTACTTAAGTTTTATTTCCTCCGCCGACAGACAGCACTTCACGTCCAACCTTTCCTTTCAACAAATGCTCGTTACGTGACGCGCTCGAATAAAGCTTTACAATACGCAACACATACAAAAGCTCAATGTAAATATCTGGAAAGGTAAAAGTGTGATTGGCAAGAAGTCATAAAATTTCTCGAGCTCTCGCGATGGGAGAAGGAGGAGGAAAAAAGGCAGAGAAACTTGCGGGAACGCGCGCACGACTCACGTCAAACGGTTTTTCCAGTCGAACGCGAGCAATGTGCCTCTAAGCGTAAAATCTGAGAGAGTAGGGAGGAATAAAATCAATAAAGTAATGCCGCGACGCGGCAATACCGGTCCCCGTCGGTTCGAGTGCGCTGATCCAGCCTCCGTCTTCGTCTTCGTCTTCCTCTGAGCTCCAGCGCGATCAAAAGCAAATAGCCACCGAGCATCTACCTTTTTTCGTTTTGGCATATTGCTCGATACGGGAGACGCGTCCTTTCTCTCTCCGGACGCAGGACAAATTGTCCGTTTCGCCTTTCTCTACGTTTTCCTACGTTTTCCTACGTTTTCCATTCTTGTCCTTTACCCATTAGTGCCACTTTTGTTCCGTACGACTGTTTACCGCGACTTTCAGACGTTTCCTGCGCCTTTTTTCGCCTCTCTCTTGTCTCGAAATAAATTAATTGGAAATTTACAACCATTCGATTATCGCAACGATGCAAAGATCGAATTTGCAAAAGACTCGATGCGCATTCAACGCTTTCGATAAAAATATATTGCGATCGTAATTGAACTCTGTAAGTTTTGGTAAGTCACCTTTTCATAATTTTCTAAAAATCTCAAAGATATGATCACTGTATCGAATCTTTTAATAAAAAGTTACTCCATATTAAATAAGAAAGCGTTATAAATTTGATCCTGCCTAAATTACTATTTAGAAAATTCTTTCTATAAAAGTTACGACTCGCACCGACAAACTTAGAGATGGAATTGGAGGTGTGCGTATACCTAGAAATGAAGAGCGAAGCTACGCAAAGGCCGACTTGGGATAGTAAAACTGAGCATTAATTTTGCCATCACGATAAGTTTACGAGAGCTCCTTTCCTTACTCCTTTATCAGCAAGTCGCTCGTAAAATCGCGGAGATCCCGATATGCCTCGTGCATTGGAGACTCGCTAAACTGCATTTGCACCTTGGCAGCTTTGAAATCTCCTCTCGGTTGCGCATTTCTCCCTTGACGCGTTTCGATGACGCAGAGCGATGCAACCACGTGGCCTGGGCGAATCAGACCCGCTCGAGGCTCAAGAAAATATAGCGACGGAAGGTCTATTGGATCGCTCCGAGAATCTATCGGATAATTTATGTTTTAACTTATCTTGCTTTTCGACTCAACCTTTCGATTTTTTCAAATAATTGCGGAAACAAGATATCGGAAAGAGAATTCTCGTAAAAAATCTCGTCCCTCGCGTTTACGGTACGCATCGCGTTATACGTAAGATACGCGGAGTCGCGTAATAACCGTTTAAATTTATAAGGTCGAACGCGGTCAATACTGTTTATAAAGTAAACGTTTGATATAAATTTAAAGGAAATCGTTGAAGTATCGATCGCGTTCTACGACAACAAAAATACATTAAAATTTGGAAAATTTGGAAATTTTGGAAAATTTGCAAAAATAGCGCTATCTTGAGTTTTTAAAGTACGGAGTACCAGAGGAACGGAAAAATGTTCGTATTTTCGTATTCGAACACGAGTTCCGATGTAGGCATCGATAAATGGCAATGGCTCGTCGACATCTGGCATCTCCCTTGTTTCTCATCTCTAAAAGTTGCAAAGACCATTGCATACCATTGCTTCCCATCGATTTTCTCATCGCACCGATAATGGCAAGCTCATTTCACCCTCGATAAAGCCGATTCTCGAATAATTAAGCCTAACTCACAGGCGAGTGCATCGAAAAACGAAGACGATAATCCCGATTTGCGAGAGTACTAACTCCGTACTCGACGACGAAACGATCGGAATCGAAATCGGTCGGGAAGAGAGGTCACCTCCTTTCAAAATTGGACTCGCAAATTAGCCGAGTCGTCTCTATATGCATCGCGACCGAGCGAGTCCGTCTCTCGGAGATGAGAAAAGATAATGGTACAGGATGCTTCATCCGAACCTCGACTCGGATGTTCGAGTATGCATAGATGACGCTTCCAGAATAGAGATGAAGCGACGCTCGACGATGAGGTATAAGAGAACGAGAAGGATGGATCAATCGGAAATAGAAAGCGAGAAGAAGAGACACGGAGGAATTTGTCTACGCTCCGGTTGTCTGAGCGGCTGGATTCATTTGAATATTGAGTAACCAAGCTACAGAAGGCAAAATAGAGAACGACGTTTGATATAAGATTGCGAGCTCGCGTTCCTTATCTAACTCCTAACTTATCTCGATGCGAAACACCGCTAAACAAACTATTCTTGCCAGTCGCTTCGACTTTTCTCTTTATCCAAGAGTCTTCTAGTACTTACGAGTTTACAAATTTTACCTGCATTGCACTCATTTACGATTAAACGAACAGCAATCTCCATTATTTTTAATGTCGAATATTGTAACGAATGTTTTCAAATTTTAATAAATTTAATAAAATTATAGTTTAACTATTTTATTCTTAATATAATTTTATAATGTTCATCTACTTAGATATTTTTTCATAGAACGTCGTATGATCGAGCCAAATGAAATCACGTATAAAATACGATCGGAGAAATTATGGATAAGGATAACTCTTTGTTCCCAAAAAGTCTAACGATTTTCGTGAACCTTCGCAAAACTTTCAAATATGCTTCAAAAATATATTACCAGGATCGAGCAATGAAAAAAAGACAACTCGTAGTCCAACTCCCTTTTATTTCACATATAACTATCAGTCTCGTTACTTTTTACATTTTCATGAAAAAGTTGGTGAACGTATATATGCGTACGCCACAAATGAAATAAACTAAAGTAATTTTAATCCTGTATTTAAATAGATGTACCGGTAGTTTGTCATTTTAATTTAAAATAAAAAGTAAATTGATATTTAAAATAACTATAGTTATTTAAAAGTAAAAGTGAAATATCGGTAAGAGACTAATAAAATTAATATCGACTAATTCGAGCAGAGGCATACTTTAATATTATTTTTACTTTTTACTTTATTATAATTCTTAAAAAACTTTGTACTGTAATTTCAAACTTCTTATTACTTCTATAATTTAAATATCTTCAAACGAAGTTACTCTATTAGTTTTAACTTTCTCTCGTTAAAATTACAAAAGTAAAATTAAAGTGTTTAGCACGAAGAATCTGTGACAAACTGGTCTTCCTTATTGTGTTTAAAGTAATATATCTGTACTAATTATTCTAATTTATTTTAGAAGAGAATACATCGTTATTTCGATTAAAATAATATTTCTTATTTTAACTAACAATGTTGTCATTAAAGACAATTAACGATTATTCTTATAATTCAAAATGTTTTTATAATTAAAATAAAATACGTTAAACGATAAATATTCATTAAATCGTCGTTTCTTTATTTTTTTAAATTATCATTTATTCTTAAGAAAATAATAAAGTACCTCATTTTTTAAAATTGCAATCAAAATACATCGGTTAAACGTTGATAAAACCAATATTTGGTTTTGTTAATGATCAATTAATATTAAATAGTCTCTGAATATTAAAATTTAAAACAAATTATATTTCTACATAATAGAAACGGACAGGCAAAGATTGACAGAAAGTACAAGAAATATAAAAAGATATGGAAGCGACAAATAAATGAAAGGCAGAAATACGGTGTAATTCTGAAATTCACATATACTTTTAGTTTAGAGAATTTTTAATTTCCATAATAACCGTACTACGCATTTGCTCGGTACCAATTAAGTTTTTATTTATCCTATTAAAATACATGTGGTAGATAAATTTTCCTTGACTTTATAAGCCAGGGTGATGCGACAACGTGAAAGACAAAGCAAATGTTCCCTCATCTCGCAGATACGATGGCTGACACGCTAATATAGCTGAGAATACGAGCTTAACCACAAGAAAGACAATGCACCGATGCTCCATTCTCTGGAACTCGGATGTTATCCAAAATTCAGATGATTTAAAATTTCAAGAGCATGCAATCTCGTACAATTTCAATGATTTTTACATTTTCCATGCCAAAAATAATGGAGCAGCTGCGTAAACAGTTTTTAATTAAAAAAGGAATAATCATAAAATATACAAAATTCGATAAATATATTAACATTCTCTAACAATAAGATTAACAATATCAAAAACAAAATCAAAGACAACTCTACAGTTCTATAAAATTAATTCACTTTGAATATATTCAATTTATTCTGTACAAGTATAATTTTATTTTTTATTTTCCGGATAAATATGTAAATATTTATGATACTGAAAGATAAAAATTTATTAATATTTATTTTTTACATTCTCTATACATATTTTCAGACGTATATATAAAAGATAATAGTCGTATATAAAAATTACCAATTAAAAATATTTTTGCACTTTATATCGTAAATGTGTAAATTACATTGTTCGTTGCTTATACTTTATATTTTCACTGAATTTGAATTATATTTTAATAAAAAAATTTGAAAAGATTCTGTATTTTTCCAACTGTAACAGTGGATTTTGTTATTATGTTCTGACATATAATAAAGTTGCAGATTTTTATTTTTATTCTTTTTATGCTTTACTCTTTTTATGAATTTTTTTTCAAATTTCCAATTAAAGATCTCAAAATTATTCACATTATAAACTTTCTAAATCATATGTCGATTAAATTTCAATTAATTCTCTCGAAGTCTATACAAATTCAATACTTGTATTTATACATTTATAATGACATTTGTAATAATATTTATCTCTAATAAATAATTTAAAATATTAAAAATTATTTTAAAACAATTTTGTTAATCAATAAGTTAATTAGTAAATAAATAAGTTACAAAATTCTTCTTGTACTTCATTTATTAAATTTATATCATATTTATTGAAATGTACTCCAGAAAATAATATTTTCAATTATTATTTTATCTACATCTAATTGAACTCAATTATGAAATTATAAATATTTTTAATCATTCGTTAATAATTAAATAATGAAACAAGAAATACAGAAAATATTTATTACGTACGAATGTACGAATTCTATATGAATTTTCATCATATTTTGATTTTATTCATTTTAGTTAAAGCATTGCTTTCTTTTTGAAAATATGTCAAAAGTCTACTGATATGTAAAATTAATTAATGTAACAATTTAATATATTACTCACGCTTTAAAATATGTAAGTTATTCACTCTAAAATGTAGTTAAAAACCAAGGATTTACTATTTCAACTAAATTTTAAGTAAAATTAATAGTTTATATAAATACATACGTAATATTTAACTAAGGTATTCGGTAAGTATATATGTATGTTTGTATTATAAAAGTAATATTATGCAAAAAGTTATTTCACGTATGAAGTCATTTAATGCATACAATCATATATTAATAAAATTATGTAAAATTGAAATTAGAAAATAAATTTTATTTCAATCAACAGGTTCAATTACATCAATTATTTTATTTTTTATATTCTATAATTTTACTAAAAACGGCATATGGTATTTAATATTTACGGATAATAAAATACATGCAAATGAATATTTTCAGAAATCTTGTTTATATGTTAAATAGTGTTTAAAATGTCTGAAGATAACAATGCAAGATAATCATGCCTCACTTGACTCGCTGCGTACTAAATTCTAAAATATTTTCATACTCTTTGATACTATATACAACAGCTTTATTTTGCTGCCTTCAAGTTTTATGTATAGTTGAATTTTTATTATAAATATGAGAATATCTTTTATATTAAATACTAAAATGTTTACAGAATTTCAATACATTGTAATTACAAATAGTATTTTAATTATTTGTTTCGAAAATAAATGAATTTACTTATGAAAACTTTTTATTGTATGTTTATTTGCATATAATTTATTTAATGTTTCAATTTAAAAGAAATAAGAATATAACAGAATGCTAAAATATAAAATATAAAATAATTTTTAATATTAGGGATATCTCTATAATATTTCATTAAAAAAATACTAGATTTAACTATAAAGATATAAATATACTTATAATTAAATATAGATTTCTTTCATTAAACATTTATTAATATTACTTAAAATATTATGAGGATCAATTAATCAAAGTATACAACTTAATATTTTTTAAAATACTAGAGCTTATAATTATATTAATTTTTTATGTGAATTTATACAATCAAGTTTTTATAATATTAATAAATATCATTATTAAAATATATTCAAGTAATTATATAAATTCATTAAAACGAAATATTTTCAATATAATATAATTAATATGAGAAACAAAGATTTATTTAATTCTAAGTTTTTTGTAATAAATATTTAGATAAAGTTTAAATTTAATGCAATTTTCTTTTTAGAATAATTATTTTGGAGGAGATATATATATACATATATTTATTCTAATTGAATATAAGTACGAAATGATCGATATTTTTTAAATGTTACAATTAATACTTTGAAGTATTTTTATGTATTTATTTAACAAAAATGTAAAAATAAAATTTAATATTACTTTATTTAAATATCTTATTATTTACTCTAATAATTATTAAAATAAATTTCCATGTTCTAATTTAATAAAAGATGTCGTAAGTAAAGTAGACTTTACTTTGTTGACCAATAAGGCTGAAGTTTTTTAAGCAAATATAAAAACTACAAGATTATCAATTATTTATTTTATTTATAACTCTGAGAATTATTCAAAATATTTGTATTTATTTATAAATTTACAAACAAAAAGTATAAATTTTTTTACTTATTATATTTGATATAGTTCAAAAAATTGAATACTGTAATTTAATGCTTTTCATATTGGATACATTTGACTCGACATAATTAAATTTAATATTGATATTTAAAAGTGCCAAATTATTAGTTTCATTTATAGAATATATAATATTATATATTATAATAAATACAAAGCACTGAATATTTTAAAACATAATGGAATATTTTCAATATATTATAGTAGCATCGACCAGGTTTTACGAATGTTATTTTTCCAATCGACAAATTTTATTGATAAATAACTTTTCAACGTATGTATAATCTAAAAATACGAATCAAAAAGCACATTTAAAAGATTCAAGAATAGATACGCGCAATAATTAATTTTATATCTGTATATGTCAAAATTACATGGGTAATATAAATAGATATTAATTTATTAAATATTTAACAAAATCGTTTACGTTGAAAGTAGGAAATTTAAAATAACGAAAATGAGCGTAACATACGAGACTTCATTACCTAGTGATCGCATCTGACCTACAAAACAAGTGGTTGTTCGCGTTTGAAACTTGGGCATTTAAATTTCAGATTTAATTTTGAATTTGGTTTTAAACGAACGAATTTTAATCGATGGTAATATAATATAAATAAAAACTTGAAACATTCGTAATAAACGAGTGATTCGTTGATTAATATATCTGACTAGCGGAAAATTTAGAAAAAATATATTTTTTTTTAACGAATATGTCGTTTGGTAAAATTTCAGCTTCTTCTTTACAAAAAGTAAAATATTTTAAAATTTTCTTGACTCGCGAATAATAAGAAATTGAAACGTAGACGTATAACGATAGGATAAAATATATAAAAATAGCTATAAGTGTCGTATCGTAGTTTCGTTAAGTTAAAAATCTTAAACTTGTATGATATATGTATAACATGTATAGAACAAAAATGAGAAAACGAAGAGTGTACTTTCGACCAGTGGTAAAAATATTAACATGATATCGAGAATAGGTTGCGACCGATATAATAAGAACCAAGATCAATAATTTAAGGGGAAAAACTAGAAAGGAAAAGGAACGACCGAATCGGTGCAGGTGCGTGAAAAATCGCTTCTGCCTTCGTTTTATCATCTCGAGCAGCGACATCATGGAAATCTCGAGTTTGCACGTAGTATATAACCGGAGACGAAGGCGCCCATATCCAAAGAGGTCTATCCTCGGTCGCTGTCTCGCTCTTTGTAGAGCGAAAGCTCCGCACCATCTGGCGACTCGGCACCGAGCAAATTCGAACGATTTGCGGAATTCCTCTGGGCGTTCCGGAGCTTCTCGTAGCTTTCTCGTAGCTTTCTCGTAGCTTTCTCGTAGCTTATTCTACCCAGTTCGTCAAAGGCGGCTAACTCGCATCGCTTTAACGCGAGACCACGGCCGACTCCCGACTCCCGACTCGATACACTACATTCTCCTCGACTCCCCCGTAACTTTATGAGCAGAAATACCCGTGAACTTAACGATCGGGTCAGGGCTCGCGTAGGCGACCTCGTGGCTCGGAGCGAAGCTGCCGCTCGAGAGCCGTCGACGGGATGAGGACCGATCGATACGAGCTCCGAACCCTCCACCTTCCTTTCAACGACCAGCCCGTCCCGAGATCAATTCGTAAGCAATTGGCAGGGTGACGTTGCGCCGATACGACCGACGATGGTGTCCGAACTCGCACCCGCGGAACCCGCTGACTCCGTCTCTTTTCGAATCTAATCTTCGGTATTAACGTTCGATGTTCGCGCCGAGAGACTCCCTCCGAAATCATTTTATACTACGATACCGTCGATGAGACGCCTTTCAAATGGAACCTATGTCCGCACGAGTTCATCTATAATACATAGACGTGAAAGCTTTCTTTGCGGATGTTCATCCTTTTTTCATGTTCTTCGATAGGATTAGTATTGGGATTCAAGTATTAGTATTTCAAGAATAGATATCTACTTTTTTTGCATTTTTTTATAATTTTCGTTGGTTTGATAAACCTGCTACGTTATTTTTATTAGTCGGAAATTATTTTGATCGTTTATTGATTTTTCTTCGGAAAGTGGTCGATAATATACGAATAGCGTCAGAAAAATCTAAATTTACTCATCGATTATAAATACGCATATAAATACGTATATAAATACATATATGCATAGCATTGTAAGATTACAGTTGATTTTTAAACCTCATTTATTTTTCATCCGAATGCTCGTTAAAAGAAGTTCGGTTGAATAAATCTTTGTTGCATTCAATTTTAGCGTTAAAAATAAAAGTTACTCCGCTATTCGCTTTATTTCTTTCGGACTTTTAAATAGCTTGTTTCATTGCTTTTAATCGATTAATTACGTTCCATACATACTATCCATAAAAGTATCTACAGAGTAAATAATTCAATTTATGACGTAAAAAGGAAAAATATTACCTCTTGTACGATTCGATTCGATTATTTTCCTTACATTGATATTTTGAATACATATTTAATTCGAGATAAAGCACGTTAATTAACGTACAACATTTTATTGAATTATTACATACGTTCGACGAAAGACAAAAATATATTGAAAGATGATATTTATTTTCACACAATTCTAAAGCACGTATTCTTTTATGTCTTTCGAATAAACTAATTGAAGCACGGAAACTAATAAACTGAATGTAGTAATAAAGTAGCATACCATAGAAAATCGTTTTCAATTTCTTTTGACTGATTTATACAAATCTTTTGCTTCGAGGAAAACCTATAAGTAATTTACTTCCACCTATGTATCGATCATTTAGGGCTGCTATTTACAGAAAAACGTTAGAGAATATAACGCACAAAAATTGAAAAGCGTAGACTTTCCAAAATTCGTATTTCTAAGGCTCCGACGAGTCCTTATAATATCCCTATTAGAAGACAAAAAATACTAACCTAGAAAAGCAAAAACTTAAAAAGTATTTAGAGTGATTGTCTCGACTATAGCTAGTCAATAAAATTTAATCCTTAGGAGATGTCATGGTTACGGACCCAATCACAAATATCAACCTGATTATTGCTTTAATTTTCTTTATCGGACGATTTTTAGTTTTATTAGACGACTTTAAATTTACTCGCGACTGATTACATGACAATGCATCTCTAGCGAATCAATTTAAAGTATATATGTTATCTTGAAACTCATGCCTTCAGAAATCACACTAAGCTATATAATCGTATTATCGTACAGCTTTGAATTAATAGATTCAATTTAAATGTTATATATTATCTACTGATTAATTTAGACCAACTGCTTTCAATAATCCTTAATATTGTTTTTTAAATAAAAATAAAATTTTTATGAATATCCCTTTTATACGCTGTTAATACAATTATTAGATACTTTATTTTTATTTATAAATAAAAATGCTATATAAATTGCAATAGTTAATAAAATAGTTACATTAAAGTTTTATCTATTTATACATTATAAGATTAAAAAACATTTATAACTAAGTAAATTTTATTTATTCTTAGTCATCCATTAATCTTTGTTATAGATGTATTACAAGTAATCACCTTTATGACTGCAATATACATGACGGAAATAATATAATTTATTTTCAAAAATATTTTCCGTTACAAGACTATGAAATAAATCATATAGTATAATAGTATAATAATGACAAATAAGATATGATTAAGAATATATAGTCGGAGTTTATGTAAGGTTCTTATTATTTAATGTATATAAATAAATTATTTATTTGCATATATATATATATATATATATATATATATATTATCACTGCTACACGAAGTTTCATATTTCATAAAGTTTGTATTAATTTCCCTATAACTTTTAAAGCTTAGAGAAAATAGTAAATCAATTTCGATGTCCTTATCGTTTAACTATGTAGCGCATTACTTGGATCTCATCTGAAATCTTTAACACGTGCATCTCGAGTTGAGCAAGATACTACACGTAAACTCGTAAAGCGATTTAGAATTGTACATAGACCTAGACATTATCGCTGTGTATCTTTCATTGATAAAACTGCACTTACAAACTTCGAACGATGACTATTACAACTAGGGATTATTAATAATTACTTCGGTAAAATTTAATTTCAGAAGTATTTGTTTATTCAATATAAAGCATTTAATAACATAAAAACACTTATTTTAAGTTTATATATTTAACAGTATTGAATTTTCCATTTATTCTAAAATAGATTATTGTTTATTAATTGCTTTTAGATTGTTATCAATTTATAAACAATGCAATAAATTTAAATAGTTTCACGGTTTTTAGTAATTACTATAGAAGTTGATTTTATAATTAAATTACTTTCACCAAATGAATATTATAAAATTAATTAAAATAGTATTTGAATTTCTAGAAATGATGTAAATATGTTTTAAAAAACATATACTTCTTATTATTAATCAATGCAAAGAACTAAAAATACCTTTAATATTTCAAAGTTTATATTTAATTGTTATATTTAATTTATTTAAAATTTTTAAATTTATACAATTTATCGTGAAGACCGAAAAATAATTCGCATTATACGAGTGAAAAATACAGTATAATAAAAACAAATATAGTGTTTGTCCGTTCTAAAATTTTCATTGAAATAAAGGAAATAATACATTTTTATTTTTTCTTTATCGTGCAGTAAATTCAAATGATGGTGGGACCGAGCACAAGATAAAGACGTAAATAACAGGATAAAAATGGTGAGAAAAGAAAAAGCGGAGTCAAAGCAAGTCGTAGGACAGCTCGCGGGATCCAATCATCGAGGGATATTGCGGGCTCATAACTCGTGAAACCGTTTCTAGACGAAGTGTTGCAGTCCTTTCGAGGACTTTGGCCCTATCGTCCAACTTGTTCTCTCGCTCTATCTTTTTCAGCTGTCGCCTGTCTCTCCTACTTTCTCATTCCGCGAGGTCCTTTGCACAAGAGTCGACGAAAACGTAGAAAAAGAGCGAAAGAGCAAGGGGAAGAAGATCTGCTGAGTTGTGATATGAATTGTTTCAGACTAACTCCTCGGAATTTTTTCTCTATAGAACTTTAGCGCGAGTACGAGCATTTCAGTTTTCTTTGACGGTTCTTTATACTCGACCGAGGACAATTTGTTCAACCTCGAGAGAACTGCTTCCAAAAAAACTTATAATATATCGAGATCTCGTTATTAAGAATTGTGATACTACAGGTAGACGAAACTTCTCCAAGAAATTATTTAACTTTTGTACCATCAGTGGATAAAGAATTAGATCACTTATACTTGATAGAAAATACAGAAAACATTTTTTTATTTATAATATTAGCTTTCATTTTTAAGATATTTTTATTTTTTAAATTGAAAGCGTATTTTTAAAATAAATAACGTATCGTTGTTCAATTATACAAGTAATAGACAGATATTGAATACAAATATATTTCTAACAATTTTTGACTCTTAGATTCGAATTATTAATATTAATTCTATTAAATTTTTTGTAACAAAATGATATTTATTAATATAGGTATATAATTAAAAATAATACTGACCAATATTTTTCAAGAGATATCGAACATAAATTATATATTTTTTTTATTTTAATAGTATTGCATTTATCAAGATAGATATTGTTTTAAAAATCGATTTATGGTATCAATCACTTTGCTGTCTTATATTCGTAAGCTTGACAAAAATTTACAACTCTATATATAAAATAATTACTAGTAATATATAATTATTCTATTTGTAAAAAATTTTGATCTTAATTTTAATATATAAATTTTATGACTTTTATTTTAGTACTAATATTTGAATTAATACTTAACAAAAATGTTACAAATTCTTACCGTCGGACTTGCGAAAAAATACCATGACTTTCAAAAACCTTCGATATTAATATTTAAAATTCATATGGCACATTTATTTATAAGTGCTGTGATAGGTATATACATATAAAAAGCTACCCTTAAAAATCCATCAATAACGTGTTAATAGATATCACGAACAACAAGCATTATCAATCAATTTCATCCTTGAATATTCATTTTCCAAGGATATCTCATGTCCAATCGATCATTGGATACTAGTTTCCTAGATTCGTTCGCACCGATCACAAATTTATTCCTAACAATAAAAAATAATATGAAAATTTAGATCGATAACACGATAAATGTTTTCTTATACGTGTATTTTCTCATCGCTATCTACGTTTATAGAAATGAAATTTTCTCCAAACATGTTATAATATTTATATTATGCATGGAAAATCCTTTACCAATATAACAAAATATACGTCAAGAAAAATAAAAAAATCGTTTACTTCAAATTCACGTATAATAATTTTACATAATAATTACATTAAACTTTTATTTATATTAAGTAATTTATTTAAAATCGAACTTTTTTTATTTGTGTATAACAAAGAATAAAAAGTATTATACAGTAAAATAACGATATGCAATGAAATTGCTTAGAAATAAGATTATTAAAGTTTAAAAATTTGTAAATGCAAAACTTTGATGATAAAATTAAATTTACACAAATTTCTAACGTGAACCTTTTGAAATGAAATTTAAGATTACTATTGCTTAAAATTGATGAACCTAAACTTAATTTAAAATAAACTTATATTAAAACACTTTATCTATAAAATAAATGTGGTATAAGTGTTTAAATATAAATCTTTATAATACAAGTAAATATCAAGAATAAATACCTGCGTTAAAAAATCACTTATCTTAGATGACAATTAAAATTTAATAACACGATCATTGCTATAACTTACCTGAGACATAAAATTAATTACGATTTAATGTATAAAAAATATAAAATAGAAATAAATGGATATTTAGTTCAAACGTTTTGGTAAACGTTAGTAAATGGAATAATTTTATAAATGTGTTAACGATATGACATATAACCTACAAATACATATTTATAAAATTACGTGAAATTTTCACATGAATTTAAAAAAATGTAAATTCTCAAATAAAACTTATCATATAAGTTTCAATTCATTCGAACATTGATCATATTTCACCTAATATATCGATACATTCGATAAATAATAATTCGATAATTTTTTCACACATACTTCAATTTTCAAAAAAGTATAATTTATTGATTAAAATATGAAAATAAAAACATAAAAAATTATCTATGCATACTGTAATAAAAATTATCGTTAAAAGAGTTTTCCAATTATAATCGCAAGTATTTTAAAAAGTTTACTTTTTATATAAAGTTTTAATTATCAAAATCTTTAAATAGATAAATTTAAACTATTTAAAAAAATGTTAAATCTAAATAAAAATTATCGAACATAAGTGATTTATATGGAATCATATCATATAATATTATGTTTATACGTAAATGACCTACACACCGACATAATTGGGTTCTACCGATGTAAACGATGATAAAATGGTTGATTGTATCGTTGACTAAGGATAAAATTACGCTAAACCTTGTATTACACTCAAGTTGTCATTGAGGCTGGAATTGAAGGCGCAGGGTCCAATGAGTCGAGAGACGAGTGAGCCTTAGAGATCGAGAGACTCGAGATGCGACTAATAACCAGTGGCCTCGATAAAAGTTTCATTTCCCGTGCATTAATTCCGTTAAGGAAGCCTTTGTGGCTCCTCCTTCGCTCACGCCGCGAGTTCTCGAGTTCAATGGGGATTTTGCAGACAATACCGCCACCCGCTCGTTTCAACGACAGTTCCAAGGGCTGCGAGAAGGAAACGCCAATGATAAAGAGGGGACGATGCGTGTAAGTATTTTACGTTTTCATGCGCGTCTAGGGGTGAGCCGAGACTCCGAAGGGGGTCTCCAAATAAAGTGTGCGGCTATAAACTCGACGGTGGTCTCTTTGTTCCTTTCGAGCGTCAGGCTAAAAGATTATTCTCCTGCGTTTCGCGATTGATTTCACAACCGAATCGACTAACTTGTTCGCTGGGAGGAATTTTTTATTATTTTTTAATTTCGATCCTTTCCTTTTATACGTCAAATATGCCTGGGTGTCCATTGGGTACGGTATTTTTCGTTCGGATAAAAGAAAAGTATTAAAAAAATTAAAAAGATGGAACGGAACTTGTAATGAGAAATTCTCGGCCAATTTTTTAAATTATCGAATAATTTTAATATATGAGAATAGTTAAGTAAATTAATTTATTTTATAATTTATTTTACAATTTATTTTATAAATTTATTCATATATATTAAGCGGTAAAATATATTTTTGATATCTAGAATTAAAATATTTCATCTTCACGACAATTTTAATTAAAAATCTTATTCTATTGGCAATTATTTCAATTAATTTATTCTACGTAATAAAGATCACAATTTAAAAATTTATTCGAACACTATTGATTAATTTCCTAATTATACGTTAATCAAGTCGTAAAAAATTTTATATCTCTCAAAATACAATTGAATACATATAAATTTTATTTACATTTATTCAAATTATTATTTGAAACAAAATTATTATACAGCGAATAACGATACAACTAAAATTATTTTGCACATCGATATATTTTATTTGTTTTTTACATCAAACGTTAAAATTGACTATTTCACAAAAATTAATATTAAAATATACTAAATATTTTTTTAACAAAATTATGCTAGAGTAACGTACTTACGATAAAATTTATTTTTTTAATTAAATATTATCATACTTTTTTATTTTAATATTGAATAATAGTTTATGTTCAAATTTTTTATATAAAATTTAAAAATAAGGATTCTTAAAACACAAAATATGAATGAATCGTAAAATGCTGATAAATACAATTACACGATTAATGGTAAATAAACCTAAATTGAAAAATATCTTTTTATTACATATACATTCGTACATATAAATCTTATAAAGCGTATAAAATCACATATATATTTTCAAAGATTTTAAAAGTTAAAATATGACCAAAAGTAAAAAAAGAAATTAAAGTAACGGGAATCTATACTTTTTATCGTTTAAATTTCTGAATAAATTTATATAATGGCAGATAGTAAAAAAACGATTGATATTTCGATTTTTGAAAATTTAGTAAGTAATTAAAAAAATAGTTGACAAATAACCGACACGACTTAATGCGATTGGAGCACGTAACCTTTTTATGTAGAATAAGACGAATAATCCGATTCACGACGGATCAGTCGTTGAAGTTGTTCGAACAGGTTTTACGATCGAACTTATCTATCACTTCTGACATCTATTCTACTTAGTTATCTTTGAAATTATTATCGGCACTATGTGAAACGTAATGTAAAATCGTCATAAATCAATGATTTGTACATTCGCTTGCACATTTGTGACATATAAATATATCGATTTAATAATATTAAACGGAAAAAAAATTAATTTGTAATGGGACTATATAAAGAGAAGCGGTTACATTTTACGATTATTCACATTATTTTTTATTCGCCTGATTCTTATTATAAAAGAAAAATATTTTCAACAAATACTGTAGAATTAATTTAATAAATAAAATTGACGATGATTTGAAAGATATATAATCGATTGAATTAATAACGGTATGTTAGATCGTGAGCTCCAGGAAAAAATGAAATGAATATTCTATTCGTAAATTACATCTTCATGTACAATTTTCTTTAACCTACCTTTAATTATAATCCAAGTCCGTTATAAAGGTTCTCTTGCCCCTTTCTCTCTCTCTATCTCTCTCTCTCTCTTTCTCTCCCTCTCACGGGCCCTTACGCTTCGGTACCACCATTAAACTTAACCAAGTGTTATAAGCTTCCATTCTTAATAAACTGCCCTAAATTTTCAAAGAAAATTCTAAGTCTTATTCCATCTATTTATTATAACCAGAAAATGTTCGTTAGCTCCGAAGAATTTAATACTTAATAAATTAACGTTTAAATGTTAAAAATTCAAAAACATAAAATAAAAAAATTTGTTTTAATTCTCTCTCTCTCTCTCTCTCTTTTTCTCTCCCTTTCTCTTGATTTCTCTTCCTCCTTTTATCACAGGTTTCAACAAAAGCCATCAAGAAACGAACGAACCAATCGGAGAGCGCAAACGCGAAAAATAATGTTCCGTTTCCTCTTTTTGCACGGAGGAGCTAATTTTCTCTCGTCTTGCCCCGAATACGTTTTTCAACTTTCATATTCCGCGTGAATGAAACAGAAGAGTTTTCGCGAAGCTGTGCGATGAGAATGTAGCGCTATAAAATCTCGGGCCAGTGGTGCATTTCTACGAGAAAAGTTTTGTAATATTTTTTGAGGCACTGACAAGTCCGAGCTAATAAACCTACGTGTGCAAACTTTCAAAGGTTTTTCAATGAAACCTCAAAGAAATTGAAATGGAAATAACTCGATGACGTGAAAAATAACCATCCGGCGAGAAAAATGTAAGAGAATAAATGAAAAACCTAACGAAAGTTGCTTCAACGTTCAATGTAACTTTTATAAGTGAATTAATTTTAGAAATCGTCTATTCTATATATATAAATTACTTTTCGTTAATTTTTACGGCTGATAAAATTCAATGTTTAAATTAAAATTAGAACGAATAACGTAATTAAATATATCGATACGACACGATCGTTGTATCGGTGTAACAAAATTGAAAATAAGTCTACAATCACTTCGAAGATCAGAATATTGATACGACCGACCTATTTCTTAAATTAACAAAATTTTGGCTTAAAAAAATTTTAATTCGTTTACAAAATTTTGGAAAAGTTAACACATATATTTTTTATCTTTAAAATATTATTGTTTTTCTAAACTTATCATTCGAATGAACGTATAAGATATTTATTTATAACGAAGTAAGGTAAAATATTGAATCGATGATAAAATTGCAGTATTTATTAAAACGAACGATTTAATTTACATATTATTTTATCATTAAAGATAAATGTACGAAATAAATCTAAATTAAAAATATTTTGTACAACTTTTCATCGTTAAGTTCGATCGAATAAGATTATATTTGTAACGATAACAACGAAAACGCATTTTTAGCGCAAAGTAGCGCATTTTTATCGTAGAGTAGTATCCCTAACAAAATATATAAAAAATCATTTTGTTCATTAAAAAAATTGTTGCACGACTTGCGTGTCCACCGAACACTGATGTTTCAGTGGACATAGCTTGAGCACGAGCAAATTGATATACCACATTTAGGGAACGCCTATGCGTGCAAATTATAAAGCATACACAGGAGCTGTTCTGTGGATAGAAGACACTACACACACTTAATACATTGCTACCACACTACTACTACACTACTACTACACTACTACGCGCAACTACAGTACTCTACTATACCACTAATTTCGAGAAAAAAAATTCGTTTCGCCGGAGATTCGAACCCCAACCGTCCGTTTCAAATACTACGGCCGACACACGCCTATGCGATTGAAGCGAGGGAAGCGGACGATTTAAACCGCGCGACTATCGTAGAATTTGTTTCTTATATTTCAAAACTTGTACTCTAACTGTATCACTAATTTCGAGAGCAAAATTCTTTAAGTCGGGATTCGAACCCCAACTACGTTTCCTATACGACCACCTCACAACGCTGCTATGCAATGGAAGCTAAGAAAACGGACGGGCGATTTGAACCACTCGACTGTCTATGTGTATTTGAAATTTGTAATAACCTGTTATATATGCAGATGAATTTATCCTTTACTCAAGTTTAAAGAACAATATTGTTTAATATTCATAATACGATCTTTTTACGATGCAACCGATATCCAAATTATTTTTACCGTTATGGATTTTTCTATTTTTTAATTACATGCATATTATAATAATTATAATTTTATTAATTAATTTCGTTATTTAACGATCAAAATTAATTTAACTTTATTTAGTATTTTTATTGATTCCTACTTTACCGACACCGAATATTTCGCGCGAGTAAAATTATTTTTTAAACGGCAAATATTAAATGTATCCTCTTAAAAACGAACGGTACGTTTTATCCTTTAGCTAAATTTTGAGCTGCGAATCGAAACGTCCTCGAGCGTGGTTTATTCAAAGTTCCGAAATAATTAACGTAATAATGAACGTTCGGAAGGCGTTGATCTCGAATGCCGATATCATTGATCCCTTCGGTACCGATCGATAACCCGCTTCCCGACGGCTCTTCAAAAACGTAACGCCGTTCTTTCGAACAAATAATATTTACTCGTGGTCGAATAAGAATGAGTCGTTTGAAAACGTTGTAGTTTAAATCGCGGATCGAAGCGAATGTCGATAAAATAAATAATATTTCGCGCGTTATCGTTGTTAAAGTTTTTAAAAAATGGACGCTTTATTTATAGGACTTTATTTATCGTACTCGGGTCGAAAATGGACCGTAACTTAACTTGTGAGTTGTACTTTGGAGGAAAGCGTCGTTAAGGTTAGAGAGCGCTTTGAAAAAATTGCATTCAAAATCTATCGGGATATAAATCGCGTGCCGAAGTTCCGTAATGGAGCGGCGGGACAGGCAGCAACGTTGTTACCGGGAAAAACGGAAGTTGGAAAAGATGTCGACTGCAGAAGTTTGTAAAAAAAAAAATTGAAGGGGAGGAAAGGAAATAGTCTCGAAAAGTATCCTGTAGCGTCGGTGACTTCGGGTGCGTCGTGTTTCGAGGCTCTCGGAGCCAATCTATTTCAACGCGGCGAATTTCTACACAACGTCCCTTGTGCAATTTAAAGCCGTTTCACGTATCGACTGACCATTCGTTCGATTCCTTCTACCAGCCGAGTTCCCCTGCTTCAAAAGAACAACAAATTGAAAGCATTTATTTATCCGACTAGCATTCCGATGCGTCGAGCGATGGAGAACTTTTAAGAGAAACGATCGCACCTTAAACGCCAAACATTTATACGGAACGTTAACTTTATCGTAGCCTTCGCTTCTAGTTGCTCCGAATCCTTTCGAATCTTAATAATTTCATAATTTAGTGCACTGATTAAAGATATCGTGTTACATTGTTGAAAAAATACCGATCGCTGAAGTAAAAAATTGTGTAAATTTAGAATAAATAATTACTCCGATGAAACAACGATAAAACGTTTCGATTTCTTTAACTTTAGTATTTAGTATTTAGAAATTAGCGATACTTATTTTTCTCCAATATTGCAAAACATCGAGCGGATGAAATAACCGTAATTTCCGACTTGGAGATTAATTCGTTAAATACGTAAACGATCGATACAAGTAATTTTTACGTATGCGGCATAAATAAAAATAATGGAGCATCGAGGCGTATAATTTTGAGAAAAAGGGTACTTAAAATGCAATATTTATAAAATTGGAATACATTAGCGGTCGACGGTACTCGAGTCTTAGCATGTGGTTTGATCGCGCGATATTACCTTTTCAGAAAAATACCGATAAAGAGTAAATGTCTTTTATAAGCAATAACATGCGAGACACGCGCTCATAGAAAAGACATCAAGCCCCGCACTCGACAAATTCCACGAGCAACCCGCGAGTACACGATGTACAAACTCGAGTCGTGCGATTCCATCCCTCGATAAAATCCCCGAGAGCGTGTACACCTGCTATTTTGTACCGCCGACGAACGACGGACGCATTTGCGCGTGCGAGCGACTGGAATCGTGAAGCGAGAGAGGGAGCGAGAGGGAGAGAGAGGGAGAGAGAGGAAGCGAGAGAAGGCGAGGCTAAAGAAAAGAACGCAGTCGAGAGTTATTTCCTCGTCACTTTGAAATCGGGAGCTTCGCTAAATTCGCGCCTCCACCGCCGCCATACTTGAAATTGCGAGACGATTGACGTCGTGACGCGAATACGTCCATCGCCTACGGCTCGTACAACGCGGCTATCGAAGCCCGTCCTCGTCGAACAGTCGAGGAACGCGTTCCTCCAGCGAGAGCTCCATACTCGAGCGAGAAATAGGCGTCCACGACGAGGCGAGTCGATTTAGTAATTTCTCGCGTCAACGGCTCCACGGAGTTTCTTCAAAATCGCCGGCTTCCATTCGCGCTTATGGGGAACTTCGTTCGCCATTTCCGGTAAATCGCTTAGATTATTAAAAAACTTTATTAACAAAATTACGCTTTAGTTTCGAACGCGCCTTTTATTTTTTATTCGTAGCCGACAGAATTTATTGGCCTGACTTGAACGAGAAACCAATTTCTGCTCCAGCCGTTATTAATATTTGTAGTTTGCGGTACGTCTCGAACCAAATAAAATAAAAAATTTCTCCGTTTTCTTTTCAGAGCTTTACTTATGCGTAAATTTAATTTATACTTTAGATTGTTAAAAATATAGAGGAAACATCCATTGAAAGGAAATCGATTTATCGAGTTGTATCGCTTGTTATGGAATAACTTGTCAAAAGGAGAGTGTGGAAAATGTCTGTAAAATTTATTTATTTATATAATATTTTTAAAGGGAACATTGCTAAATATTGTTTTAATATCTTATATAATTTAATATATATCGGAAAGTATTACCGATAAGATAAGAGAATATACTATAAAAATGAATAACTCTCGATCGACGAATCTTTGTTATCTTCGGCTAATTCGGTTATTAACCAATAACATTATTGAGTAATTAAGTATCGTTTGATATAAAAACACTTTTATGAATTTTGAAAACGAGGAGAAATGTAATTGTATAATGATTGTCCATTATGTTCGTTAAACTCATAATTGACATTAAATTTTTAAACAAATTTGAAAATTTGTATATTTCATAAATAATTTTATTTTAATGTTAAATGGTAATTTAAATTGTATTTTATTATTGTATAGTATATTAAATATTGGTACAAAATTAACTTTACAGTGAAAAAAATATTTAAAACTGTATGTTACAACATATATTTAGAATCCATTTTAATTGTCATAAATTCAATTACAGGTCAATAAATTCGTTATTTTTAAAAATGTAGATTCGTTTTCGTTTTACGCGGAAAAGATATCAGATATATAAATTGATGTAATAACTTTTAAAATAACTGTTAAAGAATTTTGAAGAAGGAAAGAATATAATGAATCTTTAAAAGTGATAAAACACTAAAACTTTAACCAAGTTATAAAATTATTCTCTTAAAAAAATAACTTCAACATAATGAATTAACAACATATTATTGATAGATATTGATATCCGTATTCTTAAATAGATTATGTAGTCATTAAATATAAATATATGGTTTACTTTCTTCTTTGTTAATTAAAATAAGAGTTAATTTTTCGCTAATAAAATAAAATAAATTAAATTAATTATTTTGTTGATTATAGAATGTGAACGAAGAGAAAATTTACATTGAGTATTTTGACAAAACTAAAAAAATGATTAAAAAATTTTTTAATTATTATTAAAAAATAATTTAAAAAAATATAATTTCTGGAATCCTAAGATGGTATTAAAATGCATATCATTCACTGCCTCTATAATATTCGAAGTATATTTTTCTGATGCTTTACTATACATATAAAATAATGTAATTACTTTTTGTAGTATACCCATAGTTTTCAGTATTAAAATTCTGATCACATAATTGTATAGATAAAAAATTTACATAAATCTTCAAGATTTTATTCTAATTTTTCAAAATAATAAGAATATTTGGATAACAAAGTTTTTTTTCGATTTTATATAGTATATAGTATTATAATCTACTATTATATGAACTAAAATTCAAAATTAAATTTTCAAATTTTAAACTAAAACTTGTAATATAAAAATTTTGAGCTTAAACAAATTTTTGAACTTGAAAAAAGAACAGTGATAAATCAAGTTTTACAATTTCAATTGTAAAAATTTATCATTAAAATATATTTTTTAGGTTCGATAAAATCTCTAAAAACTACACGAATATACCTAATATCAATTTATCAATTTTATAATACGTAACGTATATTTAAATAATAAATCTAATCCAAATCTTCTATAAACATTTTAATGGTTATTTTACGGTCAGAAACACGCGTGAAAAACTGAATCTCGCGAAGGAAGTTTCGGGTAATAACAAGGCAAAGAAAACAATTACAAAATGACGCGAGTAAAATTACCCGGACCAAATCGATCGCAGGGTGATCAGTTACTCGCTTCCAGTCCTCGAACATTTGGCGCGGGGTCGTCCGAAACTCGCTTCTCGGAGCTCGGAGAACCGAAAAGTAACGAAAGACCTTTGCGGGATTCATTTTCAAGGAGTTCGCGTAGACTCCACAGAGGAGGTAAAGACGAAATGTATTGTGATTTGGTGATATTCGAGGAGGTCGCGAGTGACTCAAGCCTCGAGCGCTGCCAGGTTCGTCCAGATTGAAGTACCCCAGGACCAGTGGACCACTCGGGAGTGATCTCGAGAAGAAGGGTAACATCACGATTGGACTCGGGAAAACCGCTCCGTGCAGAGGTGAGATCGGAACCCCTATGAAGACGCAGAACAGACGGACCGTGTTCCCTCGGAGAGGAGAGAGAGAGAGAGAGAGAGAGAGAGAGGTCGCGTGCCTATGAAGTGGTAAGGGGTTTGGCGACGATCTCCTCTGTGCAGGCGAATGGAAGGTCGTGTCTTTGTAAGCCGAGGAACCGTCGCATCACATGCAAGCGAGAAGTTGTGAAGGTCCGAGAAATCCCGTAATTGAAGACAAAGATCGCCTTGTTGGGGCTCGATTTACGGGAGAAAATAAAAAAATAGGACTCGAGATTAACGATTGACGGAAAACAGAGTTTCCAGAACTAAAAGGAGAAATTTCAAAATCAACGTGAGAGAGTGAGGGTATGTATAAATGTATATATCGGAGAATAGTTAGATTTTTTCTTAATCGAACGACGATACCGAGTTGACGAACGCAGAACTGTTATACGCGACACCGCCATTATTGTACGCAAAAAACTAAGATATTGTACGCGACAATGGAAAATTATTGTAAGCGACCGATGTAGATACACTGTAAACTATATATATTCTAAATGAAATAAATTATGTTAAAAATGAGAAGTGATTGTTTTTATCCCCAACAAATTTCATTCAAGGTTTGTAACTATAATGTAAAACAATAGCAGTATCATCAAATTCGAAGTAAATAAGATATGTGTATAAAATATTTTATATTCACGATAGAAAATTATATAAAAATATATTCAAAATATATTCAAAATATATTCAAAATATATTTTCATGTTTTATATTACAATAAATAATACAAAGCAAAAATAAGAATCGCTTGAATAAATTTTTTCTGTTATATTTTTAGAAAAAGTTGTAAATTATAAAAGGGATGAGAGGATTTTATCAAATATACCGTTACATTTTTATAATATTTGCGAATTTTTAAATATTATTTTTGCTTTAATAAGAACATTGATATAAGTCTCAACATAAAATATTTATTATCATTATTGTGGCTTATAATATTAATAATTTTTTCGTATAAAATTTGTTTTATTAAATTTAATAATTTGATATTCTTTTGAAATAGTATATTATTTATAATCTAAACATAATATTTCTTCTTTATATTTCCGATATATTAAATTCTTCATAAAATACTTATAACATATAATTTATTAACTATATCTTATATATTACAAAAGAACAATAATAAAAAAATAAAAGAAATATTTAATCTGTATCACATTAAGTTTAACTAATGTATCAAATCCAATAATATCTTTTAGCATACCCCCAAATAGAATATCGATATATTATTTCAGAGTGTATATATACATACATATATATATAATTCTAATAAATAATTATTCTAATAAAAAATAAAGATACTAATAACTAAACCTACATTGGCTTTGGATATATTTATCACTTAAAAGGTTTAAAATACATTTATATATTAAACTGAAATCAAACTAAAATATCAAACTTTTCATTTGTACTGACATTATTAAATAATTATAAATTTCTTAAATACACAAAACCAAATATATATAAAAATGTAATTAAGTAAGATTAAGGCGATATGCTTTATTTATATTTTTCAATATTATATTCCATTCTTTTGATAATTAAAATAATTTAAGTTAGTTTGATATAAGATACTAAATATCATATTTCTGATTTAATTAAATTATTTTGAAGTCTGATATAAAATAAAATTTTTTTAAAGTAATCGTATAGAATTATAAGTAATTGTATATAAGAAAATGACCTATTTCTTGAATTAACAAAATTTTGGCTTAAAAAAATTTTAATTCGTTTACAAAATTTTGGAAAAGTTAACACATATATTTTTTATCTTCAAAATATTATTGTTTTTCTAAACTTATCATTCGAATGAACGTATAAGATATTTATTTATAACGAAGTAAGGTAAAATATTGAATCGATGATAAAATTGCAGTATTTATTAAAACGAACGATTTAATTTACATATTATTTTATCATTAAAGATAAATGTACGAAATAAATCTAAATTAAAAATATTTTGTACAACTTTTCATCGTTAAGTTCGATCGAATAAGATTATATTTGTAACGATAACAACGAAAACGCATTTTTAGCGTAGAGTAGTATCCCTAACAAAATATATAAAAAATCATTTTGTTCATTAAAAAAATTGTTGCACGACTTGCGTGTCCACCGAACACTGATGTTTCAGTGGACATAGCTTGAGCACGAGCAAATTGATATACCACATTTAGGGAACGCCTATGCGTGCAAATTATAAAGCATACACAGGAGCTGTTCTGTGGATAGAAGACACTACACACACTTAATACATTGCTACCACACTACTACTACACTACTACTACACTACTACGCGCAACTACAGTACTCTACTATACCACTAATTTCGAGAAAAAAAATTCGTTTCGCCGGAGATTCGAACCCCAACCGTCCGTTTCAAATACTACGGCCGACACACGCCTATGCGATTGAAGCGAGGGAAGCGGACGATTTAAACCGCGCGACTATCGTAGAATTTGTTTCTTATATTTCAAAACTTGTACTCTAACTGTATCACTAATTTCGAGAGCAAAATTCTTTAAGTCGGGATTCGAACCCCAACTACGTTTCCTATACGACCACCTCACAACGCTGCTATGCAATGGAAGCTAAGAAAACGGACGGGCGATTTGAACCACTCGACTGTCTATGTGTATTTGAAACGTGTAATAATATGTTATATACGCAAACGTAAAATATTTGTAATTATAATTATAGTAGAATTTAACGTTACAACTGTTACATTAATAAAAATTAATTAAAAGATATAATCGTTCATTTATTAATTAATTATTAAAATAAAGTTAAATATAGGATAAAATTTTATATATAAAATTTGTTATTAATACATCTATTCGTATAATACTCGTTAACTTGAAAAGAATTTTTCGAATGACAATAGTACGTAGTAGTTGAGACGCATTTGTTCAGCCGCATATTATTTATTTAAGGACTATTCTAAAATTAATTTTGATAAATGCAAAAGCGTGTACGAGAATAAACCGACGAATCCTCCGGAAACGAATAGCGTATTCGAGTGTCCGAGTGAAAAGGTGTATTTAAAAAGATATAAAAAAACTGTTTGTACGTTTTCACTTTCGTTAATACCCCGGTATCCAAACGAGAGATAGTAAAAGCGAGTACACAGTGAAAGCGGAAACGTAGCTGCGCATCCAAATTACCGTCAGACGCGTTCGCGACTCAAGAGTTTCACCTATTACCCCGATGTCAGGGTAAGTTCGCGCTGCTCTCTCGCATTTTCATTGCGCGTTCGACTCAACTTAAAGAGGAGGTATACGCGATTTGGAAGAGAGCCGAAGTTTACGTCTGCAACTACGGCGAGCACGTATCGAATTAGTACTCCTTTCTTTCGAGGGAGTATACGGTCGATATTAAGTTAAACGAACGCTTTGTTTCGTGTTTCCGACACGAGGAGATTGGTTAATTCTGTTTTCTTTGCAAAGTTTCCACGAAGTATTTTTTAATAGTCAGCTTCCCTAGCTTCTGCGAGAATGTAAATCAATCCATTGCGTTGCAGGAACTATTGACTTTTCAAATTTTGGTCGTAATTATTCATGATCGACAATCAAACGATGAATGGCCTTACGGACAACTTTTGTGAATTATAATTATTGCATTCGTCGAATGAAGCGAAAAACTAAGAATTATCGATAAATTTTGAAAATTTCAAAGAACAAATTTCACATTCTCGAGAATATTGCTGTAAGTACTATAAAATGTAAAATATATTTATGAAATGGATAAATGTACTATAATTTAAAAAGTTCAAGTTTATTTTAAATATTTTTTAAATAATTGTTTTTCGTCTCTCTTCGATAATGCACAGTTGTCATGAATAAATTCCTCTTCGTAAACAAACACGAATACGGAATCTCGGCAGAAGCAAAGTCTATTGTTCAACGTAACTTGTCAGTCAGTAATGACTCGCTAGAAACAAGTACCAGCATAAGAACCGTTAATTGCCTAAATACTTGAAGTTAGCTATGCCAATGAGGGAAGTCGGTGTCATTGTTCTTAAGCAGTGCATAAATCAATGATTACTTACGAATTTAATAAATCTTAAATCAATATGCGGTTGAACGATACCGCGAAAAATATTCCGACAGCAATGATTGGAATATTTGCAGTATTTAAAAGAAAAACAATTTTACTATCAGCAAAGATAATTTTTTCCAAATGAAAACTGGATAGCAGTTTTTAAATTTATCATAATAAATAAAAGAATTGATATTTTTAATAATTATTTCATGGATACTTCCTTGATATATTCTATATCGTGATTATATACCACTAATGAATGAATGGTAAAAAATCGTAATATCTGTTTTCCAGAAGTATAGCAAAAAAATATAAAGTATATTCCGTTCTAACCGATAACGACAACCGCAAAGTTAAATTAATCTACAGGATAAATTTAGTAATTTATTTGGTAATTAACGCTGTATACAACTCAGTCAAATAACGTTAAATATTCTACACCCAACTAATAATGTAGTGAAACATTAACTTATGCATGCTTTAATTTATTTAAATGACATCTTACCGCTTGTTTATTTTCCTGGTTATAATGCATAGGTTGAATGTAGCATTCGAAACAGTAAAGAAATTGTTTACAAATTGGATTCGGTAAATATGCTTTATATGGACTATTGATCAATCTCGTTGATATGCGCAACAAAGAAATATCCATCATTCTAACTACCGCGCGTAGGAGTGATATATCTTCTAGAATAGTGCAGAAATATGTACATTGATAACAAATTACCGAGAGTACTTAGATCAACATTATTTCTTTATCGAACAAGTTTGTCTAATTTCCTTATACAACAAAGTTATGTGCTATATCTATTGCGTTGATTTTAGATTTATCGATACAAATTTTCGCATATATATAATAGTAGACAGGTATAAATGCTTCTCCGATAAAAGCTTCAATATTTTTACTGAAAAACTGCGAACTAAAAACATCAGATTATTTTTAAAAAGTCTACGAGTCGAGGAGGGTTTTGGTCAATAACGAGTCTATTTCATGGAATGATAGTACTGTGTCGTCGCAAAACAGTTATGCACTATATCTCGTGATATTCATCCTGTAGAATCTGGAGAAACCTCGCCACAAGAAAGGATCATCCGATAAGAAACTGATAAGGGAAGGAACACTGACTATTCAACATGGTTTGCCTGAGTCAATATTTTACTACAGTTCTTCGAAAGTAGTTACACTGTAAAGACAAATATATTTTCTTAGGAGTTTTTTTATTACATTTAATTAATATATGAGTGCTTCCTGATATTCATCGTTCACAAAAAATTTATTCGGATAATAAAAAGTACAATGACAATTGGGAAATACTCCGCTTCGGTAACTGAAAGTTATAGTGAAAAAATAAATATTGTACAATAATTTAATAATTAATACAAATTAAAATAAATACCGCAACCGCTACATAATAAATTTTAAATTAATTACTGAAATAGATTAAAAATGGAATATGATAATGAGTATAATAATTACGTATCGATATAATAAAAACGGTAACTTGTAACTATCACAGTTAACCTGTCTCTATTTGATACCGTGAACTAGCTTTTCATCTATAATTTATCACGCATCTATAATATCCAGTATATTTCATAACGTATCCGTCGTCAAATTTGAATTCTTTATTACAAGTATTAATTTCCAATAAGTTTCGTTACCCGATTGATTCGAATCGCTTTTAAGCGCACGTTACAATTTACTCGCAATATTAAACTAAAGATTTACGTTCAGCGGTTGCGATGCCTTTACTTTAGTAAAAAAATATTTTAAATTAAATTAATGCAAAAAGTGAATATTAAATTTATGATTTATTTAACAGAAATTATTCAATAATTTATGTATTAAAATAAATCAAAATTACATGTATGAATTATAAAATTTCACAAAAATATGCTCGCATATTTATTGAAACATAACTAATTGGAACTATCTGATTTTATATCGACGATACGAAACGATAAATAAATCAAAATAAGTTTATCCACTATTCAAAGTGAAAATTGCTTGAAATATCAATGAAGCTTACAAAAAAAATTATTTAGATATTTAAAATTTTATGAATTATAATAATTTATTAATTTTTATCGAAATACAATATCCAATAAAAGTTCAGAATAAGATGAAGCGTGATTTATCGGAATAACATAAAATCAATGGAATGAATAAAAAATCCACGCTGCACAAATAACCGTTAACACAAATTACGAATCGACAACGAATCGAAAAACCGTTCTTTTTACGCCTTTGTCAGGATCGAAGTCCTCGAGGACGAAAAAAATATTACATTGCCGAATAATAAAATAAGAGCGGAACAAAGAAGCGGCGTATCTTGGACACGTGCTCGGCAGCTCAGAAATCTCTGCAAGTTCTTAAACAACTCTCGGTCTTTAAATTCGATGAGCTTAGAAGCAGTCGCTCGGATCGGTAGATTCGTTCGTTAAGACCACACGATCCAGGATTCAGGATCCAGGGCGATTGGTTCGAAAGTTCTTTGGCCGGGTGTTGCGGACTTCTGCGGTAGCCGAGGGTCGGAATCGACTTTCGTGGGTCGACGAACCTTTATCCTCGATATCGAGATGCTCGGGAGGAGACGAGGGTGCAAGAGTCGGGATAAAATCTGGCGCGACTCAGCAACGCGCCACGGGGGCGTTTTGAGAACCTAGAGACAATTATCTTGCCCAACACTTTACTCGACGTTTCGATGGCGATTGGGAGCCGAACTTTCCCGAGCTGCGGCTTTCAATTTAGCCAAAGTTTCGGCCGCGTTACGATGTACCGCGAAATATGTCCTCGCGCGCCCAAATTCCACGGAATATACAAGTTCGTGTGGCTCGAGCGATGTTCAAAAGGGAAATGAGAAGTTTGCGGGGACTGGAAGGACTCGAAGGAAACAAAGCTTTTTTTCTTCGTTTGATGCCGCTCGGATATTAAATTCGCTTTCGGATACGCACTTGCAAATGGCGAAACGACGTGCCGGAAACTTCGCTTATTTAAAACTTCTACGACTCCGTCGCTCTTTCTCCGCTCATTATTTTTCTATCTGCCTCTTTCTCTTTGCTTAATGGAAGTTCACGGAAAATATCCTTTGTTTACATTTTGGAATATTAACCTCGCAAAACAGGTTCTAATGGATTCTGTACGAGTAAACTCTATTTACCATTATTACAATTAATTTTAACTATTGCTGTTTTTGTTCTTTTAATATGTGATGGGTTCGTAATAATTCTAATTAAAGTTTTATTAAATAATCATCCTTTGATAATTCACGAATTATTTTACAGATTGTTCTCAAGTTTTATACGTAAAAAATATATGGTAAAATAATTTGTAAAATAAAAAAAATGTAATAAATAGAACGTAAGTTACACATCCGTAAATTAATAATTAACTATTAAATCTATTATGGAATGTTATTTAAATATATACGATTCTATAAAAAATATTTGATTTTTATACATATTTATGAAAGCAATCGCTACGCATTTTATTTATTAAGCTATCGTTTAAATTTAAATTTAAATCCATAAATATTGTAAACATAAATCTATAAAATTATTAAAAATTGAAACAAATTACGAAGATCGAAAACTTTGATTATTAATTTATTATTTAAAAATCGTAATTTATATGTAATATTTAATCATATATTTTAAAAAATAATTTACATTTATATTAAAAATCGGTACCTTTTCAAAATTTGAGATTAAGAACATATTAAGAACATACGGTTAATTTTTGTTTAAGCGAATAAACTAGTAATTCATAACTAGTTCTATATTAAATAGCACAGAATACAAACAAAGAAATTAATTTTTTTATAATAATGTACATACTGCAAATATGTATTCTTTAATAAATTATATATAATTTGTAAAATAATTTAGTTATAATGTACTATATTTAAATTCATATATAAAGTCATACATGTGTCCAAATTTTTTTCTTTAAAGAATAAATATCTACAAGAAATCCATTAAAAATCAATGTTTGACTATGTAAACTCTCTTAAATCAACTCAAATGAATAAATTTAAGATCCAATGGAGGTTAATAATCGAGACCTGAATGGAAAATTTCGATTGAAATAGGAAATTCGTACAATCAATAATCTTCTCTAAAATTGAAAAAATTCCGAAGACATTGTTATCAGCTTTATGACATTAATTTTTATTTGATATTTTAAATCAATATTTAATAGAACATATTCTTCGCTGATAATATTTTTAAATCTACCTTAAAATTGAAGTATTTTAAAAATAAAATAAAAATTAACATATAATATGCATTATTAATCAATAAAAATAAATATATTTCATGTACAGACTTTCTTTATTTTTATTTTACCTCCTTACCGCGTTGAAAAAATTTTAAACAATACTTGTAATAATATTATTACATTTAAATATTATTATTATTAAATAGTTTTATTATACATAGAAATGAAATGTATTTATTTTCACTGGAAAATGAAAACATTTAAATATCTTTTAGATCATATTTTTAGTTTATTAGTGATTTAAATTTTATAAAAACATACTAAAATTTTTGAATTAAGAAAAGCTAGTATTAAAGTTTTCATAATTATTTAACATTGCTGGTTGTTACTTTTAATAACAAACAACGGCAAAGTTTTTTAGTATAATTTTTCCAAAATTGAAATATGATGCATAAATACCTATACAGAATACTTTTTACGTGAAATGCATGGTAATGATAGATGGAAAAATCTCCGAAGACCCTTTTTTCATTTATATTTGAAACTTTGGAAATACAATAGTAGGCGTTGAACTCATCTTTCATCAAATAATTCAGAAATTTTATATAAATTTGTAATAAAGATTTATTGCAAAGTAATAAATAAATATTTTAAGAATGACATCCAGAATAATTTAAAAATAATATTTTCAATTTACTTGGAAAAATAAATAAACGATAAATGTTTTATAAATTTAATTTAATAAATATTACTTTCACAATTTTATAAAAATATATGTTATTTATAAAAACATATGTATCATCGATGAATTTGAAAAAAAATCTAATGTAAACGTAAATTATTACAACTATCAATTTTATTTCAAATTCTGTGTATTTGACTTGGAAAATTCTAAGTAAATTTCTGTTATTGAAATAGAATTAATAATTTCAGATTATATTAAAATAAACTATTTTCAAATCATAAAAATTTCAAAATCATTATAAATATTTTTATATGATTTATATATTATTATCTTAAATGTTTTAATTATTAATAATAAAATTTAATGGTAAAGATAATTTTTAATTAGGTAAAATAATTGTAGTAATTATTCATTTTTTTTAAATTATCCCATTATCCCTAAAAAACAATTTTATACTACACGTTTATCAAAATATAAATTATTACTATAATATTCATACGTTATTTACAACTACAACGAGTTATTAAGTTTTTAATTACTTAGTATACATACATTCTAAAGTTAAAAACATATTGCTCGTAAATACTAATTCGAAGTACACGAATAATAATTGAACATATTTTTAACTAGATATTACAAGCTTGAAACTTTAAAGTACTTACTTTTTGTTTGTTGTTGATATTAATTTTTACTTGAATAAATTTTATTAAAATTTACGTATACCTGATGAAAATGTTAGTTCTTTAAAAATATAAAAGTTAATTTTGTTATATATTTTTAATGACAAAATATTGAAAATGATCGAATAAAGAATTTATAAATACCAGTTATAAGCATAAATATAAGCACAAATGTAATAAGTTTAATGACTGTTTACTGTACTCGGACAATAATTTTGAATAATCAGATGTTTTTAGATATATGATAATTAAATGATAATAAAAGTTTGCATGAAGTAAAAATAGCCTAATTTAAAATATAGCATTTATGATAAGGTAAAAGGTAAAAGTAATTATTTCGTAGTAAAAAGAGATTTTTCGTTACAGTAAATGAAATTGGTCTAAAGAATTTGGCATAAAAACCTTTATGTTTTAAACATGCAAAGAGGTTTTCTTATGTATTGTAAAGGGTAATTAGTATAAAGTCAGTCCGATACGGTTGGCAACATTAAAAGAAATATTTTGACTAAGTTTATCATTCAAGGCAGCCAAATAATTTAACGTGCATATCGCGATTCAAAAAATCTTCAAAAAAAACAACAATATTTGGTTTCTTGTTTCCTCGATCGACAAACTTATTTTGCACAAATTTATTTTTACGCTATATGAAAAATGTCGATAAACAAAATAATATCCACGGTTAATTTTATTTAAATTTTACGTGGATCTTTTCGGTATCGATAAAATATTTTAGGCTTTCCTATGCTAAATTTTGTTTTCCGTATGCTATATGTAATTATTATTACATATAAATCCAAAAATTATAAATTTAAAACTTCTATTTTGTGTAATATTAATGAAGAATTAAAATTAAAATTCGTATCAACGTTGAAAAACGACATTGATAAAGCAATTTAAATAACGAAATTGTTATTCCATTCTAGCGTATTATGAAATGAAACGATTCAAATACAAAGTCAATCGTGCGTTAATAATATACTTAAAAAATAAATTGAATTATTTTCCGACGTTGATAGTGCAAATAATAAAAAAATATACATCGCAATACATTACTAAGCATAAACGATGGTTTTGAAAATATGAAACGAAAAGATGAACATTATGTAAAAGAATAGAGATAAAAACAAAATGTTTTCATCGCAAAGTAGTTATCTATAAATATTTAACTGCCAGAATACAGTTCATTTGGTTTCTATCCCTCAAAAGCAACATAAAAGTGCAAACGTTTCCAAGATAACCCTGGCAAACATTGCCCCATTCGAAAAACAAACCGAGCGAAATTGTCCGCGTATCAGTGGTGAAATCGCGCCAATCCGGCGAAACACTTTTCCCTTCAGCCCTCTTCTTTCTTCTCCCCTTTTCATTATTTTCTTCCTCCTTTTTTTTCTTAATCGCTCCAGTCTGGCTCACCGCTAGGGAAAATCGTTAATCCAGGGAGAAAAAGCCGAGCTCCCTGTAGGTGGTCGTTTCTTGTCGCTGAATAGGAAATGAATTCGGCGACGCGAGACAAGGTACACGTACGCGAGGACCACACCACCGAAGCACCACCATAAATCTGCGTTGCTTCCGGCCTACGGTGGGAAGTGATATTAAAGGGGAACAGCTCGGGCCTGTCTCGACTCGGTCGCAGCATCCCTTAGCTCCTCCGGTTCGCTCGTTCCGCTTTTTCCGACACTTTTTCACCCCCGACTCCGCCCGGGCCGAGCAGCTCCCAGTTCGGAGAACTTCTTCGCGATACGAGCGATGAGCGAGGAGACGCGAATTTATGTCTGAGCGCGAATACCCAAGAGGTGAACCGAGAATCGACGACGCGATGCTTCGATGCGCGAACTACGAGCTTTGGTAACCTATCGCGGAAAATTCTGTACGTGGGGCGAAAAACGATTCCAGGCTTCTTTATAAAAAAAAAACTTCTTTTATACCGACCATTCGGAAGAATATCGTACTTACGGAAATGTTCCGAGAATACGCTATTTTTTTTAAATATTCTCCTTCATATTTATCGTTCATATATGCAAATGAATTTCAACGTTTCATCGTAATGCTATCCTTTGCGACAACGTTCCACTCCCCCCGACGCTTTATTTATTTACTTTCTTAGAATGTTATTTTTACGCATAATATAAATGGATTTTAATTAAAGTGGAATGTCCGACATTTAAATTGCTTTTCCTATTAAATATAATGGAATTTCAAAAATCGGTTTGAAATTCACTTAAATTTAAAAATAATATATATATATATATAGAGAGAGAGAGAGAGAGAGAGAGAGAGAGAAGAGAGAGAGAGATTTTAATTAGTCGTAAGCATTTTAAGTACAATAACCAAAATTCTATGAAATTATTCTAATACGTTACAAATATAATATTTTATATAGCCCATATTTCTATAAAATTATTTAATTGGTGAAGCTTAAATTAATTGTGCGAATAATTCTTCGATTAATTAAAAATGTAGGTATAATTTTACAATTGAAATTTATTTTCTGATCTAAAAGGTACTTATACAAGTATTAACTCTACTTACATAAGTCTTACGATAAAAACGAAATAAGTATCGGTAAGAAAGAAAATAAGTTAACTTTTTTTATCCATTTTATTTTACTTCTATGTCTCATTTAAAAGCTTATTTTTATATTGTTGCTTACTATAATTTCAATTTATGAATGAAGAATAAAAATTATATCGAATAAAACGTGATATAGAAGGTATAAAAATCATTGTAAATACATGGATAATGAAAAGAATTCCCAAGTAAAATATTTTCATGAGATATTACTATATGACATTTCGAAATACCATAATACGAAACTTAATTCATAAAAAAGCTTTAATTTGAAACGTTTTATAAAATCTGCTCCAAGTAAAATAGATATTCATAAATTTATATAAAATATAAGAATTTATTTATATTTTAATAGAATTTTAAAAAACTTTCGTAATTAAAAATAATAAAATAATCATGTATAAATAATTCTACTAACATAATATGACATTATTATTATTAAATCTTCGATTTTTTTATATAAAATAAGATGTATATAATAACTTTAATCTTAATATTATTACTCAATTAGACGTTTCATTATTCTATAGATAATTGCGATTATATAAAAACTTTGAAAAATCTCGATTAATAAATGCTTACCGACTTATGACTCATTGAGTTTGATATTACGTTAAAGAAATACATTAATTAGTCATTTTTGTTACATCATGTATTCGATGTAAAAATAGTATTTGATTTCTCGTTACAATTATAACAAGAAAACTAATATGTAGGTAGCGGTAACATAGAGAAACACATTGTACATTTTAAAAATTTAATTTCAACTACATATAGAAAATGAGAATTAAACATATAACAAATATGCGATACAAATTTTTAAGAATTTCCCATATAAAATGTTCCAATAATAACTCCATATATACATCGAGTAAATTTTGTGAATTTAAATCATAAAATGTGTTCTTCATTGTAGAACATAGTAATCGAATTACGAGAAATATCACTAACAGGAAATATGAAGAGAAAATTCAAGCATCTCTCAAATTCTCTTTCTCTCTTGCATCGCTAATGGTATTCGTAACAGTCCAGCTCATCATCCTTAGAACTTTAGCGGAACCAGGACGCTCTAATAAGACGACACTCGAGATGGGCGAACCAAGCCAGCAAACCGCCGAGTTGATTTCCCAGTCGGAATTCCACAATTGGCTTCGTTTATCGAAGAAATGGAGCTACGCTCTTGTGCAACGCTTCTGTGCGATGCTTCTGTGCGATGCTTCTATGCATTGCTCCTGTGCAACGCAATACGTGTCCCTACCTCTCGGCTTATACCTCGGTATAATCACGAACCTCGGCATTACTCCTGCCTCGAACTAAACAATTAATTTGCTTTTCCGTGCATACGTTGCAGCTGCTTGCTCGCCGATTACCGTAATTATCGCATCGACGATTCTGGAGTTGCTTTCCGCGGAAACTTAAAACAACTTTACGAAGACGCTTTGCTTTTCTTTACCGTCCTACAAATTTTCATAAATTAACTCAGTGCGAGGATTTAAGGATTGTCGTTGAGACCTGTTTTAATCTAAATTATAATCCAAACGAGATAATTGATTGAACACGACGATTTACGTAATCGTGTTAGAAGATTATTTTTTAAACGAATGAATAAGTACAAATTGAAGTTTTTTTCATAAATGGATTTATTAATCTATCTTGTATCATTAGTGCAGATGTTTGGATATTCGGTTATATTTCGATAGAGTGTTTTATTATTTTTATCCTTGCATTTTAACCTACTTGAAATATTAATTAAAAAAATTATAAAAGCAATTAGAAATATACGTACATTTAATTATTTAAATAAGATTTAAAATAATCGGAAGCATCGGATACGTTCGCTTAAATTTTAAACGTTCGAGTGGATACGTATTCTAAATTGTCGCATACAAAGTTTAAAAACAATTTTATATTGAAATATTAAACTTTGAATGTAGGTTTAGAGTAAATATTGATGAAAAAATTTATTATTACGTATCATTCACATTGTGACATTAAAAGTCCTCTTACCGTTGACAATAAAATCGTATATCGTCAAGTTATATAGGTGCTATAAAATTTTATTTATAATTCAATCTTTTTAACTATATCTATCTATCTATATATATATATATATACATACATACATACATATCAATATCAAGATATGCCTTTAATTATAACAACAAATTAAATTCTGAAGAAGCATTCTTGAAACAATTGAAAAGAGAAGTGATATCGGCTATCACAAATCTTACATTTTTCTCATAAAGATAAAGACTCGCATACTTGCAATTATAAGAAATTTTACTATTTTTCACCTATGATCGACTTTTATGAAGATAAAGATATTGAAAACTATTGTGCCAAGTAAGATAATATATATTACAGCGATAAGAGTATACATTGACTAATTGTTCGGATGCGTTATTACTCATTATGCAAGAACGATCGACCAAACTTGTACAGGAGGACAGTGAAAAAAATGATAAAAACTCCCCAGATTATTTTACTATTCAAAAACACATACTAGTTTCAAATAAAATATGTTATCCCATCATTAATACTTTTACTAATTCTATAATAATCTCGTTCGATTGACACAAAATCGAAAAAAATTTCTTTGATAAACTAAAAATTCGAATAAGAAATTCTAATAACGCGTTAGTTTGTAGATTTCCAATAAAATATTTACCACTGTAGCATCTGCCATAGAAATATTATTGCTCGTATTCTCGGAGAAAATAATGGCAAGATAGCGCAACAATTCAATACCCTTAAGTATCCACAAGCGCTTGAATAAGTTTTAATCAACATTCGACTTAAATATTTACCCCTTCATTTCAGTATTTTCTCCAGGAAATTCAATAAGTAGTATCCTACGATGCGGTCAATAGATGTTGAACTCGGTGATTACAGTTATTCACAAAAACTATACTCAAGTTTCCTAAGTAAGTTTAGCATTAATAAACAGGATTTTCATTCAAAAAATCTTCATTTTCTGAAAAAAAACTGTCATATCGATAAACGTTATTATTTCATCGTTCTTGGAGTAATTTTATTTAATATTTAATCTAATTCATTATTCATCGATTCCTGTTTATAAAATTTTTAAAAATATAAGATTCATTAGAAAAAAAAGGATGAGAGAGAGGTTATAATTTAAAATGTAAAATATATTTTTGAAATAATATATATAAAAGATTTTTTAACGCAATAAGTAATTTCAATCTTTTTTAAAACTACGATTATATTAAAGTAGGATTATCTAATCATAGAGTATATTAATTAATAATTTTTCGTTTTTTCAGTATATTAAGAGCATGTTTATAATCTCGATATAATTTTCCATATTTCAAACATAGAATATTTTATACCCTTAATGTAGGCAACACCAAAAATATTCATCGTATGAATATATCGATCACGTATATGCGTGCACTGATGCGCGCATACGACGGTGACCAATACAAATACATTATTTTATGAATATTTTAGGAGTATCGTGTTTACAATATAAAACTTAATAAAAAAAACTTAAAAAATAAAGTAGATTTTAATTAAAAAACTATTTGTATAATGTATATAATTTAATCGTTGCAAATAGTAATTTTCTAACAATATAATATCTCTATCTCATATTTGTAAATAACTCAACATATATGGAATAAATAAATAATAAAAATTCCTTGATATGAAATTTTTTTAAATATAATAATAACGGAGATTACAACATTTTTAAAGTAAATGCCTTAACGTATATGTAATTAATAAATAATAGGGATGTTATGAAATTTTATAAAATAAAGTAATAACGCAGATTGAACAATATTAAAAACAATACTCACATTTATGTATAAAATACTCTCATATTGAACTAAAGAGATAAAACGACAAAAATAATTAGATATATTTACGATATCAAACTTTTACAAAATAAATAAAAATTTTACATTATTTTTTTAATTCAATGTTATTTTATATTATTAATATCCAAAAATATTTAACTTATTTTATAGTTATTATGAAACACAAATACGATGCAAATCTAAAATAACAATAAATATTTTTATGACTTTTATTCGTTAAAGGAATTTTGAATAAACAAATATTTGTAATTTTATTATTAAAACTTGTTTCATTATTCGAGAAATATGAATCATCTACCTAAATTATATCATCTACCTAAATCAGTATATAACCTTACATCATAAATTATTTAAATATAATATCTGAAACCTTTTGAAATATATATAATTGATAATTTTTTCTGATCGAATGATAGATATTCTATATTTGATATTTTTATTATAATTTAGTGCAAAATAAATTTATTTATTTAAAAAATGTATAACAAAACTCTTAAAATATTAACATTATTTTTGTGTTTTTCAATTTTCATTTAACGCAAAGTTGTTTTATTTATTATTATATTTCATTCCTTAATTGATGAATAACATTTTTTCATGTATAAAATAGATATTTTTGTAAAATCCACTATGAAATTTAAAATTAAAACTCGATTTAATTGGATTCTGACATCTGTCTAATATTAAATTCTTCAACATAAAAATAGATCTGAATCCAATAGAAATTATTGAGCTTTCGTAGTACAACGGTACGATATAATGATTAAAAGATACCAATGCTTACAATCTTAATGTAAAATATGTAAAGAGGTCAAAATAAAATCCAGATATCTAGGTATTCGAATTTCTACTTTTGTTAAAAATAAAATAAAAAAGCATAAAATATCACCAAAAAAATTTTCCTTGATATATTCGAGCGAAAATTACGCTTCAGTTGATAATATTGATTTTTGGAACACAGTAAAACTTATTTCATTTTTAGAATAACATGTGAAAATATAAAAAATATTCTTTCTTAAAATTTTCGTTATATTTGAATTTCATGAATTCTACAATTTTATAAATTTTTAGATCGGTCGTATCTTAAAACAGATTTATCGATATTTGAATTAGAGATTATTTTTTTATAAAAAATGTATTCTGAAACTATTTTGGGTTAATAAAAAAAGATTCTTTACGTAAATAAATTGCTAAATTAGAATTCAAATTTCAAAACTTTGAATAATAATTGTTATCGAAATACTAAAAAACTTTTGAAAATCTTCAATAGTTATAAACTGACGATTTTAATCCATTGACTTTGCTTTATTTAGAAACTTTAAATTCAATTATCATTGGAGGTCTAAGATATCTAATAAAAAGAGATGGTTATCGACTCGTCGTTTGTTTTATAGAACATAAATTAAAGTTCGTCAGAAATAGGCTGTTAAGGAAAAAAGTCTTCGTAGTTAAGAATTAATTACGGGATAAGAGGCAAGGCATTAAACCATTTGTTGATACTTTTTCACGTAAATATCTGACTAGAATTTGAAAAGCAATTTACGTTACGAGCAAAAGATCGTTTCTGTATAGTTTACGTCGAAATTCAGTTATCTCAAAATACTTTTCCGAATGAAATACTTATAAAAGAAGAAAAGTTAGACGCCAATAATGGTAAGAAAAGTACGTAAATAGAATGAAAGCAGAATGATAGAATATAAGAATTCAAAATATAGTTGCACATAATTTGGAGGTGCGGGAGCTGTGCGGAAAAAAGAAAGAGAAATAGCCTTTAGCCACCGTTCATTTGATCCTCGTAATTAAATGGCATCGAGACGAATTAGCCTCCTAAAGATAAATCGTCCTCATCCACTTGGCTTTACGCTGTACGCTCCTGCCGTCCAATCCCGGCTGCAGCGGCGCTTCGGCACTCGTCGAGATCCCTACTTTATCTCTGTACCGAAGGTGACTTTCAGCCAATTGCTTTTTTTATTACACCGGTGAAATTCTTCTTTTCTTCCCTTATTTTTCTTATTTTTTTCTTAGTTTTTTCTTGGTTTTTTCTTGTTTTTTTCTTAGTTTTAAGGTGATCGGTGCTCGTTTTAGAAATCGTTAGTCTTTCTTTTTTGCTTCTCTCTTTCTTACATAAATATACATGACCATGGCACTCGCGTTCCTCGTAATGTGCCCTGAAACGGTCACAAATTTATATTTTTAAATTTTACGTACCTACTAACGAAGTCACTTTTCGATCTGAATTATGTATGATTATGAATTATGATTCATAATGTACCGTACATTTTGTACAGATACTTAGAATCGTGCTTTAACATTCTTAATTGATAATTTTATAATTGACAGTACATAATGTGATTAAAATGATAATGAGGAGAATAACTTTCCCCTTGGAAATAATTTTTTTTTATTTATTATTCTCGTTTAATAAATATTTCAAAAGTTTGAGACGAGTGCCAAATCGGTACGAGTCAATACGCTTTTTTTATCATCTACGGACACCAACTTACGTTCTTTATTACTGAATACAAAATCGTGGATTTTGGTAGCTTACTTCTAATACTATTATTCACTTGTCTCAAAATAAAATCTAGATATTATTAATGTAAATTAAATTATTTTTAACTATGTTAATATATGTTATATATGTTACGTGAAAAATTTAATTTTGTAAATAATTGAAATGATAATTCGAAAACTCGTTGATCAAGAAAAGTATTTTTATACAATTAACCATCGAAATTTACAACTATTCAAAATTATTATAAAAATTGTAAATTTACATAAATTCTAGTACAAATTAATATTTTTCTAATATTGACTGTGTGCAACCTCAAATTTCGATCTTTCTACAAAATAAATTTTTTACCTTATCCTTTTTTTGTACTATAATCCGGGATATCGTTAATCTTCCGTTTCCGTTTTCCATTTTTCACTTTCATTTTCCAATTTCTATTTCTTTACAATACAAAGTTGTATGCTAAGATATGGAAATTAAAATAAAACTTTCTATAAAATATACTTGAAGTAACAAAAAATATTAATTGTATGAGACAATAGTAAAAAAACGCACGAGTCATTAAAAAAATAAAAAATAATTTTACAATTATAAAAATTATAAAAAATATATTATTTTTTTATAATTAGCTAATACAATTTATATTTTTATTTACGTAAAGTTATTCGTTTTTATCAATTGATTACTTAAATATCATAAATATAATTTAAAATTTATTTATGGAAGATTATTATAATTTCATATAAAAATTTTATTGAATACGAAAAAAATTTATTATAATACGAAAAAATTATACAAGTCATTAAAATCGGTAAACATAATTTAATATTATATTCTCTGAACTTTATAATTATTCATTTTTATTTTTAAGTAAAAACGTATTCTTAAATAATATACGTTAAATGATCTTAACTGCCAAATAATTCGTTTTTACCTTATTATTAATTATAAATCTTTAACTTTTTTTAATATATCATAATTTATTTAACAATAAACTTTAAGCTATGTAAATCTTTTGTTAATTATTATATAAAATAATTTCAAAATTTTATCGATTAATCAATATTTCGATATTCTGTTTAGTCGATATGATAAAATTAAATTTTATATTAGTAGAAAATAAAATTTCCAAGAAAAAATTTACCACTAAATAATTGATTCTTATTAAAAAAAAATACTTAAACTTCGATTAAATAATAAATGACTTGTGGTTATATTGTACTATTTTATAATACAAAAAATAAATTTTATACATATATGTCTTTAGAAAAATATAAGAAAGAAGTACACAATAGATTTAAAGTATAAAAGAATGATTACATTTATTAAGGAATTATCATGTTTTTAGTTGTTGAATAATCTATCTAAGTTAAAAGCGATCATAATTCATAAACTAATTTAAAATTTCAATGTATTTACTATTTGTGGTACCTACACATTGTGTGCCAAACGATCCATTGTAAAGTATTCTCATCTTCTGAGAACAAAACTTCGACTAAGATTTATTTTGAGCTTATTCCTAACATGTTTAACGAAATATTTATAGTAGTTGTAACAAGTATAGAAATGTAAAAAAATATAAAGTATAAAAACAAATAATTTCGAAAATTAATTACTATTAATTTTTCGTAAAAAATTTAATTATATTCAAAACTACAGAAAACAATTTTTCTCTGATCATTAATTCATATTATTGATTTTTCCATTGTATTTGAAAATTCTCATATGAATATTATACATCTTACCTGGAATTAATTTTTAGCTTACTCGTTACTATTTTTATTTTTATTTTTAAATATTGTATAATACGTTTATATAATTATATTTTTTATACAATATTTATAATAAATTCCATTTATCGATTGAAAAAATTGAAAAATACTTGAGTTTATTAATCTTATTTTTATTTTATTTTCAACTTTACTTATATATTTTATTTATATATTAATATTTATTTAAAACAAGTTTTATGATAAAAATGATACTTTCTGGATTTCAACGTTTTTAAAATTATATGTTGATTACAAATAAATCTAAACGCTTTAAATAAACTATAAAGTTTTAATGATTATACTAACATTTCGTTTCATTTTATTATTAAATTATTATATTACTGAATATATAATCCTGAATTTGATTATTATAAAATTATGAAGTTATAAAAACTAATGATTATTTACATGCTTAAATATATAAATATTTAGGTACCAATTTAATTTTATCTTTCCTTCGCTTCAATCTTAATATTTAGTTCATATAATTTTATACGGTGTAACTATATACTAATTTTTAAATTTCCACTTATCAATGTATATTATTAAAATTCCTTACTACGGATCAAATCATTCGAGAAAATTTAAAAGAGCGTTACACGTATGCCAACATTTGTCCGTTGTAATTTGAATATAAATAATGTAAAATAATTATATATATTCACGCGAATCTAATAAATTAAATCGTTACCTATTAAATTTATGTATTTATCATTTCATTTATTTGCTTGGATCCAGTATCATTATACGTAACATTGAAAACTAGAGAGTTTTATGCTATTTAAGCCGATTCAATGTACGATTCAATAATTTCCTACAATAAGAAAAAACAATCCTTGTTTGAATAAATTCAATTTGTAAAGATAAATTTAAAGTACACAAAAATTTTAAGTTAAAATATGATAATTCTTAAAAAAATAAATAAATATTTATAACAACAATGAAAATTTCGACAATAACAGAGTCCGAAGAATTTATTATTAATCGCATACTTTCCAAAATTTTTATTCTAAAGTTATTTCCCAAAGATAAAGCGACGAGAACTTTTAAAAGTATAATTGTTCGCTCTTCGCACGTCATATTTTAACGTAAAAATTCAAGTTCATCCCATAATTCAAAACGATTTATGACATCAACTCTGAAAATTTTACGCGAAGAGAAATCATCGTAAAAATAACTTTCCCAAAGGTATAATTTGAATTTAGCGCGGGTCTGTTCAAACGGAAAATAAACGGGTGATTTAAATAAAAAAAGTAAAATCTCGCGGTTTCGATTATTCAACGATTTGTAAATAATAAGTAAATTCAGCTGAGCAGTATGAAAATTCAACGTGACTTCCAAAGGCGGTCGGAGCGTAGTTTGAGGTTAACCATCGGACCTTCGCTCCGATTCGAGGTGAATGTCGCGTCGAAGGGGGTGAAATCGACCTCGATATACAATCTCGGGTGAAATACAAAATCCGTTTGGAAAGGTCGCGCACGAATCTTGGCTCGAGGGGGAATAATAAAAACGATGTCATCCCCCAAGAGGAGAGAAAATGTGGATCGAGGAAGGATCGAGGAAAGGCGAAGGAGTCGCGAGGAAAAGCAGGTCCGAATAAGCCAAGTTAACTGGACTCACAATCTTTGTTCTTCTCCGCGGCAACCTGGCGTGGCAGCGCCCCGACCCCGACGACGACGACGCAAACGACGAGGAGCAGGTCGAAGATGGTCCCTCCGGAGTTGCGGCGCGTTCGGGCCACCGGGTCCGCTCCGAGGCCACCGAGTCCGAGCTCCTCCAGATCCCGGTCGTCCTCGGCGGCGGGTCGCACTCGCGATCGGGCCGGCCTCGGGGTCCCCGGAGTCTCCAGGGTCCCCCGACGCCCGGACCTCCTACCTCTCGGTCCCATCAGCGCTCCTCCGACCTCGACAGGCCGTCCTCGCCGGCGAGGGCCGGCGCCCGCCGACGCTCCTCGAGGCCCGACGCCGCCGACATAACCTCGAACCCTCGAACCGTCTCTCCCGCGACCGAGGAACCTCGGCGTCCCGCGTACAGCTCGGTGCGTCCGTCGGTGCGTCCGTCGGTGCGTCCGTCGGTGCGTCCGTCGGTGCGTCCGTCGGTGCGTACGTCGGTGCGTCCGTCGGTGCTTCCGCTGCTCGGTGTTCGCGAGTCGGAGGCGCGTACGCTATTGGCGTGGGCGAGATACGCGAGGACGCGAGGACGCGAGGGAAAAGCGTAAAGCGCCGCGCCGACGTACGGGGGTTCCGCGGCTTTCGAGGAACGCGCGCCGAGGGTCGAGGGGACGAGGCGAGTCAGGCAGCGGCGCGCGAGTCATGCGTATCGATCGGGGCCGAGGAAACCGAGCCCCCGCCTCCGCCCGCACCGCCTCCACCCCCGGCGTCGGCACCCCTCGACGCTCGGCGTCGGCGTCGGTGCGTCTCTCTCTCGCGCTCCCTCCTCGCTACCCCCATCGCTGCCTCCATCTGTACCCCCATCGCTGCCCCCATCTGCACCCCCATCGCTACCCCCATCGCTTCCCCATCGCTTCCCCATCGCTTCCCCACGAGCTGCCGCGCGAACCTCCGAAGCTCTCCTGACTGCATTCGGGAAAACGGGGCCACGCGGCAAGCCGCCTATATTTTTGGCTATCGATACACTTTTTCCGCTTACGCGAGACATCCTCTTTTTCCAAGGTGTGAACTTTCAACTTTGATTTTCGAGGCGAAACTTTTTCGACCGAGAGACTCCCGATTCAAAAATATGTTTTCGTTCGATCGCGCCTTTCTCCATTACTTCGTTCAACGTTTAAAAGCTTGGAGATCTTTCTCTTTAATTTATCCTCTCTTCGGCTCAATTTCCAAACCTTTTATCACTAAATAATGTAACGGTGGGGGGATACCGGTTTTTTAAATTTCAATTTTTTACTTCTTCGTTGGATGCGTACGCATCGATTTTATTTGATGTGCCGTAAAATTAATAAGAAGTTTTTTAATCGTACGAACGCTGATCAAAGATTATTTAGTCTTATGGAAATAAATAAAACTTCTTGTACCTCTATGATTACAAATTCTATTAAACTTAGTTGTAAAATTTATATGCAAATAACTGTTAAATTAAAATTTATCGTTTTATTTAATAAATCGATATCAAAATTCTTTAGCCGAAACATTCTTTAAAAAATCTATGAGTATAATATAATTATACTTTATAATTATTCTTTGAAAACTATGTTCTCGAAATTTATGCTATTAAAAGTATAGTTTCCATGTATACCGAAAGAATCATTTTTTAACGTATTTATATATTTATTGAATTATATTTGATAAGAAATATACTAAAAAATAAAAATTTAAATTTTTAAATTATTGATCTTTGATATGCTGTATTTTACATACATATACTTTATAAATGTATTTTATAGTAGTTTGTAATCCGTATTATTGAAAAAATATTTGGCGTTTTATAAAAATACAATTTTTTTTTGAATTTCAAATGATCTAATAAAATTGATACATAAAGTATAGTTACTTCAAGATTTGTTTTAGCTTTTGATACGTCGCTTGTATAACTGATACTATTTTTTGACAATATAAATGACTATGGTAAAAAGATGTAAGATGATACTCAAGATATTTTATATTTTTTAATACTAAACTTCAATAATTTGATATGTAATGACTATTTTTATGTATTAAATAAAATGTAATACTTATAATGAAAATATTCTAGCATTGATAAACTACAATCCGATATCAATATAAACTATTTAACTTTTTGATATACATTGATAAAATCTCGATATCGTTTCACATTAATTTCATTTATGTAATGAAGGCAAATACAAATGATGAGAAAATATCTTGAGTCATTCGCTTAGTAAATAAATTTATTTAAAATTGAATATAATTTATTTTATATTTTTATATTATTTGTTATGATTTTTTTTATGATATGAAAAGTAAGTTATTAAAATATTTATAAAACTTTAGTTTAATATTGAGTGCTTCAACTTATTCTAATTCTGTACAATCTTCAAAATTTATCAGTAAAACTGAAATTCTCGTTTTATATATGTACAATTTTGTCATCCGTGTTTATTTAAAATACAATTTTATTATGACTAATTTCATTGTTTATATGTTTACACCATTATTTCAAAATTTAAAAAACATAAAAATCTGTAGTATTTTCTTTTGAAAAAATATTTATTAAATTAATACTAAATTAAATAGATTATTTTATTGCTTGAATCAAACATTTTTTGAAAATTATTATTAGCATTCATATTATTATACGAAAAATTTTTAGAATTTCGTGAATTTATACTTAAAATATTTTATAAAATCATTGAATGAATTTATGTATTTTACATATATTTTGGTATTATAGTTTTAAAAAAAATCAATTTTTATATTCGGACTATATTGAAAAAAATGTCTTATTTTTACAACAATAAATGTAAAAAATTAAAAAATTTAATATAATTTAATTAGCAATGAATAATATAGTTTTTAAATTATATTTCCTAAGAATTTAATATAAAAAGTATTTTAGTAATTTAATATCGACCTATGCGTTAAAATCTTTAATTTTTAAATTTAATTATATAACATATTACATTACATAAAATATTTCACAGTAAAAACAGCATATATTAAATCCTTCATTAAATTTTTTTAATGAATTATTATTTAAGAAGCATGAAAAAAAAGATTGATAAAATTAGATTGGATTAGAAATTATATTATTATACATTATAGAATACTGTTTTAAAAATTAAAATTAAAATTAAATGATAATGCGGAGAATATCAATATTTATGCAATGAAGATATTAATTTTTATAATTCGAAAAATTCGTTTTATTTGCTTATAATATAGTATTATAAACGCGATATAATTAAATCCTAATATTATAATTTTTTTTTTTCTTAAAATATAACAAAAAATCCAAATATTTTAATTTAAAAAGCTTTTTTTTAATATATTTAACGAATAAAAACGTTATATTTAATAATTTAATATTATTTTTTAACTAATTTCAAAATTTAATATATTTAATATATTAACAAAATATAATATTTAATAATCATAAGAATAATACAGATATTTTTATATAAAATTCATGATAATTTAATAAAATATATGCATTCATCTTATACTAAATTAATTATTATTTTCATTGAATATTATATTTTTTTGAATATTTTATTCCTGGTATATACTGGTATAATATAAAATAATAAACAGACCAAATAAAAAAAACTTCTTACAATAAAAAAGCATCCATATTTTGTAAAATAAAATATAATTTTTATTAGAAATACTAATTTAATTATTGCAAATAATTTTTTCTGTACAAAATAATTTTTTTAATTATTATTTAAATTATTATTTCAGTTATTGTTTAAATTTTTGTTTAAATTATTTCAGTTATTGTTTAAATTATTTGTATTAAAAATATATCTATAATTTAGGATAAAATATAAAATACTAATTTCTTGTATGAGATTAAATAAAAAGGAATGTCGTAAACATTAATAATTAAAACTGAAATTGAAAAATATTTTATAAAATAGTTATAAAAAATAACAAATTGTTTATAATTACACGTAATAAAATAATAAATCTGATTTTAATTTCTAAGCAAATACCTTTTTGATAAAAAGTTTTTGTAATTATAATTAAATTCCAATAAGTCCTTCGTCAAATATTTCAAAATTTTTTTTGTATACAATTTGAAATTGAAATTACTTACGCAGTAATATTTTCTATTAACTTATTTACAGATTAATTTTATTATAATTTAGTAAAAACAATATTTGATTAATATAATTATGCAACTTATGACAATTCCAAGAGTCTATGAATTTTCATATTAATTATTATTGTAACACAATAAGAACCGATATAAAATCTCTAGACTTAGTACCATGTATTTAATTAATCAAAAGATAATCATAATTTAATCTACAGAACTTTATAGTAAATTACATAAAATTATTCGATATTAGCAACTTTGATTAAATTAAACAAAATTATTTATATTATGTGAAAGATAATCTTACGTTGAACTTTTCTATTAAATTTCATACATTATAACCTCATCGTACTATAAATTCATAAAATGAATTCAATGTTAGTTGATTTAAATTAGTTGACGCTAAAAATATTCATTAAATATTAATAAATGTAAAAGGAACAAATTTATGATATTTGATAATATTGTAAATAATATTATAATATTATTATAAACTACAGTCAGTTTTCGATAAAAAATCAGAATTATAAGTATACTTAAGAAATATACAATAAAATCATTGAATACTGAATATATAATAAAACTTTTTCATTTAAAATAATGAATAAATAATTTACATGATATATAATTAATTTTAAATAAATAATTTGTATAAATAAAGAATCTATTTTTTAGTAAACTCTATTGTAACTCTTATTTTAGAGTAACTATTGATATTCATAAAAAATAAAGAAAAAACATTTTTTCATATAGTAAACCGCTAACATTAACAATTATAGATTGATAATGCATCTGAGTCTGAGTATGAAAGTGAGTATATACAAATATACAATTTAAAAATTTAAAACAATTTTACATTAAATTAATTAATAGATATACTATAGAAAAATATAATATGTATGCATATATATACATATATATACATATATATCTTGATTACATTTTGATCATTACAAAAAAGTGTAATAATAAACAATTATTTTCAATCTGAAATTATGTAAAATAAAAATACTGTTCAATAATAGATTTGTAATAATAAAAAAGTTTTTACCATTTCAATACAAAATGAATAAATTGAGACTCACGAATTTTACTAAAAAAATAAAAACTGAACTTTAATTACTTAAAAATATTTATGATAAACCATAAAATTTTCTTTCAAAGTTGAGTTGTATGCAATTTACTATGTTACTTAGTTGAATGCATTAACTTAAAAAAAATATGTGACATTTTTAACAACGTCTAAAATTTTATTTTTAATTATTTATATAATTCATAATTTATTATAGTATTGAAATAAGATATATGTATTTTATAGAAAATATCTCATATTTTTATTTTAAATTTATATAATAAAAAAATCAATATTATATATTTTAAATTCTACATCAAAGTTAATAAACCACATAGAAAAAATATTTTTAAAAAATCTTTTAAAAAAATCTTTTATTTTCATTTATAAACTATGTATAAATATTTATAAATGAAAAATGATGATATAAAAAACTAAACTGTTGATTCCAATAAGATAATAATTCGAAATATTAATATACAAGAAAAATATTTTTCTAAAATTAATTGTAAAATTTTATTACAAAACAAATATAAAAGTAATTTATTATTCAATTTCTTCAAAAATATTTCTATTTAACTAATTCCGTACAAATAAGTAATAGTTTTCAATTATTTATAACAATCAGTTTAACTATATATTTTTCTTTTTTTAATAATATATAATACATATTTTAAACAATATGACACTATAAAATTTAATTAAAATATTAAAATTTACTAAATTATGTATGTTGTATAATTTTTTTTATCTTATATGCAATTAATATGTATATACTAATAATGCTCATTTTAATTCAGATTTTGATATAATAACGTGAAAAATCATTCCGAACAAAGAAGAATATTCTAAAATTATTTTTATATTTCTATATATTAAATATCTAACTTTTAAAGTTGTAATTAGAATTTTGTCGAATTGGAGCACAATTAATTTAAAATTTTATTTAAAATATATAATGGAAAACTATATGTTTATACAAATAAAAAATGAGGAATTTTTTTATAATTAATTAACTAAGTAGTACATAACTTAAATCACAAAAGATACCACGAAATGTTCTCTTAACTTTCAAATGAACAAATTGAAATATTATAAATATTACTCATAAAAAATAGTATTATTTACATAAAAAATATTATTAAAAAGTATAATTATATAATTGATCGTATAAACCAATAATATACTTTTTTGAAAAACTATTTAATTGCGTAAGAAAATATATAATTGTTCTCGTATATCTTTCAATTAATACAAAGTCTTAGAGTACATAAAACATTTTCATAATAATATTTGTTATAAACCTAAATACAAAATATAATAAAGAAAATGTCTTTTAAGATGTATAAAAATATATTACAATGAAAATAATATTAATAGTATTAGAATCTTAATACGGACATATTTGTTATACGCCATTGTAATAATTAACACGTTTACTGTATTTAAATAATTAACATTTTAAGTTTGTCATTGAGAAAATTTCAATATTTTTATTTTTATTTTATACAGATAGTAAATGTATCAAATATATAGATGCATGAAAATTAAGCTGTGATTAAGTTATCGCTCATTTCGATATTTACTTCCACTTTAACATCTTTAGTACTTATTTATATGAAAACAGTTATAACTATTGCTTTACTTTATGCTAGATTTATAATTTATTATACAGTCTTTTGCGAGGAAAGGCATTTTTTAAATATACTATAAGGGTAAATCATTTTTTTTGTAAAGAGTTTTATCTTTCAACTCTGTTATCTTCTAATATTCTGCTTAATTTAGTGTGCGTAACATATTTTAATTTGTTTATTGTTTAAAACATTTTGAAAAGCTTTTTATATTATACATTTTATGAAAAAAACTCGTTTACTTAAAAAATATATTACATTTATCAGATGCAATTCATATTTTAATTTTCATCTTCTTTAAATATTTATGCGCAAAGAATAATAATTACTAAAAATTTAACTATTAATATATGAATATAAATAATAAATAAAATGTCAGTTAAGAAATAAAATAACACTTTTATATCTATTTAAAATTATACTAAAATAAATTTGAGAGAAAAGTAATAATGTATAATTAAAAATTCATTCGATAATAATATTTTCTATATTTTAGTAAATTAATTGGTTTTTGTAACCAAAATATTATTAAAGTATTTCTTTTATTTATTTAAAAAGAAAATTGTAAGTTCTAACGAAAAATCTTATTAATCTTTAGAAAATTGACCAAATATGCAAATATAAGATTAATAAAGAATAGTTTATAATAATCCACAAATCGAAAAAATTTATTTTAAATACAAAGTACCTATAAATAAAATATGCCAAATATATTTCAAATCTAATATTTTTATACGTGCATATAAAGCTAAAAAATATATAATATATAACGTATTTATAATATTTACGTCATTTTAATGAAATCAGAACAATTGAATGATAATATATAAAATATGAAATAATACTTATTGATAAATGTCAAAGTTTTCATATCATGAATGTTAATTTATCATGTTCCGTTATTTTAAATTAGGTTATAAAATATCCAATTACAAAACGATATGTACATATAATATGTATTCATTTAAATTTTAAAGGATTAATTATATATATATATATATATATATATAATATGTATGCGTATGGTTCATCCTAAAATCAATACAAAAATATTATTGTTTTCTTTTCTATACCAAAGCATTTTAAAGTTTTTATTATAGCTTTACTGAAACTAAAATATTATGATTAAATTGACGTTATGTTTTAATTAATTTAAAGAATAATATCTCAATAACTTTCATTAAACTCTTTATAATTTCTTTGGATCAAATTTACTCTTATATATCATTGTAATAAAAATTTATAAACCAATATCGATAACCAATATAATATTGAAAATTTCGAAATACGAAAATATTGGTTATGCATGCATGAAAAATATTATTTCTTACTTACGAATTCATAATATTTTTTATTTTGAAAATGTCATATTTAACGGTGTAATAAAATTCAGTTAAATTTAATTTTCAAGTTACGCTTAAGCAAAAAATTTGATGGAAATAGTAATATTTAAAATTCTTGATTCTGATTTAAATAGTTTTAAAAGCATATCCTTGCGGAACGATTTCCCATCCAATTAATAAACCATTGGATACACTACTTTCGTACTTAAAGTTTCTACGAGTCGTTCGGTTACACTTACTGATTTTTAAACGGTTCTCCCTTTGCGAGGAAAACATCGCGTAAAATAGATTAAAGTACTTATCGCTTGGACCCTTGAACAATAGATGGTATCGATAAATATCGATAAATAAATAAGATAAATATAAAAAGAATGAAAAATATAAGGAGTTTAATTATAAAAGGAAATTATCCGTTCATAAAGCATAGGCTATAAGTTAAAGCGAAAGGAGAGCCGTTAAGTGCTCCGTCTGTCATTGCCTGCGCGTAACTTCTTATAGTAGCGGCCGCTCGTATAAGAGTCGTGAAATGTAAAAGCAACGAGAGCTGAGGCGACTTCTCCGCAGGAGCTCTCAGGTATTGCGTAGCTTTCTATATACGTATACATAAAGTGGCGACAAACCGCGCGCATCAAATTTGAATTGAATTTTCCACTCGACGCATCATCGGATGTCGACATCCCGTAGTCCCTTGCCGCGAACTACTATTGGCTCTTTAACCTACGCTCGATGGCTTTAACTTTAAAAATGTTCTCGGAATATTTTCGGAGTGCAAGTTTTAGACTTTAATAGAGTCCCGATCGACTCCGTTTATACCGAGTGATTTCCCCTCTGCGCCTTCCATCGAATCACTTTACAAGTACGTAAAAAATAATCAAATATTATTCGACTATCGATACTTTCTGATCCTCTCCTATTCGTAAATGCTAAAATTATTATTATCGAGAAATAAAATTAAAGTATCGAGCTTGACTAAATACAATTTGAAGAATAAAGAATATTTTCGTATTTACAACTCGATTCGTTACAAAGGACTAATTACGAAGCGAAGGCAAACAATGCGAGGCGGACCGAAATATTAGACAATTTCATTGGTTCGTTAAAGCTTACGTTTACAAATATTTACAAATCAACCGTGTATAGTAAATTGCGTTAAAACATTTTTAATGCGCGAATTACATAATTTTCTTCGCGCATCGTAAACCGTATAGAGGACGAACGATAACTTACTCATCTAATACAGTTAGCCTGACAATCGAAGAGTCAAACATACGGCTGTTGAAATGCATTACGATTAAGTAAATCAATATTTGTCCACGTTACGTATGTCACAACGTACATTGTACATCGTATATTAGAGCTAACATTAAAAAATGATCACGCGCAATGTACCAAATGGTTATTCGTTCGATAAATAAATAAAGCGTTTCATATATAGATCTGTCACGAAAAGAAGTTATTAATTAATCTTATTTCTTTATCGCTGATAATGTCGTACAATATATTAATCTTATAAAAAATAAGAACTGTAATGAACAGCTATATTGAGAATGACAGCGATTGATGAATTTTTTTTCAAAGGAAATATTAGCTTTAAGATGTTTCACTTTTTTAATTGTATAGAAATAATTTTCGTATTTATTGAATCGATGTATAATATATGGAAAATTTGGAACTTATCATTCATTTTTATTTGTTCGATAAAAAAAATATGAATTCACAAAGTTTTCTGTACCGAATGTAATTATTGATTAAACCGTTTCCTTTTTATCGAGTATATCTTTACAGTTACCAAAATTACATAATTATACAATTATAAAATTATTTTAAATTATTTTAAATTATTACAAATTATTATAAATTATCATTATTTTATATAGACTTTACATTTATACAATAATGGAAAATTGTACAAAATTAAATATGAGAAATACTTCGATAAAATAATATTGCATTTAACTCGAAAGCTTAGGTTATTGTTTTGTAATATCGAGATAACGATATAACATTAATATGTTAAAATTAAAAATACGCGTACTTTGAAATTGCGAATATATAATTATTAAAATTGTATTAAAAGATATGAAATTATATATATATATATATATATATATATATATATATATATATGATTTACAAATTTCGATTCATTTTAAAATTATATTTTACAAATTATTTTATAGTGAAAATTGTCATCGTATTATAATTATTATAATTAATAAATATTCACGAAAAACTGTTCAAATAATTGTAAGGACGAATTTAGCACCTCTAGAGAATATTGGTATAATGTTAAAGAAGATTAATCAAGCATTTGAATAATGCATATATTTTCACGAAAACAAAGTCTAAGATTCACGACATCGTAACAAAAACGACGAAATGAAGTATTTCATGAATGCAAAAGCGCTAAATATTGTAGATGCTGTTACAATGCATAGCATGAAATGACTTATCTAAATACATCTTATGCAGAGAAAAAATTCATATCAAAAAACTATGGCTTCGAAGTTTAATCAAGATTATATAAATTAGCAATTTCTTTATTAATTCTGCTATAAGATGAAAACATTTTTCAAATTAAAATATTTAAAAAATGTTATTAACAAAATTAATTTATAAAATAGCAACTAATACTTAATATTGGAGGAGAAAAATGTAGATCAACTTTCGATTTTACTATTTACGTATATAAATTCACTATTGATATTTTTATTAATAGAAGGATCAATGAGTTTTATTTAGTTTATTAAATATTTATGAGTTATATAATAAATATTATGATTATTAACAATGCATACTATCGTATAATAATATCAAATTAATTACCTAGAGAAATTAAAAATAAAACAAAAATATAAATATTCTATGTGTTAAAACAATACTTACGCTTCCTTTGTAAATCAAAAAATATTTAATTCAGTATATATTTTTTAAACATACTGACTAAATTTAGGAAAAACTTGTTTTTATGTTGTAAAATGTTTTGTAATAATTTTCGTGTTTAATTCAATTTTTTCAAATTTTTAATTTATAATAAAAAAAATAAGTGCTTGTATTAGGAAAATCATAGTTCATAAACTATAAAATACTATTGTATTATACATACAAAAACGTTATCTTAATTTTGATGTAAGTGTTTTCGAATAGATAATTTATTAAAAAATTTCATAAACATGTTGAAAGATTTATTTGCACTGAAAATAACAAATTATTCTTTGTTTGAAGTATATTTATTATAATTAAAATATAAGCTAGGGTAAATATCAATAAACAAATAGAGATAATTATAAGATAAGATTTCGGAATTAAATGTACATGACCACGTAAAATAGGATATATTTCTAAGAGAAATATATTTTTAGTAAAAAAGAAGAAATAAATATACATATTATTATATTATGTTATAAGAATCAAAAATATAATAAAAAATTATACAGATATCAACGGATAATTAGAATCATGAAACTATATTTCAAATAACAATCTTTTTCAAAAATATAATGTATATCTTATTATTTATAATATTTATTATTACGGTATATTAAAAACATTTAAAAATCAGTTAATAACAATTTAATAAAAATATAAAAAAACTATAAAACTTAATAGTATAAAATTTGATTGCGTGCCTATTAATGTATAATACGTTATCAATATACATTTTTATATATTTTTTTCATTAAATTATTTTATCCAGTTCTTTATATATAAATTATATAAATTAATAGTATAAATATTGCAAAGCGTAATACAATATTTTTTATAAGTATTCTTAATTTTGAATTTATAAAATTGCAAAATGAATACCTTATAAATTAATCTATATTTTTAATCTTCTTTTATCTATATAAAGTAAATAATATAATATTTCCTTGTAGTGTAATATTTCCTTTGTGATATTTAATTTAGTAAAAAAAATATTCCTCGATATATATTCCTCTAAATATATATTCTCGATTTAAATATTAAAAATAAACATAATAAATATATATATATGTAATTTATTTAAAATTCAATATTTTATTATATATAATGATCATTTTTATTTATGTTATTTATACACGATTAAGGATAACTTAATATATTTTAAAAAGATTCAAATTAAAATGAACTTTTACATTAATTTTTTGCAGAATCATTATTATTATTTTTATAATAAATGTACCAAATTGATATATATGAAAAAAATTTAAGAAAAGCGGAAAAGCATGTTTCATATCTAACAGCATTAATCAAGTATCGCAATAATATGTATTATTAAATTAAGATATTAATATTTTCACTTGTAACTAAATTTCAATAAAAATCTTATAGGAAAAAAAGTATATATTATGGACTTTTATTTAATGTAATAATTTGACTTTGTTCATATTATATTATTTAAAATGAATGAAGTATATGAATGTATTTAGTTTTAAAATAAACATACTCTTCAAGTTATGATATAAAGATGAATTAATTCCACAAAAATCAAATTTAGAAACTTAATAATACAAAAAATACTATTATAAAAATAATAATCATGATTTTTATAAGGTGCGTGAAAATTGCAAATGTACAATTGTAACACTCATAAAAATGTAAAAAATTAATACTATAAAAATGTAGCAATAATTTTATTGTATAAAAATAAAAAAAATATTGAGATTATTATAGTCGTATGCAGTTTATATCAAATTTTAAAACTATTAAACAAAATGATGACAATCAATTTTTTCAAAGATTCTGCAAAAGAACCAAACGACTTTATCACAATAGCATTTACGATCTACTTTAAGAGTATAGCTAACTAAATTTTCATTCACGTTTATATATTTTTATAACCTATGCTTTAAAAAATTCCTATACAGACTACTGTAAAAATAAACTTGGATGAAACTGCAACGAAACATGAAAATTTCCTATATTATATAAATTACTTCAAAATGACATAAATTATATGAATTTTCAACTCACCAAAACTAATTTTTTAAAGAAAAATAATGAAATATAAAATATCGTGAAATTCTTAATTATATAACGATTGGATCATATAAAAATATATGTGTAATATATAAAGTTGAACAAAATACTTTAGATAATATTTGAAGTATTCTTAAATTTTAACAATTTTTTTGGAACTTCAAAATATTAATAACTACGCTAATTTTGATATAAATAATTTTAAACATCTGATTCATTAATCCATTTATTACTAAAATATAATACGATTTATTAATATATTAGATATTATATATACATCAATCGAAAAATATGATAATATGCTGTAATAATATATTTTTTTCATTAATTATAAAATTATTATTTATAAAATATTTGATAAAAAATATACTGTAATTTTTTAATATCAATACTTATATTTAATATGATACTATAATATTTTTTTCAATTTTCTCATAATTCTTTTATAAAAGTTATAACATAAACATAAATTATGTTTCAATAATAGCATCTTATAAAAAATAATCTCAATTATTATTTTAAACTTGTTTCAAATAACATACGATATTAATGTATTCAATTATCTGACATATGCATGTATTTTAAATTGATAGTAGATTAGATTTTAAATTTTAAATTTTCAAAGTTTCTGTGGTTTAATTAAAATGCCAATCATATAATATTTCGTAATTCGTGAAAAAAGGTGTAATATACAATTTATAGACTAAATAGAATTATCTAAAGTAATATAAGTAAGTGATTTGCTGAAATTTCTATATTATAAAAAGCTGATGGCAGCATTAATCATACATTAATAGTGAAATGCATATTTCAAGCTATTTTTAACATTACTTCTTGCTTTTGATAGACTAAAAAAGGAAATGATGTAGCAAACTTGTACATAAGGGAACAAGTAAACGAACTCCGTCATCGATCAATTTAAGAATTGATAAATTTTTATAACCGAAATCATTACCATGTAATATAAGTTCAAAAAGTATCGTTTTAAAATTTTCAAAACATGAAAAAATTTCAAAAAAGTCAACTACGGACTGTATCTTTTTATTTTCTTTTGAATATAAAAATTCTGAAGATGTACATATTGTAATTATTAGTTAGTTAGTAGTAGGTATCTTTTTAACTTTTTAACTTTTTTCGTTATTTTCTTTTCTTAGACATATAAGAAATTATTTCTTTTAATTTATTAAACTCGCATATATATAGTTACTTAACTGTTCAAATAAAATATAAGCGACGAATATTTTTTCCACGTATAGTAATAATTTATGTTTTAGAATTTACTACTTTTAAAATGTAGAGTGATAGATTTTGAAATATCTGCGTACAAAATAAAAAAAATTGAAAAAATAAAATATGAAACTACATAAAAAATAAATAATGTATTAATATTTAATTGATTGCAAATATTATTTACGTATTAAAAAATATTGATAGAATGTATAATAATTTATTTAATTATATGTATTATAGATAAGCATATTTATAAGAAAGTACAAAAAATATTTAATAGTATTTTTAATGATATATAAATTTTTAGAAATAAATCTTTAAGTACTGAATTAAAAGTTCGATCATTCTAAATATATTAATTTATTCATGTTCGAGAGCTTCTAATATTTTATATTTAATCGAACTATAAAATGTCAATACCATCAACCTTTACTTATCAAATCTTGAATATTGACACAGTATATAACTTGGAATAAAGTTAAGATCGTAGAGGACTGTTTACGATGCCATTGCAGTTGTTTCCCTGACTGTTGTGACCAAGATGTTGTATTGCACACTGCAGATCGAGTTTTAGAAAATTATGAGAAAGCCCATAAAATTTACGATCAATATCGGCAGTAACAAAATATAGCCAATATTCCATCCATATGTAACTCTCAATCGATAATAATTATAATATTCAAAATCATTTTAATATTTGCAAATAAATTTCAAAACGCAATATTATAATAGATGATAAACTTTATTATCGTAACATTTACCCAAAAATATAAGATACTATAGATATTCTTTTGATGATGGTACAACATCTTTCAAGAAAAAATATTTAGCCTTACATAACAAAAAAATCTTAATCAACTTAATTAAAATAACGTCATAATTCTCAATTGTTATACGTCATAATTATATAAGTTTTGTAATAATTAGATATTCTACAGATATTCAATGTCTTTGAAAGGAAGATTTTTCTTTGAAAATAAAATATTGTTTGCAAAAAGATATTTTTCTAAATACTATAAATATGAACTCAAAAATCAACTGTTCTTATTAGACTAGATAATATAACTTTATTGCGCAATTTATTTATATTTCTTTTATTAGAATAATTCACAGATATTATAATAATTTTACTAATTTGATACTAATATTTCAAAATTTACACATTCCAAAATCAAAAACCAAGAATAATAAACTTAAAGTACTTTGGTACATTTCATATATAATTTTAAAACTACGTTTCTAAATTAAAAAAATGTCGTGTTATTTGTATACGTGTGTATATGCATATCTTCAAAAATATTGATATTAACATATAGTATTTAAAAAAAAGGTTACCTAATATTAAATAACATTGAATATTCTTGATTTTTTTTCTAATATGCGAAATTTATAATCGTAAATGTAATAATATAATTTTAGTTTAATCAAAATCTTATAATATTTGTTTATCATCATACTAATCGTATAATAAAAATTTGTAGAGAACTAATTCTGAAATCAAATTTTATGTGTATAATAAAATAATAACTGCAATTATGGTAACAATAACCATTACATTCAAATTATTCTAGTAATTATAGACATTGTAGCATCAGCAGTAATAACATTATCAGTAATAATAAATTTACTCAAATTACTTTTTAAAAATAATTTATATCTAAAGTTTATAATAATATTTGTCTATACTGCATATATATTAAAAAACTAAATAATTTTAAATATATATGTTTTCCTATTTTATTTACTCATATAAAATAAAAAATAAAACTCTTTACATTAATAATATTTCAATATATATTTTCAATAATCGTAAATTCTTATTTATAAAATAATTCTAAATAAAATATAAAGAAAATTTATGAATATGAATTATATATACATATTTTATTTTATATATAAAATAAAATATCAATAAAACAATATTTTAATATTTTTATAAAGTAATATTCTTAAACTATTAATATTATTTTCAATATAAAATATAAAGCATAATTGTATCATATGATTTAGTATAATAATTCATATTCCAAAAAATATAATTAGTCTAATAAATAATGAGAATTAAATTATATATAATTAAATTTAAAGTGAAAATATTTTCTCTTAATAAATAAATTCATAATATATTTGATAAAATCGTATGTCTTTGCACTGCGATCATATACATACGATATGAATATTTAATATTCCAGGAACATGAAAAATGATATATAAATTTCTTAGTTTTGAAAGTATTTAGGGTTACTTGAATTTTTAATGGTGATAAACAGATTATATAAATTATATCATTATTGACTATATTCGATATCATGTATTTGCTTTACTAAAGTTTTTATTTATTAAATGATTATACTTATTTTTATGATATTTTACTTTTATTTATGAAAAAATTGTAATATTTTAATGTTTATTATTAGTTATGCAATTTTTTTTAACTTGTATATAAAATTTAATTGTAGAATTTTTAACATAAAATATTTTTGTCTTTACAAATAATAATAAGTTGTATTTTTAAACTACGTATAATTTACGCATAAAAATTTTAATACACAAAAAGTGAACAAATATAAAATATAACCATGGATAGTATAAGATTCATTAAGAATGCAATGCTTTAAAAAGTTATTTATTTAATTATTATTAAAATTATGGAAAAAACTTTTACAAGTTATTTTCTTATGTTTTTCATTTAGAAAGAGATGATTATTTAAACTGAAATTATTTTATTCATAACTTTTTAACCAAACATTAAATTTGGTTCGATTATTATAAGACCAAAATTATATACATCCTATCTAATATATTGTAAATAATTATTGCAGAATATTAAAAGAAAATTATTAAAATTAAACTTTCTTTTTGCTATTTTTAAGTTTTACTAGAATATAATTTTAAATAATAATCAGATAAATGATAAATTTCGAAATAAATAAAATTTTAAATACAAAACTCAATACAATATTGATATTGCAATACAAAAATAGTTTTAATAAAAATTGGTAATATCTAAAATCAAATATTTTACGATTATTATATTAAAAAAAATAATAAAATATTGATTTTTGTTATCCTAAAAATAAAAAATGTTTTAAACTTAAATATTGAGTAAAAAAGTATTTATTTGAATCTAATTAAGAAAAAACGTATTTTAAGCTTAAATAACAATAAAATATTTCTTTGCTATTTTAAAAAAAAGGTCATTAAGTTTTCATGTTTTAATTTTTCTTTTTTTAATTTTAATGTATAACTATTAACTTCGTTATAATATACATTATTAATATTAACTTATATATGTATATTCATATATAGAATTTTACACTTTCATATATTTTATCGATTTTATGTTATGAAAAATTTTGCCTTCATTTTACAAGTCTACTAAAGAATTATAAAATGCATTTAACATTTTAACTTAAAAAATATTCTATTAGCCTTGTTAATTCGGAGTATTAAACAATTAAAAATTATTTTTTAAATTATATTAAGTACTTTATATTTATTATTAAAAAAGGATGGATAAACAAAAACTAAAATCTTATTTATGTTTCTCTTTAGTTTCCGTGTTACGTACGTATGAATTCAAAATTTACTTTTTGCAAATACAACTTGTAAGTACGTATAATTGAGTACGAGTGAATGTGTGAATCTGATTTAAATTTATTACGATTAAAACAACTAATTTTTATAAATATTTTTAAAATATCAAATAATTACATTCCTTTTAAAAACTTTTTAGAACAACCATTTACCATGAGATAATTAATAATAGATAATTTTAAATAAAAAAATGTTGATTTAAAACTTAATATCTCATATAAATTAAATGTAAAAATATCAATAGTTTCAGGCTAGACTCAAATATTACAGAAACGTAACGAATATTACTATTAATAAATAAACATTATATTATTTACAATATTATAAATTAATAATAAACAGATTTCAATATATAAATAATCTATGAATCTCTAAGAATAAAAATTTTTACATTATTAAAAAATAAAATACATCCTTTTTTAATCAAATCTGTTCTAATAATAAAAACAGCTTCAGTTCTTTATACATAAAATTAATGATTTACTTTTAAATTTTTATATGAATTTATTAAAATATGCTACATAGAAATATTTTTAAGAATAGACACTTTTCCATTTTAATCTAAAACACATAATTAGCTCTAAATATATTAAATTAATGAAAAACGTAAACTAAAACGTAAAATAATTTTTGTCTATATAATATGAAACTTCTATACAATTGTTAATCTTTATTGTTTCGAAATTTTAGTAATTATTATAAGTAATTCTTGTATCTTCTTGAGCGAAAATACTTATATTTTGATATTTTATCCTAGCCTTTAGATCGTAGTGGTAAACCAAAAGCGTAAAAGATAGTAGCTTGTACAGTAAACGATAAGTCGCTAAGGGATGTGTTTTAGTGGCGAGTGTCGAATCTGTTGCAGCATAAAAAAGTAATCTAACAGTTTAAGTATTTTTACACGTTTCCTAACGTTCTGTTGAAATGTATCCGATTAAAATGTATAACTATTCTAATAACTTCATTTAGACTACATACAAATTTATTTTATTTATTTTGACCCATTCGTAATTATAAATCATTAATTTAATTCTAGTTTTAAGTGATATTATATTTTAATCGTTTTAGATAAATATTTAAGATTTTAACCAATAGACTGTTCAAAAGGGATTTATTTATGAATGCTACTGTATTTGTTAAAATTAATCGAATAATTAATATTTACAATACTTATTTTTAAATTAATTTATCGATAACTTATTTATTAATTCTTAATTTTATTCTTCCGCTATATAAAATAACAACTAAAAGTATAAATTTAAAATATAAAAAAATTTAGTTTTGAAAATTTAATCGTTAGCTACTTTTGGATAAATTTAAAATTATAGTATTTAAATTTCTAGTAATGGATTCAACTTTCAAGAGTATTAATATACATATAATATACGTATTTTTCAAACTAACATAAAAATAAATATAATATATCGATGACGGGTGCAGTTTGCAATTTTAATAGAAAACTTTTGATAAAACAAATAAAAGAACAAATGTATCTTCTGTATTCGTATAAACATTCTATATCGTTTAACTCGATTTAAAGTCATCATTTTAATCGAAATCATATGCGAATTTATCCATTTATAAAATTGATAGATAGTTTATTGCAAATAATGAGCTAAAAAATTTGTAGGCTCGTACTCGTAATTTTAACCGTAAATAACCGAATAACTTAAGTTAATTTTATAGTTTTAATTCCGTTGGGAGCTTAACCTAAATTAGATATTAAACTTATCACGAGATGCTATAATAATGAACGTACAGAGGTTCCACGAGGAAGCAAGGAAAGACAAAGGCTTCTAGAATTTAAAAAGAGAATAACGAACATCGCACGCGTATAAGCTTCGCAAAGACTTGTAAATTCATCGAGGATATAAATTCGTGCTTGCATTGCTATTTATCGGTGAAGAATTCAGTTCCTTGTGCATATTTACAGTGTGCTCGAGTGTAGACTCGTACTCGAGTGCAACCTCGTATATGCGAGCTGCAAAAACGTCCTCGATAAACGCTGTAAATTTTCCTCCCGACTCGAGGAAGAGCCATAAAAACGCGTCGAGTCCAGTCCTTGGTAAAATCTATCCAGCGCGAGATTTTACAGCTAGTTTTTTATTCGTCGACGCGGACAGATTAATATTTGTAATAAGAAAAGCGAGAAAAGAGCATCGGTGTAACAAACGAGGATTTCTTTGGGCGTTTCTTTCCGGCAAAACGGAGTTGTCGGGGGTTGGAAGGGTTGGCAGGGTTGGCAGCGTTGGCAGGGTTGGCAGCGTTGGCAGCGTTGGCAGCGTTGGCAGCGTTGGCAGGGTTGCAGCGTTGACAGCGTTGGCAGCGTTGGCAGCGTTGGCAGGGTTGGCAGCGTTAGCAGAGTTACCAGGGTTGCCAGGGTTGCCAGGGTTGCCAGGGTTGCCAGGGTCGGCTATCCAACCCTTCCTCCGTATCCGAAGATCACGCCTACACGAGCTCAGCCTCTGGGGCTCATTGTATTTTCACGCGTGGTGCATCCTGCGGCTTGCGTATTAACCCGCGAGGCGGCGCATCGCATCACGCGCTAAACTCGCGTGCGGCCAACCGCATTTTCATCTTCTCTGGGTAATGCAAAATTTCCTGTCTCGCGGAATAATTATCCTAATGCACGATGCATTCTATTTTCTTTGATGAATTCGCTGGGAGAAATCATGTATGAACCGAAACGAATCCAGCGAAATTTCGAGCTGAGTCTGGTGAATCGGTGGTGCCTTTCTCCGGTCGAAAATTCAATTCAATGGGAAGACCGAATAGTCCACGGGATAAATAAATATTATTCGGCATCGAACGATTATACTATCTGTTTACCATCGTTTTAATTCGACGGTGGTACTTTTTATACGTAAAAATTAAATATTCCTTAACCGATTGTGTACGATAAATACTTTTAATCGAGTATCGTATATTTACATGTCAAATAAATTAAATCCGTCAAAATTAAATCGATAACTAAAGATACATCGTTATAATACACAATGCAACGGATATTCTAGATTATTTAATTGATGAATCGTATAATGAAAATAGACGTATTTAATGTTTAAATTTGTATAGAGTAACTATAAAACATATCTGGATTAAACAATTAATAAATTATATTTTTATTTGTTTTTATACGATACTATCCAAAATTTATATTATTCAATATTTAACATTTATTAATACAAGATTTAATTTAAATTAATTGCGACTGTCATTGATGAATCGCGTATTCTCGTGCGCAATATTTAACCACCATCCAATCCACGATCCAATATAATATTTTCTTAATCGATAGAAACAACGTAACTAAATAACGTAAAATAAATAATAATTTTTAATTTTTATTTAAATAAATAAATGTAAATAAATTTAAATAAAAGTATTTATCGTTTAATTGAAACCTACTATTTTACAATTTTATTAATGTACTACAAATTTAAAAACAATTCGGCGTTACGCGTATATTTTTAATATATTTAAACATATTATTTCACGCTAAAAGTTTCGTAGTTGTTTCATATCGTACGTTTTATACAAGTTTTCAATAAATGTCTCGCAAAACGTTTTATAGAAAAACCAAACATCGTAATTTTAAATAAATTTAATTAACATTTTGAATTTCTCCGATGCCGCTTTTTCTTATTTCTTCTTTTTCCTGTTCTCAAAAGTTTAAATATATTGTAAGGGTCCTAAATTAGCTCCTCGAGACTTGGTTAGCCAATTATCTGCGCAAGAAAAACTTAAAAGTTGTAGCAAACGGCTCGACTATTCTTCGACTATTCTGACCCTTTGTACAAGAGTCTGCCCCAGTGACAAGATTCCGGTAACGAATGGTTCAATTTTTTTCGCAAAAAGATGTCCTTCGGTTACGCTGGTCGGTACACGGGGATTCATATGCACGATAGAATAGGTTCTTTTGATCAAATTACTCCGAGTGCGGGTCGCGCCATTTCCTTTGACTATCTATGCATATTCACGAAAATGTATTATACCATGTACACGAATCCCAAACCCTCGACTCGTAATTTACTTTCATTATGAACATGCGTTTTATGATACAAACTTAAGAGCTAATTTCACCATTACACATTTCACTATACCGACGTACTTTAAACGCTATATTCGGATATTCGGAATTCTATCTTCGTCGTCATTCTTCTCCCTGGTTCTTAGAGCGAGCAACCAGAAGGTGGCACGAGATGTCTTTGGGTCTTTCTCGTCCTTTGGGCTTACCGTAGTATTTCCTGCTCGGTTCGTTATACCTCCCTCCTCCATCTACCAAGCCGCAGCAACGATGGAGATTACCAACTGACCCCTTTCGACCCCTTTCGACCCCTTTCGACCCCTTTCGACCCCTTTCGACCCCTTGCGTAACCTCGTTCAAAGCATCTCTTCCTCCCACTTATTCTCTATCTTACTTGCTCGAAACCCTTCGTGGTTTCTATGTTTCCGGCCGCTCACAGTTTCTGCTTTCTTATAAATACAAATTTATAAATGAATAATCTTTTACATAAATAATTTTTACCTCAACCGAATCCGTGTATTCGTTTCGATAAATTACGTATATTACAATCAAATTGTTACTAATAATTCAAAGTGCGTAGCATTTTTTATGAAATTACTCGTATTAATAAAATTAAACAAGTATGATATAAACATATATTTCAAATGCTCAAAATCATAATTAAGTAAAATATACCCAACGCGTATATAGACAATGATTTTATATTTATTTGTTCTATTTTTCCAGAAAATCATATTTTGCATATAGACAGTCGCTGGGATTGAAATCTCGCTTTTATAAATCTTGAATAAAATTTTTTTTCCATGTTTGATATATTTTTTCTATTGCATTGACGTAAAATGAAATAAAATACGGTTATTCTAAAAATATTTGATATAAATAAGTATAATCTTTCACTTTATTTTGACTAATTATTTCAAGTACATACAAAAAGTACAATCGAGTACATACCGAAAAATATGTAGAAAGATAATTGCATTTATACATTTATCATTGTACGCGATATATCATTTATTTCATAAAAGTTTTTATATCCAGATAATTTTTTATGTTTAAATATTAGTAAAAAATATGGTGATTAATTTTATTAATTTTTCTTGTAGCTGATAAAAACGTTTTTATTTAATTTATAAATAATCCGTTGAAAAAAAATGTTTATATTCTTTATAATTCTTACTTTTATATGAGAAAAAAATGATATAAATATAAATTTTTGAAAAGAATTAATTTTTTAAAAGATTTTATAAAACTACCAAAAAAGTTTCATGCATAACACCATAAAATATAATTCGACTGAATAATATAGTAAATTAAACTCCTAATTTACGTTTCTATTATTCGAGTTCTGAATTTCTAATTAACAAACTTTTACGCGCTAGACCCAAATATTCATAATTTCACCTGCACTCGAACAACTTACCGAATTTCCCGTTACTCGTTTTGCTATAGACACTCATTATCGCGATAACAGCGCCGTTTCTTTCTTCGTACAAAGATTAAGCTGAGACGTAACAATTTACGAAAAACCAAAAAAATTCGTACGAGAAAGTAGAACACGAGGTAAGCTTTAACTCGTCGGAAAGAAAAAAAATTAGAGCCCCCTGCAGTTTCGAATAACTGTTGGTTTGGAACTCAGACTCGATTCCACAGCTACGGTTTCGTAAACTTAGACCACAAGCTGACTAATAGAAAATAATCAAGTAAGTCAGATATCCGTGAATAGACTTCGAAACAGTTTATCAAATGACATTTTTCCAGTTACGTGGTTTGATTTAATCGGTAATTTTCCAAAATCGTTTCTTTTCAAATTGTGCTTTTAGATTTAATATACAAATTAAAAATATTTTTTACATTTAAATATAAAATAAATAAGTATATTATTAAATTTATAAATAAAACTAATTTTATTATACTTCGATACATTTAATAGTTAATATAATTTCAAAATACAAATTTCATTCGTTGAATTTAATATTTAAAAATATAATTCTAAAATTTAATAAAAAATATAATTATTTGCTACAATTTGAACTAAATAAACAATAGTAATAATACAAAATATAAACTATAACGTATTTTCAGCTCATTTTCACCATTAAAACTAAAATAAACTTAATGAACTAAAATATTTACATTGTAATGTAACGAATCATTGCATCCGTTAAAATAATTATTAATCTTAGAAACTTGTGTTTATAATATGTTATTTTTAACTTAAATAATTTTTATTTATCATAAACAAGAGTTCCTTGTATTTTCCTATAAAACGACTGCTACCATAATGTTTAAGAGATTTAGAAAATTATAAACAAAATATTTTTTATAATTTATTGACGATAAATTAATAAACTTGATCTTCAAATATATATAAAATATTTTAGCAACAAAATCACTTTTAAAGTAATAGTTATTGTTCACAAAATAAATGATAACTAAATCTATAATTTTTTACATACAATTTATGATTAATGTTTTTCGATAAATTTTATTATAATTATTAGCAAATATTTTATTAAATAATCTTCGAATATTTTTTTCTATGACTGGAATATATAAAACATATAAATAATATTATTTTTGTGTCCCTTCTAGGTAATTTTTAATTTTTTATACTATAATTTAAATATTTTATAAAAATGTATGAAATATATTAAATAAAACTATAAGAAATTATATTTATATTTATTCTCAACTTTAAATATATGTTTAATAAAAGACATATCAGCTATTCTAAATACTCAAAAGAGAAACTTTGTAGGTATATCATTGAAAAATAAGATATTATTATTAGATATTTCAAAATGATTGCTAAAGTACAAATAATTTGTTTTCAATTAACTAATACGTATCATACTCAAGTAGTATATAACAATATTTAACAATAAGTATTTACCATTGATTTAAAATTATATAATCTTTATTAAAATAAATATATTTTTAATACTATTTAAAGAAATATATGTTAAAATTCAGTATACTACATTTTGTGATTAATATTACTATGAATCATACATAATTAATTTTTAAGTAAAATGAGTTGTTATGTTTTAATTCTAATTACTAATTTATTATATACACAATTATATAATATGTATATGAAGGAAAATTATTTTTCATTAATCTATTAATTATTATTAACTTTTCATAGATTAATTTAATGTGTAAATGATACCGTTTAATTATAAATAATATATATAATGCAATCAATAAATAATTAAATATATACCGCTTCAAAATAAAATGACAAAATATATCAACTGAATACAAAACAAACTTATACTCTCTCTCTCTCTCTCTTTCAATCTCTATCACTTTATCCAATTCTCTAACTTACTTTTCCATATTATTTTTTGTTCCTTTTGATTAATGAATAGAAATGCCGTACCATAGAACATCCAATATCTTAAATAATGATAGGCTAACGTATTTGCTACAGACTTGTTTTGCCAATTTCAAACGAGCTTTACTAATGCTAATGTAGCTATTCATGTTTTGAAAAGTAATTTTTATTCATTTATTCACGTTTATTTGAAATGTATTTGATAACTATTATTTTAATAATTTCTAAACAAAATTTCAAAAGAAAAATATTATATTTAATTTATCACAGTCAAATAATTTGCCTAATTTTTTTTTTAAATAATACTAATATAAAATGTATGAATACAAATTGAATTAGTCAGTTCATTTATTTTTATCATTAAATAAAGTATTTTACGATTCAATCTCAAAATAAACGATATTTTATATTTAATTATAATTCAACTTGATAATAGAATATTAAGTGAAATTGTTTGCCTTCCAGAATTTAATTTGCGTATATCTGTTATACCTAAAAGTTCGTAGATTCAATTTTAAAGGTTGATAAATAATTAATTAAATAACATGAAAACTAATAAAATAATAAAATATTATTATCTATTCATTAAACATAATTTTTAAAAATAAGTAAAAGTGAATTAATTTTTAACTTATAAAATCATAAATTAGTATCTTTTTTATAATAGTAAAAATATTACATTTCTTCAATATGTATGTCAATAATTTTCCTAATTTAATTAAAAGATTAAATATCTATTAAATTAAGTATTTTATAACTCAAAGTAAAAATTTATATAAACAATTACCTGCAATAAAAAAACTAGTATATGAAATATAACAGTTAACGTAAAACTTATCTCTGTTCAATATTTTATTATATTGAACGACAATTATTATGGAAATAATATATCTTAAAGTTTATGGGTAAAAATAATATAATTTTTTTAACAAATGTTAAATAATTATGATAAATAATAATTAATAATAACAATAAACAGTAATTGGAATAAATAAAAGCTAATATGTTGTTGCTTATCATAATTTGCATATCCTACACAATATTAAATGTAACGTAATTACAAAAAATCTATTTATTATTTTTTTATAATATTAATTTTAAATTTAAAGAAAATTTATTTTTAAATAATTTATTTTTAATTAAATTGTACAAAAAAGTTTATATTACTAGATATATCCAGATATCCACTACACAGATGTCAGTCTTTTAATGTATCAAATATGATTAATATTCACGTAAACTTGATATAAATATTTATTTATTTCTAAAGTTATTATTATTTATTTACTTATGTATTAAAATTTATATTTAAGATGAAAAAATTCTAATTATCTATATTACAATAATATTTTACAAATAACTTTAGAATATAATAATTTAAAACTTTGATAAAGTTTGAAACTACAATGATTTAAAAGCTCAAAAAAAAAATTAAATTCGTATGGAATATAATCGTATAAATTTAATTTAATTTTTAAATATTATAAATAGTATAATTAAAGTTTTAGAACTATATATATATATAAATATATATTATGCAATCTAATTAAACTGTTCGAATAAAATTGTTCTTCCATACAATAACGAATATATTTAATAACAATTTTTCCAAAGATATCGAAAATTTTAATTTACATTAACGCAATACTGGATAGTTTAAAAAAAATAAATATTTAATACGAAATTACCAGTTATAATCATTATAGGTATAAGAAGTTTGTATAATCAACAACTGTCACGGAAGAGTAATACGCAGTTTTATCGAAAACAAATGTGTATTGGTTAACAAGTTTATTACAATGAATGATTAACGTCCGTTAAGTATATATTCGAAAATGTCGATACTGGAATGAACTAAAAAAACGATTCGACAAAATAACATTTACCGCGATTACAATGTATCAATCGAAATTAACTTATACCATCTTATTAGCTTATACCCTGATAAATATTATTTTATTAAATGAAGAATTCGAGGTCATAGCTAAACACTTTTCCGGCGTTACGATCCTGCTATCGCCGAAAGATAAAAAAAATAAATCTTGTAAAAGCGATGAATGGAGAGTAGCGGAGGTTCATCGGTGGACCCGATCGACCATGATTCATCGCTGTCGCGAAAACGAGCTCTGGAAAGGACAATCGAAAGAGCGAACGAAAAAGCGGACAAAATAAATAAATTTGCGATCCCCGTTGTAAAATAGCTGGTGATCGTAATTGACGCGTGGAACGAGCACCGGACGTCCCGAAGAAATAATCGCGTTCGAGGGATTCGTCGCGTCACGGCATCTCCGTCGGCTTCGCCCTCCCCGAGTCGTCGGTTCGCACCACGTGACCCTCGTCGACTAGCTCGGACCTCGGCCACTTAACTCGCGTCTCGCGTCTCGCGTCTCGCGTCTCGCGTCTCGCGCCTTTCTTCTCGCTTCTCGCGTCTCGGGAATAAATACGTATATTGGCGCGACAGGTCATTCAGTTATCGCGACAGCTCTCGACGGAACGCGGACGCGTCATCCGCAACGCGTCCACTGGCAAATATTCCCGGATTCGGAAGGGGTGCCCGGGAGGCGACCGGAGGTGGAGTAGATTTGACGAGTCGACGGGAAATCGAACGACCCTGGGAGGGAAGAGCTTCTTTGTTTCACCGTTTCGACGTTCGATCCTACGTCATTGTGAAATGCGTTTTTGCCGGAATCGCGAGTTCCGTGCGATCGAGAAACGTCTTTTCCACTCGAGAGCCCATTCGAAGCAAGATTAGCTCGCGAGATATTCGAACCGGGGGCAAATTGCAATGTTCTCGCGTATCCCGATCTTTGCGATTCCGCCGTTAGTCTTCCGTAGTTAGCGAACTCTTGTCTCTGCCTCTTCTCGCCCTTTTTACGACCGCCGAATGAAAAGCTTTATGAACATCTACCGACGAGTTGTAAATTTCGCTCGACCAGTCGAAATAATACCTAATTTAAAAGCATACGCGTAACTTTGAGTCTAGCGGCGTCTTTTTACCAAATTTTACGCGATGATCACGGAATTGCAGTTGTCACGCGCGCGATAACTTTCTCGGCGTGCAACCGTGATTTATCGCTTGGATTCTATCGGGACACGCATAATTTTGGAAAAAGACCGGAATAATGGAGTAGGAGGAGCAAAAAGTGACAGATAAGAGGAAAAGAGAGGTTTTCGTGCAAAAAGAAAAAGATTGTTACGCCTTATCGAAGAAGAGTGCGAAGGTCAGACCGACGGACTTAACTTTTATTTTGGGGCGGAGCCGTTCCTATATTTATACCAAAATTTACCGTCGCGACAACAAGATTACCAGAATCGACGGCGAAAAGTTTCTCTTCGACTGCACTATAAACGTTCCTGCTCTCTCGACTCGAACGATTTCTACGCGTAACGTTTGTGTATTCGCGAGTGTAAATCTTCGTCGACTGCTTCGTTTCTCAAACGAACATAAATACGTGATAAAACCTTAATGTTACGCTTGAATTAAAAATGTGTTGCAATTGAATTTATTTGGAGAGGAATCGTAACTGGATCTAAGCATCCTATTATCCCTTATTATTATCGCGATCGAACATTACTCAGGGATATGAAATATATTTTCGAATCGACGCAAGATTTTTTGCTTTCGCAACGGACGAATACGCGTAGAAAAGTATCGAGCGCGTGAAAAATTTGCAGTTTCGGTGTTTTAGCGAACGCGTTGAACGCGTCGAACGCGTCGAACGAGTCGAACGCCTCGAACGCCTCGAACGCCTCGAACTAAATTCTATTTTCGATTTTCGAGTGTGCTTTTTGCGCGAACGCGTCGCGAGCCACAAATCCAAGACACCGAGAATCCAACGACGTCAACAAAGATACATACATTACGATACGTAATATCCGACGATACTGCAAAGGTAATCATTACAGGAATCACGAGCATATCTCCGTCGCTGAGTCTACCTACTTTTGTTGTACCTTCGGGTTTGTTTACGACTCGTTTATCATTCTGACTTTCATGTCGATTCGGAATGTATGCAACAAAAGTTTATCCGGGGTGTATCGGCTTTCGAAGCGCGAACGTTAAATATCCGTGCTCCGATTGCGCGCGTGTATCGACCGAAAAAGGTTTTCGGCCTTTTTCTACAAAAGCTTCGTCGGATCAATGATGCCCACGCAAAACTCTATACAATTCGACCAACTATTAGCGTACGATTTTTATAGAAGGGATATATTTTTCTCTTTGGTCTTTTACATATTGTTGATTTTTAACTTTACTCGTTTGAAAATCTGAAAGATTTTTATGCAATATCTAAAAAATACATCGCGCGATGCGTAGCCAATTCTTTTAATCTCTCAAAAGTATCAAGGTACGTACGAAAAAACGTGTTTCGAATATATTGCAATAACCTTTTCGATGTCCAAAGAGAAAATATGATACATATTTGGTACATATTTGGTACATATTTGGTACATATTTGGTACGGTTTAACGAATAAATAAAAAACAGATCGAATATAATAACTATTTTACATTTTATTTATCTTTTTCAAACGCGAGTGTTAATGTCATCGTTCGTATAAAAAAAAATCATGATTTCATCGATGTATAATTTATAGATAAACAAACCAATTCGGAATTATTTCGTATATTTTTTAAACGGAAATTATCCATATAATTTGTGCATTACGAATCTTGAACGATCAACTACAATTAAATAGTTGGTTACATCGTTGAATTTAAATAAATTTTAAAAGATTAAGAAATAATACGTAAACGTAAATACAAACTAAATTTACTCGATATTTATAAACCATCATCGTAAACTAATGCCCGTTAACGTAATGCCGTGCGTAAACCAATACACAATCTCAGGTAAATACAATTTTCTTATTTCCCAAACGAGTGGCGCAAACGAATCGGGCGAGCTTTGGCTACCAAGAACCCCTACCAAGAACATAATAAAAACTAATTAAATAATGAGAACTATTTCACAGCGCGACTTACTCGATGCTCTCGCTTAAGTTAAATTAACCGCAAATCTACCTACGGAGCATCGAACATAATAATTGAATTGACTCGGTGCACTTGGAGACGCGTTGAAATTTCACGAATCGCGTCTTCCCTCGTTTACAGTTCGAATAAACACATCCGCAACATTTTCGGGGGTCGTGCATCATTAACTACGACGCTTATCGAAAGCATACGAGTTAGCACCGACTCCGAATAGAATCCACGTAGAAGAACGAAAGCGAAAAACGCACCCGTTGACCGAATCCAACGTGTCGATACCGTGAAGCGGGGAAAAATACGCGTCGGTCGTCGGTTCGGGTCTTCGGGCTCAGCGACGCTCAGCGACGCTCATCGCACTCGCGACCGCGGAACGAAGATGCGCGAATATTAAATTAGCGTCTCCATGACGATGCGTTCCGGTAATTGAGTGTACACGCGAGAACCGAGAACCGATGATAAATCCCTTTAGTGTAGGCCGACTGCTCGAGTCGGAAAACGGGACTCGAGAATCGCTCGGAACGCGCGAACAGCGATGCTCGAATGAATCGGACGACCCGTCGACAACAAAAACGAAAGGGAAGCGTTCGGTTCGCGTAGTATCGTTCGGTGGGAAACGATGAGAAATGTGTGTCCGGAAGGCGACATTAACTCCATATAAAATCCTTTCCAACACCGGAGTTTATAGTCTCTTGTAAGGAAATTCAAAATGTTGCGAAGGCTTGTAATGATTTATGACTTACTACGTACAAGGTTGTTAGTTTTGAAATACGATTTTACGTTTACTTTGATATTCGAAAACCATTTATTAAGAAAACATTCGCAATTAATAGCATTTATCGATTTGTGCGTGATTTATAATAAAAACTTTATAATATATTGATAAAATCCATTCTTTCCGAAAACTCTTTTTATTATTATAAATCATACTGATTCTTACATTAATGTACAAAGTATCTTTGAATATCCATCGTCGAGAAAACTTTGTAGAATAACTTAATTTTTTATAAAGACGTAAATAATATATAATACGATGTAGTACGTTTTTATGAATAAATTAAAGTTACTCCGCTTCTAAAAACAGCCAAAATGGTCTTTCTATTTATTGGAACGTATACACGGTTAAAGAAATATGTTTGTTCGAGCTACGATAAACTGATAATTACTTTAATCTCCGTATAACTGAAATCGCTATACGTACATCATTAAAAGTTTCAAATTATTTTAATTTAAATTACAGTTTGAATAATTTTGAAAAATAGATCTTCGATATTATAATTATTATTTCCCTGTTTTACGTAATTTACAAATTTTTATAAAAACATCGAAGAAAAATATATCGACTGCCGTAACGATAATGGTATTTACAAAATGTACGTGAAAAATATCGTTTCGTATTTACCACCGCGTGTATAATATAAAAGATAATTAAACGAAGATAATTTTGTTATTGTATTACATATAAATTTTTACTGGCATAATTATTACGCGTAATCAACGACTAAGCCAACGCGTTTACTTTAACAAATCATAAATCATTTTTTTTAAGTTTTGGTCTCGAGCACTCGTAAAAAATTAACTTAAAATTCTATTTGAAACGGTATCGCGAAAATGAAAAAGAAACGAATTTAACGACGGTCGTGCATCTGTAAAATGATAGCTTCGATCGCATCGCGAAATTCTTATTTCGCAAGGCGCATAGTACTAAAATAATAACGCTAAATTCAAATGATAATTTACATTGGTACGCGTACAACGACCCAAGCCATAATTACAAAATCTTTGAGAACTGTAATATACTCCCACTTGAACACTCGCATACCTTTGCAAATAACCAAGTTCCCCACACGACGCCAACGACTGATTGAGCCACTTTTGCGGTAGTTATCATCGCGGAACATCGCGGAACGTCGCGTTTGATTAAAGCAAACAATGCGCCTCTTCGCCCTTGCGTAAATTCACAAATGGCCGAATAGAGCGGTACTTGGCCATTGTTTTTGAAGGAAAGCGACGTAAGGGTCATCGAGGTGGTAGACGGATTGCATTGTGAAAAATCTCGGGTGTTGGATCGTTGAATAGGATCGATCGATCGATCCATCCATCCATCGATTTAGAATCGGCGCGGCGAGGGGGTGCGATGGGAGGGTGCGATGGGAGGGTGCGATGGGAGGGTGCGATGGGAGGGTGCGATGGGGGGCGTTGGAGTAGGTACGGCTACGGTCTCAACGACACGCGAACCACGTCGGCATCGGCACGGAAGCCGACCAAGTGAGCGAACGCGTTCACGCAGGAAGCGGGTCGTGGATCGCAATGCCCTGGAGCCCAGCATTGATTAGCTTATTGCTATCGTAACGCGGCCCTTTGCACCGGGGTTGTCCGTGTACAAGGGTGGATAACGAGGGTAGGTTAGAGCGGAAGTCTTCCCTTCGTTGCACGATCGTTTTGTTATACCGACCTTTCCTCGTTCCATAAATATCGGTTTCCTTTACCAATACTTTACAATTCAGTTGCCAAAGCTTTGATAAAATTGATAATTTGTCTCCAATTTAAACATTTTACTTGAACTTGCACCGATGTCGCGACGTCGTCAAATTCTTCAAAGATTGTAATATCGTCTAATGAATCTGTCGCGTTCTCTAGATTACAGTGCTCGACGATTGAACTATTAAATTTACGTCGTATACGTTTACTACCGTATTTAATCTAAAAATTTAATGGTTAATATCTTGTTCACTGCTGCTTTTGAATATTTGATTGAAATACCCGTAATAAACGTACACCTTACGATACGGTTACGTTATGGTATTTGCTTCAATGATTATTTCATAAAGCCTACGCTCGAATCTCTCGCTAATAATCTCTGAGAATATTTTTTGCTAATGTAAATAACTATCCATTTTTATTACGTGATCGGACGTACTATTGAATCGATGTATTAAAACACTTAGCATTCGCATGCTGTGATAAAAAATAGTTGATAATAGAAATTAATTATTGTTAAATAATTAATATAATAGAGCGCATCCATAACATAAATTTAATTTACTTATTGTGTCGAATATTTTGTTTTATTCGGCGGTAAATAAATTTCAAACCGATGTAAGCTTAAGTATTTTGTTAAAAATCTTAAATTTATTTAAGAATACCGATAAAATTACCCTTTAAAATAATATCTATTTAACTTTTAAATAATAACATAAAATTATTCTTAGAAAGTTATAAATAATGCGATAGAACTTAAATTTCGTACATTATATACTATTCTCTTGAATACATTAATAATGAAAACTAATATGATGAAAATTATTATCAATGTATTTCTATTTTATTTTGTTCATTAGGTTCAGTCATTTATACGATTTCATAATTTCATAAAGAATTTATTCAAATTTATTTGTGATTTCTTATATTTTCATTAGTTATCCAATAAGAATTGTACTAAAAATATTAAGCTAATATTACCTTAATTATTTGAAATTTTTCAGCTATTTAAATAAAATTATTAACAAATGAAATTAGCTTAGACTTTATGTGAAATAAAAAATGATTAATTCATAAGAAATTAGGCTTTTTAAATAAAAAAAATTAATTTTTGCTCAAAACTTTACTCGTTTTAAATTTTAATTTATAGATAAAATTCTCGTACTTACGTTTTTATATAAAAATAAGTCTAATAGTTTAAATATGTCATAAATCATCTAATAAGTACTTTCAACAATATTCTCAATTTTTTAAAAAATTTATAAATGAAAACTATAAATATTTTTTATTCAAAGCATCTGTTTCAAGTAATAAGCTTAAAATTTTGAATTGTTTTTTTAAACTTTAGTCTTACTTCGTTTGGACCAGTTATTAAAATATGTTCTAAAATTATATAAGTTACAATGAATCTATTGCATGATTAACATTTTAATATATTTTATATAATGAATAAACAATAATAATTTTTCTCTTTTTTCTAAAATTATTTCTAACTTTAATATATGTATATTATATGAATATGTGTATAATATTCTAAAAAATTTAAAAAATCTGTATTTATATCTTATCTTAATTACTTAAATCTTAATATTTTGATCGTATTATCAAAAGTAAAAAATGTTATCTTTACTAATAATAAAAATATGAAATTAATTTTTATAAAACTTATTGATTATATAATCTTATAAAATTTGTTAAATTTTATAATATGTGCTCGTTATAATAATTTCTATAAAAATCAATATTCATGTATACATTATTACTTATATTTAAAAAATTTAATTATCGTTATTGTAATTAAACATGTATAAACTAAAACTCATAATACTTTAAAAAAATAATATAGTTTAAAATGAATTACAATAAAATAAATTTTACGCTTAAAATTGCATAACGTGCATTTAAAAAAGACACGTCACAAGAACCTTAAAAAAGAGAATTAAAAATATATTGTAATGTAGTATACTTGAAAACATCATTTATGTATTTCTTTATAATATAAATAAAATATTAATCCAATGCACTAAAAAGTAATATGGTCTTCTTTTAATGTTAAAAAGTGTTATATACTCTTCTTTTATACATAGATATCAAAAAAGCTATTAAAAGTAAAATACTCTAAACTCGATATATTGCGTCAAATTTCTGTGTTCTTTAATTCAAATAAAAGAAATAAATGTGAATTTTTATAAATTAAAAAATTTTCAATATACAGAATTGAATTTATAGTACTTCGCGTTAATCACATTTTCCTATTTCAAATTACTTTTGCAAATGAAATTCAACTATCAAAATATTGAATTCATACAATAATTTCGAATATTATGATATTATTAATAATTAACATTCCATTAATTATCCAAATACTAATAACGTAAATAATTCTATCATAATAAAATGAAATTGTAAAAGAAATCTCGAAATATAATAATATATAAAAGATTAATAAAATGCAAAGTTGAACTTTCGCGTAAAATGCAAATTATCCTTAGTAATTTTTTTTCGCGTAAGTACCTATTTATATAGATCGCATTCTTTTTATTTTCAGCAGTCGATCAATAAAACCAACACCATTAGCACAATGTTTTCTCTTCGAAATTCTTCGAGTGGCAGTTCATCGGGTTCCGACGAGGACTCATTCGGATGGTGGATTGGCGTCGAAACACAAGTAAACTTCATGCCATTCAATGCGATCATCTTACTCCAATTAATGCAATTTTCACGAGCGAAAAGCTTCTCTGGTTATAATAGGACTCGTTTGATAAATCTTTTATTTAAACTATTCAAAGGGTAATTATAAAATTCAAAGATCAAATAACATCTCCAGGCATTATATTTACATTGTCATTGTAAATGCGCAGCTTTCAAAAAAAGGTATTTTTTCAGTTTGATATTTGGGACGCGAAAATCGATGAATCTATTTGTCGCAACGTGTGTGTCTTCGATGTTAAAATATTGCTAATTGATATCATATTGACATTTCCGTGATCGACATTTTACGATGAAAAAGGGAAAAAATTTTTTTATAAAATCACAATCATTTTTTACGAATTTTTTATTTTGCTCCAACTGTAATATGTTTGTTACAACATAAGATTTTGAGAAAATTATTTTTGAGCTGCTTTTGCTAATAATCTATATTCGAGAAGGAATTATGGTTTTTCCTTGGAAACAAATGCACAATTTTTCAAATACCAAATACGTTTTATGAAAAATGAAGAAAAGTCTGAAACCGTTGAACCACGAACAGCCCCGAAACATTGAAAATAAGAAATAAGAAAAGCCTAACGCGGCTTTTAAGCGTTAAATTGAATTTCGAGGACAAATGTTAATTGCGAAGATAAATCCGTACGAAACGACGTCCCAACAGACGCAAGCGACAAAATCACCCTCTTGCTCATCCGTGACCTCGGAGGACGTTTCCGGGAGTCGCGCTCTGGCCCGGGATTTAGCTGCGGACGCGCAGCTGCCGAGGAACGAGGACGCCGAGGACATCGAGATGCGGTTGCTCGACGTCAACGAGAAATCCACGGACGCGCATCGACGAGCTCTTTGCTACACCCCCGAGCGGCTTATCAGGAGCGAGGATTACCGAATCGTCGCGCCGTCGCCGAGGTTCTGCCCGGGTCTCTCGACGCCGAAAAACCTTTCCCCGAGGTTCCGAGATGGAAACGGCGGCTGGACCACCAAGACGATGGACGACTGGACGGTCGGTGAGGATCGAGTCGCCGAACCCTCGATGGATATAAGAGATATTATTCGTTGGTTCTTACGGATCAATGAATCAATGATTGCGTTCGCGCGCGTCGCTCGACTTCTCGAGCAAATTATTCCGGAATAGCGCGACTACGCGACTGACGAACCTTCGGACCCGATAAGAATAATCGGACCTCCTCTTTACAAACCTTACCGCGCATTTACATTCTCTTTGAATTTCTGCCTAGCTTGTGTCCCGCACTTTTCCATCGCTCGCTATTATCGATGAACAGCCTCTTGGCAAAGGAAAATTTTCCGAATGTATTTTATTTCGAATACTCGTTCTTGAACGATCAGAGACGGCTTACGGGAAGATATAAATCGGTATTTTGTGATTTCGAAATAAAAGTTATACAACGCGCTGTTCTACTAAAACTGCAGTCAGAAACACTATCTTTTATTACAGTCATCGAAAGCGTTTACAGTATCGATAAGAATTAAAGGATGCAAATATTTTTAATTCCAAGAAACATTAAACTATGCCACTTAAAAGGCGGAATTGTGCTCATATACCGATAAATACTTTGCGAAAATAAAATTTAATCGAAAAAATAATTGTATTGGTGTTAAATTTTAAAAAGTAACAAAATTTAAATATTTGAAATATTTTAGATTCTACTTCCATTAAAAGTTATTGTTACTTTGGAAATTAAATAATTTTATCGAAATTGGCTAAATCGGTTTTATGGCATAGGTCGGATAAACTGAATATTATCTTAACTACAGCAGACGTAAACTTATGCAACAATGATATATTTTTAATCATTTTAACGCTGATTTTTTGTAAACTACGTTTACGCGAAAAATAATCAAGTTGATACTTTGAAAAATCCATATTAAATATATATATATTTTACTTAAAACTCAAAAAATAAAAAAATAATTTAATTAATGCTTGACTCGGTCGATAAAGTTGTTTAAAATTTTGATTCGTAAATGTATTAGATATTCCAAGAAATTTTTGTATTACATAAATTATATAAATTAGTTTCATAAAAACTATTGAAAATATTCATTTTGTTTAATAATGATTTATTCGGTTAATTTAAGAATTAGTTTTATGATATATAACTAATAATTATACTAATTACGTAATAATTTTTTACAAGATAAATTATTTATTAATTTAAATTATTAATTAGAATAAAATTTAATGCAAATTATAATATCGATGGTATATAAATTTTAAGATAAAGTTTATTACAATTTTTATAAATAACGTAACTATAAATTCTGATATCTTTTATAAAAATATTCATAAAATTTTATGAAGATTTTTTTCATGTTATATTTTTTTCTTTAAAATTTCTTCATTAATTAAAATAATTTAATCGTTTTAAATAACTTTTTAATTAAAGAGATGGATTAATATAATTAATTCTTATAAAGTATTATAAAGATTAGATTCATTCTAAAAAAAATGATAAATCTATCAATTAAACTCACGTTTTTGACGTTCTATAGTGAAAATTATTTCATTAATCATTCCTATGATCCAAATTTTTATCCAAGAAAGTTTTAATTTTCTAAAACCAAATACTTCTTCAAATTATCGATAATAACCGTTATAATATAAGGAAAAAACATATTATTTAACAATTATAAGTAGGTCGAGTCATTTATAACATTTCCATTTAGTCGAAATAAAATAAACTTCGTATCGGTAAAAAAATAATGAGTTTTAGCATTAAAATCATAAATTATATGAAATTTTATAAAGTAATGAATCGATTAATTAATACAACTTTAATAAATTTCACAACATTTATTTTACAGAAAAATATTATCTTTTTCCAAGGAAATAAATTAGTTCTATTCACATTTACTACATTTTCAGAAGAGATTTGTTACCATAATAAAACTAAAATAAGGACTTATTACAAAACAATCTCTTGATATAATTAAAAACTATATTTTAGATATATTATACTTTTTATTTTTTCATAAATATCACATTCTAATCTAGATAATAGAAAATACCTCGAATATTTGCATATAAATAATATTTTATGACAACCTCTAATTAAAAATGAAATATTTTTTAGATTCTTTAACGTATTAAATATATTTATTTCCAAAACGTTTTTGGTATGTCAATTTAACCGTATAATAAACGAAATAATTGAAAAATTTGCCGTATACAAAGAATCAAGCAAAAAAATGCTTCGAAGCTTTTAATATTTAATTAAAAATGGCTCTCGTTCTGTTAAATAATATTTAAAAAGTTTCAAAATGAATCGCATTAGTTTTTATCATTATTACACTATATATATATATATATATATATATATATAAGTTCTTAATTATTATATGCTATTTTATCTTTTAACCATAAGAACTTTACTTAAACAAAATGATTGGATTTTACCATAAAAAAGCGTACGATATTTATTATCCGCGGCTTAAACAAAATGAATGTAATCGATTAATCAAAATAGTAAATAAAAATAAACGAAGTTTACATAAAAAATGAGCACTATTTATCTAACGTATAATTTAAAGGAGGAAAAACCATTAGCTTTCGAGTCGAACACGATACACCCGTGTAAAGCCACGGGAAAAGTCCGCTAAATATACACGAATCGAATATCCCTAAACATCGAAAAATATTGTGGCTGAAAATGAGAAACCGAGAAATGCGTTCCGAAAAATATGCCCTCGAATCCGTGAATATTGAACGCAGCAAAATGTTGATCGCGAAACGAGGACGAAACGAGGACGAAACTCACGAGCGTATCCCCCGACGAGTGTAATCCGAGGTTTGTTCGGATTGTCATTGTTCGTCGAGGATCTGTGCAGGAGCTGAGCATTTGGCCGCGCTTCTCCGGAGCTCCCAGCGCACCTCGACGACGACCAGCTGCAGACGTTGCTGCTGCATTTGGTACGGCGACGGGGAGGTGCTTCTGCACACCGAACGCTGTCCCAGAAGCGACGAGGATGCGGATGAATTCAACGAGCCCGACGACGACTTCCACATACGCCTTCCTTCAGGTCAGCGCCGCGCATTCGTCAGCCATTTTTATGTTTTCTCTTTCTTTCACTTTCTTTCTCTTTCTCCTTTCCCTGTGTTCCGTTTGGAATTGCACAAATTTTTCATTCTAACGTGAAAGGAAGCTACGACAGCGTTGCGAGAAAGGAAATTCGAGGTTTATTCATACAAGTTATTCTTCCAAATCGCTTTATCATATTTAAACAAAAGGGCAAATTTTTTAAAATTGATGAAATCTGTTTTATTTACCAACTTTGAAAAAGTAAACTGCTTTTAAAAAAATTCAAAAAACAATAAAATTTCCACTCCCGATTATTTTTTCAAAATCACAGGCCATCGATTAAAGAATGAACTTTAACTATTGAAACAAAGAGATTTTAACTTTATACGAGAGAAATTACGCGAACGCGTTCATACGTATTATATCTATATATATAATAGTCTTAAAAAAACATTTTTGGAAAAAAATACGTTTTCAAATAAAAATGAAAATATTCCGTTCCAACGATTTTTTCAATTTAAAATTATTTAACTTTAAACAATATTTTTAAAACGTAAAACTGTTGCAAGAAAATCAATTTTCGTACAATACAATTTTCAAAACTGATTATTTCTTTTTAAATACCGATAAGAAATTTAATTCCTAGAAATTTACGTTTACTTTAAATTTATGTTGATCTCTTTTAATTGTAATTTATTTTTAAAATATTTTATATATAATTATACCACTTTTACTCTAAAACTTTATAAAGTACTTTTTTCCAACTGTTAAAAAAGACGTTAAAAATATATTATTTCGTATAATATAAATAAATTTTTCGTAAAAAATTTTCATTCGAACACGATATGAAATATATTTTATTTAATTATACCGTAAGTTGATACATATTTATAAAAGTCGTTATAGTTCACGAAACTGATAATAAGTTATACATTTAATTTTTTTAATTTTTAATTTGAAAAAAAATCTCATTATTAAAATTTTAAACTTCTTACGTAATTATTATTCCAAATCAAAAGTTAGTTTTTGAGTTTTACATAATATGCATATAGTTTCATAGAATTTTCACTGACTTTGGTTTAATTTCATGAAAATAAAAATGTAGATAAAGTATTCAGTCTCGAATTGGTTAACGAAATTTTATTTAATGATAAATTAGTGCACTATTAATACCGAATTCAAATATTATACAAAAGTGCTTCTTCGATATTAAAGGAAAATCATTCGTTATTTTCATTTTATATTAAAATTTCGGTGCATTTGGTAAGATAAACACCGAAAAATTAATATAATTTTGTTTCAAATTTTCAATTCAATCATTTGTATAAAAGTTACTTAAGATTTTACGAACCAATTCAATAATCGTTACCGATAATTTAGTATTTCTTACCTTTAAGAAAATTCATGTTAAAACAAAATAGTTAATGTAGAATAATATTTTAAAAAAAATATCTAATACTCATAAATTTCAATCTATTATCCAAATGTCTTTTAAAATGTACGATTCAGAATGCGACTCTTGTTGCAACGACAGTAATCGTCCTTATAGCGATTGTTGCTCGAAAGACGAGGATCAGCAAAGTGACATTGCCAACGACAGCAGCAGGATATCAGCCACGGACGGAATACTTGGTTCGGTCCTCGACCACCGAAGCCACACCAATGACGTACGAGAGGAGGAGAGGAAAGACGATGACAAACAACAGCAAAGGCGATTCTCTCGCGAACTGACTCATGTGACTCACGTGACTCGTGAAACCGACTTTGTTGTTTGCGAAAATCAGGTAATCAAACGACGTTGACAAATTATATAAATTATATAAATTATATAGGCAAGATTAATCATTATTAAAGATTATTCAACATTTTTATTCAATTATATCTGTTATCTTGTTTATCCGTTTACCGTATTAACTTTATTTTACGTCTATATTGTTTCTTCTCGTTTTAAAGAAACTTACTTCTTTTGGCAATTTCATATTATCTAATTAGAAAATAAATGAATACTTTAAAAAAAAATTTTGTAAATTACTATTTTAAAACACAAGATTAATTACACTTGTCAATATTTTATATATATTTTTTCAATACACATATAACGAAATAAAATGTAAGAGATTATTAGATGTTTATATATATCGAAAAAAGATCTCAAATTTAAATTATAATTAACTGTTGATTAACATAATCAAATGAATTTTAAATGAAATTTAAAGCGATGCAAACTTTAAAAAAGTCATTATAATCGACTTTTTATACTTTGTTTTAGCATAACGATACTTTTAAATATAAATTTAATGAAATTATTTTTAAAAAAATAGTTAACTTGTTTCTAACGTTACTTTTTCTGAAAAATTTTAAAATCAAAATTTTTATATTATTATTGTAAAAAATTTTACAAACATTTTATTCCCATCGTTACTATATATAATACTTAATATATATGTAAATAAAAATCTTTTCAATTAAATTCATTTTATTTTTGATTAATTATATTTCTAAAAATTTTTTTTATAAAATTTGTTCAAAATTTTATGTTAAGATATCTGAAACTTATTTATTAGCATTTATAGTCTTATTTTAACTAATTATATCTAATAATAGCAGTTATTTGCACAACTGTAGTATAAAGAATACATTAAATATCATGATATCGGTTAATGTCATGAAGCAGAATAACTATTAATAAAGTATAATTACTGCAAGTAAATCCAGTAATAAAGATTTTAAGTCTTATCTGAATTACATCTCTTTATTTTTAATTATCTAACTTTCTTTTTACTCCATAAATAAAAATATACTTACACATCTTTGCATTAATTCTTCGATAAATTGTTTCAAAATTTTAATTAAAAAAGAAAAAAATTTTATATACGTTTCATTTTTAATTCTTTCAATTGTTATATTTTTATTAAACGATTTAAAACTTTATAAAAATATTAAAAAAAATAAATTCCCAAAAATCGTATTTTAATTAATATAAATACAAATAGATTTAAATTCATAATGTAACATAAAACTATATTAGAGTAGTTAAAAATATATAAAATATAAATATTTTTATTTATACGTGATCTTTGTTAAAATAAGAACTTATGTTTTTGAAAACTACGTCTCAACGGTCATTAATATTTATCTATCTTGTTAAATCATTACTATTATAATCGATACTGATTCATATAATGAGATTAATTATTTAATAAATATTTTTATGAAAAATTTACTGAGTTTAGAATGTGATAGTAAAATCGATGTAAGAATTAATTATTATGTACATAAATTTGACGAACGATATTTCAATATTTTTTTATGGAGATCTCGATATTAATAAATATTTTAAATATCTTGATATTTTGTGGGAAGATTTCTTTCTTAATTATTAATAAAAATGAAGATTTTGCATACTTTTTGTAATTTTTCCAAATCGTAAAAATTGTACTATTACTTTACTTTCATTTTTAATTTTTCTAAATAAAAAAACTCAAAAATTTTCCATTATAACGATAGTCACTCTTACACGCGTGAACCAGATTTATCCATATTTTTTAAGAAATATGTTATTTTATTTACATTTTTTCTAAAAAAAGTTACAATAATTTTTCTCACAATGAAATTATATCGTACTTATGGAAAAGAATATTATCGTATGAATTTAAATTTAAATGTTCACAATGCTCTCATAAATTTAAACTTTAAAACAAAGAGTGTAACTTTTTTAGATGTCACAAGCGCCTCGTATACTATAAGTTTTGAGCTTTAGTAAGAAACATGGATGTTTTTTTCTAATTTTCTTTTGATACTCGATCTTTTTTTGACAATCATTCGTTTTAAATGTGTAATTGATTATTTAAAGATTCTGCACTAGTATTTTATGTCACTAATAAGTAAAAAACCTTTTGATAGCAATGATGATCACATTTATTTGTAATATGAATTAAGAACAATTTGCCCATTTTTAATTTCGATTCTTCGAGCCCTATATTTTTATAATCATAATATTTCAATAATATATTAAAAAATTATGCATTAAAACAACAAACTCTTCGTATTCAAAATTTAATAATAAAACAATTATTTATGTTTTTTCTAACGCATCTTTATATAATAATATATTTTTGTGTGTAAAACGTTAACTTTCATAACTATAATAAGGTAGCATTATAAAATATTAAAATATAAAAAAAAAATTTGTCTAGAAATAAAGTATTTATATAAAATAATTACATATGTAACAAATAGTATTATTTTTGTAATTCTTTTACTTCTTAAACTTATATTCTTATTAAAAATATTGTACGTATTATTAGATACGTAAAAGTAGTATTTTAAATTTGAATTCCAAACTATGATAACATTTCATAATATTTCCATAATTATTTAGTATAAATGTAAAGTTTAATATAAAAAATTACCCAATCTCCTAAGTTTTTAATACATTCTTAAAATTTATCTAGGTACAACCCCGTTTAACAAATACTTAAAATTTAAATTTCATGTAAATAAACGTGCATAATATTAAATTACAAAACTTTATGTAAACTTTTTTAAACAATAAAATTAAGAAGCAGTTCTATGAATTCCTTTGAAAGAAATAAAATTAATATTAAACATTAAACTATATTTTTTCAATAAATAATTCATAATACATTTATCAATATTATAATAAACAATTAACATACACGATAAATTAAATATAAATAAAAATAATCAATTATAAACTATAATTATTGAAATTGTAAATTATATTTTATTATTAATTAGTAATCGTTTTCAAAAATTTTTTTAAATTATTAAATCTTTCGATATTTATATCTCTATACATTTAAATACAATTTCAAAATAAGTCCATTCGAATATTAAAAATAAATATACATATATATAATAATAAGATTAAATTATTTTTACTAAAATATACAAAATTTAAGTTTTCAAATAATTACATACCATAATAATAAAATATAAATTTTCTCTATCGTCTTAAAATGTAAAATCTAGCTTTATCCGTAATTGAAATAATCTCGATGTATAATTAATTTAATGCATCGATTTTAACGGAAACACAGTTTCCACCTCGAGCGATCGAGCAAAGTTGACCAGCCCTAAACAAAGTTAATGCCCAAATGGGTGACTACTTCGTCCATGTAACTTCGCCAGATATGTTAGGTGTTCGTAATCAACAGAACGAGTAGGATAATACGAATGCGATGCTTAACTAAACGTCATTTGACTTAAGCATTAAATCCCGGTATACAAATGTCTCAACGATCTTCTAAAAAAATATACTTGGTATGGATTACTACTATATAAATAATAATAAGAGCAGATAGTGGAATCGAGGGTTTGAAAGAAAAGAAAATTCAATTGAACTTACAACTGAAATAGTTTTTAAATTATAATCAATTAAACCATATTATATGCGAATACCTTTTATTAATGTAAATTAATAAATAAATAAACGCACAGCTCAATTAATTAATCTATTTCTAATGAAAATTTTTGATAAATACAAATACGTTTTACTGAAAATTTTATCAACTTTTTAAATTCTTCTCTTAATTCAGTTATTTGGAAGGAAATTTCAAACTAAATATACATGATTAATCTAAAGTTAACTAATATTACAGAATATTAAAAATATAAATCTAAAAATAAATTAAATTATCTCGAGTAATTAAAATTATAAAGTATTAAATACATAATTTATAATTATATAATTATAATCCACCTATATAAATATATAAATATATTTCTTTAAGTACTGTATTAAATATCACATTCGATGCTTACGTACTCACGACTGCCTACGTATACAAAAATATATTGAATCGTATCAAATTATTTAATATATTAATTTTAAGAATTATATTAAAAACTTTTCATTAAAAATATTTAGAAGGGCTCTTTACTTATAAACTTTTCTTATAAACTTCGTATAAAATTAATTCATACTTCTGACATTAATATTAACGTTATCGTTATTTCACAATAGAAATTCGTAGTCATTTAATAATAATAATATATGATGTAGACGTATTCGTAATAATATAAGAAGTAATTTTGATTTTTCTTGTTAAAGTTTTAAATTTCAAAAATCTAAATAATTAAAAGAATATAGAATTATTACGGTATAAGTAAGACTGATATTGTAATTGTATGATTTTAAACTATATACTTATAGCTAAAACAACTTCAGGATAAATTTAAAAATAACTTTCTCTATATCGATTTTTTTAGTACAAAAGAAATTTCAAATTTTATTAACCAATAATAAAAAATTTTAATACTTATTATTCGATATAAAACGAAAATTTTATTGTATTTTTATTTACAGAAAGTATATTCGAATTCAAAATTATAATTTAAATATACTTTAAATTATTTGACAACTGCGTTCGATAGAATTTAAATGATAGATTTGTTGTTAAACGATTAAAAATAAATTACCGATACAAATATATTTTTAGCTTTTAAAAATATAAATATAAATATATTTATAGCTAATTTAAAAATAGTTGATAAAATATTTATAAAAGCATTCGAAAAAACATAAAAGTAACGAAATATCTTATATATTTTATATTAAAAATTATAATGTTACAATTATATTAAACATTGATTAATTACTTTTAAATTTACGATCATTGTTTTTTTTTAAATATTTTATGATTCGATTGAATCGTCTCACATTTATAAAACATTTTATTGAATAGATTTCTCATATATATTTAATAATGTTCGACTGTACGACCAAAAAAGTTGATATTAATATTTAGCTAATTTACGATTCAAATATAATAATAATTATGAATAATAAGTGATTTACATCGTTTAAGTTACTTATATTGATTAAAATAATATGAATTTACAAAATTTAATTAAGTTTTGTTCACAATATATACACTATTATAATGTTCTAAGTATGAATTGTCTATTCAACAACTGAATTTTTAATAATTCGATATTTCAAATTTTCAACTATTGAATTTCTATACTAAGATTATCGACGTTTGATTGTTTTATGATTCACACAGATAAAAAATAAACCTATCAGGACTGAGGTAGCGTCGATCCTGGAGAGCTTAGACAAGGACACTAGTCGCTCAAAAACGTTACTTCTCGAGGATGAAAAATTCGGCGACACTTCCCCTCGGCCTAACCGCGACTGCCTTACCAAACTAGTCCTAACCATCCAACCGGATGACAAATTCACACCCGTATCACCCAGTAAATCGGAAGTCGAACTGGAACTGTTACGCGCGAAACTGGAGAAGATCGAGGGATCCAACGAAGATCTTTACGAAGAGATCACGTTGCTGCGAAGGGATTTTATGGTTGGTATGATTCCCTGATTCCCTTGCGTGCGTATCCTACCTGTTGATAACGCCATTTACGTCTACGCGAAAATCCAAAATAGATTTTTCGAAAGAAATACGCTGCCAAGCTTAGAAATTATTTTTAAGTGTTTTAAATGCGTTTATGTGAACATTTATAAAAACTAACTACTATCTTTCTAGCAAAAATAAAGAGGATAAAAATAATGGTATATAAACATTTTAATTTTTACTTATTCAATATATGATAATTCAATATATGATAATAAATAAATTATAAAATTATCGATCGCCGTTAAATGGACTTAGTAATTGTTTAAAAAAGGAAGAAAAACTGTTTTCAAGCTGAATACATATGTGACTTTTTACCGAACGTTCATTGAAATCTTATACGTTTCAGAAATTGCAGGTACGAATGTGTTATTTTTAATGATAAGAGCAACGTTTTTGCTATGGAGATATTCTAGGTTTTAAATAGTCATATAAATGTTATTTATTAATCTAATTTGTATGTCTATTGGTACGCGGTAAGACATAAACTAAAATTTAAAAAATTATAAAATTAGTATCTAAATAACCGCGACTTATTCATAAGTAAAATTAAAAATGAGATTAATATTTTAATAATGCAGATCTAAAAATTAATTACGCATACAAATTGTATCCAAAAGCCACATAATAATACACATTTTGCAAATTCGCAAACATTTTTTAAGCCGATCCGACTAGAAAAATATAAAGAAAAAAATGTGGAAAAAATGATAATAGATTTGAATGATACTTTAATTATTCGGTGACTAATTCCATTATATTTTAAAAATTCATATAAAACTCAACACTGTATTTGGGAATAGTTCTGCTTTTGGAAAATAACAGCGCTACGTATTATAAAATCTACGATATTAAGGAATACCAAAATTACAATGTCATAAAAATTAATGTATATTTTCGTAAACAAAAAAGGCTTTCAATCTTACATTAATGTCGTGCAATACTTGATAATCTGCATTTATGCCTTACCATGCTTTTAAAATATATATATATATATATATATTTGTATCAATACTCCGTATAAGTACCTAATAAATTTGATAATGTCGATGTTTTATACAATTACTTTCAAATATGTCAGTCATACGGTATTAAGCAAAAAACAGTTTTAGCTAGCTAAAACTATTTATGCGTGCATTTGCGTGTATGTGTGTATATATAAATATTCAATATACTATAATTTTTCATAAAAATATTCTTTAATTGTAAAATCTATTAAAAAAAATCAGATATGATTGTACTTAAAATTCTACTTATAACATTATTTTAAAATCATTTAATCGTAAATACATGTATTGCTTACTAACTGCAAAAACTTTTGACCATTTTCATAAAATAATAATGCATATGATTTTATAACGTTTCTACAAACTTTATAATTTAAAATCGTACATATTTAAGTTCCTTATAGTAGGCCATTAAAAATTTTTTCAGAATTACTCACCTGTTTATTTTTTTTAACATTTAAATCATCAATTATTCTTGAATTTTCAAATATTATTCTAAAATTTCTTTTAATTCTTTATAATATATGATTGCATATGGATATACAATTACTAATTTTTATATTTTTTATTTTTTAAATATAATGTTATTAATCTTAAATTTCAATGATTTGTTTCGGTTTAAAGTTATATTTGATGCAAATTTAAAAAATTTGTTTTATTTAAAGATAAAACTTACATTCAATAAAAAATTAATTAGGTTCAAACGATAAGTTTTATGCATAATAAAACAAAAATAAAATACTATCATTTTTTAATAATATCTATAATAAATCCTAGATTTGATAAATCAAATTAAACAATATTTAATAAGAATAGCTGTAGATCTAATCGTTTTATAGTTTATAAATAAAATTCTAAAATGTTTATACCTTTATGATTAAAAAAGTAAAGAATGTAAACGTCGTAATAAATTACTTTGCTATATTTTCATAGTTTATCAAATTGCAATGTTTTTTTTAATTCACCGATTTATTTTTAAAATATCAACTATTTTAATAATTAATAAAAAATAACAAAGTATAATCATTTGTTTTAAAATTTTTGTTGGATATTTGATTTGGTAACTTATTAAAATTTATTTATACCATTATAGTATTTATATATGCTACAACATTTTACCATAGTAAATATTAAATAAAACATATAATAAAAGAATAAATAAATGTAAATTTTATTATACGAATGGTTTATTATATATATAGTCAATACAAAATTAAATAAATGGGTACGAGAATAAAACATAATTTGTATCAAATGGTTAATATAATAAAAATACAGAATTTCTTACATTCAAATAAGTAATGTAGGTACAGAAAAACTTAACAATGTAGTACTAAAAAAAGTTAGTCTTTCGAGACTTTAAAAAACTTAATAATTCTAAATTTTGTTTACTTAAAGTAAAATATTTACCTTAATAGAAAGACGAATGGAAAGTGAATCATTTATCAGAAGATGTAAACAAACTTCGAAACGAAGTTTATGAACTGAGATACATGGATGATCTTCTGAAGCTCTTAAAAGGCGAACTAGAGAGGATTTCTAAAAGAAATTGGCCTTTTGCAATTGGACACACACAGCATAAAACTGAAGAGATAAATCTCGTTGTTTAAATTTTATTACAAATTGTTTGTGTTTTATTATTTTAAAATTGCAAACATGGCTTGGCAAAAAGTTTTTGTACGAATTCTACATCTACACAGAATTCAGTTCTTAATTATTTAAATTCTAATTTAAAATTTGTTTATGTAATATGAACTTTTATTAAAAACTTTTCCTCTCGATCGAATTTTTTAAATAATATAAAACTGTTTCTTTTTTTCCACTAGGCTGTGTATATACCTAAAATAGCGTGTCATTGGTTGATTCGTGGGATTGTATTTTATTTTCAGTTATACAATATTTATATATTCAATGTACAAATATAAAATTCTTTCGTGTATTATAAATTATATGTCAACTTTATATACAACACATCATATTCTAGATACAGTCATAAATTAACGATTTGAAAACTGTTCCAAGTATACACACAGCCTAGAATTATCATAATCTTAAAAACAATTTTTTATCCTCAATAAAGTACGAAGAATCAAGAGGAAATTCCTGTACACTATCAGGTGTAACTGGACGCTCATGTAACATCCGTTCGCTGTAAATGTCTACTGGCGTGTTGCTGTCTCGATGGATCCTGCGAATATCCCATGTTTGCCCGAAGAAATTCTGTGTGGCGAAACATATCGTGCGGAGAAGATAAAGTTGGCAACGAAGGAAGCGTAGGAAGCAAACAACTCAGCATACTAGCGCTATCGGATGAATATATTCCGTTGTTGGGTGGAGCCATGGATGTCGATGGACACGAGACTGATGGGATCGAATGTGCGGGATTGTTGTTGTGACCGTGTGCATGACTATGACTGTGATGATGTCCATGATCGTTGGAACTCAAAGCACTAGATCCTGATAGCATAAAAGAACCTAATAAACACAAACAAGCCTTTTATTCAAAATCCTCGTTGTTTCGTTTAAATTATTAATGTAAACTAATTTACTTGTAAATAAAAAATATTTTCTTATCCTACATTCTCATTTAATCGCTATTTAAACTGATAATATTAATTATATCTGAAATATGATCGGTTTAGTTTTTTAATTTTTTTTAATTTATTTTTATTTATATGTAATTATCTTATAAATATGAAACCGATTATGCAAACGATAAAAATATATACATTTCATTGGTTTTGTATACTCGAAATAGATATTAAAAACATCTGACCTACTGGACTATTAATTAAATGATTACCTGGAACACTAAGATTGGATGTACTGGAACTAACGGCTGAACTCAAATTTAAAGAAGGCATTGTAGAATAATCGGTAGCATCAGACTTTGAATGTACATTATCTTTTAACGTTAACGAAGCTCTAGAATAAGTCGGAGATCTGGGGGAAAAACCCTTTTCGGATTTATCTTTTTTAATACGTATCCCCGACGAGGATTTTCCTCCAGAACCAATTCCAAAATGTAATAGTTCCAAATGTCTTCTAAGGTTTCGAGACTGACGTATTATTGCGCCGCATAAAGGACACGTTGCTGGTTGATCTGATAAAGTTCTCGATTTAGAATTCCAATCGCCTGTAATCAAAATATACGTAATCCACCTAGAGAAGATGAATAATTTTTCAAAAATTACTTTTTAATAAAAATTTAACAATAAAGACTCCTCGATTGTTTCTGGTAGTAAAAACAATTTTATTTAAAAATTATATTAAATGTTTACGCTTTTATTTACAATATAAAGAATGTTAGATACAATTTACAATTTGCACTTATGACATTAATTAAATAATTCATTTACTTAGTAATAAAATATTTTATAATTTCTGAATCACGCATCACTAATGAATCAAAAAAAAAACATAAATTTTCGTAAAATTTTAATCATAAGTAACAAATTATGAAATACTAAAAAAATGTAAACATAACGTCGTATGATTTGCAAAATTAGCAATATAAATAATAAGCTATAATTTATAAAGGATATTATTTCATAAATTTCACGAGGCTTTAACCTCTCGTGTTTTGTTATTTTTCTTAGAATCTAATCGATACACATCTAAAGGATGCTGTTATAACCTAAGTTGGAAGATTTATATACTTAACAAAGAAATGCTTAGTCTTAACATTAGTTTCATTTACTAAAAGACCAATTAAAATGTTCAAAGTTATAATGTAGACTTAAGTGAGTATTTAAAAGTGTCCTTGATACAATTGATTATACAAGCCAATCACTCAATCTTCACTTTCAAACTATTCGAGAATTTGTCTTCCAAAAGTACCAGTCTCCATTTTTGCCACAAATACATAGTATTTACGATATAGGCCATACAGTATCAAATATATATGAATGCATACATACATATATATACATATATAAATATAAATATAAATATACATAAATATGCATATGCACACATAATTGTATACATATATATATACACATACATTTATATACATAAATATATTTATAATGTGGCATAAGTACTTAGCTACGATAAGAAACAAGTTTATCAGTCTATGTTTCGATCGAACGAAAAATACTGTTCTTATTTCAAAGCCGAACATATTCGCAACATTATTTAATAACTTTCGACTTTATTTTAAGCTTAGTTTTCTCCTTTTTTCATCTGGCCACTGTAGGGGAAGAAATGTTGCTGTGGGGTGAAACAACATTGGAACCCTGCGGAGAAGGAGAAGGTAACGGACTGGGATTGCACACAATTTGTTCACAACTGCTACCGCCACTTTCTGTTCCACACACTGATTGCCCAGGATATCCCGGTATATCGACTTCAGGCTTTACTTCGATGGACATTGAATCTGACATCATTTGATGACTCGGATTAGCAGTAAAACGATATTTGCACGATGACAACAAATGCCTGCGTAAATTTCTGGCCTGACGTAACGTTGACCCGCACAATGGACATACACCTGGGCAGTCCGAGGCTCCTCGTATCTTTATCGATTGCGTAGATGTGGTCGATGTGGAATTACTCGGAGCTATAGCTTGTGCCGAACCACTAGCTCCCGATGAATACGATACATTCTGAATGGACCCTGGAAATTGTGGTATATGCAGCGGAGAGTACGGTTGCATAGGCATCAAATTATGCAGATGTGGTTCGGCTTCTGGATCAGCGATTAAAGCTGCTGGATTGTGTTCGATAACTGGATGTACTAGTTGATGTTGCGGCAGAGGTGAAGACAAATGATGGTTTGCATGTTCCGATCGTTCTTTCGCTGTTAACAGACACAAACACAATATTACCATGCTGAGGGCTGAACTGACCTTTTCGTCAAAAGATTAGCCACGCCAATTTTGGTAACTCTACTAGTAAATCCAATGAATATGCAGTTCAACCCATTCGATGGTTGTGCTTGTGTCCGTACTTAATGTATATAAATGCAATGAGAGATCCTACTTAAGTACATTAGATTTTTTACAGCGACTCGTATAAAATGTGAAAAAATTGCGGACACAAAACACAATTTTCAATGGATAATTCTAATCCTTAAAATATATATCAATGTTCTTACCTTCGTCGTCAAGATGACTTCCATCTTCTCCGTCTTTATGGCCAAAATCTACCGATCTGTTTTCTTCCGAGTGCTCGTCTAATGATCTAGTCTCGAGAGAGGAATGGTAGCCTGCTTTCGGCCACTTACCACCTCCACCGGAAAGCTTCCTCTTCTTTTTTCTTCGACGCTGGGGCAGATATGAATTCATCGTATCTCTAGTAACACTGGTTTCGTTGCAGCCTGGTATTGCGGATACCGGAACCTCTTCTCCTTTCTGTATAATAATTGCACAACATTATTTAAAAAATCGAGCTCTACGCTTGTAATCGTATCACTTCTATTGTTAAAAGAAAAAACTTTCGAAATAATTAACCCCGTTAATCTCAATTTTCGTTAAATAAATTATTCCTTAAATAAATTTCTAAATTATCTTGAATATATTTAAAATTCTTCTACTTACTTTTATAATATAAAAATCATTTTTTTAATTACTCTTAACAGAATTTTTTTATTTAAATTGTTTTTAATTTTTAATATTCTTTAAAGATGTTTTGTTATCATTTTCGATTACGTTATACCTGCAACGCTAAAGAATTCTTTATTTTTAAATAAATTTCAATTTTAATCAAAATTTTATTCCCTGTACAAACTTTGACTCAAATATTAACGAATATAATTCTTGTAATTTCAAAATCGCTGTTAATTGTTGCGATGTATATTTCTACAAAACGGTGATATCTTCGAATAAACTGTGTTACAGAAATATTACAAATGAAAATTTTTAATATCGGAAGCATACGTTACAAAAGCATAAAACGATAACTTAAAATAAGTTACTCGTAAACAAAGAGAAAATTAAATCGCATTCCTTACTTATTAAAATATCGAAAAAGATTAAAATGATGAAAATGTCTACGAACGTTTCTATTTTATAATTCCTTTAAAATGGAACCAATAACACGTCCTGCGTACAAAAGTTACGTACGACTTTCCTTCGATAATAATTTATACGATAAAACGATACACTAAATTAGAAAAGAATAAAAAACGTATCTTCTCTAATAATAATGTTGAAAGCGGTACCATAAAAATTTAAATCGTTAAAACAAGCAAGTATTAAATTCGGTTAAAATAGTTAATACTTTGATACAAATTATTTTCAGCGAATAGCTTAGATTATAATTGTACATGCTCACAATTATTACGGTAAAATAACGTAAGTTCGAACATTCTTACAAATTTCATTTATTTACCTCCGTTAAGATGGTTGGTGGCGTTAGACCATGTATACTGAGGCAATGCGCAGCTTGCAGTAGCGAAGGCAACTGCGAGGGCTCCACGCTGACTTCCCCACGATAAACAAACTCCAGAATAGACTCCAAATCATCCGCACCGATACCAGCTAACATCACAACCGGATGTTGACATGGCGTACTCTGTAGAACGTAAAAGCAATAATGAACGATTAACTTTTCGACTCGCTTAAATTTATTCAAAATCAAAGGACTAACTTACGCAGATTTCGTACGTCAAAAAAAGAGCACAAAATTTGCAGTAGCGTCACGATTAGCTAAAATAACCAAACGTTGAAAATACAAGAAACGATAAAAGTTATCGTTAAAAAAAAATTAAATTTTTGTGAATAACGTCGAACGAACAAAAATTGTAAAATGAACGTAAATTGTAAAATAAACCAGAAGCTACGGTTACGCTATAAGACTTATAAAAGAAAAGCGGAGAAACCCTATACCTTTAACAAGTCTAGAAGAAAGGGACTCGCCGCAGAAAGAACAATTTTATGGGCAGAGAAACTACGACCTCCGGCTGCCAAAGTAACATCGACCAAATCACCGTGTCCCCGAAGCAGTTGCACAGCAGAAGCTAGTGACGAACCGAATTCGCCCCAGGACAAACTGTACAGTTGACTAGTGCTACCCATCTGAAAAAAAACATGCGAAAAAAAGCTGTAGACATGAACAAAATAATACCACTATAAATGTACAACGTCGGGTCAACTTTCGAAACGGAAAGTCTTTGTTTAGCAGAATTTCCGAAAAATTATATATATAACTACCCAGTGAATATTTCCTACGATCCCGAACGCGCGGTACTTGGTTGCGTGCCTTCGAGCGGTCTAAGGGCATTAACCTTAACGAGTTTGAATGAAAAAGTTGCGGAGACAGGCGGACAGAGTGAAACAAAGAGAGAGAGAGAGAGAGAGAGAGAGAGAGAAAGACAAAGAAAGATAAAGCAGTACAGAACGGCAAAGTACGAAGTAAGCGAAGGACAAAAAGAAATACAACGCATAGACGTATAACGCAATATCGTACCAAGAGATACTTTTCTCGAAAAGTAAAAAAAGTATCGGCCAAAAGTCATAGAAGGGAGAGGAAAGGAGTGCCGTTAGAACGGGCGGTCAGTTTCTCCGCAACGACAGCGAAACACGACCATCTATACCTATATACAGGCTCACTGTATTATAAACCTCTGGTTGCGCAGCAGCAGCAGCCGCCGCCGCCGCTGCTACCGCCACCGCCTCCTCCTCCACCCCACCTCCTAGCCTCCGCCACGACTCCTCCACGACTCCTCCACGACTCCTCCACCACCCCGCACTGTCCGCCCTTGCCAAGCTAATTAATACCCCCACCTAACGCCTCAAAATCGTTGGCTAGCTCGCCTCTCCCGCCGCACGCGTATATTCTAAGGCCTCTCGCGAGAGTCAGTGTGTACATACTTCCTGTGTACGTATATTTCATATGCGTAAAGCGCGTGCACGAGTGTACGTACATATGCGCGCGCGTGTAACTCGTTCTGTTCTCTTTCGCTCGTTGACTCGCGCTCTCTGTCTATCCCGCCCTCTCCTCTCCTCTCCGCTCCACCACGCTCCTCCACGCTCCTCGCCGCTCGCTTGGCATCGCTCGTCGGCCTCGCGGTCCCGCTCGCACCCGCTCGCACCCGCTCGCACCCGCTCGCAACCGCTCGCAACCGCTCGCAACCGCTCCGACCCTCCCCGCCCTCTCGCTCGCACTCACACTCACACTCCCCGCAACGAGGCAACCATTGCAATTACGAAGCGAGCGTCGCTTTCCTTTTGCTCGGCGGCTAACCTAACAAAAAAGGCTCGTCTCCTCGTCTCGGGGTCTTCCTTCCAGCTTTCCCGCTCGGGTCTCCTTCTCCTTCGTCGGCCCGAGAGGATCGCGAGGAGCGACACGGGGAGGCGTCGCCGAGGCCCAACACGAGAACGCGAGCGGTTCGTCGCTCGGGGCGCGCGCGAAACTATACGTCGAGGTCCGGCGGTGTCGGCGGTGGCGGCGGCAGCGGCGGTGGCGGCGCGCGACACGGCGGATATTCTCGACGGAGGTTCCGTCCGAAAGGCCCGATCGAAATCTTCATCCTCGTTCCTGCGGCAGACTCGACAGCGCGACAGCGCGACACTCACCTCTCGACCTCCTCGTCCTTGCCGTCGTTGCCGTCGTTGCCGTCGCCGTCGTCGTCGCCGTCGTCGCCGTTGCAGTCGCAGTCGTGGCCGTCGTGGCCGTCGTCACCGTCCTCGTCGCGATCTTCGCCTTCGCCGTCGCTCGGTGAAAGTCTCTCTCCAAGTAGGCTAAATCGCTCGAGCTCGCTATTCAGGCCAGGTTAAGGAGACATCGGTTGGATTGGAGCGGTGCCCGCGACTGTGTGTTCCTCTTTCGGCTTCTCTCAACCTCTCTCGTGCTCTCTCCGAGAGACTCTCATTCTCTCTCATTCTCTCTCCTTCCTCTAAAACCCTCTCCTCTCTCCGCTCTCTCGCTCTCCCTCCCTCTCTCTCGCGCTCTCTCTCTCGCTCTCTCTTGCGCTCTCTCTCTCTCTCTCTCTCTCTCCGGGTATTATCTATATGCTGTACAGCAGCGGCATACTCTCGTGCGCGCGAGAGAGAAAAACATATATAGGGGGCTTTAGATTCGACGGAGTTTTTTTACGCTGGTGGCGAAGGGGCGAGAGGGACGAAGAGGGAGGGGAACGCGAGAGTTTGCGCGCGCGCAAAACGATACGACGGTGACGGCGACGACGACGACGGCAACGACGACCGCGACGACGACCGTTGCGATGTCTGCGAGGTGGTTCTCATAGGTCGGAAACGCTTCCGATACCCGGTGGGCAACGGTAGAAAAAACGGGACCGTGAAATTCGAGGGCTCGCACCGACGTCCGAGCAAGATAATCGGTCGGAACGGTCGGAGCGAATCGACCTATCGGCTACGCACGGACGGGTAAACTGGTGCTCGTCTCGTTTCCCAGACACGCACGAGCGACGAAACGTCGGGGAAAGGAGGTTGGCTCTCTCTTTCTCCCCTTGGAAACTTCGGAACCGACACCTTCGTGGTCGTGATCGCGGTCGTGATCGCGCTCGTCGTCGTCGTCGTCGTCGTCGTCGCCGTCGTCGACGTCGTCCCCTTCGCCCCTCGGCGTTCTCGGTCGCGATCACGTCGCCACCTACAGGGAAACTCCGTTTCATCGTATTTTCGTTATATTTTTTTCGTTTTTCGTTTTTCGCGTGTTATTCCGTATCGCGCGACTCGGTTCTACTTTCCGAAGCCCCGAGCCCGCGATACCGCCTAAAAAAAATTCGAACCTCTGAGCATTCGTTCCGCGCTATCGAGTTTGAAAAAATAACTACGCGCGAGATCGAACGAAGCTCGGTAATAATTAAGGATCGTTTATCGATGTACGCAATTTTCCCCTTGACGGTCAAAGAATCGATCGATCGAGCAGGGAATTGTTTTCAAAATTAAAATTTTGAAACGAAAACTCGCCTCGTGTTTTCGAATCCATAGCGAAGGAAAAAAAAAATGCACGATGTGCTCTTGTATTTTGCGAATGTACGATGACGATGATGGAAGTTTGCGCGCGGCTTGCGTGTGTATACGCGTATTAACGTACGCGTCCGTAAAACGAAGTCAACGTTCTTTATCGGTACAAAGCTTGTAAAGAACAGGATCCGCGAGCCTCTCTCTCACTCTGTACACTCGTTCCTCCCTCTTCTCTTCTCCCTCCTTCGCCGCTCGCCGCTCTCCGCTCTCCTCTCTCCTCTCTCCGCTCTCCTCTCTCCTCTCTCCACTCTCCTCTCTCCTCTCGCCAGTCTCTTTATTTCCTCTCTTCTTTCTCCTCTCTCTGTCTCTCTCTCTCTCTCTCTCTCTCTGTCGTACAAACGCAACCATCCAGTATCCATAATCAATAATATAATTTTATTTTTCCTTTCTCTATTTTACAAACGATACTCATGGACTTCATATTTTCGTATACAATATTTTTATAACTTGTAAAAATATCGGCATTTGCCTTCGCTACCACACCCGTTACAACCGGTACTATAATTCGGTAAATTAGTTGTATTTAAAATCTAATGAATTCGGTTGATGACGGTTTAATTTAGTTCGTAATTTAAGATTGAAAAGTACCGAATATGCATCGAATTTCGCAAAGAAAAATATTAAGTTGAAAGATAGTATAATCGATCGATGATTTGGCGATAAGCAAATTATTGATCCGTAAGGTTGGTTTAAAAGAAAATACAAGATGTTGGAAGATACTATTGTCTAGAAAACTAGAAAGAAAAAATGAGGAAAAAGTAGATCTGTTCCGTCTGACTTTGTGCGTATACTTCTCTCTCTCTCTCTCTCTCTCTCTCTCTCTCTCTCTCTCTCTCTCTCTCTCTCTCATACCTCAAACTACATATCTTCCCTATTTTTTTCTTTTTCCCTCTCTTACTCTCCCGCTCTCCCACAACCCCTCTCGTGCTTTAACGCTCTCTCGCTCTCCCTCTCCTCACTCCGTGCTTTACGGTCGCTTCTATCTTTTTCTCTCTTTTTCCTTCCCACCCTCACTCTCTCTCGCTCTCACACCCTCCGAACTTTTTATTTTTCTTTTTCCCCGTCGTTACATCTGCGTCTCTGACACTCTTCCTTTTTCCCTTACTCCTTCGTTTCTGTTTCTTTCGCGCTCTTACTCGCGTACACACGCACACTCGCTCTCTCTCTCTCTCTCTCCCTCTCTATCCGAGACATCTATTTATTTTTCTGCCCCCCCCCTCCTTACTTCTGCTACCATCGCTCGTTTTTGCTCCTTCTTTCTCGCTCTTTCTCTTTTGCACTCTCATACTCTTGCGAATGAACTTACAACTTCTGGTTTAAGCGAACATTATCGAAATGGTTTCATAATTTCTAAATATTACATATAACAAAAAAAGTACAGCAATTTAACTATTATATTAATTTTTAAAACATTTTTTTAACGTTTATGTCTTTTTTCGGGATTACAAACAAATTGTTCACTCGTACTTGATAAATATTGTAAGATTGTATAAAAAGAATCGGTAAAAATATAAAAACTAATTTTTAATCTAAAACTTACAGTTGTAATATCTTATTTAAAATTATAGCTACATTTATGTTTTCTGGTGTAACTTTACTGACTGATGAAATTATTTTACAAATTCAATTATAAATATTTATGTCATTTAATTAATATTATCATTGCCTACAAATGTTAATTTCACTTTCTAAATATATCGTGTATTAAAATTATTTCAACATACGTGCAAAATTAATTTTAAAAATTGTTTCGAAGTTTTGATTTAAATTCTTTTATCCATCAGTTTTTCAAAATGATGTAGTTGAATAAATGATATAAATTATAATTATATTATTTTAATTAATTATTTTTATTCATTTTTTATGAAAAATTTGTAAACAAAAAATTTATAAAAACAAAATTAGTAAAAATTTCTTGCTTCGTTAATACATTAAATATATGCATTAAAATATTCAAAAATTTACTAAACATAAAAAATTCTTCATTTGCTAATAATTAATTCCATTTTAAATTATCTTAATTATGCTTTTTAAAAATTAGCTGAAAGTTTTATAAATTCCAATATTTAGTACAAGTTTTAAGTACGTTAATTTTTTATTATCTATACATATACAAATATTATTAAAAAATACATTTAAAACAATTAAATCGTTTCACAAAATATTTTAGAGTTTATTAAGTTAATAATAAATAATAAAATTCAAATTAATTCAAATCCATTTGTATTAAGTTATTTTATTTTTATTAAATCTTAAATAATTAATTGTTCGTTATAAAATTCAATGAATTTATTTCACAGTATTTTATCATTAAAGAAATAAAAATATTTTTGTCTCGAGACTATGTGAATACGCCAAAATGAATGTAGGCGGTAAATTTAAAAAATGTTTTATTTCAATATATGAAACATAATTAAATTTTACACTAATTTGAAGCTTTGTAATACTTTGGTAATAACAAAATTTATTTTTTAATTGAAATTTTTACAAAATAAAGAAACATTTGTTTTAACATGTTAATTAAATAAAAATTATATTATATTCAGATTTTATATTATAAAAAAATCTTATTATAAATATTGCGTATTTTCTTTTAAATTAAAACAAAGTTATTGATTTACGTGATATATTCCAAATTGAATTAATACGCCTTTCAGTAATGTATGACCTCTAAATACCATAATTTGAATGTAGTGCCAGAATAATTAGGTACTTAGAATTGAAAAATAAGCTAAACATTATTTTTATCGCCAATGGATGTATGATAAAGTTATATAAATTTAATGCATATTCATTTGTAATGATTTGTTTTATATAAAAATAAAAAAAGTATTTTAATAAAAATACTTGCAACAAAAAATCTTTATTATATTAATACTTACACAAATTATCGTTGTAAATCCTATTAGCAGTATAATAGATAATATTTTTATTATAGAAAAACGTTACTATTGGATCAAACGAACAAATTTGTTCAAATGCGCTTAAAAACGTTCGCCACTTATCTTTAAGATTAAATTACTTGAAAGAGAGAAAGTCGATAAAGTAGATTTATTAAGATAAGAATCGTATGCCCAAAGGTTATTGCCAACCGGTTTTCTGTTTTTCCAACGTGTCATGGATTTTTCTTAATTTAAAATGTGAATGTACGCATATTTATTAAAATAAAAAGTACGTCTATTGCACAATATTACACACAAATACGATATAAATAATTTATCGGTTATCAACGATAGATTGTTGTTTTACCAAGTTATTTTTTTCACCTATAAAAATCAATTCGTCTCAATGAATGCAGTGACACAGCTGAGCTTGTAGAACTACAGGTACAATATTTATACATTTTAAATATTTAACAGGATAATATTTCACTAATTGATTCAAAATGGAATTAAAAAATATGTTTATGGCAATTAACATTTTAATTAAATTCCGTTTCAATTATATTTTTATGTTGTGGATGGTGTTTAATAAATAGTTTTCATACATTAAATTATTCTTAAAATTCTGCAATTCTAAACTTCATAGTTTTCATAAATTTATCAATATATACGATATAAGACTCACGAAAATTTCGTTCATATTTTTTTATAAATATTATTTATCAAAAAATACTTATCTTGAATTTTTAAGCAAATTTAAAAACAAAAATCTCGGTGGTTTTTGGCTAATATTATTTTAAATAACATTCAAAATGGGTATAAACTCTGTACTACAATTATACGGTAAAAGCGAAAAATATAATTCGTAAATAAATTTTTAAAATCGTGAAATTTAGCGACTTTACGGATAAAATTTAGCAGTGTATAATAATTATTTTAATGCGCATATATATAATCTATAAACTTAAATATCAAGAAAATCTACTATTTTATTAATGAAGTATTTCTAAATTAAAATGAATTAAATATAATACATATATGTTCGTGAAAATCCCTTTCTATAAATATTTAAAAACCCACTTTTTACTACTCTGTTTTCTTTTAGTAAACTGTTTTTTAATGTAATTGCTTTACTTGTATTATAATATTTTTTACTAACTAGAAGACAATATTAAAGGTTTATCATGTAAAGCATAATTCTTTAGATTAGAAATAGTAAATTTGCAATATTTTATCGGTCATAAGACAATATTAACGAATATTATAAACCATTTTTTGATAATTTAAGAATTTTTGTTTTAAGAAAAACGCGATATTTTTTCTTAAATAAAAAAATTTGTTAATATCTGCTGTTACAAATATTTATTAAAATTGGAATATACTTTTTGAAGCGTATTACAAAATAAACTTAACTAAAATTTATTTTTAAGGCATTGACGAATTTCCTATTTGATAAGTATTGTAATTATTATAAATATTATTTCATTACTCTATCTATTAAAAATAAAACATACAACTTAATCAAGAAAATTTAGTCTACTTTATTAAATAAAAAAAAAATTTACTAACTGATTAATATCTTAATTTTTAAATGAAATTTGCACTAAAAAACGTAGTAATTTTACATTTTACTTTTATCGAAAAAGTAACTCGATATTTCGATAGAAATACAATGTTTTTAATATATCACACACGCGGGCACATATACATATATATATTATTTCGAAAAAATTAATTTTAAATCATGTTTCGGTTAAAGTATTATTAAAAAAAAATAATTTATAACTCGTGCAACGTTGATATTATACAAGTGAATTAGTTACTACTTCGTAATCGTATGGAGAAACGTTTGAAAATAAAATGTTCTAAGGTTAATCTTGTAAATTTGAACGACCGGTTTTACAAGCAATATAAAAGTGTACAGGATATCATGGTACATTAATCGATATTATATAAATAGTATATAAATAGTATATAAATAGTGATAAAATAATGTACTTACACGAGGCCTATAAGCTCCATCGGTTCGGTATATCGAGTAACTTGAACGCGTATCTCGAAAATATGAAAATATGCCGACTAGTTGGTCTCGTTCGCAATAAACATTACTTGCACCCTTGAAAACTTGGCTCTGTCTCCTGCAAATCTTTACCTGAATTTAACCGTTATTCGCAATTGCCCCTTCTTTTCGGTCTGCTTTTATGCCTGAACATACCCGTACATTAATCCGTGCTTCATAGAATACCATTTCAGAACCAAATATCATTACAGCTCCAACAGTTCCCCAATTCTAATTTTCACACGATTAACCATTACTTATATTTTCATTCTACCAAATTCAATAATATTTTCAATATTTTCAATATTTTCAATATTTTTATTAGAAATTTTATTTAAAACTTCAATTAGTGATAGGTTAAAAATTGTTTTACATATTATCCATTTTGTGAAAAAACTTATATATAAAAATATTTTCTAATATAATATAATTAGCTAGTCTAATCATTTTCTATTGATCATAATTTATTTATTATAATAACGTTACGAGTACAAACATTAAGTATTATTCAAATTTATCTCGAGAAGCCAAACTTCTTTTATCTACAATTTTATCGCAACGTCGGTAATACAGTCTTAAAATTGCCGCTAATACCAAACAAAAGTTTCAGCGATTATAATTATCACTTTTGTACTATTTTTCAAAAAAAAAAATTATTTTTGTATTATTTTAATTTATTTCAAGATAATTTTATTCTCTCTTTATTTATTTGTGCAGTTTTATAAATTAAAATTTTATTTCCATATAAAAAGTTATGGTAAAAAAATTTTTTATTTGTAAAATATTAATGTTTTATAGGTATAAAAAATTATTCGTAAGAAATGTAAATAAAAATAATTTAAAACGATCCAATAAACGTTTACAAAAATGAATTTTAATTAACCTAAAGAATATGATTATCATAAAACGTGAAAAAATAATTCGTTTAGATTAATTAGCTAATGATAATTCGAGTTTTAAAAATTTTATTAATACAACTATTAAAATATAATTTACTATTTTTAAACCAAATATTTTTTTCTTAATCTTTCTTAATTCTTTTCTATTTTCAGTTTGAGTAACAATATTCAAAAAGAATATTTAACTAATTCACCGATGGAACCCAAATTCAACACGGATAATTTAATTAAAATAACATGTCAATTTACAAATTATTTAACAATTTTATAATATTCTTCCTATTTATAATACGTTGATATTAAGAATGAAAAATAAATCCATGATTTTCATTAATTGTTTACGTATCATTTTTTATAAAACAATTTAACAAATATATTAACAGAATTATATGACAATAAATATTAAATCTAAATTGAGATCTCGTATAAGAATATTATGTTGACACCAAAAATTTATTTAGTATTATATTAATGTATATAAATTTAATCGTTATTATATAATAATAATATAGATATTACAATTATAATTTTAAATTACAAAAAATTAATAGTATAAATTAATATATACACTTCTTTTAATTATACATACAACATAAACAAATAAAACTTAAGTGCCAATTTTATACGATTTTAACATTGAAAAAAAACTAAATTTTTCAAAATCTCAAATTTTTATTTGAAAGTCACCACTAAAACTTACCTTTATATAATAGCTATAAAATTTAAATTATATATTATAATACATTTTAGAATACACGTAAAGTAATAACCACTTATATTATTTTATAGCTGCATAATCTACCATCGGATTTTTAGAACTTTTCCTAACCGAGTATTAAAATTTTTAAATTGCGCCACACCCACAGTATCGCATTTCAAACATTATCCTTATCGTTGATAAGGATAGAAAAATATTTAATCTCAAATACTTTTTCATTGTAAATGTAAAAATATGTATCTCTTCATTATAAACTAAAATCTTGCATAACAAATCAGAAAATATTTGAGCTAATGTTTAGTTCAAAAAGAAATAATGAGACTTCATTAGTTTTAAGTCAATCGATCTACTGCACTTATAATTGATGCTTAATTAACTACAGGTATGTGAATTTATCAGATTGTGTGTAATTATTCGCTATAATGATCGTAATATATTACATCACGATTTAGTTAATTTTTAAAAGTATTTTTAATGTTTTCGTACTTGATTCTTTCATTAAAAAATTACGATTTTTATTGCTTAGTGTAAGATTATATATCATCTTTTTACTAATTGAAACCACTTTCAAAAAATATATAGGAGCAGATATAACGTAAAAAAATTGATATCTATAATATAAAACATAAAATAGTGGAATTTGAAAAACATTATTATTCAATTTTCTAGACATATGTATGATCGTTATTTATCTTCGCAATAAAATAAACGAAAGCCAAAAATTTTTAATAGTATATAATTTTATAAAAAAAAGGAAACTTCAGTTTCTTTGCAATTTTTCTTTGCTCTATTGAATTTTAAATTGTTACAGAATTATTAAGCAAAATCACGCACATATATATACTGAAGATGCTTGTGTTAGGTCCATTTTTCTCGTAAAGTCTAAAGGAAATTTAGCTGCATACGAATTTATGTATAGAGAATTTTTAATAGTATACAATTTATAAATTCTTCATTTTTTTTTTAAATTTTTTATTTGTTTTTTAAAAGTAAAAAATTAATTTCGATACACTTTTTTTATTATGTACGTAATCATAATAAATTCATAGTCAATACTTAATATTTATTCTACGTACATTTTTAAAGTTTTCTATCGTACGTATGGAAGTTTTTTTGATGTGATAATTATTTTAATTATTAAAAGTTATTATCTTATACATATTCAAACAGATTCGCTATATGTAATAAAAATAAAATTAAAAAATTCCATACTTTCTTTGTTTTTACAAGATTAGAAATCTGTATTAATACTTCCAAAATTTTATATATTGTTTTATCTTATTGTTATAAGTACACATAAAAATTGTTAATCTATAATATTTACAAAATTCAAGATATTGTCAGTTATTCATCTAAATAAAATTTTTAAAGTAAAGTAGAATTAAAATGTAAAAAATATTGCTTTTAATTTAATTTAAAAAATTTATTATTAAATATAAAATAAATCAAAATTAAATATAGTTTTATATATATAAATAGTTTTCATGATAAATATAAAATTTTATGAATATATTTAACTTAATGATAAATCAATTGAAAAAAAATTACTTTTTACGACACACATATTTACTTACATAATATGATCTTTCTAAGTAGTTAAAAATTAATTAAATCACATTAATCAGCATATAATAGTGTAGATTTTGATCATATCCAAATAAATATTTTTTTCAAAATTTCACCGAATTTAATTTTTAATCTCATCAAATCCAATAAATAATAGAATAATAGAACGGAAAACATTTGATCAATAATGACTTTTTATCACAAAAATTTGACACAGTATTTTATCTAATTTTCAGATGTTAATCTTGAATTTTTAACCTAATGGATATTTTAAATTATATAAACATTTACGCAATTAATTTACGCTAATTAAATTTAATAGCAATAATTATTAACGTAATATCAAATTAGCATTTAATTTTTATTACAAGCACAAACTAAAATGTATTTATTTACTGAAATAAGTTTAGAAATCTTCGATTATTTGATTATTAAGAAAAATTTAACAAATTTTGCAACAAGTATTTTCTGTATTTTTCTAACTGTAATTTATCATAATATCAGAGGTTCAAATAAAAACATTAAGATTTTATATATTATTCTATACATTATATTTTTAAAAGTATCGATATTTAAAATATACTATTCAATAATTAAATTAAAACCTTTCCTATCATAGTTAACGCTTTTACAAAATTAAACATACATATTATTTTAAAATTCTAAATTCATCATATTTAACACAATTTAATTATATTTTTCACGTTTTTTTTAACTAGAATTTATTTTTTTTAATTTTACAAATTTAAATTTAAATTAATAATTTTCAGAAATCAATATAAATTAATTCTTTTAATATTTAACAGAATACATATCTATACATAATAAATCAATCTCATAAATCTGTGTACAAATTTTTATAAATTTTTCATATTAAAACTACTTTTTTCATGAATCTGAAAGAAAACAAAAAGAAAACAAGTGTATATAATTACAAGAGCAATACGTGAAGATATATTCAGAAAAAATAGAGTAAAAAAGTATCCGTCTAAAGAAGTAGCTCAGAATTAGTCTCAGAATCTTGTCTCAGAGTTAGCTTCAGATAATTTTATATATTAATAAAGGTTAATAAATGAAATTAATAATAAAACTTCCTTTTGTAAAAATTAAATCTGGCTTAAATATTTTCAAAAATACTGGATAAGTACGCGAGTACGTGTGTGTATGTTACATGTGCGTGCACATATAAAATATTATAAACTTTTTACAATGACATTTTCAAGGGAATTACATCAACTTAATAATTATTTATTTTAATGAGACATAATAATCATATAATAAGGATTATAATTCTATATAATGATGGTTAATATTTTATTTATCTTTAACTACACAGAGAACAAAATAATTATTATGAAGTATTAAATCCAATAATTGGAAAACTATATTATACTAGTATAATAATCCATATGTATAGTTAGATATAACAATAAAAATGTAGCATTGATTGTTCATTTAAATTTTTTAATTAATACCGTAAAAATGCATATATTAAATTATAATTATATATGTCTATTTCATAGACATATATATATCGCATAAATAATAATCTAAAGAATTGAGAGTATTCGAATATCTATAAAATAAAACACGATTTATGCGTAACTATAACCAAATGAAAAATAAATATGTTTTATAATAAAAGTCAATTATTTTGTTTCGCTTTATACAACAATTTATTACTGTTTGGATCGCTTAAAAAAGCAAGTAGTCTATCAAATAATATTTCTTTACTATTTTAATAAGAAAAATAATACCACAAGATACTGTTGATGTGACTTAGAAAATACGCAAAAAATTTTTCGTTTACAGTTGTTTACAATTGTTTACAGTTGTTTACATTATTACATTGTCCTCTATTTTACTTTATTTGACTCAATATATATTATTTTTAGTTTTATAATAATGAAATAGTTTTAAGTTTGAAAATTTGCGATTCAAATTGTATAAAAATATTCGCTCGCCTTGATATACACTTTTCAAACTACCTATTCGTTAAAATTATCCGTCGACAACGTAATTTATCCCATTGTCGATTACTAATTTAGCGCAGTAAGTAATGTTCCTGCAAAGATAATTTATAAAGATGATTGTAATGCATCTATCGATTTAATTTAAGTGATTGAAAATGAAGTCTAGGTAATACGAAACTCGCGTGTATATACCGGGTATACCGGGCTCGGCACATCGGTAACCCACGGACACTATTCCGATGACGTAAAAAGACGTACTCGATGGAAACATCAATGGTCCACCGCTATCGCCCTGAAAATTAAAAATACAACTGATTTTCAACCGCAATTCTATCAAAATATTAGATATACTATATCATATTGTATTTTAGCTTCAAACAATACAACCAATTACAAAATTTACCTGACAAGCGTCTCTTCCTCCGTCGGGATCTCCCGCGCACATAACCCAATCATTGATGGTATGATTATATCTAGAATAAGCTCTTCTGCAAACTTCAGGATCTATGACTGGGAGTTGCGTTTCTAACAATACGCTACTTTTGGGTCCGCCTGAAAATTAACAAAATTATGTACAAATTATAAAAATACAAATCATAAAAATATATTAAATTTTGTTTCTAAATAAATACATACGGAAAAACACTGCTCCCCAACCAGCAACAAACGGATAGTGATTAACGAAATTTTTATTTCTGATTTCCGGTAGCAATGGCAGACAAATAGGAAACACAGCGGCTGTAACAAAATCGGAAGCTGTTAAAAATTTTGCGTTGAATATGTTTTTAGCTTACGTATATTTATAATTTTAAATATTGTTATTTAAATTATTGAAATATAATTTTAAATGTGATAGAATCGTTTTTAAAAAGAGAGATATTTTTTATATATGCAAATATAGTATTTTTGTCGAAAAAATATATTTTTACATTTTTTATGACTCTAAAAATTTTGGGTATACTTGTATATAAGTTATACTCTTGTTCCTTTGTATCGATATTTATTACAAACTAAATCCTTAGTTTATTTTACAAATTTATTTTACAAAATGCATTCAGGTACGTTTTAAAAGAAAAGAAGATGCATTCTCATCCATATTCATGGCATATTTAAAATAAAGTAGTCGACCATCAGCGCATTATAAAAACCATAAAAACGAATGAAGATTCCTAATCCCAAAAGGTAGACTAAGAAGTAGACTAAGGAAGCTAGAATAAAAACGATTGGGTGTCCTTAATTACACTAAGAAATTAACAAATATAATTAAATAATTATTCAAGAGCATTAAATGTGCACCTAATTTATCACTAGTAATTATTTATTTGTATTTTTCTTCTTTTTAAAATATTAATAAAAGTTACTCGAAATTAAACGTCGCGCTTAGATTTATTTATCATGCCTGAGATAACAAAATCGTACTACGTTAAATTGGAACACTTTATTATTAAAAAAAAAAATCTTCGACGTTAAATATATAAATTAAATTTGTAATAAATAATTTCTTAGTAAGAATATATTTTTTTTATGATAAATAAACATGGAATTATAGGTTTTGTCTTTTTACAAAGAATAAAAACATCATCTCTTAACTTTATTACATCGTCATTCTTTCGTGAATTAATTTCTTTTAATAGGAGTATCGACGATAAAAAATTCTTTATTTATATTTCATCCATGATTATTTATTAAATTTTTTGGTAATCGTATTTAAATTGAATATCAAGCCGAGTTCGATTAATTATCGGTGTGGAGAAAATTGGTATTAAAATTATTTGATTCCATCATTTTAGCATCATTTTTTCGAATAATACTAATTTCGATACGATGCATTACAGATTCGAATAGAACGAATGTATAACAAATTAATGTGTAGGCATCGAACAATAGTAATATCAAATGTTGGTTGAACGACACTGGATATTAGGGATTAAGTATCTAGTTGCAAAGAAACAACTGGCAAAAAGAAAGTTTATTCGAAAATTCATGGTGAACACTTACGAGTAAAAGTAATCTTGTATTTGAGCCTTAAGACGGCAATGTCGTTGACATAGGTGACGTTACTGTAGTTGGGATGAATGGTACCTCTCTGGATGGGTACGTCGATTGGATTCGCCCCGTCGGTGGTACTTTTGAGATCGTGTTCCCCCAAACGCGCGATATACAGATCGTAACGACCGAAAACGCAGTGACCGGCCGTAAGGACGTGGCGGACCGAGATAAGGCTTCCGCCGCACAACCAATCAGGGCTATTGGTCCTCTTGTTTTTGTAACCCAGTGCAGTCATCCATGGCCAGGCTCCTGAAGTCAACGTACGTTACTGGCATTTCATTAAAGCTACCTTTCGGCTTCGCTTTCGGATACACGACGAAACAAAAACATTTTTAAGAGAATCTTTAAGAGAATCTTTAAGAATAAGATATTACATCTTTAAGGGAATCTTTAAGGGAATACATCTTTGATAAAGACAAAATTTAAGAGAAATAGCGAGGTCGAAAATTTACCGCGAATAGCTACGAAAGAGAAAATTTACGTTTTTAAAAATTATTGATAGTTTAATATTAGAAGTCGACAAAAATGCTAACATTTTAATTTAAATTACAAATTTATATACCTTGGACTTTTGTTTTTGCATAAATATAATTCGAATAAAAAACGTTAATATTTTGTCGATTAAAGAGGGATAATCAGAAATAATACAATGAATGGAAAAGTTTTAAAAACACAATCGTCGCGTTGATAAAAAAAATTGGCACGAAAAACCTTTTTTTTGTTAAATTAAAACTTGACAAATTTGCGTCGCCCGAATTTGAGTTAAAATATTTTATTTTATTTACAATTACGGGTCATACTGTATGACTGTACGATCGGATATAAATGCATTATATTTTATAATTATCGCGAGAGAGTCGATATTGTATCCGCGAATCTATTAAATTACGAGATCATCACGAGTCTCGTGATGATTTTGATTTCTCAAATAAAAACAATTGCAGAGTGCGTCGAAGCGCAGCGCTTAAATAAATCTCGTTGCTGATTAAACGTCGGTACTATCGGGAAACGCGCTCGAGTAAGCGAATCGGAAATCGGAAGATAAGGATCGACGGAACGACCAAATAAGAGTGTGTACCTAAGTCAGCGGGAACACCCCCGACGACTCGGTTGTGTTTGCCGTTGCTGATGCCGCAATAAGGCGAGTAAAGCGGACCGTAAGTACTGTTGTTCGTCTCCGGCTTCTGCGTCGTCGTAGTCGTAGTCGTCCTCGTCGTCGTCGTCGTCGTCGTCGTAGTCGTCGTCGGAGTCGTCGTCGTCGTCGTCGTCGTCGTCGTCGGGAGATTGATCGCCCCTCTAGGACAACACACGATGGGCTCGCTGTATTCGTAATAGCACAAAGTACTTCGCAGGTAATTTGCAGCTGCGGCGCCGTACCTCCTTAGTATTTCCATGTAAGGCGCGCATTGCCTCATATTGATGCAGAAACCCGGTGCATTGTTGTTCGATGCTTTGTTGCAGGTCTCGCCTGAAATTCACGATAAATTTCAGTCGTTTGTCCGTCGAGATGTTCGCGCTTATATATATATATATATATTTTTTTTTATACAATCAGCGTTACTCTTATGCGATATTTACAAAGGCTAGGACGGTAAAAAAATGTTCAGTTTCTTCTCGACAGGAAAAATATTACCCAAAAATACAATATACGATCGTATCGTAACGACGTATCGTATCGTAAACGTATCGCCAAATATTACGATTTACCATTAAATAAAATAAAGCGTATCGTTAAAATTAAAAACCTAAAATTTTTAAAGTTCTATAAAAGTTCTATGTACAATTATTTTTTCATCTTTTAAAAAATGTATTTGATAATTTAATGCATTTAAGATAATAAAATAATACCAATGATACGCGATGGTAACAGCATTGAAATTATTTAACGTATGTTGTTCCACAGAAAAAATAGATATCGCGTGATGCTAGAGTTTTATGAGCGATTACACATACATTTTTAATCTACAAAAAAAAAATGATTAGAGTATTTTGCACAAACTCGAAAGCTGAGTAAACTCCTTTGAAGGATCTTTGACTAAGCTTTTCGTAATTAATCCGATCTTCGATCTGTACTTTCCCATTTTCCGATTGGAAACATACCAAAACTCGGACTACGAGTGTACGTGTATTCAACTATAATACGATATAAATTTGTTTCACCGCGGTATATTTTATTTTGAATATTGTATTATAGCTTTGTTCATCAATTTTTCAGTATTTAGTGAAATAGCAAATTGATGCATCATATTTTTAAATTATCGATAAATTTTCAGTACTGATTTTTAAAATAAATAAAATTTATAAAGTTATTTTCATAAAAAATAAATAAAGTTTACAAATCATATTTAAATTCTATTTAATATTCTATATCTAAATTTATGTTAAATTAAAATAATTAATTAAATCATTTAAATAATTTATTATAAATGATATTTATTACAATTATAATTAAATACATCAATGATTCTCATTATAACATACAATATATTATTACTATATAAACATTTTAAAAACAGTTCGTTATAAAAACTTTAATTAAGTAGTATTTGTTAATAAAACTGTACAATTCCTCGACAGCGCCTTATTCTTTTATTTATATTAAGAATATTTGCAGCTACTGCTTTTACATATCTGAAATAAGATAAAACTTGTTATTTTTACAAATACTATATTAACTACATGTACATTAGCTAATTAAATATACTTTTTATAACTAAATTCTATGTACATTTTCTAAGTATAAGCGAAGTAAATATATATTTAAAAACCAAAAATTAAACTAAACCAACGATAGTTTTTAATTAATAATAAAAAACGTATGTAATGATTAAATGCCTAAAAAGTAAAAAAGAACATTTGAATTAAAAATAATAATATTAGTACTTATAATAATTATATATGTTTTATAAAATTGTAAAACAATAATTATACAGTTCGCGTATCATCAGATTTTTTGCGAGTGAATTAATATAATAATACATATGATTGGTATTTTCAATTTAAAAATGTATTTGTAACGAATCGATATATAATTCATCAATTTCATTGATAACATCCGTCCTACCGCAATTCCACCCTAATCAGTCATAAATTTCTGCAATAATGTGAAATTGTATCGTCTAATTTTAAACTATGCCTTCAATTTGACTCTAACCATTTGAATAAATCAAAAGATAATATTAATAAATACGCATGGATGAACAATCAACAAATTAAAATCCGTAAAATCCGTAAAATCCGTAAAATCCGTAAAATCCGTAAAATCCGTAAAATCCGTACAAGCTGCTGTTTGTATCTATATCTGTTTGATCATAAAAATTAACGGAATGGTAAAATTGAGAGAAAACCGCGTATTCGATGAAAAGAATTTCCCAAATTTTGCGCAGTTCGATGACGACGTAGATAATGCGCCGGAGGACGGATAAAACGGATCAAACGGATACGGTAGGTCTATCAAATCTGTCTCTCGTATACTCTCGGAGGTGAGTCTCGCGTCCTCTCGCAGTGCCTTCAAAACGTCTTCGGTCGTTGGGTTTTGACCCCGCATACGCGTACGTCACCAATGGAGTCGGTACTCGATCGCGTTCAGCATCCGCAGCGTCACCGGGAAAATCCATTGCAGACACCCACGTGGTATTGCATCGGGTGTACGTTCCACATTTCCCTGTCCGACTCGAAGCCTTGCATTTCCAAATTGTAATCCTGGACTCGATCTCGAGGTTCTCTTCTTCGAGTTTATTTTTAGTTTCTTTTCGTTTTTCTTTTCCATGTTTTCGATTCTTCTTTCAAATATTCTCGAAATTTTTTTCTCGAGACGATGACGAAGACACGCGCATCAATGGCTCTTTAAACGCAAAAATAATACTCAAAATTACGCAAAAACATTTATTTTTCATGGCAGATCATTCGTGTGAAACGAACTTCGACGAAACGAAAGTGAATCTATGTTAAATTCCTTACTCTCGTTATATACCATAATTAATGTTTATAATTAAAAACATGCGCTAATTGATATACCATAATTGCTTAATCCTAATACCATATTGCGGATACAAACATTTTTACACACACATAAATGAGATCTTATAAAATAATACAAGATATTAAAGAATCGATGCTTTAAGGTTATGCACATATTTCAAATTAGAAAAAAGATATTTCTTATATTTGCACTATCTAGTTAATAATACTGCAATAACACTTTGGTTAGATTAATAAATTATATAATATGTCAAAATCACTTTTTAAATATTTTTATAGATTTTTTCTATACATTAAAAATACTAAATAAATGTGTGTATATATAAATCAATTAATAATTTTTTTTTGTTTTACAATCAATTTTCGTTTATTATAATTTATAATAAAAAAATTTAAACATTTAGAATACAACTATTTTGTAACAATATGAAAATGTCTATTTTCCATTCATGTGATACAATGTGATGAATAAGGAGTACCAACGGTAAATATTTCTATCGATTCACAATTTTTCAAACTTAATTTTTCACCATATTTATGTAAATATGGATAACACGCGTAAAAATTAGTCATAATAATAGCCATAATATCCGAATCATAATTAAACAAATTATTAATCAAGAAATACATAAATAACTTATTTCAGATTTAGAAAAAAAAACAATTTTATCTTAGACCTTAACGTTTAACTTCGTTAATTAAATATGAATGTGTTCTATAATTAAATGAATATTTGAAATTGGTGAAAATATATATAATTATTGATAAAATTACATAGAAGATCGTGTAAATCTAAAATTCGTTTGGTGTTCCGTTACATTGTACCAGATGAGTCCTTGGTATAATACTTTTATTCTAGTATTTTACTATATTTAAGTACTTTGAATAAAATAATTTGTTGAATCGCCAAAATGCTTTTATGCTTTTTTCAATTGATTTCTTATTTGATAATTATATTTTAATTTTGTATCCAGATGTAATCCTAAATATTTGAATATTTGTTTGTGAGGAATTGCTCGATTTTTGGTAGGACTGCCCACTATATAAAAGTTTTTACAGATTTTTCTTTCTGAAACACTTATTTGGTTATTATTTGGTTATATAATAAGTTATTTCGAAACAAAATAGTTTCGCATTTTTTTATATTAATGTCTAATTTTCATGAATTATAATAATCGTTTATTTTATTCAACAATTCTTATAATTGTGATTTTAATTTTTTGGTGTTTTTTTCATAAACATAAATTATTAAATCATCTGCAAAAGATATAGATTGTTTTCGTAATGATTTGTTCACATCAAATAAATGATGAATATCACTATTGTATATATTACAGAGGATCAAAGAATTTACTTTGGCTTATTGTAATCCGTTTTCCACTGTGAATTCTAGGCTTTGTACATTTGCTAGTTACTTTAATTCTAACGTCTATTAAGCATAAATCTGTATGTGATTGTCCATTGAGATAAAACGTATTCCGAACTGTACAATTTTGTTTTGTATATTGTGTCATGGCTATTTAGCCAATTTTTTTTATAAAAGTTGCTCTTGAATTATTTTTGTTGTTTTTCCACTCAACATGTTTTGCACTCGTTGTTTTCATAGTTTTCTCCTTTGTTTAGTTCTAATTTTTAGAATAGTTTTTTGAATTCTGTGTTAAATTTATTAACATTTTTTGCGTATGCTTTTATTATGAATAGATTATTTTTATTATTCATTTGTAGTTTTATAATTAATGTTTCTAGAATTTTAAAGTTAGTTATTTCATTATTGGAGATTATGTTGTACTTGTATTTATTTTTTATTAATATTGTTGTTTCTCCTCCTTCAATCGAGTTTGGTCTGTTATTTCTAATAATATTATAGTTTTTAAATTCTATTTTGTGTGTTTTGTTTAGTTTTGTTTCTGAGACTAATATTATATCTGGTTTTTGTTTCTCTATTAAGTTTAAAAAAGTATATTTTTTTTTATTTGATATTGGCGTTTATTGATATAATCTTAAGTATTTCTAATGTTTTTTGATCAGAGTTGTCATTATGTTTGATGAAATTTGTACTATAAAAATCGCTAGTAAAATATTATTTTTCGTTGAATTGTGTTTTAAATCGTTTTACTTTAACGAATTGAATTTCTTGTATTTGCAAATTATTCGTTTCATTTAAAATTTCCGTTTCATTATAATATTTATTTAATCTTTTTTAGTAAATAAGTATTACTTTTTCCGATTTTGGAGCGATTGTGTAATTTGTTTTTGTGTTTTTTAATATGTATATGTGTTATTAAAGTTATCGATTGATTTAAGGTATACAATATGTTTGTCATTGTATATGTGTTTTATGCTGTATTGTAATGTTCGAGTTAGATTGTACCAGTTTTACCGTTGTTTTGAATTTTGAAATATTATATTTATGGTGGGGGTTTGTTGTTGTTTTGCTTATTGTTGATCGTCTCGCTCGTATTAACCGTTATTGCTGCGTTATTGCTTCTATTTCCTTGAATAATGGTTTCTTGGACTTCTGTTTATTTATATTATTAGTTTCGGCGGTTTTTTTTCTGCAATTTTCAATTTTGCTTTCTTATTTTATCAATTATTGTAACTGTGATTTCATTGTCATCGGTTTGTAAATCTTTTGATTCTAATATTTTATATTTGTTTTTTATAGGTATATTATGTATTTGGTTTTCATCTTTTGTATTATTATTTTTTTTCTTATTTCGTTAATTATAACTTTAAATTTATTGCTTTCTTCATTTAAATTTTTAATAATGTTTTTATAATAATGAAAACCTGATCTTTCAAGTTCTTGATTCATTTTATTAGTATTTGGCGATAGTAATAGTTTTATTCTTTTTCTTTTTTGTGATAGCTTTTTTTGTTGTGATCCACTTGTTGACGATATGGCGGTTTATGTTTCATTAATATTTATTTGTAATAATTTATTATTTATTTTTATTAAATTTTTGTAACTATTTATTATTTATTACTAACACTATTGATCGTATTGATTTTTATTTATTTATTTGTAAATTTTTGTTATTTCTATTAATTATTATTTTACCTATTTTTCTTTCTTCCATTATAAGACATTCCCAATTTTATAATATAGAATAAAATAACAATGAAAGAATTAATGTATTGTTAGTTTTTTTTAAAGTAAAAAATCCTTATAATTAATCCTAGGTACGATTATATTACATTTCATCTATTACAAATATTTATTTTATAAGTTTTGCAAAAAGCAGCAAAAATTCTTAATTATTTGTAAAATATAAATCATCAATTAAAAATTTATATTTTTAATCAAATCTAAATAAAATAAAAATAAAAATTTTTTATGTCATATATTAGAAAAACGGAAATTAATAATACAATAGAATCAAAAAATTAAATCAAACGTTTAAATTCTATTTAAGGTATTATTTATTTGTAGCAATTATAAACTTCATATGAAAAATGCTATTTTTATAATTTTTATCATCTGTAGCATAAAAGCGTTAAAATGAATCGAATATTTGGTAATTGAAAACCTAGTTTTGTAATAAATACAATAATTCAGTTATTCTTGGAATATTATTCCAAGAATTATAATATAAATTGTTATATTCGTATAACAATTTTGGCATTACTTTTAAAAACCTATTTAGACATTAAATAATCAGCTATAATAAAATAAAATAAAATAGATTTTGAAGTTACTTATTTGAAACTTAGTGTACAAGTGTTAAGATTAACATTTTTAAGATTAACATAGTGGAAAGAATAAAACATTTAAAATGTATTTAAATAAAAGAATTAAGTAACTATAAATTCACAGCGAGATATATAAAACAAGACGATTAAATATTTGGAATAACTATTATATTTATTTTAATAATGATGTAAAAGAATACTTGAACAAATATAAATTAGAAAATATATCTAGTTTACAATCGTTATTTAATTAGTTTACTTTTCAGATAAGAATTTTGAAATTTCATAGAATGTTCATTAAATTAATATGATAAAAATATTATTTATTTACATGATATTGTATTTATAAGTTTCATATTTATTTTAAACCATGTTTATCGTATAATTAACAAGGTGATGGTTTTTCTTCGTGTTCTATATACATAGATCAAAGTAGGCCATGCTTATACATACAAACGCTAACTATTTGTTATTTTTCAGATTTTTATATAATCACTGATTAAAAAATAGATTAGATTCATTATACAAATATGTCGAATCGTTTACCAAAATCAGGTTATTAGGCAAGTATATTAAATACTTTTTGAAACTTAAAAAGTTAGCGATTATTGTAGATATATATGTAAAAACGTGCAGAGGTAGATATTTTATACTATGAACCAAATTACCAATAAAATTATTGTCCAGATTTAGAGTTAAAATAAAAGTCTAAATTTAATATCAATATGTAATTTTTTTAAGTAACTAAAATATCTCAAGTTATTTCAAATCAATTATCATTATTCAGTGGATACTGTATGTAGATATCATAATTGGTACGCAAAACTTTACTGTAATTTTAACCCACTTAAATGATATATTTAGTTAATACTATTTAAATCGAACTGTTTACCTGAATACTTATGGTTCAAAACATTTATGTATCTTAAAAATAATAAGAATAGTTAACGCAAAAATTGTTGCAATTCATAAATTTTATACAACCCAAAAGTATCATAAGATTTAATTGATCAAAATATCACTTCTTAGGAATATTATAAACAAATATAATGAATTATACCAAACTTATGGTTGTGTTTTTTTATTTTTCAATTTCACATTTTTTTCAAGCTTCTTATAAATTTAAGCGAAGTAAGAAAAATATGAACTTAATTCTACCGAAGGATAAAAATAATATACAAATCCACATATATTGAATAGTTGCAGTATTATTTATATATTTATGATGAATAATAAGAATACCATTACTCATAATATGACTCAAAATTTGATTAGGTTTCCCGTAGTGTAATAAAAATAGGATAATTAATTGTAAGTTTATGATATTTATTTTTATTCTCATCTTTAAATATAATGCAAAAGCAAATGGTTAAATAATACTTTTTATTTAAAAATTTCAAGAATATAATTTGTCATATAAATATTAGATATGCCTATTAGCGGAATATAATTTTTTCCGTAAATAATAAAGAAATAATGAAAACGTTCTATAAGTAATGTAAAAAATTAAAGGTAACTTGAAATTAACTTCAGTTTTGAAAATTTTTCGTTTCCTAAATATTACGAGTAATAATTAAATAATAAATAAAATAAAATTCAATTGAAAATATTTACTAAAAAAATATTTTCTAATGCATAAAAAAAATATGTTTTAACTAATATTAAAATTGAATAATTGAAAAAAATACTAATTCTCTTTTGAAAAAGAAAGGGAATGTCTTAAAATGTTAAAGTTACATATAATTTAAAATAGACAATTTAAAAAAACATATAATTTAATTATATGAATAATAAATCATATACATTGCTAAAAAAAATTATATATACAATGTATAAAATACACAAGCGAATACTTCCGGGTCTACAAATATAAACTCACTGTTTTTAAAATTTATTATTGATTTTATTTTAGAGAAAAAATAGTATAATATTATAATACTAAACAGTAAAAAACTACTAAATAATAAATGAAATTTAACTATTTCTTTTTTACCTCATAATTATTTAAAAGCTAATATTAATTATTCTCCTTCATTATTAATTCTTCATTACCCAATTAACTTTAATTCTAATGTATATTTCTAAAATATTTAGTATAAATCTTAACCTATTTAATTAAAAAACGTTAAATATTATCATTTAAAAAATGTTCAAATTGTATAATCATATACTAGTACTCAACCTTGTTCCTATTTTATTTAAAGCAAGGATCTTTAGGGCTTTTACGATGTGCTAAGTATGTATACAAACTTTTAATTTAGGTTTATACATACATTTATGTAGATGCGATCTCAAATTACTACGTAATGACAAAAATTAAAGTTAATAAATGATGGTCTACTTTATTGTCTGTATGATCTTTAAGCTCCACAGAACACATAAAATAATGTTATCCGGTTGATAAGACTAAATGTTCTACAGTATACTTGTGGCATAAGAAAATGTATGCACACAATATTTCCCATTAAATTTTCAAATTGTATGAAAAGTGGAATTACTATTAATATAAACATCATTCTATCATAGCTTCTTTTTACAGGATTAGGGAAAAATTGCAGAATTGGTTTTAAAAAATGTAACATTATAATTAAAATATAAATTTATGAATATAATATCAATATTATATTATTAATTATATATTATATATTATTTAAATATATGTGATTTAAATGTATAGATATATGTGTGTTTATATATTTTATAAATAATTAAATTTTTTACAAATTTTTAAACTATTAAACGATTTAAATTTAATAATGACTCATAGAAAATTTATTAGTACGTTTACAAACACTTATTATTTAAGATAAATAACAACAAAACTTTTGATTATTAAAAATATATTTCTGAATTTTGTTTCTATTATAATTAGCATTATTGTTTTTAAGACTATTGGAATGATATCTAAGAGTAATTAACTAAGTAGTGTTCGTAGCTGCTGTACTATAATTCATATAAATACTTAATGCAACGAATAAAATGATTCTGCATAAAAATAAATTGAATCGCATATAGTTTATATAAATTATATAATAAAAAATATATTCTACGATTATTTACATATGTGATTTAACAATTATGAGAATAATTATGATGATTCTAAGAAAGACGATAATAAAAATAATCTAAAGAGTTAAAGAAGATTAAAAATTCTATTTATAATAATTGAATTATTAAATAATGTGTTCATAAATTACGAATAACTAAATATCAATGTACACTAACTTTACTACTCCATAGACTATGCAATTATAAACACCATTATATCTAGTTTATATATAAAATAATCAATTTACTTTCTTTAAGACTTTTTTGCAATGGTTTTAAACTTTGCCTTGTACGTATTTAAATATTGATTCGACAATGATAAATAAAAGAATCAACAAAGAAAAAAATTCAAATGATAATTAAATCAGGAATTTCCAGTAAGTTGTCGAATTAAGGCAATGTGTAATATTCCCTCTTACAGCTCAATGTCGTCTCATAACCGCTTTGCACTTGTTACAACCTTGGCCGGATTTTACAGGTGGACAGTAGACCTCGATTACTTGTATGATAATAATTACAGATAAAATAACATAGGCACGAATCCAAACATTTAAATCTTTTCATTTTACAAAATTTTATACACTGACTTTTTCTTTCTTAGATCTTTTTTTCCGTTGTGAAAATTATGATAGAAAAATTTAGTGTTTATATAAAGTTTTTTTATAAAATTCAAATAATTATAAAAATCAAAATCGAATACGTTTAAGGACTTTATGATAGTAAAGTTTATAGCAAAGAAAATTAATAGAGTTATAAATTTAAACTTTTTTTTAGTATTATCTAAATAAAGATTAGATGTAAATATTTCATAATCCATAATGTATTCGTTTATTATGCATTTAGTAATTCAAAATACGATGATATTTAAAAATCTTAACAATTCAGTGTACCGAATCGAACAAAAATTTAATAGATGTGTAAAATATTAAATATTTTATAAAATTTTTCCTATTTAATTTGAGAAATTTAATGTATCACGGCAATTTGTTTCAAAAAATAAATATTTAATTCGATTAATTAAAAATTATCAACCGATATTTGTTTATTTTTAAGACGTATAATAATTATGAATAATTTATTTATATTGAATTAACAAAATAATTTTAATATAAAAATGATTCATTTTAATTCCGAAACAATTTTTAAATTCTATAAATACATTTATTTACACATTATTACAATTAACGTGTATTAATTCATTAATAGTTACAAAATGAATTATGAACTTTTATTTTTTTAACAAAAATATTCTAATTCGATTTAAATTAATATTTTATTAAATTGTTTTCTTATTTTTAAAATATCACAAAATTTTTATGATAATAAACTACAAAATCGAACTTAAAACTACATTTGTTAGAAACAATAAGATATTAACTGTAGAACTAAAATATTAATGTATTATATGAATAGAAATATAAATATCTAAATATAAATTATTATATTGTATAATAATATTTTATGTAGATTTTTATATATAAATTATGTATACATTTGAAGTTATATTATTTTGTATGAAATCTTATATTTATTAAAAAAAAGAAAATTTACTTTATAACACGCAATTAAACAGAAATGAAAATATATAATCGACAAGTTTAATATATAATAATAATTAGCGTTTAATACTCTTTAATAAAATATAAAAGAAATTAATTAATATTAATTAGAATATTTAAATTAAAGTTTATAGTATTTTATAGAAATTATTAAACTAAATTAATTTTAAATATAATTGCCTACAAAAATAATCGACATAATATTAAAAATTTTTAAATTAACTGTTTAGAATGTTGATAATCTATTAACCTTTAACGATATAAATATGTTAGGATACAGTATATAAAAAATAATATATAATAAAATTAAAAAGAATAAATTCAATTAAATGCATTAAAAGTGAAACTAAATACTATATTAATAAAATAAATCTTTTTATTAACTGACCTACTGACAAAACATTGTTTTGACTTAAAATATGTAATCCTGATAGAAGAATGATTAACATGTAGCTTCTGCAGAGCTCCATGATGTCTTCTACTGATTCTGTAACAAATTAAATCAATATGCTAAAATTACTTTAAAAATATTAGAAATTTTTACGTGTATTTCAGCAAAGTAGAAACATCTTAAAAGATAAACCAACCAGTTTTTATCATAAACAAAGTTTTAAATTAAGATAATTTAGTTAAGTAATTTAAAATCTATTAAGTTTTATAAAATACTATTAAGTATACAATATTCTTTAATGAAGTAATTCGATATTATTTTAATTTAGTTTCTATTTATAGTAATCAGTGTATCTTTTATTATAGTTTTATCGATGTATTTATAATTCAATAATAATATTCTTATTATCAATTGTATTTGAAAAAAGAATTTTTAGTTCTTGTATCTATATTAGTTTTTTTAGTTATATTCTCCAAATAATGATACATTAATCAAGATACTTTCTGTAAATGATGAAGTTTTATTAATTATTTGCATTCAAATTTTATTAATTGTTTATAAGATTTTAGGTATATTTTATATTAAGTAATTATTTTTCTTTTTTTAACTAAAAATAATTGGTCTATTTTAAATAATGTTATCAACTATTTTTTCAAATACATTTGTAATTTCCACATTTAATCTTTCAACAAAAACCTTTCTTTGTATCTTTAAATGCTACATATAAAGGAAATATTTCATTTCTAGGTTTAATATGATGAAAAAAATTAATACTGAAAATGTTATTATATAATTTAATTGTGAATCAAATAATTTGTATTATAATTTGAATATTACACAGATTGTATAATTAAAATCATCAGTATTTTAAAATTATCATACATCTATATTTATATAAAAAATCGTTTATTAAGATATATAAAATTTATGCTTATTTTAATAGATAAAACTTATATATAAAATACATTTTTTTAAATAATTATAAAATTTATTGAATAATATAAAATGAATTTTATTCTTTCGTTTATTTTATAAAAATTTTCTTATAATACTAAAACATTGAATTTGATTAATATTAATAATATGATCATATTAATTCGCACGCGTAACGCTTAAAACGCATTTCCTTTGTTTAATTGTACTCTAATTTGGATTTATATTCTCATATAATTACAAATAAATTATTTATCTGCTACAACTTTATGAAGTTAAATATGCATTTGGTATTAATTTTCACACGTTGGAAGACATAAACGCGTCATAAAACGAGTTTTTCCTCCTGTTAATCTGAAAATTTTCTGCACGCATGTTGTGGTTAGAGGACAGTAGTTTCGAAACATTGGGATTCCCTATCGAACAGCATTGAATCAATCGAACGTAATTCATAAACGATCGTTTCATACAAGAGCCAATAATAACATTTTGTACTTGTCCTATCGTTAAAAAACAAATAAAATAGTAGTAGTTTATGTATTTTTAACTTCAACATCGAACTGTTCCTTTTTACGTTCTCACATCTTATTATATATAATCTATTGTATCAATAATTAATATATTATAGTTATTATATTATTTTCATTATGAAAATATTACGCAGATTATTTTAAAAATATGTATATTTAAACGATAAATTAAAATTATAAATTAGTTAAAAATTATTTATAATTAAGTTTTATACAAATGCATTAAAAATATAAATTTTACATCAATGATAGTAATTATAATTAAAGTAAATTACATAAAATATTTTTAAAAAATATTAGGAATTATAATAAAAAAATTACTCTTAAATTTAATAGTCAGTAATTTATAGTATTTTCAATTAATAGTAATGTCTTAAATTATTGTAATATTATATTCTACTTAGAAGAACAACAGAGAAATAACACAAAATATTAGCATAAAATTCTTTTTACCTGGAGAAACATTCATCAAATTTCAAAAATAATTTATTTTTCACATAATGATAGTATCGTAATTCATAAAAGATAAAATAAGAGTGATTTTAAATATATCATAATTTTAAAAATAGGTATTTATACGATAACATAATAATTAATCACATAATTTAAATTTGATCTTTCATATATCATTATATCATTAATATGTAAAATTAATTTTATAAAAACTATTATACGTTAAAAAACACACCATTTTAATTTCTATATATTTCAATATCGAAACAATTATACAATATATTTAAAATTTATTAACCTATACTTTTGGCTGTACTTTATTCTTATAATTTTTAAAATATTAATTTTAAAAGAATTGATCTACATCTTGTTAAAAAAATTAAATATTATTATCTAATGTCGTTAAAATAAAATACCTTTAGGATTTAAAAACTGTTTTTTTAATTCAAGTTTATAATTTACAAACAAAGATACATTTACTACAAAAATATATTAAAATACAATAGAATCAATAAAAAAGATTTTATCTTAGGATGGCACTAAATTATAAAAGATTAACATAGTAATTAATTTCGGAATATATTACAAATTGCATTTGTAAATTTCATTTTTCATTAATAAAAAATAAGGAAATACATCATACTGAAATTTGTAAATTAATACTATTATCTGTATTCAAAAAATGTTTGGAATTTCTTTGTATAAAAACGTATACTATTATGTGTGTATTAAAAAAATTAAATAATAAAAGATCTTATACAAAATATTACGATGCAGATAATGCAAATAAAAATTATTTATACTTAATTCGATTCTTAAATGATTACACTACTGAAATTTAATACAGCAAGTAAAATTTTTTGTAGTTTATAAATAAAATTTTTGACCTTAACTATATTATGAAAAATTCTTAAAAAATTTATATAAATTAAAATTGATCAAATTTAAATACATAAAATAGTTGGTTTAATATTATATATTTTTTTCAATATTCTGTATTTCAAGATCCTGTAAGAGATATAGTACAAAATATATAATAATATAGATACTACTAATTTAATAAACAGTTTATAATTTAGTCGATAATATCACATACTTAAAGAAATATATCAATATGTAATAATATAATTTAATATATCAAAATGAATTTAAATAATATTAATTTACAAATTGTTACTACGAACTAGCCACGTTCCTATATTTTCTCCTTTATTATATTATTATTCATTTATGTCTCGACCAATATTTTTACAGTTCTGTAAGTAAATATTTAAACATTCTTTAGTTCCATTATAAACCAATGTTTGAAATGATTTATCGTTATTTAATACATAGCTGACAATTATAAAGAAGCAAAAGTTAAATATAAATCAATATTCAAATATTTAAAAGAAATCAAAATTAATTTTTCAAAATTAAATGCAATATCCATTCAATTAATGATAACATTTCTTAAAATTGTATTTTAAGGAAACTCAATTATTTTTAATTAAAAAAAAGTATTTAAATAAGATACGTGGTTTTGTTAATATTGTTCCAGTTTCAGTATGAATATTGTTGTAACAAGTAAATTTTGGGGTAAACTTTTAAAAAATTTCTATTTTTCCTAATATTCAATATGAAATATATATTTTTTAAATAGTCATCATTCGTACGTTAAAATCTATTTTACTATGTATTCGAATAAAACTGAAAACCGAAAATTGTTTAATAAAATAAAAAAACATTTTTATTATAATGCCATCTTTTAAAATTTTTGTTTTTACCATTTATGAGAAATTAGTTATTTTTTTTTCAAGTAATGATTTCATTTCAAAATTTAACCTCAATAATTATATATATATAGAACATTGTACTTAAATATTTAATAGTACTTTTTAAATAAACTATATCTTACAATATAATCGAGGGATATAAAATATAATATAATCTAAAGCTTTTGTCGAATAAACATTATAGTCTGTAAGCAACATATTGTAAAATAGTGTCAGCAACTGTATAATTTAAAAAATTTAAAAATATTTGTTATAAAAATAAAAAAGATAAATTTTTCTTAGATTGAAATATTAACTATTTAAATACTTATTTTCATAAAATAAAATATAATAAAATCAAATGAGAAACACATCTTACTTATCTAAGGTAGTAACATTTTTGAATTTTTAATATTTTCGTTTTCACATATATATTTACGATACACAAATTGTCTTTTACTGAAAAAAATTATTGGTAAATCAATTTGTGAAAATTGAGATATATTGTTGCTGTTTATTATGCGAAATCAATGAATACAAGAAAAATTTCAAAAAAGCAAAGTCATAGCTAATAAATTTGGTAATCTGTGACCACAAACTAAACTTAACTTCTTTTCAAACATACATTTGTTGTCGTCAACATTTCAAAAATACTCCGTAAAAATAGAATAGAATTATCATATGAATAACAAATAACATATATTTTTCCAACGGATGTATTGAAAATATTTTGAAAAGAAATCAATATTAATTTGGTGTTTCTAAAATTATAATGTTGATTAAGACGATTCAATTTTTAAATATCAATAGAATAATATAGTTCAATGAAAAATATATACGATTTAACAGTTTTATTGGAATATTTTATAAATAACAGTCAAAAAAGTTTACTTTTTCCCCAAATTCTTTTATATAATAAATATTTTTGTTTTAAAATTTATTATAAACTTATTAAAAATATTTTTAAATAATAATTTCAAATAGTAAATATATCTTAAATATAAATGCATTTGGTATAATAATTAATCGTATTTTTGTATATTATATCAACTCTTTTTATTAATAGATATCAGCTTCACTTAATCAATTTTGTAATTATAATAAGCTTCCATATAAATTTATTTTAATATTATTGATCTTGTCTAAGCTATTGATATACTTAAACGTATATATTCATATTAGAAAAAATATATATAAAAAAATAAGCAAGAGAATTTGGTTGAAAATTAGATTTATGCGCTAAAGAATGAATATTTTACACAAAGTGTTCAATGATTTCAATACGTCAAAATTTAATCTATAAATAATAATAATATATCAATAAAAATTCTGATCAAGGCCAATAAAATTTGGAACAATAATTTATACACCTTATAAAAAATTGTAACATAAAAATTAAAAAAAATTGAACTATTAAATTATATTAGTATTACAGATTACATATTATTCGAGATTTTAATTAAGCATGAGTAAAAAAATGTATCGATTGAAATAAATTAAAGTATTAAATTTACTAAAATACTAATACTGAAACCTTTATATTTATATATATGATTCTACTTTAATTTTTGTTTGTATTTTTTAGAATATAGTAAACAATTTTTAAATAAATTATTAAAATCAGTAACTGTGATTTATTGATTGATATGAAAAAATTTAAGTAGGCGGTTCATTTAAGAAAAATTTATAATTAATTGAATGTTGTCTTACATTTATTGATTATGTATTGAATTATAATATCAACAAATTTATGTACACCAAAATTTAGTTAACCATCAACAAATTAAAATACTAGTCACTATACTCGATAATCTAACTACGGTGTATTATTATTTTATAAAGCTACAAATAAGCGTCTACACCTGTTTTATATTATATGAATTTTTAAAAATTTAGTACCATTTTTAATAAAGGGTTTTTTATAAGTTTATTTTTTTGTTTAAAATTAATTATATGTATGCTCATTAATTTATTAAAATGACAATTAATGTTTTGGTAATAAATTAAACCAAAAAGATAACAAAAAAAAGAATTCACTTTGTTTAACAAATTTTACAGTTTTTTACATTACAAAATATTTTTATTTATTTTTTAATAATTTCAATAAAAAGAAGTATAATATGTTAAAATGTAGTTCAATATCAGAAAAAATTTTAAATGGATACCTAAAACAGATTTTAATATTTGACATATTTTATTCACTTCATTTTATAGTGAAATAGATTAAAAATAATTTTTTCATAAAGTAAAAAATTATTTAAACATATATTCATATAAATAATGTTATTGTATATAAAACATAATTTTTAATTTAATTCCAGAAAATTATTAATCTATTAACAAAATAAATATTATGAGAATAAAAACTAGTTTTTTCATGATATTTATAAACTAGTACAGTATTTAACTTATTTCAGATCTTAATATCTGAATTTTAAATAAAAAATAATAACAATATCGAAGAAAAATATTTAATAACATTTGTTTACAACAAAATAAAAAAACTTTTTTGGTTTTATAATATAAATTAATTTAAATTTCACATGCGTAAAGACAAAATATTAGTTTTTTGTCATTTTTGTTTATATTAAATAAAAGCTAACAAAATTTTTAAAATAAATTTCTTAGTCTTATATAAATGACTATAATATCACTAATAACTTTATGACGTAGATTCACTATACTTAAATACATTCCTTCTTTTACATTTATTATCTTTCATCTAACAATTTCCTCGAAGAATCGAAGAACTGATATTTTACATTTACTATAAATTCATCGAATTATTTACAAAAAATTAAAGTCATACCTATTAAACAATTATAATTATGAAATTAGTTTTCCGCTTCGCACGTGTACATTTTTATATCATTCACCCTCGTAAAAACAAACGTTAATAATCTGATATCAATTCTAAACGTTTCTTGAATCAATCGGTGTTTCAAGTGTGAAAATAGAATAAATAATAGAACCGCGGACATTCAACATACTTTAATATCAAGATTTAGCTTTATCTTAATATATTTCTTTTTTTTGAAAATTGTAAAAAAAATTTAATTTCAGAACAATTGTTTTTAAAAAATATATTATTTTACGAATAATTATAAGAAAATTTTTATATTTATCAAAACTCTTATATTTATATACAAATAAAAAATATAAGAATTATATACACTATTTAATAGGTGTTTTATAAATATTTATTTTACAAATATATTATAAATGAAAAGTATAAATAAATTTTTATAAAACAATAAACGAGGTTTCATTAGCAATGAAAAATAATTCGTTAACAAAATAAATTAGTACCAAACCAAATCGTATCAAAAATTAGCAGAACAACTTATTCAAATTCTTAAATTTATTAAATATATTTAAATGTTTGTAAAGTTATTGATGAAATGTATTTGTATAAAATTTAAAAATGTTTTTGTTGGTATTTTTTGTTATTACAAATACAGTTTCATATACTTGGAGATTTTTAAAAACCATATTTTACTTATTAAAGTATATTTATTATTTAAACAAATAACAAATTTCAATCTTCCGTAATTTTAATAGTTTTGTTATTAAATTTGAATTTAACAAAATAAATGTATTTCTAGACGAGGAAAATTTTACGAAATACACAAGAAGTATTATCATAAAATAGTTAATAAATTAAAAAAATAATCACATATTTAGTATATTTTTCCTTTTTGTATATACTAGAAATGAATTTCATTATGCAATTGTACTACAGATTTTTTAATAGAATAAATAGATAAACTGTAAAAAACACATTCATATATTTCAAATTATTTCAAACTTATCGTTTCTTACAATTAAGATAATTTGCAATATTTAATGGAATTAATTTTATCTTATATCAAACCAATTTCTCTCTCAAAATAGCTTTCACTATGATTATTTACATTTTTAAAAGATGTTTTTTAACATTTATTTAACAGATTAAATATCACTTGAAGTTTACTTAACTCAATAGTTTTGAATTTCACATTGAGATTATAATGTACAAGGGCATATCGAGTTAAAATTCACTTGTGCATAACAAAAACTTTATTTGCAATTGTACTCACTAATTTTCCGAGACGAGTATAATAAAACGAACTTTCATAAACCGATCGAAATCTCAAGGTAGATAACGCTTACCTTAAAAATTAACGAATTCCCTAGATCGGTAAAAACACACATTCGTTAAAAAAAAAACAGTTGTTCCGAATAAAAAAATCTTAATCACCGCGCGCGTAAGATCATTCGATGACAAACTGGAGGCAAGACTGATGCTCGATCCTCCGCGACATTCTTTTTATATGTCGATACGCCTTGGTCGTGCAGTCCGTGACTTTCGTGCCATTTCGATGACAGCATTTAAATTTCATTCGGAGCCAGAAGAAAAGAGAATCTCCGAATTCATGAATGAAGCTGACTTTAAATTTCTAGTAAAAATATTCTAGTCGGTTCACGACTATCGCAATCGCAAGTCCATAATTATGATAAAAATCTGTGGAAAAATTCATTCAAAACTAGTATCAAGAATTACCTTTTAATCAAATATACTATCAAAATAACCATATGTTCGTTTATTAGGTAAATTAGGTCTTCTTTTTATGCTACGTGTATGCAAAAATAATCCCAAAAATACATTTACCGTTGCAGATTCGTTGTTTTTTCAACGAATTTTTTCAAAAATTCAACGCGTACTTTGTAACATTTGGAATAAAATTATCTATGATTTGCAACTATATATGCACAAATGGATATTTAGAAAATTAAAAGTTAAATTTTTGTAACGCGTGCTTTTAAATCCGAATCACGGAATCTCATATGTGCCGTTTGTACTTGTTATGGGAATTTTAATAAAAATAAAATATAGCGGTATAATTCATTTTTACTATTAAATTGTATTTGTGAAAATTCAAGCGTGTTCATTTGTAGAAAAGACTCTGAAACTCTAAAGTTTGTTGTATTTGCGGTAATCTAATCGTATATCTATGTACATTCGGTAACCTAAGCAATCTATTTCCAAAATAAACCAGTATTTCGTAACCTTCAACAATACAAATTATTTATTTATTTTTTGGAAAAAATAAATACGAATGTAATAATAACTATTCTTTTGTAATATAATATTTATTAATATAAACGAATATAATAAATTTTCTTTTAGTGTATGTACAAGACACACTTTGGATTTTCTTTAGTTTATTTTTATCTATTTATAATTTATTATTTATGACCAAGTTTTATAAATTTCCTTAATTCTGTAATTAAATTCAATTATCGATAATTTTTATAATGTATGGTAGTAGAAAACTCAAAGGAAACAAACTGTACTTTAATAAAACTATATTTTTTATTTTATTAAAGTTATATTATTATAATCTATCAAACTTATATTTTTCTACTTCACATCCTAACAACTTGAATAAATTATTATTTTTAACAATATAGATTTTGATTAATAATAGTTATAATTTTAATTACGAACATAAATACATACTAGAAATATAATAAATTTACTGAAATTTCTATTTTCGAAGGATCACCGAAAAAAAGAAAGAATAGAAGTAAATTAGCCATACTTTGGAATAACGGTAACTTTCCACCAGAATCATAATTATGCTGATTTTCGAGATTAAAAATAAATTTAATAAACATACTTTATACATTTCTAATCATTCTAATTTTAATATCATCACTTTAATTTTATCTTGTATATTCTCATACTTAAAAAATTATTTCTACACTGTATCTGAAATACATTTTTTTAATCCTTCTTTCTGATTATATTTAAATATACTTGGTAAAATAAGTTTTAATATTTCGATTAAATTATTTTATTCTTGTAGAGAGATAGAGAGAGGAATAGAGAAATAATTGAATGTGTATATGTAATAATTATTTAATATTATCAAATGAAAAAAATATAGATATACATTGCAAGAATTTCTAAATTAAAACAATAAATTGTAACAAAACTGTTTATAATATTTCGTACACAAATATAAGTATACCATGAATTTAATTTCAACTAAATTTGTGCATGATGAAAAGCAATTCATAAAAAAATCTGATAGAAATATAATTTTCAAAATTTTTCAATTTTTTAAAAAATTCTATTAATAATTTAATAAATATTAAATATGTATGTTCAGATATATTAAAAATTATTTTAAATTATATTCAAGGATATATTTCTTTCTCTTTTAAAATTATATTTTAATATATTTAAATAAAACAGAAAAATTATAACTCAAAATTTATGAACTTAATAAATAATTTAGAATAACTAAAAATAAATGAATTCAAAATTAACAAAAAATTGAAATTACATTTTTGTTTTTGTTAGTTCTTTAATTATATTAATTTCTAAGTTTTCAAATTTATTTTCATTGATGGATTAAAATATTTTTCAATTTGTTTTTTCATAAGTTTCTAATTTATTTTTTAATTTGATAGTATTTTAAAATTTAATTATAAGTTAAATAATAATATTTTATTGTTTTTTAAATTAATAAAAGTAGGAAAAGAGATGAATTAAAAGATATACGTAACTAACCTTTTAATTATATGAATGATAAATTTTTATGAATTCATAATAATTAATAACGAAGTATATTGACTGACTAAATATAGAAAGTTTGGCTGCAATCTAATTAAAATTATAAAAATGAAATGATAGAAAAAAAAACATTTGAGGGTCATAATTACAAAGTAACTACAATATCTGATGTGTCTCAATATATAATAGTTTTTTTCATTTTTTAACAAATGTCTTCAGCATATGCAATCATCAATCTTATTACGTGACTTCCTAGTAACATTTATTTTATCGCTTCTGATAAATTTAAAAGCATATGGCTGATAACTTAAATAAGATTTTTTCAATAATATTAATGAAACTTGTTTCTATTATCGTCATTTGATTAACGTCATTAACATATTTACATTATGAAACACAATTATTTATTGATTTATTCATATATTTTGTATGAAACAGTAGTAAATAATGAAGAGTAAATCGATTTTTAACAAATAAAAAAATATATTACTATTTGAATACTTTTCTACGACGATGAAATATTTATGATTACAGTAGTAAATTTTCTATAAAAAATTTTTTTATAATGAAAATTATGTTTTCAATAGTTATTAAGAAATTTTTACCATTACCGAAGTAAATATATAAACTTTTTTTATAATAAAATTAAAGAGATTTATAAGTAATATTAGAAAATGAATAATTTATTCATTTAACTTGATTAGAGCTTACTAAATTCTTAAGAGAAAACCGCTTTTATTATAGACTATTTTTCAAAATTTAATTCATCGTTTCTTTGTTTAAACTTTTTAATTTTATGGAAAAAAATTATTCAAAAATTTATAATTAACTTTGCTAGAATAAATTGTTTTTAAATATAATAAATTTTATTAAAGGTATGTGATAAGGTACAGAAAATAATAATTTAAAATTCTAATAGAAATAAAATAATATTCTATATTTTCTAACTTTTTTAAATGTATGAAACGAAACACAATGTAAGTATTATTTAAAAATTGAAAATAAAAATATGAAACTTGGGAAATTCATATATAACAAAAAGGTGAAATTACTGACGTATGTTTAACCTTGGGAAGGTCCTTCGAAATTGAAACCGGTTGTCAATAAGTCCCTAACTTTGTCATTCCTATAGTACAAAATAATTTTTAAGTTTAATGTGTAATCTATTTTCTTATATTTACATTTTTACAACTAAGCTATTTGAAAAAAATGTGTTTTTCTATATTTATTGAATAAGAATAAAAAAGAAACACAACCACTATATTCAAATAATATAGTAATGATTTATGTTTTAATCTGGTAAAATTAAATCTTATTATATATATATATAATTAAATACATATTATACATTGAACCTTCGATTCAATGTAAATATCAAATATAGACTTATAACGTATACTTTTCAAATTTAATTTATGATATTAAGAATTATAAATTATAACAGTGCTTTAAAAAATATATACGAATAAAAATATACATAATTAACAGTAATTAATATAATGCATTTTAATTTCAATTTTTATATAACACAATATATAATAAAAACTTGAAAATTAATTTCAATAATTATTTTCTACTTAATGTATATCACTCCATATTGAACACTATTCGTATGAATTAAAAAAGTAAAGACAAGTCATATAAAGCAAATTCGGTATATTGCTTAAAAATTATCATATATTTTATAATGAAAAGATTTTCATCACTTACATATACAAGGTACATTACATAAAAAAAACTTGAAATACTAATGTGCACCTCTTACTATTGAATCTCTAAAGCCCAAATGAATCTGAGAGAGAAAGAAGAGGGAATAAATGTTTCAATAACTAAAATAGTTATCATTAAATGTGTATAATTTTACGCAAATAAACTTTTATTTTAAGTTAATTAGTTTATTTTAATTATCATTTTATATGATTCACTTATATTAACCAAAATATAATATTACAGTTATATAATGATATATTTATTTAGAAATACATAAAATATTATCGTATAAAAGCTACCAATCCTTATTTTTGATTTTAAAAATTGTACTAAAAAAATAGTTACTTCAGTTCCTGACTCTTATTTCAATGATTTTAATTTACAATAAAATATAAAACAGCATATGAAATATACGTAAAGAAATGTACATGGATGCGTGTCGAATCTAATCAGACGGTTAATTTATCGCTTCATCTTTCCATTTAATTTGAATTATAATATAATATTATATTTTTCGTACAACATACAATAGAAGACATTTAATAGTAAATTAAATAATTTTTCAATTGATTTATATCAGCGTTTCAACGGAGATAAAAACAGTCTTATAAATGAATGTACCGGCGTTTACATTATTTTATAAACCTTAATAAGACTAGATTGTTTCCGTACTTATATATATTTTTTTTTAACGATCACATTCCGCAATGTACATCCAAAAATTTAATTTCAATTTATTTCACCCTGAGAGCGTCTTATCTTAAAATGTAATAAACATTATATTCCTTCTACTTAGGATTATTCTAATTAATTTAAAAATTTTTCAAAATTACAATAAATTTACTTAACAATAAAATGTTAAATATAACAGCATTTTTTTTATTATATATAATATCAAGCATAGAAAAAGACGTTGAAGCTCGTAACATATTTTTACCATATTATTTTCTTTATAAAAATATACTAATTATTTATGAAAATATTACTTAAAAGAAATATAATACTCGGATAATGTAATATAAGTTTTTGGTCACGCGAAAATGTGTTGTATTATATATATTATTATATACGAAAACTTATAAATGAATTTAGTTAATAAATCATACGCTTTATCAAAAATCTTTTTTAGAAATTGAAATGTAAAAATTTTCTATATAAATCTCTAATTTATCATCATTGTATAGTATACACAATAGGTAAATAATTTAATTTGTAAAATAGTATTTTTTGCATTTATTTTTAATATATACTTTCAATAATTTGCAGAAAAGTTTAAACGAGTTATTATCTTAGTATTTTATTTTCGACTCAATCAGTTTCTGATTGATCAGTTAATCTTTTATAATTATCCAGTCACATTGTTTCAGTACATACGTACGATGCAAATAAAAATTAGATTAAATAAAATGTGTATAGGTAATTCATTTTAAGTATAAAAATATATTTTATATTATAAAATAGGATTATAAGAAATTTAAATAAAACGGCATTTGATTTTGATTATTCTTGAAAAAAGTATACTTTAATTTTAATAATTATATCGTGTATATGAATTATATGTAATGAAAAATGATTCCTTATATACTATCAAACAATAAATTCGCTTATGTAAAATAAATACAATTTTATCGTCTTTCATCATTTGTTTTTCACATTCACTACAAATTATGAATAAATTTAACTTCTATTAAATCCATAAACGTGTAAAAAATATTAATTTCGAAAGAATATACGACTGTATGTATTAAAAGAAAGAAAATAAAATTTACTCTTTTTAATTATTTTATTCTTCAGTTTTATACAATCAAGTTTATATATAATTTTCGTTCTTATCCACAAAACACGCGAGATAATTAAAGACAGTATGCAATATATCTCATTCTCAAGTTAGTCGTCACAAAGTTTGGTACAAGGAAAAACCTTCTTGCTTAAAAACGATTATTCTTAAGCTCAGTTTTGGCAGAAAAATTGATGGCGAATAGACTAGTTCTAGCTACTCGCACGAAAACCTTTACCTTTCACTGAAGAAAAAGATTCTCTTCGCTATTGTAAACGCTGTTATAAATAAATATCGTTGCTCTTATGCGCCGACTTTGTAGTAGATTTTCGTTATAGCGTAGAAAACTAACAAGCACTCATCACCTTTTTCATAGTTCCACTATGACATTCAATCAGAAGTTGTTCAGTTTTGGTGTATTCGACAGCAGCAAAAGTAACGTTCTTTTGGTAATAGTTTCTTAGGTAAAGCGTAACAATTTATCATATTGGTACACGTAAAAACTACGAACAGCGTAGAAAGTTTCAATACCAACTTTGACAATTTAATGACTTTTTCGCTCATTCATAAGGTAATATAGAACTTTACCTTTGCATCGATTCGAATTTTTAAGACTTTATGCATAAGAATTTCTTTGGGCTTGTGAGACACAAAAAAATACACAAAAATAAGATGTTCGGTTCAATAATATCGCTGATAAAGTCCTATATTTGACAAACTAATTTTTTTCTTTTGTTAATATTATCACTTTTACGATACTATACTTTATCTTGCATTTCATAGATAATTTAGACGCAAACTTATCGGTCTTATATTTTTATCATTCTTTTTTTGTTCATTATGCTACAATGCTTAGCTTAGAAAAAATATTTATTACAAATAGCTTAGCATAGCTCAATCACCTCGCCGAGCCAATAGTAATTTTTTCATACTTTGCGTAGCACCATTTTTATTTATTTATTTCAAATAAAGTGCACTTGAAAACTGCACAACCTTTTACCAGAAAGTTACATATAATCCATACGTATATTACATGTGATCATCAACTTAAGAAAAATATGAAGTTTTACGTAAAAACTATTTTTTAATATTTTAAACGTATTTATCTCCTTCGTCAAGTCTTTATTTTCAAAAAGCAATGTATTAAAAATTTGCTTTTCATTAGTTTTATTTTGATTATTTTTTATTATTTTAACGATTTTAGAAAGTATTTCAGTCATTCGCAATTTAAATATATAAACAATATATTTGTAAAATAAAGTCATAAACCTAAAATGAATTTTTGATCGTCAAAAATTCATGTGAGAAGTGAAAACTCTTTATCAACGTACGTTTCGATATCTACACGACAAATTGGGCAACAACTGTTAGTACATAACCACTGGTCGACACAATCTATATGGAATAAATGCATGCATGGGAGCCTCCTGCAATATAAAAAATATATTTTTATTCGAAAATTATTTAAAATATTTTCAAATTTTAGATAATAATTATGAAACAGTCCATAACAATCGCAATTCTTTATAGCACGATTATTTTTATTATTTTATATTGGAAATAAAAAATGACATTCAATTTGGATTTTTTTTAAAGAAAGAGAAACAAATTTTAATTTAATTTAACTTAAGAAAAAGTAATTTATATTTCAAGCTTTTTAACTTACCGTACGTTTTCACTTTCTTCAAATTCGGAAAGACATATTGTACATTTTTCAATAGCATCTTCTTTATTTTCCACGTCTTTTACCTATTTACAATTAATAATATATAAAATGTTATTTTACAGATAAAATTTATATCGATAGATCGTACAGACAAAATCTTACCCTCTTGTATTTGTGTGGGAATGTATGACTTTCAATTGACTCTTGCGTAGCTCCACCTCGTGCACATACTATGTGTCTAAAGTCAGCGATGTGTATAAATGTTTCAGAACGCGGTGAAAAGAGTTGGCTTTGAGCTGCGTGTGACATCTGATGATAAGAATAATAGGGATATTCGTGTGGGGTTTGATTCGGCTAAAAATAAAAAGAAATATCATTAAATTGTTTGATTACTATAATTTATCAGACGTTAAAGTTGAATATTAAATTCGAAATTGCTGAAAGTAGTCGTTCAAAATATTTTAATTTACATAGTTATAAATTCAATTGTTTATCGAGTTGGAATAATTTATTTATGAAATTTGCCGATAAGTTTTTATTTCGAATTAAGATTTTAAATAAAATGCTATACCCTGTTGAATTAATTCATTATATAAAGCGAATGAGATACGCATTTACAGAAAACAATGTCCAAAAAAGCATAATGAAAAAAATGATAATACATTATTAGAATAAAGAAAATTAATTATTCTCTCTTTGCTTGATTCATCTTTTATTTCTATAAAATATTTAACTTAAATAAATAATTATCGTTAAAAATTATTTGAATTTTTTAAATATAATCGATTTATTCTGGTATAGATTTTCATTATAGAACATTTAAAGTAAATAATTTACCGTACAACATAAAACGTATATTTTTTATATATTACATCAAAACTATTTTAAAACAAAACAAAAAAAAATAGTCTGATTCATTGCCAGTAATCCATTATTTAAAATAGTATAAGTAAATCTTATAAGCTTCTAAACTTTAGTTTCTGCTGCTTGAAGTAATAGATTAAAAAGATATCGAAATAACAATTGTTTAAAGAAACGTTGTCTAATGAAATTCTATGCAATGTATTATTAGGATTACAAATGAAAATAATAAATTGAATTAAAGATCAGACTCGTACCACAACAGGCGTCATTCCAAAATTAGGAGAATTTCTGGTGGGACCGCTTTCCGGATGACTGTAAACCATCGGTTGCTGCGGTGGTGGCAGTATTGTAGTTGTTAACGCTGGATAAGGTAACCGGAAATAAGTGTTGTCTCTTCGCGTACATGGTGGATTTGAATGGTTACAACAGTTTACGTTACAAGCGGAGTGACCCGTTTCATTCACATTCATATTTGGCGGTACGAATCTGGAATAGCAAACGCACAACACGATAAGTTAACAAATTAATATTAAGTGAACAAAATTTGAGTACTTTTAAATATCCAAAAATAATGATATAGTTGTAATTCAATTTTATATTGCTGAATCATCAACCGTTTGGAGAGATGTTTAGAAAGCGTAGAAAAGTAGAAATCTGCGGATGACATTACAGTAAAAATATTGATCTACGTGACATTCGATTATATATTCGCAGAGCCAAAAGATTTAATATTCAAATAATATATTTAATTTCTGGGTAAAAAATTAAAATTAAAATATAAATCTATTTACTATATTACAAATAATTTAAAATTATAAATTTTAATTTACAATTAAATTCATTTTTCATTGATTATGCGTCACCACTCGAATGCAAGTAATTATAAAATATTGAAATTATTTCGAGGCGTTGTTTACGATAAAAATGTAAGTATTAAACCTTTATCTTAAATTTAATACATTTTAATAATACGAGTTAACTAAACCGTTGAGTTTATAAGCGAAGTATTACTCTTACCTATGCGGTCCATACATTCTTCTCGAGTATCGAGTATCTTGACGCATATGTTGATATTGACGATGTTGTTCTTGTATTCGTTGTTGTATCATCCACAGCCTTTCCATTGTTGGAGGCATTCTATGCATCCTCGAAACTATAAAATTAATTATAACTTTTAACGTTGAAATATATTTTTAGACAACATAAAATAAATATTGCAACGACGTTAAATTAAAATTTTTAAAGTGCTATTTCGAGTTACGAAAATTAATAATGTTTTATAATGTATTATAATTTTTTTTACCAATATCCATCATGTAACTTGGATCGCTTCGCAACCGATGATGATGATGATGATGATGATCGTGTCTATTGGGTGCTAAACTCGATACCCAGTCATGATGAATGCAATGTCTTCTAGTTCTTGATAAACAACAGAGTAACGATATTACATATTTTTTATTTTGACTTAAATAATGATTATAATTATATTATACCTAGGTCGAGTATTCGTAGGTGGTGGATTTGGTTCGTGAACCGAATTGCTTGCTGCGTGTTCATCGTCCGACTCTGTGGTCAGATCTACCACGGCAACAGGCTGAGTTTGTTCTGAATTCTGTACATCTTGAGTAGATGTATTTTGCTAAAAGCAAAAGTGGATCGTTACCGCAAATCTACTTATTAAATCCCGATAAAGAATGTTAAACTTTATAAGATATGTAGGTTCAAAGATAAATATATTCGCGACAATTATGTTTAGAATAAAAATACAATTAATTACCTTATCGATACGATTAACCGTACCAACTACCTCCACCGAACTATCTTCATCTTCGTTATCGCTACTACTATCGCTAGAAGACCAGTCGAGTTGAAGGTCTGGAGGCGTCGGAGCTTCATCCGTTCCTATTAAATATACAAAGGTTAATTATTTGTTAAAGATTAATTATTTGTTAAAAATTGTAAAATCTATACTCGATGTTTGATTGGGATGCCCGTCTTGAGAATTCATCACAGATGATTGAGTAGGCGAGTACAACGTTGAGTTTCTTATTTTATTATTAGCAACATTATGAATTTCTGTATTCAAAGCATCTTCTTCGGGATTCTCTGATTCACTTATACTGTACATAAAAGAAATATTAGTTTTCAAAACAGGTATTATTTTTAAACGATAAAACGTAGCATAGTTTGGATTCTACAAATGTTTATTTATCGCTATTTAAACTTTTAAAGACTACATATTTATTTCATTAACGTAAATATTTACTTTATTTACGTTAATTTTATTTACATTATTTGAAAAAATAAAGTTGTGAAATTATTAAACCTTTAATAATTTATAAAATTTTATAAAATTATTTATAAAGTTAATTTTATAAATATTTCGTATAAAGACTTAAATTTTAACATTTAGAAAATTGAGTAATTGTTGCAAATTGATTAAAAAGCGATCATATAAAATCAAATTCTAACCTATAACCAACAGGACGATCTATTAATCGGGATGGTCCAGCTATACTGCAACCGTCGGCTTGAGATTCAGTCGTTATTCGTGCACGTTTAAATTTGGTACATTTCCTTTCATATTTCGTATACGCGTCCAAGCATAATGTTTTATGTCTATAACCGTTTACGTAAACTCCTTCTTGCGAGCCTTCCGTCCGAGAAACGGCAGAGGCTTTTCTAGTAGATTTCTCCTGTCTAGTTTGACACATGTTACAATTTATTGATTCTGGCAGGCCATAATTTGAGGAATTTACAATCGCAGTAGGAACATAATGACTACAGACATAATCATTAGCAGCTTGCAAGTGGCGATGAGAATGACAAGGATACGGTACCGCAGTGGCTATGTCTGTTTCTTCGATATCGCTATCGGCAAATAAATGCTCATAGTCCATTTCATTTCCTGTATTTATTAAATTATTAATTACACCTTTTTTTCAAATTTTAAAAAAAAACAACGGCGATGTATTAAAAAAGAATAACTTTCATCGATACGGTATTTTAAAATCTGAATTAAAATTAAAATTATGTATTAAAATTATAAGAAATCTTTCGATATTCTTACCATAAATAAACAATTTATACAATTTATTCTACTTTAAAAGGTCTTTACATATTAATATATTTCTTTACGTATTAACATTTTTATTTTCTTATTTTATTTATTTATGCTTTACCATTATAAACGCTCGACGTTAAATTTGCAAAGATTTGTTATAAATTAATACTTTTACAACTTACATAAATCAAACGTAAATATTTATTAATTTTAAAGGCTGTCGACGTATATAGTTAAAAAAAATTTGTATTCGATAATAAATCCTCTCGCGATAAATTACAAAAAGGATTTTAAAATAAAAATTACTTTGGAGATACCTCGAACGTTGGAATATTCTCAGAATATTATTAAATAATAAATCACCTGAAGGATATCGAGGATGCGAACTTGGATCAGCCGTAGAAGTGAAGGCTGTATCAAAAATATCAGCCAGAGACGTTACGTTGACTACATCCAAAGAACCCCCCGTAGCTTCACCGTTAAAAAGATCATTAGAAGATTCAGCTTTTTCTTTCGGCCATACATTCTTCGACTTTTCTCCTTCGTCCATTCTTACTCTAGATAATTAGATAATTAGAAAAACTTGGTTAAGGAACGAGCGTACGTAGAAATAGATGGATGAAAGGCGTTGAAACAGAAATAGTTAGTAATCGTTTGTCCTAGAATTTTACAACCGTGATTATTATTATTATTATTATTTAAAAAAATTAAATCTTAGTAAAGATTAGAAAACGGCACAGGATAGCAACGTTTGGTATAGTCGATGAAAACTTTACAACAATACCGCGGAATAATCAACGCGTGCAACTGGAATCGAAGGTTTCATCGAGCGATCGCTCAACGAATGCCAAAGACGTAACGGGAAATAAAAGCACGAGGGTTCGGACGTAATCGGATAAGGTGAAATACAGCGAAGTTGTCGAACGATCATCAAACGATACGAGCCTCTGGATAACCGGAACGCCGACTCAAATCGCACGTACGAAACATTCCGTGTGTTTCTCGCATCACGATCACATTCTTCCACGGAAACTCGCAAAAAGGATTCGCTCGTTTTTATAATTCGCGTATTCTCGAACAACTCGCAGGAATCAAAGAACGAAAGCGAACGAAAGAACGAGCACGAGAAAGCAGCTGGAGCTCCGGGAAGGGAAGGAAAAAAAACAACGTGGGTGGACGAAACCGAGATATTCCGTGCGGGTTAGAAGAACGATAAACGGCCGACCGAAACGAGATATAATTATAATTCGATCGGAGCACGAAACAACAAAACGCGCAAATAGACAAAAAAAAAGAAGTAGTAGATAGAGAGTCGTGCGTGCGCGTTTTACCTTACCTTCTCTGTTTTCCGAGATGATAAATAAGGCAACGGTGATTTCTTCACCACGTCATTTTTTTTTCGGGTCGCCGGGGAATGAGTAGCAGCGGAGAGACAGAGAAAAGGAAACAGGAAGGAGAGGCACTTTCGACGTCCACTCTGCAATGTAATGTATGTGGTCGGAGTCGACGACGTCGTCGTCTCGCGCTCTCGCAAAATTACTCCTTCTCTCTCTCTCCCTCTCGCTCTCTCCTTCTTTCTCCTTCTCTCCCTTCTTATATCTCTGTATCTCTCTCTCGCTCCCTCTCCTTCCTTTTGTACTCGTCGGCTCAGCTGCGCGAGTTTACAAAAAAGATAGCTATAGAGAGAACTTCAAGGATATATATGTGTGCTTCTTCGCGTAGTATCGGTACGCTATTTTTCGGCGGAGCGGAGATAACGATAAAACTGAATGAAAATAATGCAGTCGCGGTCGCCCAACGATACCAAGCGGTGACACCATGATCCAAGAAAGACTCTAACGACAAGTTCTTGTGCCTCGGTGAGACGACTGTGACTCGGCTTCGAACTCTTCACCGTTTGCCTCGGTGAGGCCGTCTGGCCAGACGGAGAGAGAGAGAGAGAGAAGTGGAAGCGCAGAGACGAACGATGCGAGCTGTCTGTACGTGTGTGCAGTGGAGAAAGTGAAAAAGCGAGAGCGTGTGCGTTACACGGAAAAAAAGGTGAAACGCAAACGGAAGCGAAGACAATAAGAGATTTGAAAGATACTCGAAAGGAAGATGAAAAAAGCAAGAAAAAATTTCTTACCAACTCGCGTACAGTAGTTTACCGTAATATTCCAGTATTGTTGTACTGTTGTACTGTTGTACTGTTGTACTGTTGTATTGTTTATACTGTTGGTTCTACTGTTGGTTCTACTGTTGGTTCGTGTACTGTTCTTCAACCGCTCGGCTACCGCTCGGCTACCGCTCGGCTACCGCTCTGTTAATTCAAGAAATACGAGAACGCGTACGACCAAAACTTTTCAAAATGACATTCGATCGAGAATCCCTGTAAAAATTCGTTCGTGCCTCTCGCGCTCGGAGCGTCGGGCAGCCTAAGAAGTCTAAGGAACCTTCCTAACGAATTATTTTCTTTCTTTCAACGAGCAACGAGCTTTTAAACTTATTTCTTAATCGTCCTTCCTCAAGGGAAATTCGGCGTTGCGAACACTTTATTTCACTTCTTTTTTCCTATCGTATTTTTTTAATAGACAATATATTTTTTACGTTTCTTTGCTCGTTTACCGCTTTTACCGCTGTTACCGCTGTTGCATCCAATCTTACGATAAAAATTGTGATGAAAAAAAAGTAAGTTGCCAAGTTTTTTACGTACTAGCTCAAAATATCTTATTCCAAATAATACTGGAACAAAAATTAATTTTTGATCGTGAAACGATATCGTTCCATTCCTTCCTTTACACGTGCAAGTGTAAATATTTTTTTAATTCGATGAGTGGGTGCGTTTGAGACAACGTATAATAGAAATATTAAAAAAAAAGTTATTTTTCGAGTCATCGGCGAAATCTTTTATTTTTACTCGACGTTAGTATTTTAATTGATTAACCGAAAAAATTACACGGTATTGTTTATTTGTTATGGTTTCGAGCTTTTGCCTTAAGTATTTTCATGAATAGCTAACAAATGTTTTGTTTACTTTCACCACTCGATAAAACTCTCGATTTTTATATCAGCTTTATCGTTTCTATTTAAATTGTAGTATATCCAGTGTTTATTTCCGTAAGTGGTCCAAATGTAACGAACGACAATGTTATTGTCTACTTCGTAATTTCTCTCGAAAGAATTGATTTTCATCTATTTTTAGACCGTTTTTAAAATAAATAAACAATAAATGAATACATCGTATACCGTATCAATTTTTACAATAGTTATATATATCCGCATCGTTTACCTAACTGAACTTAAGCCTGACTTGTATGTATAAATATGAAAATAGATATATATATATATATATCTTCTAAAATATTATCGTGAAATATACCTTACAATCGCGTTATTCAAAATAATTTTTAAATATTTTACATTACTTATTTATTTTCCTTTCTTATTTTATTATCCTTAAATTATAAAAAAAACATTTTCTTGTTCCGCAAATTTGAAATCTATTTATATTTTTTATAAGTTTACGCAATCTTTTATGGAACTTCGGATGTTTTAAACAAAGCATTTTATCAGATATTTTATATTCTTGTTTCGTAGCATATAAAAACATCATTAATTTCTAGAACTTTATAAAAGTAAGACCTCGTTCTGCGAGTGACAACTATTCAAGCCACAACGAACGAAGAGCCAGCCTTTCTTGATATCAATGAATTTCTATCTAAAATGTTATGCATATATTTAGTTGCCCAGTAGCTGATACTAATTATAAATTTAATAATTTTATAAACATCTTTACGGTAGTGCAATTCAAAAATCCCTTTCCAACTGCTTTTTATGTTTATAGTAATTCAAACTTGGTATTAATTGATTTCGATACATGTATTTGTTAAAAGAAATTTTTATTTTACAACTCTTATGTATCTGTATTTATATTTAGCATATTTTGTTTAATCTGTACCAAATATGAAATCTAGTACTTTGAAAATAGTACAAAAAATTTAATTCTTCATACTGTACAATACAATGTATTTTAATAATGACGTATATAGATTCTTTGCTAGACTACAAAACTCTAGTTCCGGTTATTTTCACGTTAATAAAGTAAAGAAAATTGAAACTTCTGAGCCTCTCAATGGTTGCTTTAGATGCCAATTATTGCATCAATGAATAATTTATGAGTTTAATTTTTAGAGATTCTTTTACTTAGTTTTAGTTTTAAATTGTATTGTATAAATTGAAGATTTGAAATGTTTAATTGATTTACATTTTTTTTATTGCTCATATTACGTGTAACTTTTATCCGAGATTTAAAAATTGTCCCATTAATTATAATAGTTTGTTGTTTGCGTAATAAATAACTTAAAACTACTCTTAATTTAGTAATGTTATGTAAAAATTCAAATTATTATCTACGCAATTCATTGAATGAATTTAATTATTAAATTTATTATGTAATGGTCATATGAAATACCGTTGCTTTAGATTTCGAAGAGTAGACATATTTTTTATCGATTATTTCTTTAACACAAAATTATTATACAATTATTCGTAATAATTATGTAAATATCCTTCAACGGTAAAATATAATATATTTTAATAATTACCGAATAAAAATCATATCGAAAGTTATATTTTATTCTATATTTGTATGGTTTTTCTAAATTTACAAAAAAAAATTCAGAGTAACCTTGAATAATTTTCATATATATCCAATTCTATTATTTAAAAACTTTTTGTTCAAATTTTTCATTGGATTTTTACTTTTTTGTTTATACCTAAAGACAACGCTCCTTTTCTTTTCAATAGAAATAACAAAGGCATCTTTTTTTCGAAGAATTGAATTTGTGAAAAGGAGAAAGAAGAGATGATATGAATTACGAGCCATAATCGATCTTCATACTTCATACATTTTTACCCAGTATTTTATTCTTTTTGATTATGCGTAGATATTTTGATCATACGAATAAGTAGGAAGTATAAATTCATTTTCTTCAAACACTATGCGTACATATTAAATTAATTATTTTTGTAGAAGTTGTAAATATCCTCGTAACATTTGGATATTCCTCAAGTATGCAATATTAATGCTCCTTTAGTTTATTCAATTTTAGTATAGAAATATTCTTATTTAGAAAAATCAATTTGATTATCTTAGATAAATTCTTACAAGGTATTTCCGGTCATTGTAGAAAATTTCCAATTCGATGGAAATCAAATCTGAAGATACTTTGCAAATAATTTTTCTTTTTAATAAACTTTGTGTTTTCTATTATTTAAGAGATAAGAAATACCGTGAAAATATAGAAAAGTATTACTATCATTAAAGATTATTTTATTATTATCATCGGTCTTATTTTTTAGTATTTACATAAAGACAACGATCTTTAGAATATATGTATAATTCGATGAACGTGTCTCTTAAACCTATTGAATTCGTAATAACAATCCAATTCCAATATTTATGACTAAAAAATAATTATTTAATTTAATTAAATTTGTCATTTTATACAATAAAATAAGATAAGATTAATTTTTTACCCAAACAATAATGTAAAGAGATAAACTACTGCAAAATTTTAAAAACTAGAAATTTTTTAATTTTTACAATATAAATACCAATCGGTTAAAAAAAATTTTAATAAAGTGATAGTCCCAAAAGTCATGATACAATACATTGCTGAGCACATTATATCACATTAAATTGATATTAATACTTCTGTCGATAAAAAAAATGGTATTACAACTTAATTAACAATTAGATCAACATAATTGACTAGCAAAACGACATTTTACCTTATCGATTAGTTTAAATAAATTTTCACATACAGAATCAGGGCTGCATTTCATATTAAACTTATGTTTTTAAATTTATAAATGTTACAATTGAAAATTGATATTTGAAGTAGGTTGCATTTTAATGTTTTATAAAAAAAATGACTACACAACGTAACTTTTGGTATACGAATCAAAAGGTTAGAATTACAAATAGCCTTAAAAACTACTCCCACAAAAATACTTTTTCCATTAGAATTATTAATGATTTTATACCTATTTAAGAAGATTAGTTGACCAATGATCAATTTAATAATTGTTTGAAAGGTTATACTTAAAATAATAACAATAGTTTCAATGCAACGATATAAAATATAGTACACAAAAATTTTTAACGCGGTAATTTGTACGACATTCGTCGTAGTCATATTACACTTTTAATTAAGTCGGTAAAAAGCAACCAAAGATGGCCAAATTCTAGGCTTTTATTCCTTCTCGGAAAAACAAAAAAAAGCGAAAATAATCCTTACAAAACAATATTTTATCGTTTAGTACCGAGAAAAAAATGAAATCTTTTTAAAAACTTAAACAAGTTTTATTAAAATCAAATTGTTAACTGGATACCTTTTTTAAGTTAACTCAGAGAATCATCGTTAGATTTGCTTGAAATTTGAAAAAAAAATCTTTAAAAAATCTTACGCACTTACGCGGATAAAAATTTGATAAAAAGAAATTTTTGAATTAATTTTATAAAAAAAATTATGTTTATCCAGTAAATTTTAGGTTGGACGATACTTGAAATTTCTATTTTTAGCATTGGTCTCACATATTTTCTCGCGCAGAGAGAAACAACTTTTGTCGGGATAAAAAAAGGGCCATTGAATTTTGAAATGAAACAATTTTCTTACATTAAAAATTAATAAATTATCGGAAAATAATTTAAATTAGTTTAAATCAAACTAAATTTATATTATTTTATTCAGGATAAATGACGCAAGGCAGCATCGCTTAATAAATGTAAGGGATATTTGAGGAATTATTTATCGAAGAATGTACATTCTGCAATCTGAATTTGCAGTTGTCATTTTATCACGAAAAGTTGACTACGTCAAAAGTAAACTTACCATCACGATACACGAAATATATCGAAAATTGAAAGTGGACGAAGCAAAGTCATTGGCTACATTGGTTAACGATTTGTAATTATTAATAAGTTAGTGTCAAAATAAAGTCAGCGATGGAAAGAGAGGAAAAAACAAAAGGAACGAGATGGAGAATGATAGAAGAAGTGCGATAAAGAGAGCGAACGAGCGAAGCATAAAGAATGGAAAATGAAGAGAGAAGTCCGTTAAAGAGATATGATATAGTGATATAGTGGGATGGGACGAAGGTCTCTGTCTGCTACACTGCGACTGCGTACTGCGTTCTTGCTCGTATTCCTGAATGCCTGTCGACCGATTCCGCGTGTAGTTAAGAAAACTTTTAATGGTGGTTGTGCACTAGTCAATCGTCCACTGTAGACCAAACCTGCAAACCAATTTGTTTACTTTCTTTCTTCTTTCCACTCGGCGGGTACGAGCTGTATTGTAAGAATGGCTGTGGCTGCTAGAGCATTATCAAAAATTACTGGTAACCGAAAATCCATACTTCTCTTTTACCTTTATCTTATTCTTTTTTTATTTCTTTGTTTTTTAATATTCATTTTTGCTTTGCGTTCTTCTCCTCTTTACGCTCGTTAGTTTTAATTAAGTATTTTAAATGCTTCGGCGCTCGATCTTTCGCTTTTACTTGTTCGTATAACTTGCTCATATTTCTTTTCATCTTAGTTACAGTTGCCTGTCAAATTTATCCTCAACTTATTCGTCGTATTTTTATTTTCATCCGTAGTAGATCAGTTTTATTTTTTTTTATTTATTTTTTTATTTATTTTTTTTTACAATAAATTCTTATATAATAAGAGAAATCTTTTTTCATAAATTATTTATAGTGTTGAACTTCGAGTTTTAATCTACTGAATATATTATAAGCTAATTATTACAAAAATGAATTAAAATGTATTATGTACCAGTTTTAAAATATGTCAAAATGTCTATTCTCTAAATAAAAATATGGATTAATTAATGGCCGATTAATTATGTATTTTAAATAAGATTTACGTCCGTAAATTTAATTATGTTACATTGTATTTAACGCTTTTATAACGCTTGTTTACAAAAGTCATTGATTTTGTCCCTAACCTTGTTGGTTATTTTTCAACCGATAGACCTTGATCTCGAATCTAAGCCAAAAATGTTCTTCTCTTCCCGAATGTCGAATGCTAAGCCTATAACTTTTTTTGTTGATTTCCGACCTCTCTTAAATTTAATTTTCAGCATTGCTATTTTTAGATTGCTGCATCGTATATAGCAAGGATCTTTCGGAATATCTTTTGTAATATCGAAGGTCATTGTTTTATATTTTAGTTGGAGCTCGTGGTGGACTTGCGCATTCTCACGTTAGATTTAACTACACAGAAACTAGATCTAATTTGAATATTGATTCCAATACCAAACTCATTTGCCAAGGCTTCACAGGAAAACAAGGAACTTTTCATTGTCAGCAGGCTCTAGACTATGGCACGCAAGTCGTGGGTGGTGTCAATCCAAGGAAAGCAGGAAGCGAACATCTTGGAAAACCCGTATTCAAAACCGTACAAGAGGTAAGCGTATTAGTATTAGATTAACCTATGTCCATCTATATATGTTCAAACTAAATTAAAAATTTAAATTAAAACGATATTTCTATTCGAACTTTTATATATTTTTTTGCATAAATTATACATAAATTAAATCATTTTTAAATGAAAACATCCAAAATTGAAATTTACCGATAATTATACGATTTAACTGTAAATATAATTCTTAAATGTATCGAGAAAATTTTTTATTTAATATTCTTAATCATTATATATTTTTTCAATATTATTGAAAATAAAAATTAACTTGAACGTAAATTTTTACAAAAATAAAATATTTTGTTTTACGATATATCGAATTCAAATTTTTGAATTCGATATTTATGAGATTACACATACTAATCTGTTTAACCTCGATAAACTTTATATTTGATAACTATATTTAAATAACCAAAAAAATATATGAAATCTTAGAAGTAATTCTGTTTCGTGAAAATGAAATAGTTTTCTAAAATGAATTCTAAAATGAAATTTCATTAGGCAAAGGCAGCGACCAAAGCAACCGCATCGGTGATCTATGTTCCACCACCGTCAGCTGCAGCTGCAATAATGGAAGCTTTGGATGCTGAAATGCCTTTAATCGTTTGTATTACGGAAGGAGTTCCTCAACACGATATGGTTAAAGTAAAGAGGCGATTATTAGAACAAAATAAATCTCGTCTCATTGGTCCTAATTGTCCTGGAATTATTGCACCCGAACAGGTAAGTTTACGAGATTATAAAAGAAAATATATTATAAATAAACGTAGACTGAGAGTTAATATTAATTATATTAACTTGTTTTATTCCAAAACATTGATAAAATAAATTAAAAAATTAACTACTAATCTATAATACATAAATTATATTTTATTTAAAAAATATGCTTAAATTACAATATAATTTTTCATCTTAATGTATTTTTAAGACAATTTTAGTTTAAATAAGATAAGAATTAATTATGTACATTATTAAAAGTCTATATTCTTTTATAGTAATTATAATTTGTCTATAGTATTATTATAAATAAAATTTTAATATAAAATTAGTAGCTTACGAGTAATACGAATATTTTAATAGAATTAATAATTGGATGTTTAAGATTAGTTTAAAAAAAATAAGCCTAAAAATTTAAAAACTTTAAATTTTAAATTTATAGATTTTTAATATTGATTTCTTATTTATTAAAGAAAATAATTGTAAACAGGAATGAAATTTCTAATATTTATTTTAGTGTAAAATTGGAATTATGCCAGCACACATACATCAAAAAGGCAAAATTGGTATTGTTTCGAGATCTGGTACTTTAACTTACGAGGCTGTGAATCAAACTACTTTGGTATGAATTAATAATATTATATTTTTATAATAAATTTTTATTTACCGTTTATTAATCGTAAATTATTTTTAGACCGGATTAGGACAAACCCTGTGCGTTGGTATCGGAGGTGATCCGTTTAACGGTACAGACTTTATCGATTGTCTGGAAATATTTTTAAAAGATGAATCTTGCAAAGGTATAATCATGATCGGTGAAATTGGTGGTAGCGCCGAGGAACTTGCAGCAGAATACCTTGTCGAACATAACAGTGTTGGTTTTCATTTTATTTGAATAATACCGATACTTATTCAAAGTTTAAAAAAAAACATAATATAAATTTAATTATTGAAATTTTAGGGAGCTAATCCTAAGCCTGTTGTATCGTTTATTGCTGGTATCACAGCTCCACCGGGTAGAAGAATGGGTCATGCTGGTGCTATTATTTCTGGAGGAAAAGGAGGGGCTCAAGACAAAATTAATGCATTAGAAAAGGTAAGCACTGAATATAGATGAAAATAGTACGCTCCGATTTATACAAAATATTTGTATATTTGTATGATTTTTTAGGCTGGCGTTATAGTAACTAGGAGTCCTGCTCAAATGGGAAACACATTATTAAAGGAAATGACTCGTCGCGGTCTTGTTTGAATCATAAATTTATCAGCTGGTGAAAAAAGCCATTGTAGTTTGTCTCAGTGTTCATAAATACTTAGATAATTAATTTTAACGTATTAACTCAGAAAATATATAAGATGGGAGAATAATACTCTAAATACTACTTTATCGTTAAAGAAAAGTCATTTTTGTAACTGTACTCTTACAGTCGACTGACTTCCAAATTTGGAAGGAATGCAAAGTATTTCATTTTATTTTTACAATGTATAGTAGTAGAGTAATTAATGAAACGTTCCATATTGTTATCTGTAAAGATCATTAATAAATTATATCTTATAACAAATTAAACTTTTAATGAGACTAAACTACAAGGTCTATTCAGACGTATCTAATGTTGAACATAATATTGCAGAAAAATTGTCTGTATATGATGTCTGTAATTTTACTGTAAATTATGTTAAATAATAAAATATATCTATTAAAATAATGAATTTTTTTTACACATTCTTTAAAATTTCAATAATTAATTTTTTATTTTAAGATAAGATATCCATACTGTCTAAATTAATTCAATATTCTTAAAGATTATATTAATATTTATTTGAAAACTTAAAAATATTTTTTTACTCGTGAATTTAAATAGTTTTATTCTTAAAAAAAATAATTAAAATAACAAAGTCATTGAAATCCCATCATTTTATCTATCATATTTGCAATTTTCTTACTTTTATCACCTGGAAATGGTTTTAACTTAGATAAATCCATGGATTCAATGAGTTGCATTAATCCTTTACAATTAGAGTAATATAAATATCCTAGTTTATAAAGTTGTTCGGCGAGTTCTAGTTGATGATTGTCCATTAGAAGATCATTTGTAACTACGATCAAGGGTTTCGATAGTTCCAATACTTCTAAACAAGTTCCTGCTCCAGCATGACTAATAATTAAGTCAGCAGATTTAATTATTTCGTCTAAACATGGATTTAATTGAAAAGCTTTGATACGAATAAAGCCGCAACGTAAGGTACAGTTAGGTTGAATATCAGTTTTTCCAATTTGTAATATTAACTCGTTATATCCTTTATTATTGAGTTTCTGTTTACAAAAAATATAGAAGCTCATTTTTTCGAACAGGTATATATGTTGTATAGCTGTACGTGTAGATTTACCTGCAATACTTCATCCGTAGTTACAGTATTTATAAGTTCATCGAATTTAGTTGTTCCCACGGTAACAAATACCCTTTTATTCTGCATTTTTGTTTCTATAAAAGATTTTTAATTATAAATAACTATAGATTTTAATTATTGATAGTTTATAAAATATGTTAATAATACTAAGTTTTTTACCAACATTGTAATCCATATAAATAATTCATTATTTTATTATTTCAAACTTAAATATTTACAAATACTATAAATTACTTATCATATTGAATTTTATTTATATTTATTTATTTTTTATTAACTAAATAAGTAATAAATAATAATGTTGTTTTACTATGCTCATTTAAGATACGATACCAGATTATTTAAATTTTTTTAAATATATACGACAAAAAAAAAAATAAAATAAATACGAATCTGTATGGATTTTCCGAGTCAGTCGGGAAAAATTCAAATCGCATAATAATACAAATTTTAATCGATAGATCTTATTAGTTCATTTGAACTATATAATTTAATACGATTAACCGAATAATTCTTACCGCAGTTTTTTCAATATAAATATAAATAAGAAAATTGTAACAAAATAATTTTACTAATACAAACACAACGATCATTATTTTCTTTTAATCGAAAATTGAAAATACTTTTTTATAAAAGATTTCTTTTAAATCATGCGTGTTTGTGAATTTTGTACATATATGCATGCAATGGAAATTACGTATTATTTGTGTATATGCGTAATACGTATATTTTTATAATTAAGATACTATTTTTTTTATAAGTAATAGATAAATATTTAAATACTATTAATGTTATGATATATTATGATATATTTTATGATACGAAAAATTAAATTGACGAGTGAGTAATTTATACTTAAATAAAAATAATAACATTACATATATAAAGAGGATTGAATTTTCGAAGAAAGTCAGGTTTTTTAATTTTATTTTAACTAATATTGATTTAATGTACCAAAAAAATTAAATTACGCAAATCAAAATTAATAATTTTTAGACATATCGTACATACTCAATATATATATATATATTCCCTTATTTTCAAATAATCTTAAATATTAACTTAAATATTTGCAAATTTAGATACATTTTCGAAAATATTTCTTTATTCGTCATCCGTCATCAAAAATATTTCAAAATGCGAATATAAACATATGCCGTAAAAGTAGACCTCGATCAAGGTAACATTAGTTTAAGTACCTCGTACGATGAATTTTAACAGCAACGCAATTTTTAAATAAAAGAATACAAACGAAATAATACGAATGTGTTCGTTGAAATAAATAAATTCTTGAATAATAATTTATAAAATTAAACTTTCAATTATCGTTCCGTATTTAATTTAATAATTATCGATGGTTTATTTATATTCTAATAAAAAAAATTGATCAATCAATATTTGCTGATTTAAATTCGGTACAATTATCGAACCATGAAAATATAAATTCGGAATCGAATAAAAAAAAGTATAAACTTGGTCGAATAAAAGAAGGAACAAAAATAAAAATGTTATCATCGATCAGGAAGAAATCTCGTGCGCGAAACGATCGGGTACGTATCCACGCGACTACGCACACAAATATTTAAGCAACAAAAATCATTACATCCGTGGGATAACGAGAGTTTGGCGTTCGTTGTCGCACTCGTGGTGCTTTCGTCCTGTCTCTCTCTCTTCTCTCTCTCTCTCTCTCCCTATCGCGCGCGCGCGCGCGCGCAACTGGTCGTATCGCGAACCTCCAACACACGCAAACTCACTTCGTTGGAGTTTGATTATTTCCCTCGCGTCGTCGTTTCTACGCGTTCGCGTACCTCGAACACGGTTGAAATCGAATTATGTATTCGGTAGACCGCGTCGAACTTATTCCCGACGATTTACCGCTCGTGCTTCATCCGCAATCGCATTCGAATAGTTTACCTCGTATTTTTTATATTCGTTCAGGCTCGATCGTCGCGTTCTCGTCTCGATAGCTTCGTTTAAAAAAGGAACGGCGAATTGGACAGGCGCCGCATCAGAATCTAGATACTCGGAACTCGATCGAAAGCTTCTGGTTTTATTTTGTATCGGCGGACGAGTAAACGACGTTCACGCGTCGAATGTCCTGTCACGAACGGCTAAATTCGTCAGAAAGTTAATTCGGATTGGCTAATCAGTACCGGCGAACGCGTTATCAATTGTTACGAACGATGCAAATTTGAATATAGAGGAACGATGGTTATCGGCATCGATTTACAATTTACAATACGATAGGCTGTCGATTTCGACAACAGCGACAAAAACGCCAAGCAAATGTTCGCGTAAATTCTCACGTAAATTTTCACGTAAATTTTCAGGCAATAAAGATTCTTGTCGCGTACGCGAATATTATTTTACGAAACGGTATCGACGTCGGCCATCGTCGAGTGCCTTCTCGGTTCTCGCCGCGTTATCGGACGACGAAAAAGAAAAAGTATAGAGGGAGTTTGGCAAGAGCGAGAGAGCGAGCGCGATAAGGCGACGGTGAACGTTGAGCAAGGACAAAAAATTATTGGATAGTGGATATTGGCACCGACGGAGGCATCGGTGGTATACGTGTACGTGTGATGTATATTACATCTTCATGGGGGCGACATTCCGACTCTGACTTCGATTCCACCGGTCCGAAGCTTCGAAGTTACCGAGAGTTCGAGCTCCGCAGGGAAAGAGGAGACTGCGAGAAAGAAAAAGCGCGCAAGATCGCGAGTCGCGAGAGTAGCCGGTTCTCGTTGTCGTCGTAACGCGGGTAACGCGGACAGCCTTCGACTTTAGTTTCGAAACCCCGAGCGATTTTTACGAGCGATTTTTACGAGCGAGGGAAGCAGTCGATTGTTTTTCTCCCGAGCGAGGATAGAATCGAAAAAGCCGAGGGAATGGTATCGGTGCGCTACACGCGTAACCTCTTCCTCAGGGGAATATGCATCATTTATCTCTTCGCCTTCCTCAGCTTCTACATCCAGATTCCGGGTAAGCGCACGCCAAGCTCTTAACAAATTCTACCTACGTATCTACTCCATTCGAGAATATCGTGAGTTAGACCAAATTCCGGACACGCGGTCTTTTTTTTTTTTTTCCTCGCTTCGAAAGAGTTTACGAGAACTGTCGAGTTTCTCGAGTTTGTCGTATTTGTCGTGTTTGTCGTGTTTCTCGAGTTTGCTTTTCTTTTCTACTCCGCACCGACGGCAAGTGATTTTTTTCTTTCTTTCTTTTTGTTTTTCTTTTGTTTTTTTAGTGCATGGAACCTTTGGTGCGATCGTTACCGTATACACGTCTGCATATCCGTTACATTTATCGAATGATACACGGTTTTATAAGCGATAGTAAACGAAACGGGATTGAAACTTAATTAAAACTAAAATTTTTTCCTCGCGTTTCGTTTCAATTTATATTCGAGAACGAAAGGGTTTATATTTTTAAAATATATGTATTTTATTTTATCCAAATAAATTTTAATATTACATATGGTACCTTTTCGTTCTTCGTTGCACCAAATATTTTTCAAAGTTTATTTATAAAAATCTGTTTTTTTTTTTGTCGCGATACCTTCGAAGCGAGTTTTATTCGCAATTACATTAAACAAATTATAAAGTTTTCATTTTATTGTTTTATCGCTAACTAGTCGATAATTAACCGAAATCATTCTCTTACAAATATAAATTATTGCGATATTGATTGTTTAAGTATTATGCAATTAATGGTGTAAACTTTAATTTTAAAAATTCAAAATATTATCAATATGTATTCGAATCTTTTAAAATATATCTTGTGGACGCATTAACGTGTATAATAAATGTTTTGTAATAGGCTCGTTCAAGATTTGTAAAGAAAAAAAGCAATAAATAATTCGGATATAACTCGGTTAAAATTTATATCTTTTATTTTTAAAATCTTTGAAAAAAATATTTTATATATTTATGAGCAATAAATGTTGAAATGTGAATTTGTTTTAAAGCATTATCTAAAACTGTGCGGTATTAAACAATAAATCTTAATTATAACGTTAATTACTCGATATTTAAAAAATTAACGTTATTAAATATCGAATAAAATATTATCGCGGTCGAAAAAGATTATTAGAAGATAAAAATAAAATTATTCGAATAATGCAAAGAAATGTAAAAAAATTAAAAATGAAAAATAAATGGTGAAAATGGAAAAAAGAACGGAAGTTGTCGAACGCGTTGCGTGTTTTCTTCGCAGTGGTGGAATTAATATTATTAGCGTTTCAAAGTCAAATACTGATACTTTATTACGCACACCTTCCTCTAAAAACGAATAATAATAATAATGAATACACGAAAGCGAAAACGAAAAAGCGTGAATAAACATCGCGTTCTTTTAATGCCGACTTAACTATTTTTTCTCGGTCTCGTCAAAATACTTATGCGTAATTACGGGCAGTGTTAACGCCAGGATTAATCAGCTCTAAACTCGACACGTCTTCGTTGAGCATTCGTTAATTAAAAAAAAATTTTGCTACCGTATGCGCTAAATGAAGCAAGCGGTGATAATGTGACTGACTGCTCGTATTCGCAAGTCCTAACAAACTTTTTACGAGATTGCGTTGTACTAATCTGCCGGGGATGATTTATCACGCGGAGATTACGAGCTTGCATCGAAGATACTTGCAATCAACTTCAAAAATACCAGCAATCTGTGGAAAAATTACGCATACATCGTGGCATGGCTGAAAAAAGACACGTGTACTTTCTTACAGCTTGTTTTAATTAACGGCTGTGTCTTTAATTATCGTTATATCATTGTATTGGCATCGATTTCGATCCGACGAAAATTCATAAAAATTCATAAAAATTCCTTAAATCAACCACTATTTTAACGACATCGGTCTTCACATTCTGCAACCCATGATATTTTGTTGGAAGAAAACTCGATAAACTCGTAGAAAAACGGGTTTTAACCGGTAGTTCTCGTTTCCATCATCGATTCGTTGTTTAGGTTCATGCCATTGAAAAGTTATTTTGTATTTTTATATTTTTTTTAATGTATTCCTTAAATTACAGTGTACGTTTTAAAATAATTATCTTTTACATTCTCGCAACTGTATGTTATATTTTAAAAGATTTGTTTCATTATTTTTAAGAATAATTTAAAAAAGATAATTTTCATAAATGAAATTTATGTTCGAACGGATCTTTATTTTTAATAATTCCTTTGATTATCTTTTTTTAGATTAAAACGATTTTGAATAGGGTTTACGTAGAATTGAAAGATAATATATGAAAAATCATTATTTAAACGTAATAAAAAAATTTTTATCAATTCTCTAGCAACGAATGTATAAAAATACAAAACAAAAAACTATATCGATTTAACAACCAAATTTTTATTACAGCAATGATTCTTTCCACGTTTTGAATATATTAAAACAGTTTCTTGAAAATAATGTCGGCAATTAAAATATTTATATAATTAAGTCTTAATACAACTCTTTATTTAAATGAGCTCTTGTACGTTATTCAGAATGAAAAATAAAGTAACGGGTTGATTGACGTTGTCTTAGTTGACTTAATTTTATTACATTACCAACTGCATTTGTACGTATTTTTTACTTCGAAAATAAACGGGCTTTTTGATCGAGATATAAATACATTACAAAAAAAAATTGTTTTTATTAATTTTGTTTGGGTATAAAAAGTTATGTGTCTATTTAAGTATATAGTATACTTGTAGAGATAACATACGTGTTTTAGTTTCGTCTAAAAATAAATTTAACGTTAATAATTGAAAATTTATACAATTTGTAATTTGTTTCGTTTAAAGAGCTGTCTATAATCGTTTACAAATATTATTGTTTATACAGGTTTATACGGCGATAATGGAATACTACCAGGAAAAACACAATTGGATCTTAAAACTCATGCATCGCTCGTACAAAAATTTAAACAAAAAATGACCTTAATTTGGTTTGCTCCTTATCTAGGTCTAAATGTCGAGTATATGCTGGATGTTGTTACATTATTTGGAATTCTTATCTCTTTTCTAGGGTAATGTTCAATACTTTAGAAAAATTTTAAAAGCATTCGTTTTAAAGATGACAAAAACATAAATATGTTTTGCTTTACAGATTTGTATCACAAAAGTTTTGCTCTGCTCCAATATTTGCTTCATTATGGTTACTGTACTATTCTATTTATCAAATAGGTCAAACTTTTATGTGGTTCCAATGGTAAGATTTATATAATAATTATAATATATTTTCTAAATAAAATTTAAATGTATGCTTATAAATATGTACTTATATACGACGTGATATTACATAATTAATGTAAAGTAATTTAAAATATCTCAAAAAGCGGATTAATATAAATTAAAAAATTTTTTAATTTAATACTAAACCTAAGATAAAAAAATAATTCAAATAAAATAAATATTTTTTTATATTAAAATATGTTGCAAAACTTACCTATATTATAAAAGTAATAAACATTCGTTTATAAAAGTTTAAAGGGGGAGGGAATCGTTGAATTAAAAACAAATCATTAGCATTAATTAAAGCATAAAATATTGTTTATATAAGCTTGTAATTTAAGTAACTAAAGTATAAATATCTAAAACTTTTTTATGATATCAAATTCAATGTTATTATATAATATTTAATATAATCTAGATTTGCAAACGTATCGTATAGTCGATAGGTATATATAAACAATGGTTTTAAAGAATAAAAATTAATACTTTATGTAAGATATTTAAAAAACTTTATGTAATATTATATACGTGTAAAAAACTTTACTTCTTAGGGATGCTCTTTTGTTGGAAGCTGGTTTTCTGTGCATAATTGTTGCTCCATTTTGGTATTCTAATCATACAAGAAAAAGTACACCGAGTGATTCTCTAACATTTTGGACTGTCCGTTGGCTTTTTTTCCGTCTGATGTTTTCTAACGGAGTGGTTAAACTTACTTCTGAATGTCCACTGTGGTGGAAATTGGATGGTAATTATAAATTATAGTTAATATATCTGTGAAATTGTTGTACAATATTTTTATTTAGTAAATAAAAAATCAACACGTATTAAAAGTAACATTATGTTTATTTAAAAATATTAATTATTTTAACCGTGTATTATGTTTCATTACATCAATTTTTTGAAATCGTACATTTTTTTATTATAAAAAATAATTTCCAAAATTGAAAATAAACTATTTAAATGTTTTAAAACTTAATTTTTTAACATTAATTTTGTTTGAAAATGAAATTTTTATCGTTGCATCGATTCATTGAAATATTTAATATTATATTGTGTTTGTGTAAAATAAAAACAGTAAAAAATTATATTTTTCAGCTTTAAGTGTATATTTTGAAACTCAGTGTATTCCAACGCCTTTAGCTTGGTTTGTACATCATCTTCCAGCGTGGTATCTTCGTCTGAGTACCGTAGGAGTTAACATTTTAGAACTTGTTGTACCGTTTCTATTCTTTTTCCCAGTCAAAAAAGTTCGCGTTATAGCCTTCTATTTACAAGTGAGTGTTTATAAATGTTATTTGTTGTAATAAAATATTATTTAGATTTTCTTAATTATATATTTACAATTTATTTAAACTTATTTAAAAACAATTAATTTAATTAATGCAATTTTTTACAGCTCATTCTTCAAGTTCATATAATTGCAACAGGCAACTACAACTTCTTCAATTTATTAACGATTTGTTTAAGTATATCATTATTAGATGATCACTTCTTTTATAGAAAGAAATCAAAGAATGATAGTTCAATATTTTCGGATATTTTTTCCACTACAATTTGTTTTCTAGTATACATTGGTATTCTTTACGGTACTTATGTATTTTATAATCTTAAATTCGCAAAAGATTGGACTATTTCCGCAGAAATGGGTAAAATATATTTTACATAAATTGATACCAAAGTATTAAAGATTTATTTGATATAAAATTGATATAAAATTGATATAAAATTGATATATTTTTAACAGGATTTACACAGAAGCAATTTAATTCTGTGCTTAACGAGATTATTCCTATTTCTATTATCATAGCCTTCATATCGCTTGGATTTACTGTTGCCAATGCAGTAACGAATTCAGTTATGAGTGTTAAAGGAGTTCAAAAGAAATTTGTAACAACACTTGTAACTTTATTGTATACAGCGATTGTTGCTTTTATTTTTGCTATCAGCATTGTAAGTAAACCATTCATTTTAATTCAATCACTCATAACTGATAAAATTATAATATAAACCTAATAAATCTTACAGAATCCTTACGTAACTTCTCTTTCTCCAAATTTAAATTCAACTCTGGTGGTTCGATTAAAAGAAATTAATTCTAAAGTTGAACATCTTCGTTTAACAAATAGTTACGGATTATTCCGAAAAATTACCGGAGTCGATGGAAGACCAGAAATAATTATCGAAGGAAGCAATAATATTGAAGGACCATGGAAAGAATACAACTTTTTGTACAAGCCAGGAAATGTTAATAATTCGCTACCATTTGTTGGTAAGTTTATGGTATTTTTAAATATATTAAAATTTTTAAATTACTTTATTAGTTATTCTTGATTACAATAATTTTTAAAAGGTTCAGTATTTGTTAATATTATACTGTTTTTACAAAATGAAGTTTTTATTACTCGAATTTATTTTATCCTACATTTTAAATGAATTTTTTATAACAATATATAGTTTAAGTGTTTAAAAATCAGTAATTAAATAAAAAAAATATTCAAATATTTAAATTTATTAAAAAATATTGTGAGCCTGAATTTTATTCAGTTTATTTTATTATATTTTAGTTAAGGATACTATTCATATTACTTTTCAAATTTGTAGCTCCACACCAACCACGTCTTGATTGGCAATTATGGTTTGCAGCGTTAGGAAATTATCATCAAAATCCGTGGTTAATGTCTTTAGCCTACAGACTTTTATATGGACAACCCGAAGTTTTATCTTTAATGAACAATTTTCAAAATCCCTTCCGCGACAACCCACCAAAGTACATCAAAGCTAGTCTTTATCACTACCATTTCACACCAGCAAATAATGCAAATAGCAAGTAAGTAATAAAATACTTTTAATTTTTCTACACAGTAATATAACTAAATATTCAAATTGTTTTCGATTAATTTATAATACATTTTTTTTTAAGTAAATGTACATTCTTGTTAATAAGCAATCGATAAAAAATATATTAAATAAATCAATTACGATTAATTTATTTTATATGTAATCACATTTCTATAATACTTTTGTCATCGCAATTATTACGTGTATCTGTATTATCTATATATTAATAGACTTTTAAAAAGTACTTAGATTTGTACAAAATTAAATCATTATTATCATTCATATTTTCTATAATTTCTATAATTTCTATAATTCTATATATAAATGTGTCTAAGAAAAATATTTAAAATATCTTTTAAAACAATTAATTTTATAAAATGAATTATACAAAGTTCAATGAATAAAGTAATATAAAAAATTGTTTAAAGACGCATATAAAAAATACACGATAAGAATTTAGTTTTAAAAATATTTTGTATTAAAATATATAAATATTAAACAAAAATCTTGAATTTTTCCTCATCCAATATAAAAATTTATCTATTTTGAAATTACATTTTTCTATCTAAGTGATAAATATTGCATAATTATGAAAATAAAATGTTTGAAAGTACACTTATTATTATTTTTTTTAGTGTTAAAGTGCAATCGTGGTGGACAAGAAAAAGAGTAAATGATTATTTCCCTATCTTCAGTCGTGATCATCCACCTCTACTCGAATATTTATCAAAAATGAAAATTATTGAAAATAAATCGTACCCCAAAGTGACGAATAGTACTTTGAAAGTAGCATTAGATTTTTTAAGATCTCTCGTAAGCAAAGTTGAAGCAACTCTTTTACTATGGGGTGTTTTCACAGCTGGGTGTGCAATAATCATGACTGGTTAACAGATACATTTTAAAGGAAGAATATGTAAAAAAGAATAAACATTGGTTTCTATGTAAAAAGAAGTGCGAAAACCTTTTTTTTTTTATTTTATGAGTAATTTTTGTAACGAAGTGTACGGTATTGTTATCAATATAATATTAATTACATTTATACCATTCAAGTAATTAGGCTTATTTTGTATTCAAACTTTTTGAAGATTTTTTTTTTTTTTTGTAATTGTGCATCATAAAGATATGTGCAATTGTCCGAGAACCATTTGTAAAAAATGCATTTAAAAACTTTAAAATGTGATTGTATATCTATTGTAGTGCATACTTTTATAATAGACAATACTTATTATAGTGCTCTCTTTGAATTATATTTTATTTTTATAAAGTTTGTATTTATGATTATTAACCCAAATTATAATAGCAAATGAAAAGTTTCATTCACTGTTTTGTATACAAAACTCGATAGAATATTGATGAATACGAAAACATATGATTTACAAGTAGCATTTCTCTCGCATTAGCATATCTATTCATGTTGTATTATAGACAGCACGCTTCATATATAGAGATAAAGTTTAATCTTAAATGAGTAATATTTATTGAAAAATGAAGTCAGATTAAAGTACAAACTTGTGACTAAAAGGATTCTTGTTCAAACATTTTTCGACCAAATTGTATTATGTTTAAAGTTATAAAAAATTTAAAAAATTTTTTGTAAAATAATATTTAAGATAAATGTGTATCTTTCTGTAATGTAGTCGATAAAGCAATATGCTGGAAAATCATACATAATGAGTTTAGAATGATTTTTGTTTAAAAAATGAAATAAATTTCTTAATAGTAAAATTGTTTTATTTTATTACCTCGTATCAGTTCGAAAAAATTGATTTAAACGATTGATGATCGATTCTTATAAGAAAATAAACTTATCATAGAAAAATGTAAAAGGTTTTTATTGCCTTTTCATGCTATAATATAATAACTTTTTACATCTTAAGAATAAATAACTTAATATATATCACTAAAACATTTTGTTACGTAAATAAAATTTGTATAACAAATTCACTTATTTATCTGTAGTTTACAAAATGAACTAAAAGCTTTTAAAACAAAATTTTCTAATTAGAATTTATATATTCAGTGTTTATAATTTTAATTATTTTTTTCAGACGCTTTCTTTTAACATTCTTTTTCTGCAGTTTTTCCAACGCCGGCAAAAATGCACTTTCGTCGACGGTATCCGGTGGTACTATTCTTGATAAACCAGTAGGAACATGAAATAACTGTTGGTAACGTCTTTTTAATAAATATAAAGCCTCGCGTCCTCTAGAACTTAATTTGAAATTCACATTCGTTTCATTCAGTTCGTTAGGAAACCTTCCTGAAATAAGTAAAAGTTCTTGGTAGGCTTGAAGCGTTGTTCTATTCGGTTCTATTATCGGTACAGGAACACTGTCGATTATAATTTTTTCTCTAGATGCATTTTTAGAAATCATCCTATTCAATTCCCAATCGTACTTCAAATCTTGGGCAGCGATCGATGATCTAACTCTCTGACAATAAAATAACGTACATAATTATTATATGTATTACATAAGCATCTATGAATTATTATACAGTTTACAAGTCGTAATTCAATAAAAATAAAAATAAAACTAAAAACATTTTGTAAGCTTTTAAAATAAATATTTTGTATTATTATTTATATATTATACAATTTTATATTGGCAAATGCCAAAAATTCGATTCAACAAAAATAAAATTAAAAGATAATTTTAATACATTCAAATAATTAACATTTATTATATCGTTCGATAAAAATATTTAACGAATTTTTATTTCTTCGTTAAAATTTCGAATAAAATTTCAAATAAATTTCAAATAAAATTTCAAATAAAATTTCGATAAAAACTTGATGTATAAATTGTTGTTACAATTTATGTCTTGTTTCCAAATTATTCGCGAATAAAATATATATTTAGATCATTTTTTAAAATATTTAAATAATCTGATTTTTCTGTGAAATGGAATAATATATTTTTGTATTTGGTGAATTTTAAAAATCCGATATAAAATAATCGTTACGTACTATATAAATTAAAAAATGATTATATTAACAAATAAATTTATTGTCCTTTGAAACGTATGAAAACGATTAAACTGAATTTAAAAATAAATTCATACCACATTCCGATACGCATTATATTTAATGGTTGATCGATGAATTAAAAAAATTTAACGTTTAATAAATGACACGATAAATATTAAACTTACATTTTGTTCGTTATCATTTCTTTCTCCTTGAAGAAAGTAAATTGATCTAGCAAATGGTTTACATTTGATCGAATAAACTTTCTTCGACCTTTGTATATTGTTTGTCATAATTTTTTTTAGTTTTTCAAACTGATTTTCCACATCTTCTCCGAGATATTCCGTTACATATCTGTTGGGTTCAAATACCATAATAAGTTCCGTTTGATGAAATTCTTCGGTATCCAAAGTAAAATTAATCGCATTGGAATTGTTCCTTTTATATTTTGGAAGACGAAAGTTAAATGGTAAAGGAGGTATGAATCTATGCTTATCCAATATTGGCTTTTGAGGGCCAAACATTTGTAGTCTAACCCGTTCGATATCTTCGCTAAAGGTTACTTTTCTTTTATCCACGTAATCCTGCAACGACATCAATAACTCTTGATTCAATTCGCTTAATTCTAATTCATCATCAATATATTCGGGTATATTTAAATTTGCATTTAATTTCAATAAAATGTGATAAAGCTTTTTGGTATCTTCTTTTAATTTTTCCGGATGATACGATTTTCTATTTTGTTCCATTTTCCTAAGCACATTATCTTTTTTGAAAAAATGAATGAGCTGATCGTCGATCTTTAAATGTTTAATATATATTTCTTTATTTTCTCGAGACCAAGGTGTGTTACTGGTATAGGTAACAGTAGTGTGAGTCGACACCGGATCTTCCGAATTCTCGCTACGGTTTATATGTTCCAAGGGAATACCTTTTTGCTGATATCGCATAAGTGAGGCGTAACGTTGTCTAGCTTGTACCCTGGTAACATCAGGCATCTCCCTAGCAATTTTCACCCAATTTGAACCATATTTCTTTTTAAGATTTATCAGCACTGCGTCTTCTTCCATCGTCCAAATTTTTTTATTTTTACAATTTCTAGCTGTCAACGTTTGAAAATGTTCTTTTAACTGAATGCTAGTCCTATTAGTCATTATCAAAGCAGATATTTTGTTAAAGTTTGTGCCATGTTTTTCAACTGCATCCAAAAGCGCTTTGTCTTCTTCTTTCGAAAATCTTCCTTTTTTTAAATGCGATGCTAAGCTGTACGTCCAACGATAGTACACCTAATATAAAAAAAATACGTGTAAATTCCTGAAACATTCAATTATACAAAAGCTCAATTTTATAATAGCTCAAAAATTTATTTACTAAATCAATATAAAATTCATTTTCATTGATTTATAAATCGACAGATTTTTATATTAATTTCGAAAATTAATTAAAATATAACAATTTGTGGAATATAAATCTATGTTTAATTAAACGGAGTTGTTTTCAGTTATAACGTAATACTATTTGTTAAATAAATACGAATAACGTTCCTTTTATGATTTTACATTAAATTTTATGCAAATGTAAATGTTTTTATCTAAACACTATATCATAATACGCTAATTCTTACGATAAGTTGTGTAGTAAATTTTTGAGTTATTATAAGGTAAAGAATAGTTGCGTAATATATCGATTATCGATACCTGCTGTTTCGTCCAACTATTCATGCAGCTTGCAATGTATCCCCACGGAATATAATCTCCAATTTTTAGTTTCGAAACGAGAAAGATCAGAGTTTTATCGTCGACCGGAGACCAAGATTGACCTTTCATAAGATTTTTCCAATTATTTGTATTATATCTAACGAAACATTGGTAACCACTGCGGTTCGTATCTAAAGCTTCGGCGATGTTATCCCAATCCTCGAATTCGTATTCTTCGACTATACGATTTAAATCCTTATCTTCCCTGGAAGTCCATTTTTGTTTGTTAATGTCAGGATGTAAAAATACGTTCCACATAACTTCGCATTCCTCTGCATTGTGCTTATTCTCAGGAATATTGTTAGCTATTTTCATCCAGTCAAATTTCATAGAACCTAAAGATCCTATAGCTTTTTTTACGTCGCTAGGGAGTTGACTTGTTTTGGTAATCGAGTTATCTATGTACGCTTCGTCGGGTTCATTTTTATTTAACAAGGTTAACGTTACTTCGTGTCTTATAGCCTTTAATAAATTACTTTTATCCATTTGATTCCATCGATGAATACGTTGCAGCTCGGCCAAACGTAATTCACCGTTTCTTATTTTAGTTTTCGTATCCTCGTTCTGCTTAGGAGTAAAATATTTTTGATCTTTAAAATAAGGCATACCAGCGTTAAAACTTACTATTTTCGAATGCCAAGAAGATACATCTTTAGAAATTAGTTCTTCGATTAAATGATGTTTTCTCGAACATTCCTCGAGAAGTTTAGTAACTTTATCACGAGCTATCGAAATTGATTCGATCAATTTTTTATTTAATTCTAATAAATCTTGTAAGTCTTTACAATCATAATTTTCGTACATATCATCGATAACAAGCTCTCCATCTTTATCGATGTAGTTGTCACTTTCTTGTCCAGATCTTTGTTCGACTTTCAATAAAGTATTTTGCTTGGTAACGGTACTGGTCGAAGCGTATTCGTTTTCGTTTAAAGTTCGTTTTTGGTCTAACGCGTGTTCTAAAGCTTGAATTTCATCTATTAGAAATTGATTATCTTCATCGTCGCTCATGATGGTAAATTAATTTTTCTTGAAATTTGTATAACGAATATTACTTCATTGTCCTAATCGAGTATTAACTTTTATATATTTGTATTTACAAATGTTATTTCTTCTAAAAATCTTTGAATTTTATCGAAGAAACTTATAACTGTAATGTATATTTATAACATATATATAATATTATAAATAAAATAAAATATTAAAACTAATAACTGTAGTTTAAAATAAATTTAGATTATAATTTAAGAAATATAAATGCAAAAGAAATTGAGTGTTTTAACATAACCTTGAATAATCTATGAAAACAAAAATTGAAAATCTTATTTTTAAGTTAAACAAAAACTAATAACTTACCTATTTAAGCGGTAATAAAATAAAATATTTCAAAATAAATTAGAAATAAATTATACTACATTGTTCTTTTATATCTTTCAAACAAATATAAGAACAAATACCGAGTCATAATACATGTACCCCAACTCAGGTTAGGTTGTAAACACAGCTTGAGTCATAAGCTACAATAGTATTATAATTGTTGTAGCGGACGACTCGAGTTCGAGAAAACAGATAAAAAAAAAACGAAAAAATTTTACGGAATAAATGAAAATTGAATCCTGTAACGTATAATTTAATATCTCGATCGAATGCTATACTAATCAATTAAACTAATAAAATGGCACGAATAAAATATTAAAACATTTTATATTATTAAAAATAGTTATTTTTGCATTTTTTGTATGAAAGTAAATATATTTATTAAAAATTTTAATTTCAAATAAAATGTGGAATATCAAACATTTCGATATTACAAAATTAACTAATATAAATGCTGTAATAACGCGAATACATAAATACGAGTAGTACATAAATTATACGTTATTGTATCAAAAATCAGTATATCATAGGTATCGTCGCATCAAACTTGACTTTGACGAATATAATTATAAAATGCATCTATTACCAAATATACATTCATACGTACTCGTATATGCATATATTTACAATTATTTTAAACTTCTAATAAAAATTTTTAGATTTTATTTAAAATTTTAATGTATATGCTTACAAAGAATCTTTTATACTACATTAATTTAAAATTTACAGTAAAACGTATTTAACTGCCTTTACATTTTTTAAAATAAAAAAAAAAAATAAAAATTTTTTCTCGTGTACGCAAACAGATTAATGTTTCTTTTAAAAAATTATGACCTTAGTTAACGATCTATTTTTAATGATTATGCATGTTAAAATATAAATAATAAAACCATGCAGTATTTAGAATATATCGTATCAGTGATTATAAAAAAGTTATAAATATAAATAATAATTTTAAATTGTAAAATTTTTAAAATTTTTTCATTTTATTTAAAACTATAAGCTTTCGTATTCAATTTGTATTATATCTATGTATATTGTATATCGCATCAATTGTTTTTACATTAAAAATACAATTATCGTCGCGAATATGTGTTTACGATCGAATATCGAATAAATGTTCAAACGTTGCAAACGAAACGGTAATTTGTAAAAAAAAAGTATACACGTATCACGAAGTTCTTTAACTTCTTTTATCGTTAGTAGGTAGGAATCGGGGAAAAAGATATTTCGGAAAGACAATCCGAGAAGGTTACGAATAAGTTCTTTTAAAATCAAAAGCACGTAATCGGCCTTTGCGATACCTTGACAAAAGTATCATTGTAAATTATGCGTAAGAAAGTTCTTTATTTAAAAAAACTACGTCGATTCGAAAAATCATCGAAGTCTATCTTCGACCCACCGCTCGCAACTTTTCGATTATACAATACCACAAAGCATCAAACGGTGCCAAAACGAGTAAAAAATTTTTTTAAAAAACGATCGCTTCCCGTTCGGAGGATGAGAATTATTTGGAAAAAATAAATTTTAACGCGTAAAATAAAAGCGTACGCGCGATAAAATTCTAAGGAAATATTTAACGAACGATACGGCGAATAAAAATTGAAATTCCGACAAATAAATTTTTCAGGAGAAGCGGATCGATGGAAAGAAAGGTCTAAAGGCGAGTACAAAGTTTGCATTTGACCTCGCGTTTTCACCTCGAATACGAGATTCGTTCGCATAAAATTAACTTTACGTACGAATACCAAGATCCAGAGCAAAAGATCGGAGGAGGTGACTCGGTTCTTTGGATCGAACGATCGCGTTCGCGTTCGCGTTCGCGTTTCAAAGGAACAGAGTCGACCGACCGTGAAGCCAAATCTGGTTCACGGGCCATTCGAAATTTGCGCGCTCGAAACGAGCGAATAAACGCGAAGTGATCGAGCGCAGAATCGGAAGAGTTGGGAACCCGAGGTAAATAGACGGTGGACACATGGTTCTAAACTCGTGGTCCTTCCTTCGACGGTCCTTTTCCGTGGAAGAGCGGTAACGAATTACCCATTCGCATGCAGCATTTTCTTTTAAATCGGGTTAAAAAGAGAACCCTTTTCTCCGACGAACGCGCGTATGCCATGTAGGAGAGACAGAGGCCGATATAGGCAGCGATGTAGTGTACGTTAAAGTGGGAAAGAGGCGCGCGTGCGGTGGTGGTGGTGGTGGTGGTAGCGGTGGTGGTGGTGGTGGTACTCGTAGTCCTGTGTGTGGCGCAGATCGCCCGAAGAAGAAAAATGTCGACTGGCTGAGCGAGAGAGTCGTGAAACAGTGAGAGCGGGCAGCGAATCGAGGAGAGTCCGAGATACGAGATACGAGAGAAACGGGTATAACCGAGGGTAAATTTGATCCCCGAGCCGCGAACTCGCGCCAATTCCCAGCGATCGAGGAAACCCGCCAGGAAACCCTCGCCGATCGAGAAGGAGCGCGAGAAAACGCGTCCGAGCCTCGAACCCTCGGCTCCCCCTTCTAAAAACGGACGGTCGGTACGTTTTTTAAAGGTTAACAACGGAGCGCACGTTTCGTTGCTACCGTCGCTCGCCCGAATCGCGCATCGCACGCACGCACGCGCGCGCGCGCGTCCAGATACACACCCACGCGCCCACCCACACCACCGCGCACCTATCTATTTTTCTCGTTTCGCGTGTAACGACGACGACGACGACGACGACGACGACGACGACGACGACAACGACGACGACAACGACGACGAACGTGTGCGATCGCTGCACCTGCGCACGAGCACACGTATGGAAATTCAGCTAGAAGGCGAGAGAGGCGAGAGAGACGAGAGAGGCGAGAACGCATACGGAAACACCGTCCTCGAGGTTTCGCCGAGGTATTAACCACTGACAAGAGTCTACGATCGCCCAGCAGCAACGATAACGACCTCCGCTTCTCTTCTGTCGAGCGATAACAACAATAAGGAAATAATAACGAGAATTTTGAAGCGAGAAAGGCAGGAGTCGTGGTAGTGGTAGGAGGACAAGGAGGACAAGGAGGACAAGGAGGAGGAGGAGGAGGAGGAGGAGGAGGAGGAGGAGGTGGAGGAGGAGGTGGCGGCGGCGGCGGCGGCGGTGGAGGAGGTCGTGGAAGTGGAGGAGGAGGAGGTCGTGGAGGGCGCGGAGGACGAGGACGAGGACGAGGAGAACGGAGAAACGACGGTTGTGTGCGAGGGAGTGCGCGAGGGAGCGAGGGAGTGAACGAGGGAGCGAGCGAGAGAGTGCGCGAGAAGGAAACAACGATTCGAGCCTTATGTCAAGCCACTCGGCCGCTACTCGGCCTGCGAGAGACGACGACGAGGAAGACGGGACGAGAGCGTCTAGGCCGTCCGGGGCCAGCAGCTACGGAGGCCGAGAAGACGAGACGAAGGCCGTGGCTGGATTAGCTGCTGCCAGCGGATTCTCGACGTCAGTATGAAGAAACTCTTCTCGAAGATTGACAATACCGCCAACAAGGAGACCAACAACTACATAGGCAAGGTCTTCGTCGTCGGCCGGCATACGGTCACCGTCGAGGAAGTTTTGGCCGAAGGTGACGTTTATCATCCTTCTCCCTCCGCACCTCTTTTTCAACTATTACGCTTTTTCTCGCTTATCGCTCTATCTTCCTCTATCTTCCTCTATCTTCCTCTATCTTCCTCCATCTCTTATCCCTCTTCTCGCTTCCGTCTCTTTTTCTCTAGTGTCCGCGTAGATGCTCGTCTACTTTAGGTCGTCTGCTCTCTATTTGCGTTCTTTCCTTTCTTTCTTTCTTTTCATTTCTTTCTTTTATTTCTATTCTTTCTTTGCAACCACGATTACGAAAACGGCGGTAAATCTTTCGAGGACGCGTTAAAACCGTGATATTTTTCCTTTTGCGTTTTTTAACTCGAGTCTTCTGCTTCTTATTGGCTTAAAGAATATTCTATTCGGATAATTATTGGAAAAGTTGCGATACACTTTCACTCGGTACACGTCACTTTTTAGACGTCGAAAGTACGAAGAAATTATTAAAATTAACGCGTACGTTCCATTTTCGCATTAATCATTATTTTATGTGGTATTCGATTTGTTTGATTTATTAGTTTAAACTACTTACATTTTTAAGCTTTCGATAGATCATTACTTCGTGGTTGTAAGTATTTCTAGTTTGTTATCGAATTAATTGAGTTTGAACTTTCTCTTAAAAGGTATTTGAAGTTAAATTGAGTTGTATTGAATATCGGCGAATAGAAGAGATAACTAACTTTATTAAACGTTTTGCCAGTTTTGCGAAATTTAACTTTCTTTTTGTAATAATATTATTGGGACTAATAGATTTTTTATTTTTATTTTCGATGGCTATAGATATAAAACTAACAAAAATATATTTTTTATTTGTAAAATAGAGAATGAATTAAAATTTTTAAAATTATATTACATCTTTATTCGATACAAAAATTATTATACTTATTAATTTTAATTAATTTCACCAAATTTTGTACTTTGTTTATTTAATTCTTTTATTTATTCTATCGATAATTAAAAGAAAAACAAACTAATTCCAGAGCCGATATCTTTCGCTTAAGTAATTATCGATTTGAAACAATTTTCATTATTAAATAAATAAAAATTTAATAATATTCTTACTGTATTTCTGAATTTGTTAAACTTAATATTAGGATTAACTATCGTAACGTGTTTTTTAAATAAAAATTTTTAATAGGTTTAGATTAACTTGATATAATTTATTATTTTTCATCGAAAAATTTATTCGTTACTAATGCTATTATAATCTGATAAGTAATTTTGGTTTCTTTTTTTAAATGTGATTAAAGTATTGAGCCAGTAATTATCTTATCATAAGAGATAATAGTAGTAGATATACTTTTTACTGTAACAATTGAACTTAAAACTCGCACAATTATTTTTGTCTTATAAATTTTACAAGCATGTTATTTTATTATTATCCCATAAAAAATAATTTTTATTTTAATAATATTTAACAGACTTTTGCGATAATACTTAAATATAAATTTTTGAAAATATAAATCTAAATAATAAATAAAAAATTCAATATTTTTATTTACATGCTAAGTAAGCAAACTAAATTAAATTAAAGTAAATGAAAAAAATTAGTCAGGAATTAATCAATTTTTTTAATTTATAATTATTACTTTAATTAATAGATATTTTAAATTGTGTATTTATTAAAGAAATCAATTGATTATACGAAAACGTAAATAATAATAAAATATCAAAATATTAATACAATATTGAGAAATACGTAAAATAATAAAAAAAATATGTTATAAATAATTTATGATTTCACGAATGTTTTTATTTTGTATGAATTATCTTAAATTTAAATAAAAATATTATAAATTATTAATATAGTTTTATATAAAACAATTTTTAACTTTTAATTTTTATTAATATGTTTTATATTATTAACATAATATTCTAATATTTGGTATTGTTCTAATTGTAGGAGGATTTGCAATAGTTTTCCTAGTTAAATCTTCAGGTGGTCGTTATGCACTTAAACGAATGTATGTCAACAACGAACATGATCTCAATGTTTGTAAAAGAGAGATACAGATTGCGGTAAGGATTATAAAAATTATAATTTAAAAATAATAATAAAATATTTGAAAAACTAATAATGAATTATTATACATTGTACTATTTTTTTATCGTATAGTTACATATATAAATTTTATATTATAATTAGTTGCAAAATGGTAGAAAAGTACTCTAATAAAAGTATATAATCGTATCGATGATACTTTGATAAGAATCAAAGAACAAAGCAAAAGAAAATTAAATGTAAAAATTGTGATTTTTATATAGATTCAATCGAATATAAAGTTATTTCTCGCAATAAATTTTTTAATACAAAAAATAAATTTATCTTTTTAGTAAAATTGTTACATAAAATTAGTACAGTATACTTAAACTGATAAATTTAATATAAATTTTAATAATTTCTTAAAAATTATATGTGTTCTGTACATTTCATTTATTAAAATAAAAATGCTACTTAAATTTGATATTTTTATATCATTGATTAACTTTTTCTTAAAATATTTTTAAATATATTTTATACGAATGTATATATGTAAAGATATCGATTATATCGTTACTTTATATATATATATATATATATATATATAATCACAGGTTATAAATTTATATGATTTAAAATATCGTACAATAATAAAAACTATAAAGCTGTACATAAAACTATTTAAAATCTAAAAATATTTTATTTTAGAGTAACCTGAGTGGACATAAAAATATTATAGGATATGTAGACAGCAGTATTACACATGTAGGAAGGGGAGTTCACGAACTTCTTCTTTTGATGCCTTATTGTAAATCACAAGTTCTTCAGATGATGAACAGCAGGTAAGAATTAATTAAATTTAGAATAAATAGGTTTTTGTTTTCATTATATTATAACGTAACATAATCATCATTATTCGTGAATTACAGATTACAAACAGGTTTCACTCAGGTAGAAGTTCTTCAAATATTTTGTGACATTTGCGAGGCTGTGTCTAGATTGCACCATTGTCAAACTCCAATTATTCATAGAGATTTAAAGGTGCATAATGTTATTTATATTTAAACCTTTTTTTATAAATGCATGTAAATTCATTAGCATTTTTAAGTTATATTTTTTAAAAAGTTGTTTTAGTACGCTTTTAACCTAATAAGCATAGAAATATTTTCAAAGTATTGATTATTATTTGTACGTGTCGATAAAATCGTATGGTGTTTGTTTATAGGTTGAGAATATATTATTAGCTGATTCAGGAAACTATGTTTTGTGTGATTTTGGTTCAGCGACAGGAAAAGTTCTTAATCAGAATATTCACGGAGCTTCGGTTATCGAAGAAGAAATTAAAAAATATACAACGCTTAGTTATAGAGCACCAGAAATGGTTGATATGTACTGCGGAAAACCGATTACCACAAAAGCAGATATTTGGGTATTCATTAATAACAATAATATTATACTATATATTTAAATAAAAATTTGCTTAAAATTTTTTATCGTTTTTAGGCTCTTGGATGTTTACTGTACAAGTTATGTTTTTTTACTTTACCTTTTGGAGAAAGTACTTTAGCTATTCAATCTGGAAATTTTAATATACCTGATAATTCAAGGTTAGTACTATAATTATATACTCATGGTTAAATATAAATTCATATTAATGAATTAAAATTTTTATATAGGTACAGTAAAAGTCTGCATTGTTTGATTCGTTATATGTTAGAGCCTGATCCTGATATTCGTCCCGATATTTATCAAGTATCGGCTGTTGCATTTCAAATTATAGGGAAAGAAAATCCTGTTCAAAATTTACACGTAAGTGAAAAAATAATTACCGTGAACTTTTTATGAATTTATTTTTATAAAATTTTATTATTTTTAACCAATTTGTTCATAATTAATATCTCTTATCGTATTCTAAGGTATGTAATTAAAATTTATTTTAAAGTAAGATAAATAATTTAACGATATAAAATATTTATAAAATATTTTAGTAGAACGTTAAAGAACCGATCGATTTATTTTGAAAATAAAATATTAAAATTTAAATAAAATGAAAAAATAAATTATTTTTCTCGTTATACGAACGAATAAAATTTATTTATAGATCAATCGTATTAGTTAGAATTTATATGTGTTTTCAACTAATTATCGAAAACATACATAAAAGAATATTTTATCCGCAGAAAGTTTCGACACCCACGGTCGAGAATTTACCATGTCCACCTATGGAATCGGAATGCATAAAACGATCTTCTTCCGTAAAAGCTCCGAAGAATTCGACGGTGACGACTGTCGAGGGTACATCCGTCACACCTAGACAAAGACCCAAGGGCCAGGGTGTCAGCACTGGACCCATTAGCTTGAGCGGGCAAATAGTCAGTCAAATATCGGGCCAGGGAAATCAATTGCATCCGCAAAGCCCGGCAGGCAATTCAGTTTCATACGTACAAGTTAATCAACAGATCACTCCGATCAATGCTCCCCAAGCTTTCTTGCAACCGATCCCCGGTAACAGTCAACAAAGCCTGCAGATGTCACAGTCGAACTTCGCACAGGTGCCAGCACACATTCCTTCACCGAGTCAAACCACTTCTTCCTTCGTACAAACTCAGGGACAGCCATTATTTAACCAATCTCAGAGTCCAATGTCAAGTCATTCCCCGTTAACTCAACAATCGCCCGTCACAGTGCCAGACAAGAATCTCTATTATTTTGATTCAAGGCAACACGATCCAAGAACTCCGGTAACTCTTGGAAACGAAGATAATTTAGAAGCGTTGTTTCCTCCCTCTGGTGAGTGCTCGATTTTTTATGTAAATAATTGTGACGAGCGACTCGTGGTGAGTAGCCTCGTGGTGAGTAGCCTCGTGGATCCTTGACGTTGCACTTAAACTGTAACGGCATTCACGACTACATCTATACGGTTATTGCAAAAATTATACATTCGATCAAATTATTATACATTTTCAAAAATACATTAAAAAATCAATGCAGCTATTTTACGTATTGTGCGTATTTTAGAAAGTCATTTTTGTCGATGGTCGATAAGTAATTTTGAAAACACATCTTAATTTACGCATATTACGAAAACTAAAATAATAATTATTTTATTTGTAGGTATATAACAAAATTTTACATATTCTCTTTTTTGCATATTTTATTTATAATTTAATTTAAGGCGATTAATTATTTTTGTGTAATGAATTGTGTATTTGAAAATTACGAATGGCGCGATAAATATTTCTTATCTTCGAAAACAAGCGATTAATTTAAGCGATTAATTGAAGCGATTAATTGAAGCGATTAATAATCTCGATCTATTCCAGGTTATCCAGATCCTTTCAAGGACGATGGTCGATCTTTACCCGACTCCACTCCTACTTCTGGTTCCGCTGCGGGGAAAATGCCTCCTCCGGTTGCCCCCAAACCGAATACCCCAAAGGTGCCGCAAAAGTTGATGACCCCGACGAGTGGCACCGTTCCGCCAAACAAGTTTTTGCCCTCTTCGCAGCTATCCACTAATCTAAGCCAAGCAGTCTTGGCTCCACCAGCGTTGCCAAAGCCCGTCAATAAGACGGAAAGTCTTAGTCAAAACATAAATTCAAGCACGTCACCCCCGGAAAGTCCGACGTTGAATACTTCACGGCACAGGCGGAACGTCAGCGATACGAGCGCATTCAATAAGTGAGTTTCATTGCACGCATAGTAGTTCGTACGCATTAGTAGTAGTCAAAAAGTAGGTATCAAAAACTACCGAACCCATTCATATTTTATTACGATTCTCGTATATAAGCTTTATAAGATAAGAGTTCGACCATTTACCAAAATAACCTTAAACATAATTTCGGACGACGTTTTAAGTTAATTCTTCCCTCGAATAGAACAACTGTAAATGATGTATCGCTATTGATAATATTAATTTTCTTTAATTATTTATTGTCGCGATCACTCGATATTATCCACCATTGGACTGTAAAATATTTATTCGGTCCATCTAAATCGAGTCGTTAAACTCAATTATAAATATAAGTGTACAAAGTTACAAAAATTAATATACGTTGAACATAATACACGAAAAGTATATATAATACACGATTATATATTCAACAATTTATATTTCAACCGATAATTTACTTTTTAAATTGAAAAAATTTTTATTTCGATATATTCTTGTTATCTTTATCAACCGTAATATTGAATTGATTTTTTTCGTTGCGATATCTATTTTTATCGCGTGTACAAAGTCAACGAACACAGTTCTAATTATACTATATACAATTTTTTTTCCTTTTTTTTCCTGTCTTCGCGTACCACAGTACCAAAGCCTCTCACGGTAATATTTTACACAATATGTTACGTTGTTTATAAAATAGCAGCAGCAAAACACAATGTTACAGTTTTTTTAACTGCAACGGTTCAACTTTTCGATCGTTTAACTTTGTTATGTAACTTGAAAAACTAATTTTTTTATTTAACGATAATTTATATATAAAAAAATTATTATTTAATATTACCACGGGAAAAATGATGGGTTGAATTATTATTTTATTGCCTTATTATTTCGAATATGAAAAAACCGGATACAATTTCCTTTAGTAATTGCATTTTGTAAATTGATTACTCGCTGAATAAAAGAAAATTATAAAAGTGGTGGTAAAAGATATTTTTAGCAAGGAAATTTTTCGATCGAAAAATGTTCTCGGTGTACGTCAAGGGATGTGACCGTATAAAAAATGTTTATATTTTAGTTTAAATAATTACCGTAAATGCGAAGCATCATTATTCTATTATTCTCGATTCTGAAATTAATCCGTACTGCTTAAAAAAAAAATTTTTTTTTGCATTCTACATTCATGACGTCGCACTTTGACGACAGAACCGTCAATACTTTCAGAGTTTTTGCAAACGAGACGTCTCAGTTCCTAGCCCCTTACGAAGCATCCGTTAAATCACGTACCGAGGATGTTTCGCCTCCAGAAATACCAGCGGATATAAAACCTGTAATTGGTGCAAGCGCATCGCATGTACGTATTGTAAGTAGACGAGTGCACCATTTTTTTTGTTCTTTATGTTTATTTTACGGAAGATTTTTTCATTTACCGATTTAGTCGCTCGAATGACGCTGGAATAACGCTCGAATAACGCTCGAATAACGCTCGAATAATAATCAATTTAAGTAACGGTTATTTCTCGGTTATTTCTCGGTTATTTCTCGGTTATTTCTCGGTTATTTCTCGTGAGAGCATAATTTAAATTCAAAACTAATATAAAACATGACACGGTTTTAAATACGATTAACGGTTGATAATTAATAAATTGAAAACATTGAAATGTATCGTTTTAACAACTGCGTTTCATTCGCAATACAATTACACGTATAAATTTATTTTCAAACAACTTTTTCGTTTTTCAATCTAAATTTCTTCTACTTTTATGGTATTTGTACAATCTCTTGATTAAATGAAAAAAATGGATTTTTATATATTACGAATAAAAGTTTAATTTATTATCGTTTTCTTTTATTTACGTTTTAACGATATTTTATTTTTAATATTTGATTTTTCATTTATTTAGTTATTTAGTTATTATTTTTCTGCACTGCACCGACATTTACCCTACCAACGTTGACCTTGAGCACATACTTTTATATATAGCATAAAGTAATAAGATATTTAATCGATATTTATATAAAATAAAATAAAAGGATTAATTATTTAATTTTATGTTTTTACAACGATAAATATATAAATATGTGTAAAGTCTTCGTTGGATCGAGATGAATATTTTTTTAATCGATGTATCAATATTCTTTTACCATTTTCATTGTTATTTATACATCAGGGAGAATTATCGAGTATATCGGGATCGGAAAATAGATCGTTGAGCGCAGATGTGGCGGCTTGGAATCCTTTTGAAGACATTCAGCCATTTAGTCAACTTACCGAGGATCACATTTTTGGTGCGGAATTCGATAAGATAAGAAGAGGAAGTAACAGCAGCATCGGAGGTGTAAAAAGCCGCGAAAGTTTAGTAATGACTTATACGGAAATCCCGAAGGATCCATTCGAATCAGCTCCCTTCAGTCTACCAAGTAAGTATTCGAAAACCACGATAAAAATAGTTCTTTTATTTTAAAGAAATTTGTACGTTTAGTTTCCATGATTTGAATAATTCAATAATACAATTTTTTGTAATTGAGATTTATTGATTAAATTAAACATTTTCGTATTTACCGATCAAACTCTACATAAATATTATTAATATTATTGGAATATTTAAAACCGTGCATTTTTCAAAACAATATGAAAAATATTTCTATTTATTAAACATTTTATTAAAAAAATTATCGAAAGCGGTTAACGAAGTTTGATTGAAATTTGACGAAATTCCATTGGTAATAAAATGTATGCATTGATTTGCTAAATTAAATATATAAATTTCTTTAGCTTTCATTTTTGTAGAGTTTATTTTATATGAATTATTCATATTACAGCAAGCAAAAAGAGCAAAATTGGAACAAAGGCTGCAGCGATCGCTGGAGGTAATGCATGAGAAATTTAATTTTACTACTATTTTTATCAATTCTTTCCTCTTACCGATATGATTACTGAAATAGCCAAGAATCTTTGTTTCTAATAAGATTTGACATTTGTTAAGTAACGTAGAGATACACAAGAATTGTAAGTTTAAGAAAGAAGAAACTATTTTGTAAAAATATTTTATTTGTCAAACTTAAGTCATCCAGTATAAAAGTATACCTGATTTTAATAACCAGTTAAACTGAATTAAAAAGTAAATACTAGTATCTTAGAAACGTTGTAGCACCAACTTTTTATTTCAACCTCTAATGAGATTAATTTCATTAAAAATAAAAGTTTTTCATAAACGCAATTTAGAACATAATAAAATATCGTACAATACATTTGCAACACTTGGCAAAATTAAAAATTTTCTAGTCTGTAGATTGTTATTTATATGTGTAGAATATTATCTATTTGATCATTCAAGGGCTACTAATAACTTTTTGTCGCGCACTTTTTTCAACCTGTGCTACGATTTAGAGACGAATCTGCTCTGTTAACGTTTCTAATACGAAGATCGTTATTTAGCGATAAGTTTAATCAAAGAAACTTGTGCAGTCTTTACAGTTTTTAATCCAAAGTCAAATACAGTTACTGTGTTTTTAGTTATTAAGAATCGGTTTGTGATGTTCAAAGAAAAGATCAGAATTTTTTTACATTTTATAATTCGAACAGATGTTGAAAGTACACTGTCAAAAAAAAAAAAAAATAACAATACAAAAAAGTTTGCTTTTTTGTTTAAAAGGAAGTTAGTAAATATATTTATCAATCGGACGCATTGAAAAGTCTGTTTGTAAAGGAAAATGTTCTGTGATTTATTATTCATTCAGTTACTGTAATGCTCAGTTTTATACATTAATTAGCTACTATTCAAGTTCAGTCTTTATTTGTATTTAAAAAGTAACTATAATAAGTTTATTTCTTGCGTAAACGATACGAGAATAATGTAATTATTTTATAAAATCACGCTTGAAAAGTAACGTCAAAGCATAATAATAAGAGTATAAGGATAAATATATCGGCATGTTTACAGAATGAAAATTGATCTATCGCAAAAATGAAACGAATGTTTTTATCACTTAGCACGAAACTAACAAAAACAAACTGAGATTGCTAGAAATCGCTGTAAATAATTTTTGCGTCTTATAATGTTTGTAAACATTGAGAAAATACCGATGGAACTGTTTGCAATGATGTATATGAATAAGTCATGGTTTGACTGCGAACATGGCCAAAAGAGAGGAATTATAATTACTTGTATAATATATAAATAATTGCAATTAAAAATAAAAATGTTTTCATTACATGTATCATGCGAGGGTGGTATTTATCGCTACTCGAGTGAGATCAACAATTATAACATAGCTTTAATAATTGTATAGTATACATAATAGTTGAAATCTTACTAAGAAACTAGTAGTGTATTTTTCGTGACAGGGAAATCAAATTATATCAAAAATTATATAAAAAATCAGAACAGATAGAAAGGAAAACAAAATACAATACATTGGCACAAGCAAATCGCATTAGCACTTAATTTACGTTACACATAAACGAGTATATCACATATAAATATTAAATATAAATTTTAAATTGCCTCTTAAGGATGCGCTGAAAGAAAAATATAAGAAAAATATGGAAAAGCCAAAATAATATATAATATTGTTTGACAAAGTTGAAGTTATTTACATTTTGAAATTATATATTTTCCATGTATGTGTCTTACGTGCTGGCACGAAATAAATAATAAGCTTTCCACTCTCTTGGCTATACGTACATATTTCTTTTTTTTTTAATACGCTCTAACGAGTCTTAACATGTAAAGATTAAAAAGTTATATCGCATATATTTTCCATAATAATGAGATGTAAAAAATGTGTGAGATAGACGAATTACTATAAGAATATATATATACATACACATGAAAATGCATATAAACACGTGCACCCACTTATACACGTATATTTATATGCGTATATTTATATGCGTTTGCGCGTATATACATATATGAAATGAATAAGTATAGCGAATGTCTTACGGAGTCTGAAGCATGACCGAATTTAGTAGCACCTCTAAGAAAAGATTTTGGGAATAATGGAACGCTTGCTTATTTGTGTGTACTAGTTTGTTCTCTCGCTGTCCTTTTTTCAATTGTGTAAATACTGACTATATACATATATATTTGACAGCACATATATTTTTATTACGAGGGGTTCTAAAACTAAATTTAGATATATGATAAAATTTATGTATATGTTTGTGCGTCAGTAAAATTGGCACTTGCACTAGCTTATTTGTGCTGTCTTGAGTGAACCGGGTGCTTTTGGTAAAGTATTTTCTTTGTCCACTGTCTGGAACACCCTAATAAGTTCAGGAGGCTTTTAACTAAATTAGTTTACCTTCATCCAAACACGCGTTTATGTATTTCATCGCTAGAAAAAGCAAGTATGTACAAATTATATATGAATTATATATAATTATTATTTTCTGTTAAAATAATTTTAAAAATCTTTAAATTCTAATTTTTTTTTCGCGTCTAAATATCGGAAATAATTCATTGCGCTTTTTTTTGTAGTTTTGTAGATGATACAAAACTACACGATTATAAAGAAATTTCCTTCATCGTAACCGTGATATCAATTCATATTTAAATGTGTTACTAATAGTCCGTTTAGATTTATCGTATATTATTATACGTAATTATATGCAATTCGTATATAATTTTTTCCTCTTTCGGGCATTCAAGATGATACATTTACAGATTTCACCCATAAATGTTCTCTACAAAAAAAAAAAAAAAAAAAATTGATATTGCAAAGCAATAATTTTGACTGGTTTTGTTCCAAGTAACATAAATTAAAGAAAAAATTCAATTTATAAATTTCAATTATAATCCTAAGCTATTTTTATTCGTATTGTTAAACAAATATGTGTTTCCGAGGGAACAGAAAAGAAAGAAGCTAGTATATATAAAAATAACAATCGCCATTTCGAGGTAAAATCGGAGAGCATCGAGTGGGCCTGATCATTTTGGGACATTGCTGTGTATTACAATACTGATGTTAACAGCAATAAATAATATGTATATTAGCACATCAAATTCTTTGTTCTTTAAAATTTATTGATATACGTACAAAACGCAGCAATGTAAATATTTATCTATAATTATAGTATATTATTTTTTAAAACAAGTACATAGATTTGCAAATTTTAGTAATATCTGTTTTTCCGTTTAATATTAACAATATATATTTGTTTCTTATATTTCTATACAAAATAGTTATAGTATTATAAGTAAGTTTTGTAGTGTATTTATATCTTATAATTCGTTGTTTGCGACTTTCAGAAGATTAAAGAATAATTAAAAATATAACTAAAAATTATATGATTGTATAACGAGGAATAAATATCTACCCTTCGTTAAATTATTAACATGCACGACGATTATTATTTGAGCAAATTTAAAATCTTTTTTTAATTTTCGTATGATAATTATCCAAAAATAATATATTGTAAATATTTAGATAATACTTATATATTATGGCAGACATTTCTGCGTTTTACTACGGTATCGTCCCTTACCCTCAGAATCTGATTAGGACTGTTCCAGACGAAATGGTGGCACTACTAACACGTTATTTAGCTTTTTTATTTTTCACGCTTTTTTTTTTTTAATTGAAATGAAAAATCCTTGCACGTTTAGAAGCCAGCAAATCATAATATGATGTAAGTAGTTTTGACGTCATATTGAAAATATAAATTTTCTTACTTTTTTTGCACTACACTGATATATATCTCTGATATTGCACTATCTGCAACAGACCTAATCAGACACCTCCTTTCTGATTCTTTTTCTTTAATTCTAAACTATAATTATAATGATAATAATAATAATAATAATACATAATAATACATAATAATAATAATAATAATAATAATAATAATAATAATTTTATTGCGACATGATTCAGCAAATGGGTAAACTATGTTTGGTGAAAACACTTGGCATAAACGATGAAACCTATCCAATGTTTTTTTTGCTTTTTTTTGTAGGCAATAAATAATAAACGTAGTAGGTAAGTACTTTAGCTTGGTTTATTTGATCAACTAACAAAAATTAATACATCAAATATCTTTTAGTAATAGATCGATAACCTATCATCGCATCATTGATAACATAAATATTTAAGATTTTATATTTATAGTATATAACTCTTTTTTATTTTAATATACTTTCTTTAAATAAATTTCAAAACATGAATCTAAATTTTTTTTTTGCAATATTATATTTCCTATACGTTCTTATGCAAATATTAAATGCTACTATCTTTTGTAACCTTAAGATATTTTTATGTTCTACCGTCTATATTTTATTTACATTATTTTAATTTAAATATCTCGAAATAAAAGAAACCAAGTTAATTTGTAATATTATAAATACAAAAAATTAAAATAATGTATTGAACCAGTAGTATTCTTTTAACCCTTTTTATTAGATCTTAGATGCTTCAAACTAATTAAATGTTAATTATATTTTAATTCTTTAACATTCGCTTCATTATCGACTATAATTAGTATTTAATAGTGGAATAATAGTGAAAATTTCTTCTTATGAAAATTAATTAAATAATAATATAATTCATAAATGGAAAAACATGTATTTGCAAAATCAAGGAAAGGAAATATTATCAAGTATGAAATACAATGTTTGTAAGTTGTGGAAAAGGTTTATAACCTTTTTTGGATATAAACTGGTTATAAGTGTTTTAGATATATTTTATTTCAAGTAAAAGTAATTTTTTCATTCTTTAAAAATATATTAAAATCACAAATATCGTAGATAACTTTTACATTCAATTATCGAATTATTTAATTTGAATAGAATTTATTTGAAATTGTGATGTTTAATATTTAAATGTATTTGACGTATTTAATTTTTTTAATTTTTAAATAAGCTAATATTCAATTTTAATTTCTAATATACGTTTCTTATTTATTTTCATATATAACAAAAAATAAGGAATTATAAATAATGTAATTTTTTTAATTTTCACGTACAGGTATGTAAAATATATAAATTAATCTTTCAAATTAGAATTTGAAATCTCTTATTCAAAATATCTTAAATTATTCGTTATTATAGTTATTTAACAATTATTTTAAGCTTCTGGAAAAAAAAATAGTAGTTTCGATACAATAAATTTCAAAGTAGAAATCTAAAGTATTGCAGATTAAAGAGTTGAAAATTTTATATACGGAGTCAATTATATTAATTTGAATCGTTTATTAAAAGAATTAATTGAATTTTATTTAATTATTCTTGAAGTAAAAATAATTTAAAATATAATATATTGTGTTGTAAAATTTTTTACTGTAATTATTTTTGAAATCTATACAAATGTGGTTTAAAAATTCAAATTCGAGAGATTATAATTTTAAAATAAGATAAACTATGATAATAGATTAATGTTTTAAAATAACTTCAAGGACTATTAGGTTTAATCTTTTTTATGACATATATAATACCCTGTAATAATTATTATTCTTAATTATTTGTTTGAACGAATAAGTCGAAAATGCATAATCATTTTATGTGTATCGAAGCTTTGAATGTTATCATTTTTCAAAAACTTCTAACCACGAATATAAAAACGCAAAGGATCATTTTCAAAACTTTCGGTAGAACTTTTACAATTTAAATTTTTATAAATTTTTTTACAGCTAACGCTTACTTTATAAAGAGATTTTTTCTCTTCCTTTTGAACTCGTACTTTAAATATGTACTCGTGTCGATTGATATCTATATATACAATAGAATATAAAAATGAAAATGTTAATTTAAAGTCAAACGTATAAAAAGAGAATTAAATTAACGTCTAAATAATTTAGAATTTATTACACATTCCAGGGGATTTATTATATTATTTATTCGATAAAAGCATTAAAATGAAACTGTAAATTTTATTTACGATATAGTTGATAATTTCGATAAGAGTAATATCATTTATAAATTGTTTTTAAGGAATTTTTTTAAAAATGTATAAAAGAGTTAAACGTGAATTTATGCGTATTAAATATATGAAACGTTCGAAGTTTATAATTTTATACGAATTTATTTTATAATTATGTTTTACAAACATAAAATTAAGAAAAACCGAAGCGAATAAATAAACGAGGCAATTCATCGAAAAAGTATTTGAAAAAGATCCTTGATTAAAATCATTCTTTTTAATCCATTATCTCATTAATTTTTAATTAAATTAATCATTCAGCTACATAATTTTATATATAATAGTAATACGCATACGATATTTTTCTGTTTTTCTCTACCATACGGTACATCTGTACATTTATACATCCATCACGCGTTTTCATCATTAAGAGCGTTTCGATGAATCTACAGTCAGCGAAATTCGTTTTGCTTATTTTCTGTGCAGGTGTCTTTCTTCCTCCGGTTACGAAAACTTCGGATCATCCGCATCAGAGCCAGCAGCAACAGATCCGTTCGAAAGCTCCGCACTCGGTAACCCTTCAGTGGAGTCCGGAGGGTAACGGTAACGTCGACGACGAGATGTCACTCCTCGCCTCGGTTTCCAGCCCCGTTTCGGTACCTTTCGTACGCGCTCCGATCGAAGACAGGTCGAAATACGAGAAGCTCGCGGTGATCGCAGCCGAGGTTTCCAGCGACAGCGACAAGGACAAAACGATCCACCGGGACGAGGAGCGGGTGAAAAAGAAGCGAAGACGCGTGAAAGGTGTGTTGAACCGCGCCCGTAGGAGGGTGATAGAACAGCATCAGAGGCAGCAACATCAGCAACATCAGCAGCAGCAGCAACAGCAGCAACAGCAGCAACAGCAGCAACATCAGCAACAGCAGCAGCAGCAGCAGCAGCAGCAGAAACAACGGGAGGCTAACGACGTCGCGGCCAATTCAACGCTCGAGAACTACGAGTCCGACGACTCGATCGGCTCGGCGAGCGACCTCAAAGCGATGAACGACGAGGACGGCCAGAACGACGATTACGGGGACGACGCCGACTACGACGACGAGCTGGACGAGGACGAGCGGGACAAGGTCGAGGAGAGCGTCTCCGAAGGGATGCGCACCTGCGGGAGTTCGGTCTACCACGCCGAGTGCGAGTCGGTCGCCACCCGCGAAGATCCCGACCATCTTCGTCTGCGCAGACTCAAGAAGCACCACCTCCAGCAGAACCATTACCATCGGGAGCAGGAGCCGGTCCCGGGGTGCGAGGCCGACCCGGTCGTGGGCCACCAATACGGCGAGAAGCCTCTCCTCCTCGACGACGAACTCGACCCGGAGTCCAAGCCCGAGCAGACTCACGGCGACCCCTTCGTCAAGCACCAGTACAAGCTCAAGCCTCTCGCGCCCGAGGGGAACAGCTCCTCCGACGAGCCGGGGAAACCCGAGATTCACCGCGGTCTCAAAAACGGTGTGTGGAAGCTGGAGGAGGACGTTTTCGCGCTGGCCCCGTTTCCTAGGTCCAACGGCTCTCGGAAGAGCAGCTGCGTCGTCAACCTGGAGGAGAAGTACCTCGGCAGTCCGCCCGTAGCTCCGAAGAAGCCCGTGACGAGTTCCCCCGTCGTCTCGACCACCCTCGTCGACATCGGGGACGACGGAACCCCGTCCTACCTCTTCAACGTGTCCGCGACGCCCCCGAGGAGAATCAGCTTCCGAGTCGAGGAGTGCAAGGAAAAGGATCTATTCGGCTCCTCGCCCTTCGATTCCAGCGGGTTCAACGATCCCTTCGAGAACGCGCCCGGCTACTCGACCTCCGATCATCCGAGAGTGTTGCAGGCTCCGACCTCCTATTTCCCGGAGCTCTCCCCGTCAACGGTTCCCGTCAACGCGACAACCGCCAGACCCGAGGAGCCCAAGGACCTCTTCGGATCCATACCCTTCGACGAAATAACGTCTTTGGCGCCGAACTGCGTCGGTCAGCAGCAGAGGCCCACCTCCTTGCCTCTGACCCAGTCGCCGACCTTCGTCGATAAAGCCCTGGGGACGATCCTGTCCAGCAGCGCTCGGTCGGCCCGTTCGACTCGTTCCGCTCATTCGACTCATTCGACTCGTTCCGCTCGTTCGACTCAGTTACCACCCGTCTACAAAACGAGTTACGGCACCTCCGCCGCGAGGATGACCGGGATGACCGGGATGACCGGGATGACCGGGATGACCGTGTCCCCGACTATGGATGTTATCGTCACCTCTCCGATGTCACCGGAGCCGCTCGTTCTCCAAAACACGCCTAAACACAAGCGACATCACCTCCACGAGAAAAGTTCGAAGCACCAGGACAAGTCGAAATACCGCCTGATCAACGAGAACCTCAGCGACGACGTCAACCTGTCCGGCGTCTTGTCCAATAAGATCTCGTTGGCCTCCTATAAAGTCGGTAAGAATTCGGTGATAAAAATTCCCAAGAGCAGCAAGAAATCCTCGGCGGCGGTTACTGCAGGTTTCAGTAATATGAGCTTCGAGGATTTTCCTAGCGATGAAAATAACGAGGATGGAATGAGACGCGCGTCTGGAACCAGAACCGCGTACGAGGTAATCAGGGAACCCGAGAAGAAATTTGGCTCGCTTAAAAGGAGAAGCAATCCGTTTACGTGAACGGACGAACGAACGGACGAACGAACGGACGAACGAACGGATTACATTTTTCGGGGTTTTCGGGTCGTAGCTGTGAGTAACTTCAGTACAGCTGGAAAGCTTTATCGTGTGTTTAAGTATGACGGTATATTTCTATTGGAAGTCAATATAAACAAATTTATCTGGAATTCTCTGGAACATTTTCAATAATCTAAATTTTGCTTATTGTTTTTCTTTTTTCTTTTTTCTTTTTTCTTTTGTCTTTTGTCTTTTGTCTTTTTCCTTTTTTCCTTTTTTTTATGATTTATAGTTTTTCGAGAGTTAAAATCATTATTATTACTCGTAGTATTTTATAAATCTAAAAACTAGCTTCTTTTAATTTCTGAGATTTATATTTATAATTTTTGCATTTAACGTTTAAACCGATAACACTTATATTCGTTATATTCGTTATATTCGTTATATTCGGATATTAATTTCATATTACGATAAAGTTGCTTGTTTATATTCACTTTCACCGCATCGCCTTCACCGCTTAACTTTAGAACGTAATTTTAATAAAAATCTATTTAAAATAAAGCATTACAGTTTCGAAAAAAATTGCATCGCAATTTTAGAAACTGCGTATGCACTCAGGCAGGTATTTTAATTGTAAGATAAATAGTCAGACAGTATATTTTGTCCTTACGACTTTGAATTCCTAAAGCACGGTATCGATTTACCGTTTTATTTCTTTTTTTAAGTCTGAACGTGACTTTTCCATAAGCTTGTAAATTATAAGATTTATAGAAATCGAGTGTCATTATCTATCCGATATAATTAATATTTATAACGAAATCGATTAACTTTGTTAAAGAAGTTGAGTTCATAAAATATTTCAGATAATCATTTGATAAACGAGATTAGATACTTATAAATATATAATCTGTTCATTAAAAAATTTCACTAGAATTTACAATAATTTCATAAGAGTTTAATATTCTACGAACGTTTACTTTAAATATAAAAATCCAAATTTTTCTAAATACTTATTTTTTATTTTTCTTTATGGTTCAAAATATTTTATAACAGTCACAAATATCGCAAAATATTTAAAAATGTAAAAGATAAAATATATTCGCATTACTTTTAATTAGTTTATTAAAATTATTTTGTGATGTTTATTATTGCAGTATTTATAAAAAATAATAATCGATTCAATGATACTTAGTCATTAATTTATTATATTTTATTTCTTTTTGTGATAAGATTTTTTTGGATAGATAACTTTTTCTAGTACAATGACACTTGAGTTCTGGTGTCAATTGAAAAATACCGAAAGTATTGACTCGATCGTTCCCCATAGAAGCATTTAGTCACTTCTCAACTTCTTTATATGGTAAAAAAAAATCAGGTTATTTGTGTAACTTAGGCAGCTCGATACCAAAAAATAAAAACAAGGCAAACGAAAGCAAAAATTAAAAAACTTCCAACTCCAATATAATATTTGATAAAGGCAAACGTGTGCATCTATTTTTGCAGCTACATTTTAATATTTTTACATAATATAAAAGAACTAAAAATTTTCAACCAATAAATATTGGTTGAACGTTCGTTGCAAAAGAGAAAAAAAAAATTAAGACTCTTCTATATTCTACAAAAGAAATACTTTAATGTATTATTAATGGTGCAAGGAATAAAAGTAGAAAAAAAGTTCAGATCTTTTGTGAAAATGATTTTTACCGCCGTGTAAAAGAAAGAAAAAAATTAACATACCTAGAATTTTTAGACAATAAACTGAAATTCTTAAGGACAAAAAAGAATGGTTGTATAGCTTGAGACACCGCTTTGTCTAAAATTCGCCTTATCACAAAAGACTGAATCATGGTAATAATCCTTGCTTGCTTATCTTAAAATGTATAAAAAATGCTTTTTATTGAATCCCGTTGAAACGTGGACTGAAATTGGTATTTCGATTATTGTTTCTTTTTCATGATGAAAGATATTGTTTTATATGTAATTTATTTTTATCTTTACAAAGTCTACATCGTACATTTATTTAAAAAATAGCTAAATGAAAAATACGTGAATTAAAAACAAATATATCGAAATTTCTCCTTCGGTCTTTAACTAGTATCGACCCATTAAAAGAAAAAGTATTTAATTGATTTAAAGTATTTCTTTCGATTCCTGTATAAGATTTTATAAATGATAATTTTTATATAAATATTACATTTAAAAGTATTTATATTCGTCTTTTGTACTTTTTTTTATTAACGACGAATTAAAATATTTATTTAAAATACAAATTTTCATCAAATAATAACAATATATTAAATTAAAATCATCATTACTCTGTATTTAAATGTCCTTATGGTAAAATATAAAATTGAACAGAAAGAATAATTTCATTTGATTGGAATTTAATCAATTTAAAAATTAATTTTTATTTTAATTATACATTTTTTACATAGTTAAATATACCTATAACACTAAAATTTATGTTGCTGATGTAAATATGTTGTCAAAAACAAACAAAAAAACAAGAGTTTGATTGAATTACTCGCGTTACTGTAACTGGTAATTACGTACACAGTACAAATGTTCGTGTTATTAAAGTTAAATGAACAATTTAAAGAAATTTATTATTATGCTAAAATAATAATTTGGATATTAAACATGAAACCAGATTTAAATGTCTGTAAAATGCATAAAATATTTTGTTCTAACGATTCAGGCGCATTGCTTCGTAGATTAATAGAAAATAATATTGATTCGAAGGCACGTAAATTTCTACTGTGTACGTAAATAGATTTTGTCTTTATTAGTACAAAAAGGTGCTAAGCTTATTTTATATAAGGCGCTGATAATAAAAAAAGGACATAGAAGTAGTCGCATCTCTGTCAAGAAGCCTTGTTTAACTTCTTTTCTTTTTTTCTAATTAAATTTTGTACGTTGATCGTACGATTTTTAAATATTATATTCACGCAAAGTATGTTTTTTGGGTCACTCGTACTTCATATTTTTTTCTTTTTCTTTTTTTTTTAGAAAGAAGTAAATAAAAAAGAATTTGGACCTAAACTAAACACATATTTTTTAAAAAAAAGTTACACAGATCTTTTTTCGAGTATTTAGTAATTTATTTGGATTCTTGTTACTAATATTTAATTTTGAGTGCATAAAAGTGAGACAATATTATAAGTGAGTTTTATATAAGGAATAGGAAATATACATGTGAAGTGATTATTAATAATAGATGTATATGAAATTATTAAAATAAGGTGCCTTCTTTAATTATATATTATTATACATTATAAATTAAACTTATATTCGAAAATGCTTTCTTTTATTAATAGATTAGCTTTGTGTATAGGATTCGGTATATAATTTAATTAATATTATTTATTGATAATACTTGATAGAATGGTATAGTGCTAAATTCGAATAATACTTGTATTCTTGTGCCAACTGTGAGTTAATTTAATAATCACTAATCAAATATTTAAATTAACATAGACATTTCGATTTTTTGTAGCCCTTTAACGGTTAGTAGGTCATTACGTTTTGCCTATCTTTAGAAACTATATCTATTAAAATAAACACACTGACTTATTTAAAAGGAAGGATAAGAATATTAAAATTTATTATATAAATTGATAATGTTTATTAAAATACGTTTGTCATTTATGAAAAGTCTAGATATAATATTTTTACCCAAAATACAGTGAAAATATAAAAGAACATACTTAAAACTAACATTTCTGTTATCGCACGATTAGAATTAAGTACTTTATTTATCATATTTTTATACAAAAACACGAATATGATGACCAAAGTATTTACTTATAATTAAGAAACGGCAAATGCTTAAACAATCGAAATTTTTTTGTATTTAAAGTGAAAGAATCATATCTAGTCTCCTTGTATACAATAAATATTTTTTAATGAATATCACAAATTTAAAAAATCAATAAATATAATGTAAAATGTTTTGTATATAAAAATTTCTCTCTGATAATAACTTAACTTTAAGTATACACATTATTTATAAAAGTGCCAAAATTGGTTAAAAAAATTATAACGATTAACGTAAAATTCATTCAAAATTATCGTTCGTTTTCAATTTATAAATTCATTTAAAAATTATGTAAAAAAAGGTTTTCAAAAAGAATCATCCGTATCAGTGATAGTACGCCAAAAATAATCACTTTTAAGAATACCAAATAAATTAGAACCTGCGATTAATCTTAGATGAATTCTGCAATCACAGAATAACGGATAAAAAGCAGTGTAGGATGATTATAAAGGATCGCAAATAGTTGAATTCTTATGGCCTCAACATTCGGTACATACAACACGTTTTTTATTTTACAATAAAGTATACTGATACAATAAACATACTGATATATTTAACGAAAGCGTCTTTTATCGGTTACAGGAAAAAAAATTAAATTAATATTATTTATTTCAATAAAAATAACTAAAATGGAAACAATTTCAATAATTTACTTACGAAATTACTACATGGAAACTATTTTTAATGTCGAAACGAGTGTGTAAATTATAACTAACTAATTTGTCGTTTTGTCCTTATACAATATTCTTCTTTTATTATATATATGATACGTAAAGACGCGCATTTATTAACTCTATAAATTATTTTATTTGAAACATAAAAAATTATTTTGTCTGTACTCATACGAGAGATTTCATAAATTAAATCAAATCTGCACATCGAATGAGAACTTGCAAAGATAAAATACAATTTTTTCCTATATGGGATAAATATGTCTTCGTCTTACGAACATACTTTCATCTTTAAAACATTGGCAACTGCGGTACATCTCATATCGTAAAAATTAATTCTTTAACGATTCTTTAACATTCCATAATGGTGAAATATCGTATTAGAATACAAAAGCTTAACATAGAATTTGTACGTATCTATTTATGACAATTATAACCTAATTATATCTTACTAGCACGATATTTTTCTAACTTCGAATAAACATTGGTAAATCAACGAACCGTAAAAGTTATAAATTTACTATTTTTTTCAATTAGGTAATCTTATTTTTTACACGATTCATTTGCATTAGTATTTCAATTATTACATTGAAATTGTTTGCTTTTTTCTGAAATAAGGAATAGAGTTATTGGTTCTTACATAATATTTAAAAGTACGTCGAATAAATCATTCGATTCATAAAACGATTTTCTATGTAAAATAATTTAAAATAAAATAAAAATATCAAGTAATCTAGGAATAAACTTATCAAAATCTCTTAACCGACTTCGAATCATATTTATAAAATAACTAATAATTTACAATCCTCTATTTTTACATACTAGTTTGAGATATAATTTTTGATATAATACCTCGCGAATTAGATATTTCTAATAAAATGAATACCTATCCGATTTCATTAAAGTTCTACCGCATACATATATTTAAGAAAGCAAAGCTTTTTGTAACCTTACATAATCATTTTGTATTGTCCTCTAAAGTTATTATCAAAGTTCTACATAATCGGTGTAACATAAAAGTACGTTACATAGAATTTCGGTATCGTATTTCTTTGAAATTCAAAATCGGAGTTTTATTTCTAATGATTTATTACTTATATATACATAAAACACTGCATAACATTTTGAATTTACCGATTATAGTTTCCAATTTTGGATCTAGTATCGAATTATATAGATGGCTTCGGCAATATTGTAAAGTATATATTGTTTTTTCGAATGATCGAATAAATTCACCAGAGTCTGTTACAACCAAGATTTGCCCGTGATTTAAGATCTTTTGTTCTACGTAAGCGTACGCTTACTTAATCTTTCAAACCCGGATTTTCAAGTTTTGGTCTCAAAATAAACAAGTTTTAAATTTCGTCGATAGTTGGAACAAATTATTAAGATAGAAGATTATTATATCGAATAAAATTAGTGGATGCTTTTATTAAAATTATAAACCGTAGTTGATATTCGGCACAATGTATCGCATAGCCAGTCTTTGTGGCACTAACAATTATCGTGAACGCAAAGTTAATTGATTTAGTGTTCGTGTTTATAGCGTATCGAACGAGATCTTATTCGTAGGCTTCGCATTAAAAACTTTAATATCGATATCCTCCTATTTAATTATATTTTTTTCTACGCCGTAAACTAATAGTTTAAACGACCCAATACGTATTACCATACACATCATCTTTCATTTAATGTAAACGTTTCACCAATTGGTAAGATTGATTCGTGAGTGAGTGTGTCGTCAATGAATATATCTCCGGCTTAAATTTTTATATCTACGAATGTTACGGTATCATTACAATGAAAGTATCGATTCTGTTCTTTCCAGAGATTCTTAATTACAACCTATGCAGACTTAATTGTCTATGTCTTTTTGAAATCATTACAAAATTACGAAGTACAATATCGGTAAAATATGAAGCTAAAAAAATTTTTGACCGACCGTAACGGATGATTAATTTTGTATCGAATACTCTATATTAAATAATATATGTTGTCTTATAAATATTTAGTTGTATTAATTGAATAGTTTGTTTTCTGTTTTGTATCATTGTTCGTTATTTTGCAGTAACCGATATCAGTTAGTAAAAATGTAGTCATACTTTCGTATTTATCGTAACAATCATAAACGGTAAATGAGAAAAAAGTGTTTATACGTTGTATTAAAACCAAAGTTGATATATATCAAAGCCATTGTTGTGTATATTGTTACGTACTCGGATAAATAAAATCATGATACGTGTATTACTCGAATCTTAAAAATTAACATCTAACGGAGTTACGATTATAAAACTGCTACGCGTTATTATATTGAAATGAATTTAAAAATAGAAAAGAAAAAATAACGTCCAAACACTTCCAAACACCTATAAACACCTACAAACACGTCCATAAAATAAAACGATTATTATAGAATAAAAGTTTGTTTATTTAATCAGTCGAACGTCTTTAAGTCCACTGTTTTAAACGTGTATGTTTTTTCAATAGCGGTTTGTTGCTCGTCCGTTCCTCAGTCGTAAACATCTCAGATTCGTCTAGAGAATTCAGCTATTTAGTTTCTTTCGCCTAAGTAACGACGATTGAGTATTCTAAAGCTCGATAGTACAGCAGCTTGATACGCAATTCTTCTTAACATGTCGCATTCTCTTGCCAGATTTACTCGTAAGCAACAAACAGTAATAATTCAGGAAATGGCAGTAATCCAATAAAACAAGTATTAAATGACAATTGAAAGCAATTTAAGATTTAAATGTGTTGCATTCGAAAATTATACTATGTAAAAATTATTCTTAATTTATATCGAGTAATTACTTTGTGATAATAATTAGTTACTAGCAGCTGTATATAAGATAATATATTTAAAAACCATAGTTGTAAGAATAAAATAATATAAATGATCGAATGAAACTCATCTTAACTCTGACTTAAATTAAATCAAATCAACGTCGAATGTACCTAAAGATTTTTCTTAACTCGTTTCTTCTGGATAATATTTTTATTAAAATTATTTTATATAATAATTATTTGCAAGAGATATAAAGGGATGAAATCAGCTAGTCAATCCATTTCAATAATATTTTATTTTCTTACGAGGATTCCTTACCTTTTATAAATTATGGTTTTATTTATATTTAAGTTTTCTTACTTGAAACATTTGAAGTCGTTGTTATAAAAATTTTCTGTTTAATCGATATAATACTTTTTAAAATAAACCTTTAATTTTTAATTATTATTTAACTTTCAATCCATATATTAAAATTTAATTTATTTTCTTTTACAAGCTTCATATTACTTTCCTTTAGCAAAATATATCTTTTAAAAAGAATTCTAGTTCATTCGCAACATCGTGAACAATGGATTTTTAATTTATTTTTAGTACTGTACTTAAACCGTTGATTATGAATAAAAAAATATTAATATTAAATATTAATAATTATTGTTTAAATTCGAATTTTTTAATTTTTACTTTAAATATTAAATTGTGTTTAATCTGCAAATTTTGAATTAAAAAATAAATTAGTTTATGAATTTAATGTCGTACATGTATTTTTTTCATACTTTATTTGTTCTTTAATTTGTTCCGTTAATATTTTAGACAAACATTTTTCGATGAATATTTCTATTTATTATATGCAATTTTTGGAGTTTTTTCTTTACAGTAAATAGTTTCAATATTCGATACAGGATAATTTAATTTTACATTATTTTGAAATTTTAAATCTGTCGTTAAAAATTTTCTTAAATACTTTCAATGTATAGAAAATTAAATATTTGTAATTTTTGTAACAATGTATTGCACAGGATAAGTTTATTCTAAGATAAATACAATAAGAATTTAATTACTCTTATATGGATTTATATTCTACTGGATGAAAATATAGGTTTCCTTATCGATGATAACTAAACCGAAATAATATACAGAAAATTATTGTATAAGATAAAATCTTTAAAATTAAACTCTATAAAAAGTATGAAAATAATAAAATCTATTCAGAATATTTTTTGTCCTTTTAAAATAATAATTATATTTTTTAGAAAAAGTTGAAAGACGATCAAAATTCTCAATATTAGTACTAATCTTATTTTTCTTTATTCGATACATTTCATTATAATAATTTCCAAAAATTGAATATTTTTAACACCAAAAAAAATAATAATTTTTGCAACATACGTAAAGTCAAATAATTAAGATAAAGTCTAACCTGTTTTTTAGGAATTGGAAGAATAACATTGAGTAAATCCGAATAATATATTTCATTAAATGTGGAAGGAATATCGAGTGATATGTTCTAAGTCTGCAGTTAAATACAGATTGTACCTGTATGGGCGGAACCAAAAACATTATGTAACCAAACAATGTTTTCATTATTTCTTACAATATATACATATGAGGCCTAGTTAACTGAAAATTATTTAGATTCGTCCACAAAATTTCTTCATTCTATCAAATATGTATAACGAAAAGTATCTAAAATTTTCTTTCAAGCTTATTCATTAATATATATTCGTTTGGTATAGTTACTAATCTGATCTTTCTATTAATATTATTTAAGAAATGAAACAGGAGGAAAATATCGCGGTCTAAGTAATTTAATTAAAAAACTGTAAACGATTGATAAAAGTTGGTGTACAAGCATCTTGTTTTTTTTCTTAGATGTAAAAGCAACTTGTAAGGTATAGCGAAAATTAAAAAAAAATTTGTCGCATTACACGAAAAACTCGACCACAATTTGAAGCATTATATTTGAAGTTTTGAAATATTCTAATATTACTTTACAATATTAATCAATTTTTAAAACTTTTTAAATTAATTATACATATAGTCGAATGATTAAGATGATTGTTTCTTTTTTAATAAATTTCTTTTATATCAACTTTTACTGTAAAAAGTATACGATAACACTACACACACACACACAAACACACACATTTATGTTTTTTATTATACTTCAACATAAATATTTATTCAAAATTAAAATATAATAAATTTAACGCTTTACAAATTATAACCGCTATTACGTAAGTAAAAATTTCTAAAATATTATTTGACTAAATGCGTAAAATTATTAAATTAAAACAAAATTCATGTATTTTAAAATAATTAATTTAGTCTACACGTATAAATACATAACAAGAATTTTATTATTATTAATTTAGAACATATAATGGATTATTTATTAATATTAACCTTGATTTAAAAATTATCGATTATCGAGTATTGAATTCTGCTGTTGTTGAAAAATAGATCTAGTACTTGTAATACTTGTTCGAATTGTCACTTATAAATAATGCATCTCATTACGTGCCACCATAACGTCGTTTTTCAGATTTCTATTGATATTAAACTTCACTATCGTCTATCGTCATTGAAAATGCTACCGATTGTTCTAAGTCTCAAGGTTTTATCAATCCTATTGTAGCCTTCTATTGTTACGTATTACATCAGTCTCGATGTCTTTACACCATTATTATTGTTGTTATTGTTATTGTTATTATTATATTTATTAGCACTATTATTAACAGAAAAGTTTATACGTATTTGTATTTTTTTACAATGACTTGAATACCGGGTAGTCTAAAGGTAAGAAAGTTCTAAACCCAATTTTTTTAAGTTTAGTACTTATCAAATTTATAAACCATAAGTCAAGTGTGTAGAAAAGATTAAAAAATAAGACCGTTAAAGGGTTTATAAACGTTATGTTTATTTTTTATTTCTATTCTAATATTGGTCATTTTTAATAATTCCAAAACTAATTTCTTTACAAATTTATCAAATTATAATTATAAAAAAATTTGTATAAATTTATCTTCAAATAAATCAAATAGAATGTCATTTTTAATACACTACTTAATATTGAAGAAGAAATTAAAAGGTTTAATATTACTTTTTGAAATCTAATATTTTACTTAATATAAATTTAGTTAAAAGTATTAATAATTTATTACATCGATATAATCCGAGACTTAAAATTTTATATAATCAAGTTCAAACGATTATCTAATTATCTTTATACTATTCATACCTGTATTATGACGTATTTATTTATTTCTCGTCTATATAAACAATTATACTTTTATTATGCACTATATTATTATGTTTTAAGTGTTTAAATTTAAATAACAATTAAAGAGAATTATTCTTATCAACATAATTAATTCCCGAATTCTGTATATAAATTATGTACATGCAAGATTATGTCAATTGTATGTAATACCTCTTCGTGGTATCGTAAAAATTTGTAAACTAATTACACAAGCAGTATAAATTAAGTTCCTCTTATAAAAAAGTAAGGAACTACGATTCAAAAAAGAAAGAAAATGTAGAATAATCTATTTCAAAGTTTTGAGTTTCTTATATTTATTTATGCTCGTATAAACTTTATAATCAAATTTTTTATTATTTCTTTAATTCTTTATTTTTCATAATGTTTCGAAATGTTTATATCGTTCTATGTACGAATAATGTGATATTGATTCTGATACAGCTTTGAAAAAAATTAGAAAGTTGCCAAAGATTGTCTACAATTATAAATGAAATAAAACTTAAGAGTTTTAAACTCAAAGCTATTGTTCAATCAATATTACACTATTAGATAATTCTCGATAGATTCAAACAAAAACTTTTATTTGAATTCTAGCTTATTTTGATCAATAAGCAATTTTTACAAGAAGGTTAAACATTCCTTAATACAATTTCTAATGTATCGCTTATTTGTAAAATGTTTTTTATCGTATGGTATTATTGCCTTTTATCGATCCATGTCCATTTTTATATTCTTTCCATTTCCTCGACTACTTTATATTCCAATATATGGTATAATTCCATTAAACAAAGAGGCCTTTCAATAAATACAAAGCCTTTGAATATCTTAAAAACGAATATCTTTAATTAAATCATCTTAAAATATTTGTACAGGAATCAGAATTATTTTCAGTGAATTATCCTTGTACATAAAGATGACGTTATTTTAAATCAACTCATACGATATTCCAAATTATCAAAAAAAAAAAAAAAAAAAAATAACAATTGTAAAGGATAACTACCTACCAAAATCAATATGTGTAAGTATTTTTATTACAGGATTGAATAAAATTAAGTATAAAATAATTAACATAAAATTAAGTATGTACCGAACAATAATACAACAAAATTTTATAAAATTAAAAACTAAAATAAAATTTCAGTGATCCTACTAATATTTGATATACTTATTCAGACTTTTTGTCGCATCGAGGAAATTTCTCGGTACCGTTTATTATCTTTTATAAAAAAATAAAAAATTAAGAAACATATATTTATTAATTAAATATTGTATTTATCATAAATTCCTCGATTAATTATCTATAAAAAATTATAAGATGTATCGACTACAATTTTATTATAAAAATAAATTTTTTTCAAACGAAATAGATTCGATGATTTATGAAAGTTACGACGATATCGTAATCATTCTTGTAATAGAAATACTCGACGATACTGTACTAATAATAATATTAATCCGAAATAATAAAAAAATGATAGTAGATCCTTTGGTTCCTGTGCGATCACATATTGAACATTCGATGTGCGAAAGCTTTTCAATGAGCTAAACACTTATGTAATAAAATAAAAGGAAAAATGCAGCGAATAAACTAATTTATGCGTATAATTAGGACAATAGTCGTGTCCGCCTTACTTCGCTGTTGACAGCCTCTTTTACATGTGTATATTATCAAAAAAGCGATAAAAGTGATTACTATTACTATTGCGATTTTACGAACGACGTTAATTTATAATTATGTTTAAGCGGTATTGTAAAATGGTAATAAGTTACGATTGCACTTTTAAATAAAACTACTTCGTTTATGCATCTAATACAAAGAAAATAATTTATATACAAATATATTAAGATTAAAAAAAGAGAAAAAACAAATAGATATCACCGTGTAAACGTGCAACATGCGAAAATAAGAAAAAGACGTTATTTGCATAGTCTCACGAAAATGTGGAAATTGATGTTTCGCGAAATTATTTTGTCTAGCTGCTTTTACTGTGTAAATGCGAGGATAAAAATGAAACGTTGATATTTTTCATGATCGATTAGAGGCGGCACCAATTGTGCCCTCACTCGTATGTATATAAAGTCATACTTTATTGTAAATTATATATAAAAAGTACAAAATGCTGAGAAATAAACTGTATTATATTGAAAAAATTTATTTCCTTCTTTTCACCTATTCTTTATTTTTTCCTCTATGTTCCTTAAATGCTCCTTTAAAGAATTTCCGTACAAAGATACATATTTTTTCATCTACGATTTCTATTTTAAATTTAATTTTCTACTTAAAGAGTCAACGTATAATCTTTTTTTAAGTATTCTTGAACGTGTTTGGTTGCTTATTAATTAAATATAGAAAAGATGAATAGACGAAGAAAACAGTTTCTAATTATAATTTTTAGAGAATTTGCGATCTATAATTATATAATATCTATTTTCTGAGAGAAAATCTACCCTATTGCGGTATTTTTAACGAAGTAAAGGTATTTTTATTCGAGTTTCGAACGAATGGATCTTAGAATTAAAAAAATGTATATTATTTTTACACGTATTTTCGATTATATAAATCAGTCGAAGAATTGTTTTATTACGTGACTACCAAATTTGAAACGAATACCTCGAGTGTAGATGTTTTTGACAACGCAGAGGCCGGATATTACGCAAGATTAAACAAAGAAAATAACATTCCTCGGAATCGAATATATCCGGTACACGTCAAATTTATATCAATGATTAAGAGTAGCTATTAATTTATAATAGTTTCATGCGTTTGAACATCGGAGTTATCGCTTGGAAAAATATCATTTTTAGTGCAAAAAATTAATATATTTTTCATCGAATAATGTTATTTAAAATAAAATTATATTTTCCTTTTTAAAACAGAATCTTTTGGAAGCGTGTAAAATGTCGAATGTTCCGTGCAAAGTTTTAATAATATTGTACTTTAAGTATTAAATCGAAATAAAAGTTTGAAGCATAGCAGTTACGTAAATAAACTCCCACGTGAAAATAAACCAATAACAATAGTCGTTGAAAACGAAGGATGAAGTTGTTGACAATCCTCGACGTGTAATTCACGGTGACAACGATAAAAGAACAAAATATGGGTAACGTAAAGTCTAGGTACTCGTTTTAGTAAAAACTTAAATGAGTTTCATCCTTCAGGGTAATTTTGCATGCGTAAAAATGCATACATATTTATTTCTGATTTATTTATGCAAAGAACTTAACATTCGTTTTAATTTTAACATTAATAATCTCCTAATATCCGTATCTCTGATTCCTTGAAGACTCAAGGCCGTACTTGACACAATACAATTTCTAAAACGTATTTTACGTAAACACCGTAAATGAGATACGGAACTAAGCACTCGAGTATTTTCGTTAAATTTAACAGAGTTATTCGATGACAATATATTTCCGCATACGTAAAATATTTCACTCCAAAACTCATCGATCGCGTTAATTTAATTTGAACGATTTTTCATTGTATTGATTTTTATACATCAAGAATACAAACTAGTACATTTTCCTATAAATATCACAATTTTTATCTTTATGAATATTTATTATACGATAAACCTAATTAGATCAAATTAGCATTGCATAAAGAAAAAGAAACGTAAAATTTGGATATACAAATATGATCGAGTATGTATGTAGCGTTGAAAATATGTATGATAATATGCGTATACAAGGAAGTTTACAATTTGAATTCAAAACTCAAAACTCAAAACACTACTTTTTACAACTATCGTTGTACTTACCCAAGTAATTATTTTATGTATTTGCTAATACATAAAAATTATTGTTATGATACATCTAAAACGTATCGTAAAAATCAAGCACCGATAGAACAATATTATTAAATCGCATCAATTTAAATTTTATATTTTTGAGTAAAAGAAAAACAATTTCAAGATTATTAAAATAAGAAATTTCATAACGGAATCGATAAACTATACAAAAAATTAAATTTTTTCCAATGGATTAAAATTTTCAGATATCCGCTAAAAATCAAATCAATATTATTGTCAGACATTATATAACAATTACATTCCTTTTTAAATTTTTCTTAAAATATCTTCGATTAGTTTTTTAATAATATTATCTCCTCGTTTTTTTTACAAATCTAATAATTGTAATTTTAATATACGTAAAAATATCGATATACCGTAAAGAATCTTTTATTAATTATTATTTACCTAATTTGTATCTTAAATAATATTTTTTATCACGAAGAAAAAAATTGAAGAAGGTATATGTATATTTCATTTAATGCAACATGTAATCATACGTAATAAAAATTATCGATATATTTGAAAACTATATCATTTGCTTTCGTAATAAATGTTTGATAAGATTTGGTTTGTAAAGTTTTTCGATTAAAATCAATTTCTCTGATAGAAAATGAATATACTGAAAATATTTTTTGTATTTAATACATTTATTACATGTACATTAATTATTAAGTTATAGAATAAATTATAGATAATAAATGCTTTTGAAATAGCTTAAAAGTAATTACATTTACAATTTTAATATAAAATTAATTTAACAATTAATTTCAATACGATTACAATTAACAATGCGATATTTTAAAAATGATCGCATAAATTTGATAAAACAAAGCGAGATTGGTTTTATTATCTTAAATTAAGTACCGAATTAAATAATAAAAAATAATGATAAATAATATTAACGATTGAGCCATCGGTCTTGAAAATTATAAATAAATTGTTGAAAAACAAATCAGCAACAGCAGCACATTTTTTCGTCCAGGCTTTTCAATCTTTGTCTCGCCATATTGATATTCATCAAGAAAATAAAAACCCAAGAAAAAAAATTGAGCCAGGACATGACGATCGCCAACTGCAATGCCACGCCTGTATTTATTTGATCTCCGCGACGCCAATTATTAGCATCCGGTTGAATGTAATCCATAAAGTCTAAAATTGCGCCACACGCTAATCTATTATGGATTGCCTGAAAAATTTTAAATACAACGACATCATATTTACAAGTAAATTAAATAGAAACAGCTAATAAAAAACTAAAAAACAGCATCGATTTATGAAAAGATCGCTGTTATCGCAAATTCATTACATAAAATGATAATCTACTCTTACAAAACGTAAGCGTAACAAAATTGAAGATTCCGATGATCTACGTATTATATCATAACTATGTAGAAATAGAATATTTTTATTTATTTTTCTCAACAGAATTTTCATTCGTTACATTTAACAATGGTCTATTTATGAAAAGACTTTCAATATCGAGGAACGTTCACGCGTTGAGACAATTTTTTTTAATATAGGAAATAACAATACGTATTTGCGAAAATAAGCATTTTGACTTTCATCGATATTAATCCCAACGAAAATGAGTTGCTTTCTTTGAAAACCATGAAATAAATAAAGTAAGTAATCAATTAAATTAATCGAATAACTTATTGCTCTTTAAAGGAAAAGCATTTATCGAATCTATTCGTAGATCGATCGATGGAATAGCCTCGATCGACCAACGATATCGACTCGCAAGAAATTTGAACATCGGATGATCGCAAAAGATGATCGCAAAAGATGATCGCAAAAGATGATCGCAAAAGCATCTTCGAGCGTGCGAAGCTCGGATAAAATGTACCTGTAACTCCTGTCCTCGAGAGCCCAGCAGCCGGACCAGATTTCGCCGGTACTGATCGCAGGTGTTGTAATAGCCATCGGTAAGTATGACGGCGTGTGCAAGGGAGAGACAGCAAACGAGAACAGCGACGAACGCAGCGGTCATCCATTGTTTGCAAGGAGCTCTTTGCTTGGGGCCAACCACCACGACTCGACCTTCCAAGCTGTTTCTGAAAACAAGGAATACCGTATGTTCGTCTGCAGGTAATAATAACACACCGCGTTTGGAATGCGGTTCGTTTGAGTCAGGAACGAGTCGCGGGTGTAAACTCACTCACCCGAAACTCACCCGAAACTCACCCGAAACTCACCCGAAACTCATCCGAGGCTTCGCTGGATAAACTAAGCGTTAAATACTATTCTAAGTAGAATTTTTAAGATATCGACGCCAGAGCAAAATATTTACAATCATTTTGTTATCGATCAAATCTCCCGAGTAATACAAACAAATTAGTGCTGTCATTTTATTACGCTCCTTTCGTCCTATTATATCGTCAAATTTAAATAAATGTACCGTGTGAATATCCGAGTAACGGAAGTATATATTTAAGTAAATTGTACGCGACTCGGTTAAGCGGAAAATGGATAAAATTACGTCTACTTATTATAGCATGTAACGTTGTTTACCCAATTAAACTGAGTTTATTTTCAACTCGTTGAAACCTTGTAGCGAACGCGATAAAGACTTTTTTGAAATATCAATAATTACTTTAATCAATTTTTTGTATGTTGCCTAATTTATTCGATTCTTGATTTTTCAGTCAATGCGTTTATTACGTTTGCGATATTTGACACCTTTTTTTCAAAATAATCCCGTTTCACACTTGAAATAGTCGATTGCGATTGCTTAATCGTTTAATTTCAAAAAGTAGTATAGAAATAATTATTTTTATATACTTTCTAAATTGAATTCTTCCCGGTATACGTATAATATTAATATCGAGAAATAAATATTTAAGAAAATATACGAATTAACATAAAAAAATGTTGTTTCAACAAATACTTTAATTTTAAAATAATAATAAATAATCTAAAAATAATAGCGTTATTTTCACAATTCGCGAATCGTGAACTTTTACTTTTTAAATTTTATACTCAAATTACGGACATCGCTCGAGTCAAATATGTGTTAATTTATCTGTAAACGTAAACCGCTCCTTCCAATTCGAGGTGCAAGTCAAATATCACGGATCTTGATTTTTTATATTTCATTTCAAATTATGTAAAAACTTTTAACTACGTTTGTTTTTTATAACAGTACTACAGAGATTATTATGCTTTTGTAATAGTTAGATAAAAAGTAAAATTACGAGTATTATTAATAAGTATTGTATTATAAATACTGTATAAAAAATTTCAAAATAAAAATAGTTATATTATTATAAAAATAAAAATTGTTTTATATATCTTATTATAAAAAATCTATAATAAAAACTAACGAAGTAAAATAATGCATTTGTATACACGCTACTAATAAACGTGGTAACGTAAAAATAGACAAGTTTCGATGTAGTTGGTTAGTACTTATATTAAACATCTTATAGATTAACGTAATAATTTTAAAGGAAGAAGAAGAAGAAGAAGAAGAAGAAGAAGAAGAAGAAGAAGAAGAAGAAGAAATCTTGATGGCATTGTAAAATTTCAATATTATCTTCTCAAATACATATACGCTTTTGAAATATAAAAATAGAAATTACTTGGATCGTCGTACGATTGCTTTTAAGAATTTTTCGCTATTTGGTATCGATTTGCAGTTGTAATAAGATTAAGTCATCCTCGCTTATGATCGAATCGCGGATTTGTAACAACGTATAAATGACATTGTAAAATCGTTACCTCGCTTGATAATTCCTCGTGGAAGGCAAAGTTCTTGGCTCGGCGAGACCTCGAGGTATACAACTGCGATAGCCGTGATAAATGGCGAGGCAAAGGCCGATCAGTATAGAAGGGATCAAACCGAATGCACCAAAGTGACAGAACTTGACACCACCGCCCATGAAGGTATTAAAAGTATTGAATCCATAGAGAATACAGCCGCAGTCGACGTTGATGCAGACGTCGAGGGTCCAGGCCCAATGTTGCCAGGCGACCACTAGAGACGTTATCGAGATCAGGGACGTCGCGGATGACGAGGAATACAGAACTCCCAGGATCTTCTCCGCTTGCAATGCCTCCATGATTCTTCACTTTCGTTCATTTATTCGTTTTCGCTCTCGCGTTAATTTTCGCCGGCACTCGTCCAATATTTACCGTTGCCGCGTTTCCCTCCAGCTACATCCTGCGAGTTCGGTACTTTGCCGTCTGCTGTCCCGTTTTCAGGCTTAAAAATCAACGCAATATTTCGATTACAATACACGATTACAAGAGTGTAAGAGTGTAAGAGTGTAAGAGTGTAAGAGTGTAAGAACGTAAGACCCTTCAAGGAAAATTTTATCCTTGTCTATTTCGTTATTCCGTACAATAAATCTGAATCGAGGTTAATAAGTCTGAAGCGAACGATACGATAAATCGCTCGAAATTAATACCAATGCTATCGCTAATTTCAATTTCGCGTTGCGAGAATAAAAATACCGTTTTTCCAACCAACAGCATCTTTCATTTAAATCATAATTTTTAACCCAAATACGAATACGAATCGTGTGTACCTTTAAAAATCGGTATAACATTTTTTTACGTTTAATCTTTTCGATTCCGCAAAAAATATAATACAGGACTATCTAAACTAACGATAATTATTATATAATAATTATTCTTGAATCGTTTACCGTACGTAAAGAAATAATAAATTCGTAACGTAAAGACGTGTAATTTGTCGATAATGATAATCGAAGCTAATACATGCGAAGATTTAAAAGACGTTTTGCGATAAATAATACATACCCAATATGGGTATCAATGTAATCCCAAATTGGAAATATATAAAGAACACAATAAAATCACGTTAAAAATAAAAAATGCGTTTCCTATTTGAAATTCACAACATCAATGAGCGAGTATCGAGCGAAGACGAAAATTGGCGCCAGATTGCGAAGACGGAGAGATGCTGCAGGTGAAACGAACGTGGCAGCAAAATGTAAGCAAAATGTAAGCAAAATATAAGCAAAATATAAGCAAAATGTGGGCGGGGACTCGGAAACAACCCGCACGTAACTAAAAATCGTGCAAGAGTTCGCGAAGGCCGTCGAGAAGATGCACGCGAAGTCGACTTATAAATAGGCTACGTTTGAAATTGACGAACGTCGAGAACTTGAAATTCGCGAAGAGTCACGCGCGACTCTGGATTTCGCGAAGAAGCGAGAAGCGAGAAGCGCGAAACGAGTCACTTTGTAGGCGGGGACGCGAGATAAACATTATCTCGCTATCAAGGACGAGACGAGGTGCGAGTCGCAGGTGCATTCGCTGACTTTGCTGAAAAGTCCTCGACATCTCGGCGGTGTCTTTGTGCCTAGGGAGAGCCGAGCTTTTTTTGGCCAAATTTTTATTGGCGTACCCAACGAGTGCTTCTTACTATTCTTAGGAGATACGTTTTATCGATCTTTCCAACAATTTTTTCAACAACAAGGAATTTTGACAAGAATATTATATCAACAATTTTTTTCTAATTTCCCGCGCTATTGATTATTATTATTATCGACAACGACGTTAACATGTTATACTTATTTTTCATTGAGACATTTAAATTATGTTCGATAGCAAACATTTTAATATCTATCGTTGTATGATGCAGAAAATTTATCTACCAAATATTGCTTTACTTTTTATACCTATACACATGCAATAATAATTTAATATCTATTAAATTGAGAAAAATTATGTGCTACGGAAGATTTTTTGAATAATATTCACTTGTTTCAATAATTTTTATATTACTTGTACAATATGTATATTGAGGTAACTGCAATTGCAATTTTATAGAATTTTATTTTTTTTATTAGTTAATAGTAACAAATTACTTTTGTTTAATATTTATATTACTCAGAAATTATGTTTCATATTTAAAAAATGAGAGCTTTTTACCGTCCGATCATTTTTATATACTATTAAAAATATTATTAAAAATTTTTATATTAATATATATACTTACAAAATAAAACCTACGTATATTTTAGTATCGCATTTACGACGATACATACTAATAGCATAGCTTGTAAAAAAATATATCGATGGAATAAAAAATGAATGTAATTAATAAAGTAAGTTTAAAACTATAAATACATAATTGACTTGCACTGTATATATAATACCTAGAATGCTACTATATTCTAGAATATATGAATACAAATGTATAAAGTTTATTGGTAAGTATTCGTATTTAAAGACTCATGAAATATATCATTGTAAAAGTACGAAAAGAAATCAAAGTCTATAAATTTGTACAGTGATAAAAATTTTTGAAATTCAGTCGTTAAAAGACTAAACTAAATTGAGTATTGAAAAAATCTTTTGAATACAATAGTTATATAGTAAACGGCAAATTTTAAATAAATCAAACAAAAATCAACGACAATTTGATGAGACTATTTAAAAAATTTAAATCAAAAGAAAACTGTGGTAACAAAATAAATGGTTATTTTTATTTAATGCATTTAGATATTTTAGAAAAAATTTTATTTAAAAACGAATATAGAACATTACGATGATTAAATTTTCATCGATAAACATACAAATTTCAATAAAATATTTACATAGACTCATAAATGTTGATAAAACATAAATTCATCAAAAATTGAATAATAGTTCGATTATTGCAATATTAAAAATTAAAATTAAGAAAACATCAAAAATCCATGTTATTTTAAGAATATAGGTATAGTCATTTATATATACTTTGGTAGCATTTTTATGTTAAAATATAGATATAAAAAAAGTAAAAACTTTCAAAAGCAAAAAGCATTCGATTCGTCATCGATCACGGGGTTTTTATACATTATTTGCATCACTTAAGACAAAACGACTACGGATCTTTCAAAAATTCATACTTATCTATAAGCTTTTGTTATTTTCTTCTTCTCAGAGATGTAAGTCATGCATAAGTTAATTTCTAGGACGATGATTAATATATTCTAAATAATATAATAATTATTTTCTACAAAATTAACGTTTGATACACATTATATTATCACATAGTATATTTATCTATTCAATTATCAATTCATAATACGAAAAAATAATAAATTTAATAAAATAAATTCTAAAATATTTTAATTTAAAATATCGTAAAATAATCGTAGATAATTGAATATAATAGAACTAGTCGATTATTTCCAAGCTTTCTTAAATGAATTTGAGTAGTGCAATAGTTTATGGTTGTTCAACTTATTAAATGTTTACGCACATGTATATATTTTATATATTTTGAAAATTGATTGTAATTTACAAGAATAAAATAATATATCTTAATCAAAATTTGATGTACAAATATTACCTCAGGTTTAATTTATAAAATGTGTAATAAATAAATCAATCCTTATAACATATTTAACCAATATGATATATTTACGTATAAAAGATAATAATAAATGTAAATTGCTCTGAGATATTAATAAGACTATTAATATTACTAATATAATATACGATAATATTTAATATACTCTTACGATATTAAGTTAGTATTTCTTTTTAGATATAAATTCATATCCATATAAATATATTTTAAATAACTATTCCGTATTAGTAAAAAAATATTCTAAAACTAAATTTAGAACTTACATTTTGTAATATTTTTTTTGTAAAGCGAAGAACACACCGTCTAAATTATGTCAAATATTTCAAGCTTTTTAAATAACTTCTCTACTTATAAATCAAAATTGTATTATATTTCAAAACTTATTTTTCACAATATATCATTTATAATTATATTTTTTTATATTGCATTGAATTTATAATAATCTGAATTTTACATATTTCAACAATAAAATTAAAAAATTAAAATAGACTCATTTTGTGTTAAAAACATGTTGAGTTATTGAAACCAGTTTGAATATTGAATGACTTTATGTTGAAAACTTGATTCTATAACATTATTTAAATAAGAATTTCTTTAATTCAGAATGTATTTATTATTAATATTTATGTTCCTTGAATGCCAGAATATTTTCTGCATATATTGCATAGAATGATGTTATTTTGCCAAAAATAAAATGGTTTATATAATAGTATAACTAAATTATAAAAATTGTATTAACTTTATTATTACTAGTAAAAATTATAAAATGAATTTTATTCTATATATTCTTGTTTTAATTGTTAAAGTTTTATTATATTTTATAACTTCAAAAATCCTTTTTTATTTTTTATATAAATAGAATTTTCAGCCAATCTTTGTTAATATATGAATAAAATATAAAATGCTTGTTAAATACTATAAATCATTATAAATTTTATAACAGTAGACGAATAAAAATATTTAAGTAATAAAAAAAATATATTGCCATAAAATCTTATTCGTATAAATTCTATTTAAAAAGTAAAAATCTCGATTAATATTTGTTTATAAATAAGTCACAATGAAAATATCGTGATTGATTAAAATCGTGTTTAAAATTTTAATTTTATGCAACGAAATAGAAATTTTCCTGGATTAATTGATTTAATTCAATTACTTTATTATTATATAAAATATTTAGAATGTTAGAATAGTGAGTCAAAATAATTAATAAATAATATTTTGTATTTTTAAATATAAACTAAAAAATGAATGTTATATTGATTACTACTTAAAATGTAAATAAATTATAGAATCATACGGTACTTAATGCATGTACCAAAATAGTTTTTAAAATTTTTCAATTCATTCAATATTCAAAATTTCAAAGTATTTAATTTATAGTGTAAAATGTTATACATTTAAAAAACCTTAGGTATTGAGAAAACCCTAGTATTAACATCATTTTGAGATACATTCCTGTTCGCTAAATCAATAATGAAATTATTTCTCGATCAATTTGGATAAAAATTTGTTCGATAATTATTTATTTCAATTTATCCAACTTAAATAAAATATTGAAATAACTATGGAAGATAAACATTTTTTATTACTAATAATTTTTTTATAAATAATATATTATGTATACAATACGTACCAATTATTTAATTTTTTATATTCTAAAATTAATATTGGTTTTATCCAATCCGAGGTTTTGATAATATAAAAGAATTTTTCTTAAACTAAATCAGTAATGGTGATTAGTATTGATTCTTCTTCACCCAAATATAAATAGTTATTATTTAATTTAATTAGCTTATACGTTTGAAAACTTTTTTTATTTATATAATTTTATAAAATTATAAATAAAATATAGAATTTACCAGAAAAAATATTGTTTTGCATTGAATTTTTTAAAATAAAATTCGTTATTATTTTATTCTATTAAAAACATTAATATAAAAATTACTATTATCAAAATGAACTATTTATTTTTTAACTAAATTTATCAATTTATTTAAATAATAAACATTAAATTTTTATTTATTTTACACAATTTAAATACGCATCTTATTTAAAATAATTTATAAAAATTAATTAAAAAATGCATTTAAAAAAATTAAAAAAATATATTACGAAGAAAGTCAATAACTTTTTTAACTTTAAAATAAAATAAAAAAAATTAATTTACCTGTAACATTTTTTTAAGTTTAAAATCTATTTTTAAAAAATTATATATTAAAAAAAAATATTTAAAACATTGTAAAATTATAATCTGTAATATTTCTTAAATGATTATCGATCGATTTTAAAATGTTGCGAATCGCCTAATTCCTTTTTGAATATCACAAAATGATCGTTTTTTTTAAATTTCCAACGCTAAAATTAAACCAAACTAATTGCAACTATTCGTAATTTATTATTGCCTAATTTTTATTGCCTTATCAATATTATTGTAACTCGAAATCGTTTATTTATTAAACAATCAACTGAAATTATATAAATTTGAACGAGTATTTTTAAACATAAAAAAAAATATTTAATTAACTTCACAAATTGATCCGTCTATTATACACCATAATATAAATTTAACACTTCAACATTTACAACTTGAAAGCACAGCGGAAAAAAATTAAGACATAGTTAACGCCTTACTCAAATATTTATTCGTGACGCGGGACTTGTTTTTAAAATTGTCTCGATCCTCGCACGCAATCTCACTTTTTCAAACAATTGGTAGATCGCGTATATTCGGATACCGAGATCCTCGATCAACCTTATAAACTTCGATAAAAATGAAAGCTTTGCAATTGGTTCGGTTATCGCAATATTGTGAAATCGAGTAACTCTAATGGTATACGAGTACTTATTCCAATCAGACGAAGAACCCAGATAACAACTTGGTAATCTCTGCCGGCACAACTAAGCTCTAAATCAATAGCAACGATGCAATGCAAACTTTACACAAGTTGTTCGTTCGTGACACGTGCTTATCTAACGCCGCTTCGCCGCTTTGCCGCTTTGCCGCTTTGCCGCTTTGCCGCTTTCCTATCGAAATAACGAGAAAGTCTATCGTTGCGAGATATTTTAACGTCGTATCGCGATCTAAGAAGGTGCGCTCGAAATAAGTAAACAACGTATTTCAATTCGAACGTTTACATTACAAAAATTACAGCCTTTAAAAACTTGACTCGACCTAGGATCGAGCACCTCGGCTTAAATTCACTAAACTCAGCGGACGGACAATCTTAACCGAGTCCAATAAAAAGCGACGAACCATTATTTAAATCGCGATAAATTAAACTTTGATAGTTTCGAAACGCGTATCGACCGATGCAACAAACTAACGACTATAACAGAATCGATCTCTCAACGATCCTTAGCCAAGAACCGTTGAGAACATTACCGTTTTCCAACGCGCAGCAAACGAGATTACGCCGTTGCGAGTACGTAAGATTCAAGCCGCGAGTCTCGGTGAAACTGAATCGGTTCGGTGGAATCGGGACGAATTTCGGGAGGAAAAGTCAGCGCAAGCGCTCCGCGAGACCATCTACCTCCCGCGACTGATAAGAAACACCTCCGATAAGATTAGATGCGTTATTCTCCTTTTCACCTACCTCTTTCCCATCGTCCCACTTTCCACCCACGTAAATTCAACATTAAATTCGAGCAACGGGGATGACGCGGTGAAATGATGAAACTTGGTGCGTTTCACAGAGTTCGCGGAGCGACATTCGCCTCTGGATAAGAAGGAGAGTCCGCGAAAATCGAATGCCTGCGAGTAAGCGATCGCTTCAGACTTGAGGGGACTCGACCGATCTTTTTTTATGCATTCTTAAACACTCGTTGTAGGTCGATCGGATGGACCCTACATCCATTCCCTCTCGCAACCCTCTCGCACCCCCCCTCGCACCCCCTCGCACCACTCTCGGGCATTTTTATAAATTGTGCTTCTTGCCTTGTCAACTTTTATTAACAAATCTTATCACCTGATTCACCGTTTTGCAACAACATGATAAAGCATTTTCTAAAACAAATAATCAGACTGTAATATTTCGTATATTTTTTCTAAGTGGAAGACTTTTTCGTAAAAAACAAAAATTTATTTTGCGTACAATTTTAAATGCACTTATAAATTTATCAAAATGTTCATTTGTTTTATTATTACACTATTATTTTCTTTTTGATTATTGTTTCGATTCAATGATCGATCGCAATGCAATTTACAATATATAAAACGTTGCAACATACGATTCTTAAATTTTTCGTAAGTATATTTAATAAAAAACTATTCTTTGTATAATAAAAAATTATAATAAATTATATATACGCGCAATTAATATCATTTATTATTTTTAAACATATTTTTAGTAATCTTTACATTTGTAAAAGTATATATATTCTACGAAAATTTTGTTTCCAACAATGGAAAATCATTGCTCAAATTACTTTTTTCTTGTAATAGATAATTGATAAATTTTACGAAAGTTTTTAATTCTTAAAATAATATTATTCATATTTGATATAAAACAAAAAAATGAATGGGTACCGATACAATATTAATGTTTTAAATTTATTTTTAATTTTTAATTTTTCACTAATTAGTTTAATTTACTAATAAAGACTACGTATGACATATTTAAATTCTAAGGGAAAAATAAATTAACAATTGATCAATTTACTCAATGTTTTCTTTTCTTTTCGTTAATTATGTACAAAACTTCCATCTATCTTATATTAAGTAATAGCGTATGGTCATTCTTATAAATACACAATTCATTTATTTATAAACTTTTCACTTGGCATCAAATTGATTCAATTAATATAAAAAAGTTGAATGAAATTGAGTTCCTAGTAATTAGAAGACACATATGTTGAATTGTTAGTTACATCTGCAATTCAAAGAACGAAACTTTTTAATAATTTTATTTAATTTACCATAAAAATAGTTAAGGTTTAGTATTTGATTGTAATTCACACATTTATTTTCAAACAATATAAAATATAACAAAATATTTAATTTACATTAATTATCCATATATATGAAAAATGAATTATTCTGTAATGGTACAAAAACTAATTTCTTTATGAAAACGAATTATGAGTTACAAAATCAAAAGATATTTCAGTTTTGAAAAATAAATATAAAATATTCATTAATTTGATCTTTATACATCAGATACATATTACGAATACTAGAGACTTTGGTAAACAGTTCATTATAATTTTAACACTTTTATAACTTATTGACATTTTTTTCACAACTAATAAATATAATTATTAAAAAAAATTCTTTAATTTATAATATTTTATAAAAAATTTTCATTAAATTCAACTCGATTTAATTTCAAATAATAATAATAGTAATTCTCTTTTCATATTCTAGAATTTTCAACAATTATTTATTTACACAATAGTAACAGGTTTTGTTGTTTAATTAATGTTTAATAATTAATTGGCTCCTTGTTAAGAAGATTTACATCTGTTCATGCTGTTTTATTTTTAAAAAATGATTGATCGTTTTTTATTACCTACTAATGTTCGGGTAATTAAAATCACAAGTTAAAATTATAACATAAATAATTAACAAGTACGAAAAATATAAAGTAATTATCAATATAAATTTAATTTTTCTACTTAATATTTTTTATAAATAAATTATATATAAAAAATGAAACTAGTTTTAAATATTTAAAAATTTAGTATAGTTGTGGAGTAAAAACGATCGACTTATTTAGTATTAGTTAAGAAAAGATTGGCACACCGTCAAATTTACACTGGATTAAGACCACGATGCTGTATATTAGGAAATGCATTCCTATTATTCCATAAACAAGCTATAGCTGAAATTGTGAAACCGATTCCTCCTCCAACTAAACATTTCTTTAGACCAGCTGAAAAATAAACCAAATTAATAAAAATAGTTTACTCGTAAATTTATCAATCGAGAAAAATATTTTAGTTTAAAAAGTCATAGCATAATAAAATTCTACGATTGTTTTAATTGTATAATTTCATTTTTTACCTGTAGATTTAAAAAGCATGCCCGTAGCAGTGGCAGCTCCTATAGTATTTACCATATCCTCTGTTTCTCTTATAGAGGAAAATAACACACCGAATCCACTATACATTAAAGATACAACAGCAAATCCGTTTCCTAACGATGTACCATGTTTCACTATGTGATTTAATAAACTGAAATTAGATGTAAAATTATAGTTAGCAATAACAAATTCCATTTTAATACTAATACATTTTAATACTATTAATATTTTATATAAGAGCACGTGAATTATTTATTATTAAATTATCCCAAAATAAATTAATCGAATTATATATAAAAGTAATAAAATATTATAAACATTAATTTTTAATCTTAATTTATATTTTTATACATACTGTGTTCTTCTCAGCTTTCCCGTTTCTCCTGTAAGAGCAGTTACTTTCAATCCCCTATACAATCCTCTAATACCACCAATTCCACATCCAATTACAAAAGATCCTCCAATTTGACTGAAAGCTAATTCAAATCGTCCTCTTTGTTTCATCGTTTCATCAGGGAATATAAATTCTGATTGACTAGGTGGAAAATATACTGGATCATAATTTAAGTATGGACTCAGTGATAAATTTGGATTTGAAACTGAAAAAATATTGTTTTTATTAACTAATTTAATAGATTTTTTTATCTTTATTATAAATACAATTTTTTATCAAGTAATATAAATTTTATAATTATAGATAAAATTTAAAAAAACTATTAGTTATTCCTAATTTAAATATTATTTAAATATATCATTGTAATAGAAATTATTATATGAAAATACTTTTTAATTATTTAAAATTTGTTTAATTATATTGATTTTACTTAATTTTAAAGTTATTAATAATAATTTATCAACAATTTAAATATTGAAAAAATTATGCATTCAAATTTTTATATATTTTTATATAAATAAATTTATTAATTTTATATTTTTATACTAATTTTAACATTCAAATTCTATAAAAAATTATTTATTCTAACATTATTAAAATATTGAAAAATATATTAAAAACTAACGAATTCTAGTATATATTAGAAGAATAAAATATTATTACTAACTAATATTATATATTTATAAAAAATGTTCGCTTTTTATTTATTTACGTTTTATAAAGAGTCTAATTAAGAAGATATAAGTAATTCAATTTTAAATAATAATATAATTGTTGTTGCATGAAAACATTATACTTCAATTTGTTATTTTTAATAAATAAAATTTTACATAATCAGTTAGTTGCGAAATTTTAAATATTTAAATTTATTTAATAAAATTATATAAGAAGAAAACGTGTGTAATGCGGTATTTTTAAGGTTAAGAAGTAATATTTTTTCAAACATTTTTTACTTTTTAAAATTAAGAATAAAAATTTAACTCACTAGAACTATTTAAACCATCCGAACTAATATTATCTTTTTTAGAATTTTTAGGATTATCATTCCGTAAATCTATCATTTTTTAAAATTTAATTGAACTACAGACTAACCGATTCTTAAATCCGAAACACGGTGTTACGTCATCACAGAATTAAGGTTAGACTAGTTGAAGACAAGTGAAAATAAGAAATTTAATATAAAATAAACCTTTTCATATTATAGCTTTTTTTTAAATTACAAAAATTGAATTATTATAATTTAATAATAATAATATAATAATAATAATAATAATAATTATTATTATTATTATAAATAAAAGAACTTTTAAAAATTATAATCATTGTAGAATATTCCTTAAATATTATTTTATTAACAAAATTTATATTCTAACATATATTACAAAATAAATTCTTTAAATCTAAGTTTTAATTTTTATTTAATATCACTTGCATTCTTAGGGGATACAGCATCAGTTGTATCATAAAGATTAAGTTTTGTTAATAAATCTTTTTTATCTTCAAAATAATTTTTGTACCATGTTATGTGATTAATTTTTTCTTCTACAGTCATAAATGCATTCTTTGACAATCCTACACATACTAATTCCATGAAATGTCTCAATGGACCTCTTAATGGACACCAACCTTTTAAATGACGTTCCAGAAAAATATGTTCAGAAAAATGTACATTTTTTTCTTCTTCAATTCCTACAATATGACAATTCATTTTTAATGCAAATTAAACATAAACTGTTTGCATGATAACCACCAAAATACCTTGTTCATTATTAATAGGAAAATGCCACAATTTGCCTGTTTCTGTCCAATGAATCATTTCTTGAAAAGCATTTTGTGGAATAATCGCATTTCGCAATTGTAAGTTTCTTTCTTCTATTTTATTCCATGTTGATAATTGGGGTAATAATTCATTTTTGTCAGAATTCGATAAATCATCTAAAAATGTATAAGCCGTATGTAGAGGGACTTTTTGAGATGATCTGAAAATGTATATTTTATTAATATTTTACTGTTATAAATTAGAAATTATATTCAATACTAAACTAAAAATTTTACTAATAACAGAATATAATATTTTGATTCATTTTCTTACGTAAATCTGAATGATTTCTCCGGCATGCTAAAAAGTAAATTATATATTTTTTAATACAATATCATAATTTATTATCTTAAAACTTTAATTTTTTTAAAAGTAATACTTCGTTTTCTTAGTCTGAACAGTTTTCATTAACTTAATATTAGTCAATAGTTCTGATTCTAAATTTTGGATATCTTTTTCCACAGTTTTCGATATAGCCTTTACTGCCAATTCTAATTTTTTATCTATAAGAAAAATTAAATTAAATACAAACAAAAATTAATATGTATTTTTACATGACACATACCTAAATTAAAGTTTTCAGGCGATTGTTTTGGAAGTTTTTCTTTCAAAAATGTAATTCTTGATTCAGTTTTTTTTTGGGGCTAAAAAATTAATCAATGAATAATTTAACAATTAATATTGTAAAATAATTAGAATTTTTTAATTTAAATCATTACTTTTTCTGTTGTTTTAATAAGTTTGTTTAATATTTTAAAAAAATTTTTATCCTGTGAACGATTGTTCTTGTTCTCTTCATTTTGCTTGTTATTATACGAATCTGAATCTGAATCCGAATTCGAAGAATCATTAGCTGAGAGTAACTTAACAGACATATGTAATTGCTTTGTCAATTGTTTAAAATTGCTAACAACTTTTCTGAAATTAATAAATATTTTAATAATAAATTATAATATAAAACTGGGTTAAAACATACTAATGCAATTTTATATTAGGAAATAATTGATTAAATTTGATATACAATAGTTACCTTGGAAGTATATATAACAACATTTTATTTTTTGTATCGTGACTAAAGGTATATAAAACATGAAAATAATATTTATATATTAATCATTATGTATTACAAATTGATCAGGTATTTAAAATAAAAAACAAAAAACTTAAGTTATACCTTATGTTTAATATTTGATATATGATATATTTTTCCTTTCTACAATTATTTTCTACAATAAAATATCGTATGGATTAAGTTTCTGTTTTAATAAAATATTATATCGATTAAAAGTACCATTTGTTCGAATGCTACACTTTTGTTATATTGAAAAATACCTGAACGGAATTGTAGATACAATTTTTTTTAATAAAATTAATTATTTTATAAAATTGTAAAATAAATATTTCTGTAAATTATACTTCGACTAGAAACTAGTAAAATTTAATCACATTCCTATGGTATTATAAAAATATTAGTACAAATACCCTTGCCATCTTAACCTAAAAATATAGATTTAAAACTTAGATGATAAGATTAATATTATTTTATAAATTTCAATTCGACAAGTACACTTATGTCATAAGTTTAATTTTTTTTACAAATTTTTTTATAAAGATAGAAGGAAAATTTAAATAATTTTATATTATTTATAAAAAAAAAATTATATATTATAGTATAGCCTACATCAATTACAAAATAATGTATGCGCATGCGTATACAATATATCTTGTACATAAGAAAAATTCATATTCCACAAATATAAATTTTAGGCGCGACTGATTTTAGATTCTCTATATATTGTTCTCTAAATAATAAGTAGTATGGAATAGACGATGTTTAAAGATTAATACTTTTAAGATCGCACAAAGAACAATATGAAATATTAATCGATATTGTTTTTATCGTTAATAATGAGCGATGCACGATTATGTTCAATCAACTTTCGCATAAGCAAATGTTTTGCACTAGCCAATTTATACAAATAAATTCAAACAAACGTTCACTCAAAAAAATTAATAACGAGACTGGACTGTAGAAATCGCTTCAGAATAATTATATTTTTTCACAGTCAACCGAGAAAGTCTTTAAATTAAAATAAATTTTGAATCTACCGATTACCTGAAAAGAGCGGATAATATTTCACGGGGTTTAAGCTTTAGTAATAATAAATTTTCTTTTTCTCTCCCAATGAAATCAATACAGTCTGATTTTATCCTTTCCGATAAAGCAAGCGTGTATATATAATCGCTATCATCTTTTTTTTCTTTGCATTTTGCATTTCCTTCCTGGGCTGCAGAGGTTACAAATACGCGTATATATACCCACGGATCGTACGAAAGGAATAAATTATAATTGCGTTTGCGCGTACTAAAATACGTCGAAAAAGGGATGTCGGAGTTTTTTTATATTATTTTCATCTCTCTTTTTTTAATTCTTTAAAAAATTATTCTATTAGTATAATTTATTAGTATTAAATATAACTATTTACTTATTTTATTAGAATACTACGCGTACAATGCAAAGAATAAATACATACTTCTAAAAACGTTATTTATAGATATAATTTTATATGTTGTACCTGTACTCTATTTTTTTTTATTTTATTATAAGTATAATTAATTATTAATAGTAATATCTATAGTGTATTAATTATTTTATTTAATAAAAAACTTTTATATGTAATACAATTCCTGCAAAATACACGAATAATTTTCAAAATTAATAATACGAAGAAAAAATATCTTTGCAAATATGATTTAAAATTTATTATTTTTTAATAATATGTCTATAATACATAGCTATTATAACAAAAAATTTCCGAATGTTATATTTCATCGAGAAATAATTTGTTTAAAAAATATATAAAACGTTATTCTAATATCTAATGATATCCAAATGTGTACAATTTATTTTTAAAATATTTTAATTTCTTTTAATCGATGTAAAAACGTTAAAATTACATCTAAAATCAATAGAATTCAAATTATACACATAATATATCTTATTCCATTCGGGGCACATTTTTTGCGTAATATTTTCACACCATCCCATAGTAAAAAGTCATTTTTATTTAATACAACATCTATGACATTTTATAACGATTATTTTATTTAACCCGCGTTGAATGAATTAAAAAAAATATATGTACAAAACTATTTTTATGTTCGAAATTAAAGAAAATAATCGATAGCTGATTCTTTATTTTTAATAATCGAAGGCTAGTACCGTGTAATTTAGCTATATTGTAAAAAATAAAACGATGTAATGCTAAACAAACCACAAAAAAGTGTTTATGAGGTATAAAAAATAATAGAATTTAATCAATAATTTGTGTATACAATTTTGAAAACATTTCTTATAGAAAATAATATTATAAAACGTTATCAATCTTTATTTAATCGAAATATTTTTTTACAATATAATGTGGTTGTTTATATATTAGTTTAAAAAAACTTTATGTAACAATAATTTAATTTTATTATATAATTATCTTTTTAAAAGCACCAAACAATATAAAACACTTGCGTACAACCAACCAATTGTTTCGCTCTCTCTCTCTAAACTATCATTATTATTCACATTTTTTTCAGAAAATGTAAAGAGTATAAGTTTTCTTTTCTCTTTTTCATATATGCAGTTACATGAAATTTTTTCTTTCGTCGTCGGTCGGGAAAATTTACTTGATCAAAATGATCAAAAGGTCGTAGAAGTGTCCTCTGGAGGGTTACTTCGAGAACTACGTAAGCGTTGACGAAGTTCGGGTCGACAGAATGGATCAACGCCTCTGCATATTTCATACGCATGCGTTAAATGCTTTTTGACTGCGTAAATTTTGTTAGAATCTCCAAAATCTAGTATAAGGCACATGTTTTTATGATTTTTCATTTTTTTAACATTTTTGCGATTACACTTTAACGATGAGTAACTTTAAAGTACTTTCGATACATAAGAATTTTAATTATTTTTTATTACATTGACGTTTACATTATTATCGACTTTATTATTTATTGATTCGCCAAAGTTAAATGTAAGCAATCATAAAATTTATAAATAATTGGAGAAAATTTCATGTTTGTATTTTTTACGTATTGGAAAGGTCATCGTTCGTTCGAACGATAATAACGGTATAAGCAAATACGCGATAATTATTATAGGTTGATTCAAGTTTTACAATCAGCTGTTGCATTGCTTCGTGAACGTGAACATATTAGGCTTCGGTGACAATTTTATGTACAAAAATTATATCAGTGTCAACAATTTTCTTAGTTACGATCGATAAATATGGGAAGAAATAAGGGACAACGCACAAAAAATAATGCTCGAGTACGTTTCAATCATTTTTTAACGTTAATAAGTATAATTTTATAGACAAATAACCTGAAAATTACGTTATTTTGCTCTTGCGATATTTACTATTTTATCTTAAATAGCCATCCAATAGCAGTCGCAGTGCAGAACTTCTTGGAGCATCTGCACCAAGCTTCATTGGTTTTCCGGTTGCAAAGAACGAAGAATATTCTCTAACGCCAGGTTTTTCTATAACGAACAGCGTTGAATTACCTCCTTCTTTTCAGATGGTTTTTAAAAAAATGAACAAAAAGAATGGAACGACAAAATATAAGGTATAAAAGAAATTAAAATATAGATCTAAAATAAAAATAACATTCCTGAAAGTGTTACGATTAAAAGTTTAAAAGTTATCGGAGTCGAATAAAGAAAATTGTCACGATCGCTTGGGAGAATATACAATAAGGAGAAAGATGTTTTCTTGCTAATGCGTACTTCGAAAGCGGGAATTTTAATTCCCAATATATTTATTCTTTATTACAAAATTACTTATTCGATTATTATTAAAATATTAATAATTTTCAACGACTATTACTTTCGACTTATAAAAAAGATACGTGCGTTCTTTGTTACTATTTTTAATATTTAATATTCTATTTTATCCGTTAGATGATTTTTAGCGATTTCTTGAAATCTTATATCGACGTTAATTTAAGTTTAATTTTTGAAATACCTTGTGTTACGATAAATAATCATAAATGTTTTCAGGCATTACAAGAATTAATACATTTATGTTCGAACGCAAATGTATCGTGCGTAGAAAATATGTTGTCATTTTGGCCCCGTTTCTACTGCACTCTTTGTATCGATGTGAATCATAGAGTGAGGGAAGCAGTTCAATTAGCGCATGCAACTATTTTAAAACGTGTTGGTAAAGCGATAGCGATATATTTGAAAGAATTAGCAGGCCCGTGGTTTGTTTCGCAATACGATACGTATCCACCAGTGGCTTCTGCAGCCACTAATAGTTTCAATGTAAGATATTCATTTTTCATATTGACAATTAGAAACAAAGTTTTATAGTGAATTTATTAATTTTATAATTTCTACTTATTATTAGGATACTTTTCCTCATCACAAATTTGTCAGCGCAATCGTTCATTGTCAAGATGAAATTCTTAATTATATTTGTAATAATATTACTGTCTTAACTCCTCAAGCGCTTTCTACAAATAAGTATGTTAAAAATTTCTATTGAAATTTAATTTTTTTTGTTCGTTAAAATTGCATAAATAAATAATTATAATTGGATAAAATTCTTTTACTCCAATTTTAAGAAAATTCAAAATTCAATGTTAAAACATTTTATGTTTAATATATAAATATTCAAATGAATTGAAAGAAATTTTTAAAAAATTTTTGCATGTTAAATATATATGTATATAAATAGATATGATATGTTAACTTTTATCTTGCTACCTAATCTATCGACTATATAAAATAACAAATTCAAAATATATTTTAATTAAACATAAACGAAACTACAAATAAATATATAATAGACAATGATAAATATTTATCGAATAAAGAAGAAAAATTTAGACTAATTAAAAATTATAAAATGGAAAAAACATTTATTATATAATATCTATTATTATTATATTTTTCAATGATTCACAAGTAGTGTGAAAATATTTTTTATTTAACCAAATCTTTCAAAATATGTCGATCATTAAAACAGTGTTATTATTACATATTAATAGTTATAGAATAAATGTTTAAATTATATTTTTTAATTAATAATTATATTTTGAAATTTCTCTTGAATATTTTTTATGCAATTTCACATAATTTTTATATTTTAATCATTATAGATATAGCTGTATTTTTTTACACATAAAAATTTATATAATTTTTTGAAAATTTAAAAAAATTTTTCAAGACATTTACATTGAGTTTAATATAATTCCTTTATTTACATTATAAATTCTAATGGAAATATTAATAATAATTAATAGATATTAATTATATTAATTAAAAGTTTAAAAGCTATTATAATAAAAATAATTAATAATCGATTAACTTATATTTATATACTCAATTTTCTTTGAATAAGTTTTATCAATCTGTAAAGAACGTAATAATTGAATTAAATTAAATTATAAAATTTATAACTAAATGTTTTAATAAATAGGTCCTCTACCGAAACCTAATTTTGTGCTTTCTTTTATCGAGGATTAATAAATTTACGAGTTAAAATTATTTGATGAAAATTAAAAAATATTAATAAATGTAAATATCTTTTTATGAAATATATACGTATATTAGATTTTACATAATAAGCGGTAATTTACTTAAAATGAGTAATATGTAAACTATCACTCGTATGAAAAATTATAAAAGTTATTCTTTATTTAAAAATACATCATTATATACATAGTTAAAATATTCTTTTACAGTTCGTTGACATCCGAAGAAATAGAAACGCAGTATCAAAGATTGGTAACATCTAGTTTTCAAGCTTATACATTTTACTTAAAGACCGTTAAATCGTCTGATATTGAAAAAACAATGGAATATCATAAGAAATTAATATGCAGTAATAGATTTTGGAAATTTGTCAAAACTGAAGTTCCTTTGATCAGAGCAGCATGTTTCAATACGTTAACTGCTTTGATTTGTCATGCTAATAATATTATATGCGATGAAAAGAGAAAAATTCTAACAAACATTATAAATAGTTTGGATGAAACAGATCCAGCTCTTCTTATCGCAGTTTGGGAATGTCTTCTGATATCGATGCAAAAAATAGAGGTTCGTTATAAATAGTACTCAATTTGAGAGGCTGAACAATAGTGTTTTAGTATTCTAAACTATGGTATAATACTAAAAATACTTGAAACATAATAAAGAAGAATCTTATTAGAATATTTATGTACCATTAACGACATCATTTACTATTTTATAAATTTTATTTTTATTATTTTTATTATTTTTATATTTTATAAATTTAAATTATTTCTTCTTTCTTCACAATTTAATTTCGGTTCAACAAAAATTCGATTAGTTTAATTAATTTACAAATTTTTATATTTAATTTTCATGCAGGACTGGCATAAAATTGTAAGTTTAGAAAAATTAGTATTGCCCAAATTGTGGCGAGTTTTGAAAAATGGTGGACAAAATTGCGCAAGTATCGTTTATCCACATTTATTACCGCTTCTTAGTCATTTTACAAAATTTGAAATCAATAAAATAGTATTATTTACGAACTTTTTTGAAAACATGCGTCAAGGGTAAGTTGTTTAAATTAAAATTTTAAAAAACAAACTATTAAATCCTATTATTAAAAATATAATATTTTTTAGATTGTCGGCGAAAAGTGTAAAACTTAGTCGTTCCGAAGCAGCTACAGTTGTAACTTCATTTTTTGAGTGCTATAGGTACGTTATTCTGGTTAATAGCAGCAACGAAGAGATTTGTAAATGTTTACTCAAGGATCAGGTAATTTTTTTGACTACGAATTAAAAAGAATTTTATGTACGATAAAATATTTTCTTGGTTTTAATAATATTGCTTTTATTTCTCGTTCTTTTTAAAACCTATATTTATTTTTAATCGTATATAAATTAAAACTTTAATTATCCTAAGAATAATTCTTTTCGTAATTTAAATAAAATATTAAATAAAATATTTGAACGTGTAGTTCTATTGTACCTTGTTGTGTATCTTGTTGTGTATCTTGTTGTGCATCTTGTTGTGTATCTTGTTGTGTATCTTGTTGCGAATGAAATCAATGAATTTATTAATTGATTTATTTTGTTCTTTGTTACAGCTGATGCCTATGGTAGAATTATGCATCAACGATCAGTCCATGAGGCCCACCTTCTTCTCGCAGTTAAATAGCTTGATAAGGTACTGGAGTAAAAATAGCGATAATCCCGACCATTCCGCATACGAGAAACTATTGAAGATATTCTGGTTTGAACTAATGGCAATTTTTAATCGTTTGATCGATAATTCTAATGATAATCATAACATTACGTCCACGTTTATCGTGAACTCGATGGCGGAACTGGTAGTATATTTTCATAAAACGCCGAGCGACGATCGACGCAGTATGAAAGTCACGTTTTGGGACTCGCAGACGGAGTCTTCGGAACCACCTTCGGACGTTACGATGCAAGTCAATAACAGCGACGATGCCACCTTCCTCAAACAAGTTGAACAATTCGTTATAAAATTGTGCGTGAGTTATTTTAAAAGGATCGCGGATAAAAGTAAAATCATCGATCTTGTAAAAATCGTCACAAATTATAAAAGCAAAGAATTACTATTAGCGCTTGCTAAAACGTTCCATGAGAATACAAGCCTGTTGGAATTTTATAATCAGAATCTAAGGATACTGTTGACTAATGATACCGTGAAAACGGAAGACTTGATCAATTTTATTTTTATTGTAATGACATACATGTCTGATTCGGAAAAGAACATCGTTCTGCAAGCGTTTTTGGAGGTAAAAATTTCTTTTATCTTTGCCATTGTGAATTTGTTTTTTTTACTCGTATAAAGTAATAATACTCTTAATGGGTTATTATATGTTATATATATTTAATTTGAGACAAAAAATTTTAAATATATCTTTCCGTTTGGCATTTATTATGTTTTTGTTTGCAATTATTCAAAGGTAATTATTTCTTTTATATAAGTGTGAGCACTTACATCCGTTAACTTCGATAAAATTATAAAAAATAATCATCGGTGAGACGGATCTACAAAAAATTTGTTTTTTCATATTCGTTATATATATATATATGTATAAATATTTTAGAGTTTCTTAATTTGTAGCGATTCCATAAAACGTTTATTTTTCAATGATCTTAATAAATTTTTATACGATAAAAATTTTATTGAAATTAAAATTTATCGATAAAAAAACCGATGGTTATTAAAAATTCTACAAAGAATTATTTATTAAAAAACTCCTTTTCAGGTTGACGATGTGAAAATCTTAAAGATTGCGGTACAATATGCTTTATCGGAAAAGTACAGAGAAGATGTAATAATACGAAAATGGCATAAACAGGATGTTATAACTAACACACTTGTTCATACAGCACAAGATGTTTTATCTACTCTAGAATTTACAGACTCCGATGAAAAACTATTTTTAAAGGCGTTCGAACCTGCATTAGATGGAGGTAATTTTATTATAAATAAATAATTGATTCGACTCGAAGACACAAAGAAAAATTCAACACAAATTGACTATAATAAAATCTGCATGCATAATAATTTTAAATAAAGTAATTTATAATTTTTTTTTATGTAATTGTTAATTTAGTTGTGTTAAAATAAATTTGATGCATACTAAAACTTAAAATAGCCAACTTTATAGGAATCTCTAAGATTCTGTTATTTAAAAAATTCCATAACGAATAAAATAATTTTTCAAACTCGGATATAAAATTTTATATATTATTATTTAGAAAGAATATTTTTCAATACATTTTCAATCAAATTGATTATTATTAAACAGCTATTTTAAAAATTTAAAAGTTTAGTTATTTTTTATCGATTATCCCTAATAAGATATTATTATTATTTTCAGATTTGATCGTAAGCAATGAAGCTATACGCGGAATTTTGTCATTGTTCTCTTTAACGGTAGAGAGAATACCATGGAATAATGAAAAACAATCCGAGCGAGTTGTTAGCTTACTTTCACGGTTATTGGCTTTATCGTGGACACATAGAGAAATAAATAGCAGTGTAATTAAATTATTAAGAGCATTATTCTGTTTACTTATTTCTGATAATATGGAGCAAAATGAAATGGATGGTGATTCAGTTATAAAAAATATAGTACAGGAAGCTTGGATTAATGGTCTTAATAAAGTAAACAAAAGAATGTCTCGCAATGTTTTTGATGAAAATATCAAATATTTCACATCGATGATTTGGAAAAAAATGTTGTTAAAGTGAGTTTGTGGAAAATTTTAACTTTTCATCCGAAAGAGATTATGACACGTGTTACTATTTTTATAAGTAAAAAATATAATTAGACAAAATAGAATTTAAATAAATTATAAAGCGAAATATTCAAAATAATAATTTGTTTCAAATATTACAAATAAAGACGATTAAAAATTCAAATTTATTAAATAAAATATTTTTTAATAAAATTATAATATTAAATTATAATTATTTCATTTTAAATCAAATAAACGTGTATCGATTAAAATTATATTCTTTTTTATAGGAATTATACTTGCGACTCTTTAAATGTTAAGGAACCACTAATTGATCTATCAACGGACTTTATTGCTGCAGTCCTTAAAATTGACGACATTAGATCTAATGAATTCCTTAATAATTTTATAATGGAATTAGAAGTAAAAAATTGGATGAAATACGTCTCTAATCTGGTACTCCACGAAGAAGTAATCGTCGGAAATCTCTATACTTCTAATTTGATTCTAAAAGGATGTATATGTAACGAAGTATTCGATGTTGATTTATGCAATTCTCATTGTGAAAATAATATAGAAAAATGCTTAAAGTGGGCTTCGTACAGTTCAAAGATTCTGAGCAAGTTGTTAAAACATATACCTGAAGTTTCAAATATATCAGAGATTTTTACAAATATATTATATGTGACTACGTTAGGTGAACTTTATATTAAGGATAATCATCTTGTAAGTATATTATATACATTTAATTCGATAATTATATGTTTAATTTAATTAAGGTCAGAACATTTTCTAAAATATTTCTTTATTATTCAAGACCGAAAATTCAAAGGATGTTCATATTTTCTATGAAAATCTTAAAATTTCCCTAAAATTTTTAGGGAAATGTTTACCCGATGATTTTCACATTAAAGTTTCATCTAATTTAATTCGGTAAGTTATTTTTTGAAAATATTCATAAAGTTTACAAATATAATTTGAATCTTACTATAATATAAATAATTTCAGATTACTTTTATCGTTTGGTAATATTTATCAGTATATTTTAAGATTTTATTGTACTATCTTTAAAGACCAAATTGATTTATGTAAATTATTTATAAATAAAGATTTATCTTCTATAAAAGAATCAAATAACATTGAAATTTCTTTACAATCCATGCAGGTTTGTTCTTTAAGTATTAATTTCATTTGTTTTAAATTGTTTTATATTGCGAAAGTATTATTAATTAATAATCTATGTATAGATACATTTTTAATATATAACTTGTTATATTAGGTATTATGGGACTATGAAATCTATAAAAATTTGGAAAAAATTTTATCTGCCAACAACGATAGTGATTTCTATAAAATTTTTTTGGCAAGAAATCAACTCGATGCAGATAAAAACCTATTAGAAGAAGTTTTTAAAAATATAGAAAGAAGACAAAAGAATGATCCTTTAAGTTTATTCTTAGACTGGTATTTAATTATATCTCTTTCTATCAAGAATTATATATTCTAATTGTATTTGTTAATATATTTTGAATCGTAATTATTTCAGTGATATCCATAAAATAACATGGAAAGATTTTACTTTACCATTAGAAGTTATTACCTTTTTCACCAAATGTGTTAATAAAATTCCTAATAAACTCACGATATCTCAGTGGAGTACAATAGAAATTTGTTTAGCTTCATGGAATCTTTCAATAAAAAAGTCAATAGATTATCTTGAAAATTTTAAGGTAAAATTGATATTTCCTAAATATTTTTTTTTATATTATCATTACAATATAATTCATTTTATTTATTTAGGTAAAAGCACTTGTAATTGGTATTAACAATTTGTATTCTTCCATTCAATCATCGATGAATAAAAAAATCTTGATATCTTCGTTACTGGACGAGTGGAAGGATGTATTTGCTGCTGATTTACAAAATAGTATTTTTGAGACATGGATAAAATATGCAGGTAAATTGCATTCATAATTTCTCTTGCGAATAGGTATCTGCAAAATTTTCTGTTCATTTTTAGAATTGTACCACGAAAAAAAAAATTTGCCCATTACTTCAAGAATACCATTAAAATACATGGGAATTTCTTTAACACACTTTAATGGATCCATATTAAATAACACCTCGCAGAACGAAGATGATCAAAACAAGTCAGAAAATCGGATAATGGAATTATTGTTAAAGTTGCTTTTTTCTCCAGAGCAAAGTTTGCAAATAGGAACTTGTGTTGTTTTAAATAATATAATAGATACATTGGTTGAACGCGATAAAGCTCTTATCGAAATAGAAAATTTTGATTCGAAATCATTAAATATTTCTAAATTAGATCCTGTTTTAAAAAAAACACAATCTATTGTTAATGCTATGTTAATGGAATTTAAGTATGTGTATATTTTATTTTTTATGCAATATTTAAATTTTCATCTACTGCCAACATATCTATCAATATTTTTCGAATTCCAGACTATGCGATCCTATAAGTTGCACGATTCAACCTTATACCGATTCTTATACCTACACCATTAGTTATTTATTTACTTGGGTTACAGTTTTGAACATGTGTGCTAAAGCCAATAGAGATTTACGTTATCAATATGCTGAAATATTAAAGTATGTATTTAAAAATTTATAAAATTTATAAGGATCGAGTTAATAAAGAAATACAATATTTTTTATTTTACAGAGATGATTTATTCCCAAATTTGTTAAATAACATATTCCGTTTAATACCAGGAGAAGAAATAATAAAAAGCAAATCTTTTAGCCTGAGTGAAATGTTTAGTACAGTGCCTACTTCCAATTTTACTAGTAAGTTTCAAATATGTAAATTATAGAATCATTTAATACATTAAATATCATAGAATCACAAAGAATAACGAATATTTATCCATTTACGTGTATAGGTATTTGGAACGAAGAAAGAATTGAACATCTAGTTTGTTATTTGTATACGATGTGTCTTAAATATTTACCGGTGTTAGTGAGGCAATGGTGGGGTATTATCGATAGTCGAGTACAGGCGACCGTAGACAAGATTACGACGCTCTATGTTAGTCCATTATTGCTTAAAGAGGAACTTGAGTGCGATACACCAAAACATGTTGATAATATGCAGGTATTAAATTTAATTTAAAAATGTTTAATTTAATAATTTACGTGAAAACTTAAAATGGAAAAGATTACTGATAATAATTTGTATTTACTGTGTAGTTATAATAGTTGCAATTTACTATGCAAAGCAGTAATTTATGAGAAAATATAAAAAATATTATTTATTTTATTATTTTAAAATATATAATGCTAAAAATCATGAATCATGAATCATGAAAATAAAGGAAAGCATAAAAAAGCATAAAAAAAGCATAAAAAAAAGCATAAAAAGTACATTATTTTATAAATATTTCGGTGAAATTTGTATTTACATATTATCGTATAATATATATTCATTGAATTTAAATTATGAGATTTCTAAAATTCGGTATAAATTTTTCTGTACGACCAATTTAATATCTACATATTTTATTTTTTAGATAGAAAAAAATCAATATCGTCGTGAAATTGTAGCGTTATATCATTTAGATGATACAAAACTTGAACTAATCATCACCTTTCCTTTGAATTATCCACTTTGTCCGGTAACTGTTGAACGTGGTCCACATGTAAGTGCAATGCCAAACCAACGAAATTGTCATATGCAGTTGTCAATTTTTCTAAAACATCAGGTTTGTATTTACTTATAATTTTCATTAAAATATATAAAATAATTATTCGCTACCCTACAAATCTCTATTTTTTTCTTATCGTGCTTACAATTCTAATTTTAACCGTGAAGAAGATAATGTACAAATTATTGTATAAAAGAAAATTGTAAATAATTCTTCGAAATTTGAGACCATGTTTTTTTTATCGAGTCAAATACTAATTTAACAATATTTTACGACTAATACATGTATATTTTTTTTAAATTTTCTCTTAATTTACAGACTAAATTTTATTAGTTAATTTAATGTAAATAGTTTATGTTTAACGATTAGAACATTTGAAAAAATCTTTTATAAAAATATTTAATAAATAACAAACAAAAATTAAATTAAAAAAATTCTATGTACATTCACATAATTTTTTACATAGTGTAATTTAATTTAAATGAAAATAGATATTTTTAAACAAAAATATTGGTAAAAAAAAACAAAAATTTGTTTTACAAATCAACATTTGAAAATATTAATTTAATTATTTAGCTATTCATTTTTATATCTGTTATTTCTCGTGAATAATTAAAAAATAGTTGGGAATAATCTCAAATTATGAAATTGTAAATGAAAAAATAATAATTAAATGAATTATTAAATAGCAAAGTAAAATAATTGTTTTATCGAATTAATATTCATAAATAATTGTTATAATTGCATAATATTCACAAAAATATTTATTTTTTAGAATGGTACAATTTGGGATGGTATCATGCTATGGAAAGCAAATCTCGATAAAAAATTCGCCGGAGTAGAAGAATGTTACATATGCTTTAGTATATTCCACATTAGTACCTATCAAATACCAAAACTTTCCTGTCACACTTGCCGCAAAAAGTTTCATACATCTTGCTTAGTGAGTTTTTATCTAGTAATAAATATAATTTTTTACTTTTAGTACAAATAAATATAATTCTTTATTTTTAGTACAAATGGTTCAATAGAAGTTACAAATCGACGTGTCCCCTGTGTAGAAATCAATTTTTACTCTAAGATTCATACGAAGTGGATTCATTACATTTTGTGAATATTTTTAGATACAGAAAGTATTATATGTACAAAATTTTTATTATGAGTTGTTTTTATAATCAATCCATAATATCTAGATTGATTGAATGTTATATTAGAATAAAAATAATTTCGTTTTTTAATATTATCATTAATTTGTTATGAAAATATATTAATTTTTAAAACTAATTATGTCCTATTTATTTAATTCTTATTCTAATCTTTATTTTAATTTTATTTTTCTAATTCTTCATTTGTTCAATCTTACCACTCAATTTAAACTTCAGACCAATCAAATAATAATAACTATATACTTACATAAATAGAATTAATTCTTACACATATTGATGGATTGCTTTAAGCTCTTAGAAAGTTTAGATATTTTTGGTTACGTTGGATTATGCGTAGGAACGGAAAGAAGTCAATTATTACAAAATTCTCTAGTTTTACTGCAGCAAGAAAATCATTTTAAAAAATGTTATTACTGGGGGAGAATTTACGGAATCAATAGAGATTATTATATAGCTTATGGGTATCGAAAAGATTGTTTGGATGGACAAATATATTTTTATAGGTAAAAAATTATTTTATTCGTAAATTCAATATCCTAAATACTCTACTATATTTATTCTAGTAACGCTTTCCTTTTATAGTACTGATTGTTTAAATTGGTTATTAATGCCAGAACCAAGTAAAAGTGCTACTTTGCTAACTCCTTTAACAGTTTTTGATTTTCAAGGCAATTCATCGATAGTTGTAAATGCTTATGATGCTAATCCTCCATATCCACCCAATGATCCTATACACTTTGAAGACGTAAGTTGTATAAATAAATAATTTCAATTTATATTAGATCAATTTTTAAATTAGATTATTAATATACAAAATTTAATACGTTTGTTAATTATTTTTAATATTTCGTATTTTTAAATTTATCTAAATTAAACAATGCATTACTTATTTCATTCAAATCATTTTGCGGAATAACAGCGTTTGAAATTTGAGTATATTGATATTTAAATTAATACTTAAATAATTAACTACTTTGCAACAATATCAAAATAAGTTATATTATGAAAAAACTGAATAGCGTACATTGAAAAATTTCAATTTTATACGCTATTTAGTAATCGTATGTGATAAAATTCACAAATTTGATTTTAAAAATAAAAATTAAATTATTTTAAAATAATTAATTTATCTATTAGACAAAGATCTTTCTCCAGTTTTTCACGCCTAGCGAATAAATTATCGATTGATTCAAATATTAAAGGATATTAAAAATAATTCATTAAGATATTTATTATAAATATTTTAAGATAATAATAATAAATTAAATTTTTTTTAAGTTTTTAAATATTTCTATACCAAAAATAATGCAAAATGCAATATTTAAAATAATGAAGAATTTATTAGAAAAGAAAGTTAAATACAGGAATTGTTGATATAACTCGTATCAAAAAGCTAATTTCGTAAACTTTAGAAATTGAACACAAAATTTTTGAAAGAAGAAGATCGTTTGGCTGCTACAATATATTTGATAAACAACGATGCTGCAGTGGTTCCTCGAGGCAGTTGGTTCAAAACTACCAGTGGTAAAATCATTGAAAATCCAAGTTTTTCTGGCATAGATCCGAACGAAGCAACTCAATTGAAGTCATATTTACACGCAAGACTTCCGCAGAATACGTGGAATACTAATTTGCTTTCGAGACAAGATTATAATTATGCTCTTGACTTTTTGGATACCATTGACGAAGATGTTCCTTTGGGTACAGATGCTATTTTATATATGAATAATGTCAAAATAAATTACAAAAATACATTATTTTTAAAAATTTGTTTCATAAAATTTTAGACGATAATTTTAGATATTAAATACAGTATACAAAGTACTAAAAATTTCAAATATAATCTACAATTTTCGTGTGATAAAATATAATAATAAGTCGATCAGACTATACAAATATATATTTTTATAGCTTATTTCTGTAATTTGCATTACTGTCAAATATTGTGTTGAAATTAATTCATACTTTTTTTTACTTATTTAAACAAAAATATTCTCTGATATCTAATTTTTATAAATATTTTGAAAGAAAAATCAGTTCAATTTTTAAAAAATATAGATACAAAATAAAAATAAATGTTTTTATAAATTTAAAATACTATTTTTTTTAAAACTCATTTTAAATAAACTCTTCTTATGTATAATGAAATTTTGAGGTCGGAATAATTTTTCGTCATTCGCCTTCAATTTATATTTACATATATTTATTTATAAAAGGATAAAAAAGTTGAATTTACACTAAATATGATTATTTAATTTAATATTTATATCTTATACTTATTAAATTTTTTTATTATTCTTATTAATAAATAATGTAACGTACATAAAAAAATTGTAGTTTTTTTTATAATAATAAAATTTACTTATAATTTTATTTTTAGGATGTTGGAATCTTCAACTAATTCAAAGTGGACATTTAGTTTTATTGCATAGTTTATATTGGCCTGGTATGACGTTTTACCATAAAGTAAATACTCCACATTATGGTTTTCTTTATACTGGAAATGGAAAAAAAAATATGGATGTTCCATTTATGTTATAAATATCAATATATTTAAGTAATTATAAAATAAAATTAATCGTATTATTTTAAACAACAAATTGAAACTATTATTATTCGACTGTTTTTAAAACTTTTTAAATTTTTATTAAAAAAATTTGTATTTTGTTTAACATTAGGAGTTAAATATCAAATTGAACGAAATGACCGATATCAGTAATAATTTTTTTAAATAAATAATTTTTAACGATTTAAAACCATTTTGTTTATTTTCAATCGCATATTTAAAAATAATTATTATTTTATAAGTTACTTATTAATAAGAATTAATATATATTAATTAATAAATTCAGTTTTGAAGTTTAATATTAAAGGGTCACTATCAAATTTTCAAAACTATTTTGAAATTACTCAACCAATCATCGTTATCATATATAAGATAAATTAAAAAATGAATGGTGTATTTTACAAATCATAAATTGTAACCCTTAAAAATTGTATCACAATTTTAAAACGACAAAGATCGAAAAACGAAAACTATTATACCAATGTAAAGTGGCGCTGTTTACAATCGCTTGAAAGAAATCTATCGAAACTTCAAAAACATTAAGTTTTAGAAATATTTGTATTATTTTTATGACTAAAGTACTGTACATATTAGTTATTATTCAAAAAATTATCGCGTGATATTTGAAAAATGATTATTTCATTCATATACATATTTCAACTATCCTACAAATATTTAAAAAAAAAATTTTTTGATTATAATTATAAAGCTTAAGATAAAAATTATTTAAAAAATAAACTTATAAAATGTTCAGAGTATTACATCGTTTAAAACAAGTTATATTAAAAACCGGGAAATGATTCGTTGGCGTTAGTTCGCTTTTTCATCGCGTAAATTTACACAGATTCATTCATTTCTTCCTTTATATAGGAAGTAAACATAATATAACCTATAGACAAGTTTATAATATTAAAACAATTTTCATTGGCAGATAAAATCTATAAAATTGTGTAGCACGGATAATCTTTATTAATGTATGATATACGACATAATAATACCAAAAATTCATTTTGATAAAAAAAAATTGTCTATAAATTATACGTCTTCGATCAACGATTCAAAACATTGTTTTACTATACAAAAAAATTCATCAAATAACCTTAGTAAAAATTTATTTTTATAATATTTCATTTGATACGTTACATGTCATTCGTACGTTATTATTTATCTTATTTCGTAACATAAATCGAACAAATTTTCAAATTGCCATATAACTGCATAATTTCATATTTCGTGTTACGAGGTTTTATTGGTTATTTTCACTGCTTCGATCGTTTTACTGTTCTATGCGGAACTAAAATATTAGGCGTTTAATTTACAATTCTACTCGAGTACATCGAAACAGAATTTTTGTATACAAAAATACATTTTTTATTTCATAACGTTCTGTATTTAAAAATATATTACGAATAATAACATGAATGTTTTTAATATATATTTAATAAATACACTTAAATGAATTCTAATGCAATTTTAAATAATTATTTTTTTTCATGCTTAAAATCTGCACTATACAATACCGTTATTTATTTATAACAAATTGTTTATACAGGATATTTTATAAAAGCTATAATTCACTGGATAATACAAAATATTTAAAAATTATTTCTATTTCTTATTATATCTTCTCAGAAAGATCAATACATGGATAAAGGTGAATTTTAAAATCAAATAAATAAAGAATACGTCCAAGAATTATTTTATGGATCTTATATTTATTTATTTATTTCTATATATCAACGTTTAAAAAAAAATTTTAATATTCCAAAAAAAAATATATTAAAAAATTTAATAATGTTTTCGTAGAAATCCGTTACTTAACATATATTTTTATACTTTGAAATAATAAAAACAGTTTTTTTAGGTGATTTCAAACAACTAAATTTTTAACTATAATTTAGACACAAAGAATAAATTTAACGGTGCATTCATTTAAGTGAACGCGTATCAATGTAATAGGAATTTAAAAAATGTTGCAAAAAACCGCGATGATCGTCTTGTTTCCAATGTTAGGATATTTCATTCGTTGCAACTTTAATAATTTCGTCGATCAAAGATGTTTAGGCCACTATTTTTTTCGTTTGGACAAACTGATATGAAATATCGATATGCATAGTATTAACTTGGATACAAACCTGCGACACAAACTGAAGCGTTGCGGAGTAAAATAGCGTTAACGCAAAAGTGACGTACGACGTAGGACAGCAACGGCACTATTAAAAATGCTTCTACGTTTTGAATAAAAAGTTACGGCTGATCGCGTTCGTCGAGATCTCGAGGGAAAGGACATTTTTCATTCGCTTTGCAATACGCTCGGAGAAAATTGAAGCGTAATCGACCGTTGCTCGTTCGATAATAAGTCAAGGGTCGCAAAGCGTTACGGGCATTCGATTGGAAGAATAAAAATTGAGCCGCGATGGAAATAATTTGCGCCTCGGAGTCGCTCGGAGTCGCTCGGAGTCGCCCGGAGTCGCCCGGAGCAACGTCGAAGTAGAAGAAGGAGCAAATCGAATGCTTGCGTCGAACGTCTCTTCCAACGTCTCTTCCAACGTCTCTTCCAACGTCTCTTCCAACGTCTCCTTCCAACGTCCCTTCCAACGTCCCTTCCAACGTCCCTTCCAACGTCTGAATCGCGATCGGTTCGAGTCCGGATCGACCGACAGAAGCGACGATCGTCGGTGCGAGGAACGTGACTCTCGTCGATCGAGGATGATAACTCAACCCCCGAGTTCATCGGTGTTTCGTCGCACGGTCGACTGGGTGCGAATCACACAAGCCGTTCGCGCCTCTAAACGCTTGTCCACTTTTGCAAATACACGTTGCGCTTCGTGCATACGAAGTTTCGACGAACTTTCCGTGCCCGCGAAATCCGTGTCCGAAAAAACTCCAATCGACCGGTTCGCACCTTTGGTCCTCCGCTCGTGCACAGACAGGACGGATCCTCTTTTCGCGAATCTGCCGATGATTATCAACGCCGAATCTTCTCTGGACAGTAACGAACTTTCTTTCGTTACGGATATTACAATTGGACTTTGGCGTTCGAATCGTTGTTTTTCTTTTGTTCTCGCTCAAAGGAATTCGAATACGATACAAATAAAGTTAACAAATTTTAGTTTTTTACGATACTTAAAATATATTATCGTTCATTTTTTTAAATCGTATCGAAGATAGTTTCGCTCCGATTTTTATACAAAATGTATAAAAAGCTTAAAGATGTATACGCGAAACCAAAACTACTTGGATAGAACGTAGCTTATTGTAATTTAAATCAAAGATAAGATTCACCGGGTCTCCGTCTTTTTCTAAAACACGTTGAATTAAATTTCCGAAATGTGATACTTTTCTATTATATATTAGCGATGCGTTTCGCGGAGTTTGCATCGCTTCGTTAGTCTAATTTCGGGTATATATTTTCGGGTATATCGTACGGGATGAGTTATGTAATAATAAAAAAAAAGTATTTAAAAAATAGGAATAAATTTAGATTTCTTACGTTACTGGTTCGCTTCTATAAATCATCCAACGCGCGAGAACCGACGAATGCACGAAGTTGCGATCAGCGATTAAAAATTTATGCGACTCGTAAGACCCGCTTTACCCACGTAAGATTGTATTTAGAACCAAAATGATTTAAACGCCATTTTAAATTCTTTTGAATTTTCGACGCGTACCTCGAACGCAACTAACAAGAATGATCGAAAACATTGGAATAATCTTACGTAACGGTCGTTTCGATTTGTATTTTAATAAACGAAGATAAAAATAATGTTATCATTTTTTTGCCTTACTTTCGCGAATATTTATTTCACGATCTTTAATATTCGATATAAGCGTGATAAAATGGAAGACACATCGGGAAGAGTTGGATTCGCGCGGTCCTTGTTTAGCATCCTTGTTTAGCATCGATAATTTGAAAGTAGAAGAAACTGCACGATCAATGTTGTTATAATAGGTTTGTGCTCGCGTTAAATTCTCATTTCCGTGCAAATTGATTTGTCGATAATAATCGGCAGCGTCGGTCGAGGTACGTCTTCCATCTGCTTCCAGGATGCTTTAAGGAGAGGATGAGAGGATGAGAGGATGAGAGGATGAGAGGAGGAGAGGATGAGAGGAGGAGAGGAGGAGACTCGTATTAAGATACATCTGAAAATGATACGAAAGTCGAAGCATCGGCGACGTCTCGTCCTTCTTTTAGGTTCCTCCTCGCAGTTTATATACCTGTTTCGTATGCACGGACGCGTATACGTATGCAGTCGTCCAGTCGATATTCCGCGCACGGATATTCAGGTTCCGGTTCCTATTCAACCGTCTGTCCTTCGTGGCCGCTTTTCTTCTCTCCTACTTCGCGTTTATCCTCGTCGCGTCCTTTTTCCTTTTATGTTTACCTTAGGATTTATTCTCGCCCATTCTTTTATCTTTACTATCATTTTATTTTTACCTTTTATTTTCGCCTTTTATTTTTACCTTTTACTTTTACCTTTTAATTTTTACTTTTAACTTTTTTTCTATAGGACTTTGAAAATTTTTTTAATCCTGCCCGACAAACCTGTTACAAGCGCGTAATCGTATATTTTGCGTTACACCATCGGTACTCGATTCGGTTACTCTGTATTTATTACACGCGTGTAAATTATTCAAATATTTTCGTTCGATGGTCGATTTGAATAGTGAAAATCGTCGATGAATTATAAATAAATGAGCACTTATCGTTTTCGAGGCTCGTTTAATTCCAAGATTTTTAATTAAATAAAATTTTTATTCTACAATGTAATTTTCAGTCAATTTTTCTTTTCTTGTTCGATCGTACTTTAAGTACTTTTTTATACTTTTAAATAAGATTTATTTTTTATTTTCACCAGAGACGAAGGAAAACGTAAACATTTCTAAATCGTATCAAACAATTTTTTATTATCTTCGGTTCTTCGCTCTCTAGAATTTTCCGTTAAATCAAAATACGAATTGAACGAAGAAACGTAGGAATGCGTTGGATTATCCATCGTTCGATTATCCTACGTAGTTTTAAGGTCGAGAGCGAAGTAAAGTAAAAAAAAAACAAAGTAAACGCGTCGACCGATCGATATTTAAACTAGCGCTTCAAATTATATAACGATAAAATAAGTTTCGCGCCTCGAAAATTTTTGCGTCAACTTTATTATTTTCAAAAGATGAATTTTAAAAGGTGAAGTCTGCACACGTCAAGGGTAACTCATAAACGCGTCGCTCGCATCTTTCGCTCTTGAGAATCTCTCCCAGAACTCGTATTTGCCAATATCACCGAGAACTTTGTCATCGTGCCCCACGTCGTGAGCTCACTTCGCCAGCGATTAGAATCGTCGAGATATTTTCATTCTGGAATATTCTTTTTCTCGGGTTATGATTTACGGAACGCTTTCCTCGCTTTTTGTGCCTTTTTCCCCGCGTATCGCTTTGCTACCGAGCGAGGTAGAAAATGAGAGAGAGAGGCAGAGGGAGAGGGAGAGGGAGAGACAGGAAAAAATAAACAACGAGCGAAATCAGTGATAGAGAAATAAAATTCGATACTACAGTTTTATACTATTCGTATAAAATATAAATACATAAACGCGCATATGCATTTTTAAGTCATCGCTAATATTTTAGGTTATTTTTTAACTTATTAAAAATTTCTATTTTATCAACGATAAATACAAATAGATATTATTCGATCGTTTCATTTATTCCAATGATCGAAATCGTTCGATGTGTTATTCCACGTGTTATTTATCGCGATGCCAACTCGTATTACCTCGGAAAATATTTTATATTTAATTTAACGAAAAGAATACCTTTTTTTCGAACCTCGCGGAAGCGTTAAATCGAGTTTTCAGCTACGACTTCAACATTTAAAATACGCGTCATCATTTTTGACGTATCGCTGTATCTAATTTATCGCGCGCAAGGGTAGAAAAATTTTGCATTTCCGTTACACGCGAGATGCGTACCGTATTTTCAAGATAGAAAAGATGCTCGAGCAATGAAAAATGTTCTTCGCGAATTGGGTAGATTCGTATAATTTGTCGAATCGACGCGACGTTGACGCGTTCGACGAAGGTCGATTTTATTCGCGAATACTCGGTCCTCAAATTTCAGATCGTTAAAACTCAACTCAGCGAGCGATGCGGCGGCTTTCGATTACCTCCGCGAATTTTATTTAATTTCTCGATGCCGCGCATACTTGTCCTTTTATGAGTTTCTTTATTCTCGGAAAGAAAAAAAGGGAGACGCGCTCGCGGCCTCGTCGAGGTATTATTTTTAAACGCGAAACGTCGAACGAGAGTCGACGAGAACCGATTCATCCTCGCGGTGCGATTCGAATGAGATTTTCTTCCGCGTGAGAAGCGTTTTTTTTCTTCCCAATTTTTACGGATCGCCTCGCCGGAACAAGATAAAATATACTCGAATATTGTCGACCGGGAGGAGAACTCGGGGCGGACTTGTCGGAAGAGGGGAGGATCGGAGTCGTTGGAATTGGGTGAAAATCGTACGAGGATGGTTTGTCGCGGTTATCCTTCTCTTGCTGCTGCTCCTCCTGATACAATCCTGTAAACAATGCTCGCGACCTTTCCAGGAACGCTTCCTTGATTCTGCCCAATTCGATGCGTCGCGTCGCCTCGCGTTGTCTTTTCGTATAGTTAGTGCTCGGGTGGCAGCGGCGTCGAAGCTGCCGCCGCCGCCTTCCGTCCTCGGTACGTTGCACGAAGCGAGTCCAAAGGCCATCGACCGCGAACATCGGTCGCGCGTAATTACGAGGCTTTCGTCACCGTTCCTTCTCGTTGCGCGAACTGCGCAAACTACGGCGCGAGTACAACGTCCCATTCGAGGAAGGCGATTCCTCGAAGTAACGGGGTCTGGAGTAGAGCCCGAAAAAAGAGCGCGAGAATCGTAATTTCTTTGTTGACGGAACCTGAATCTGGTGATCCTCGGTGATCGCGCGGGCCTGAAAACCATCGACGGGAGAATCTCCAGGGACTAAGAGTTTCCGCGATTTTTTTATTCCTTCGCGACGTTCCTCTTTCGACCTGGATTTTTCCGTCGCGACGACCGCTTCAAATTTTAGGAATTTCATTTCCCGTAAACGAGAACGAGTAGACTTTACGTCGCGATACCTTTGTCAAGTTTTTAGCCAGCTTCGACGTTAAAGGTGTCCTCGTTGTACCGCGACTCCCGCAACATCGAGCTAATTCCGAAAATGCTTTGCGAGGAGCGAAAAGAACGAAAGCTTTGGCTCCGCCGAGATACGAATACGACGTATTCGCGCCAATACCCGTAAAAACGACTCTGTCGAATACTTTTTAAATTCCGCTCGAAAACGCGAGCGTGAAAATTGGGACAATTGAAGGAGAATCAAAGTTGTCGTTCGACGGTCGGAGGAGGGGAGCAGCGTTTTAGAAAAAGGCTGGGCCTCCGTAGATGTAAAAAAATTTAAATTCGTCTAGCGTTGGTAATCGTTTGGTGGTCGATTGGCAGTCGTTTGGTAGTCGTTTGGTAGTCGTTTGGTAGTCGTAAGCAGCCGAAGAATTCGGAAGAATCGGTCGCGAAGAATAATGGCGTGCCGCTTCAAAAGCAAATACGAGTGGCAAATTTGCCATCGTCGAAGAATCCAAAGGCGTGTAACGGCGTTCGAGAGAGAGAGAGAGAGAGAGGGGAGAAGACTCCGGAACGTGAATAGGGCTTTTTCATAGGGACGGCTGATTCCGCGCTGCGCGAACGTCTCGATGGGATCATGTATATATGTGTGATATGTGTGTATGTAGGAGCTCCCGCAAGTCGTACACCGTCGGTAGTGACTCTCCACTCGTGCTGTCTATTCGTCGGGAGCGGAGAGGAGAGGAGAGGAGAGTAGCGGAGCGGAGAAGAGAGGAGAGAAGAGGAGAGGAGAGGAGAGGAGAGGAGTGGAGAGGCGAGGGAAAAAGGGGGAGAAAATATCGTGCGCTTCTGCCTCGCCTCTGACTATTCCCGACCGCGAAAAAAAGGATCGCGTTGCGGGCCTCAGTGGTTCTCTAGTCTCGGCTTCGTCTCCCTTCCCTCCTCCTCACCGCGTCCTCTTCGAATTGCTTTCTCCATCTCGAAGCGCCTCGGCTCTTCTCGTTGTTTGCTTTTTCTGGGCCTATATAGTGTATCGAAAAGTCGAGTACGAAGCGGAGATTCTGTAAAGTCGGTCGACCGTCCCGTGCGCTCTTCTGTGACCAAGAGGAATTTTTTAATTTAACCTACCGTTCCTTTTTTTTTTTATCTTCTTTCTTTCTCGTTTTGTTTATTTATTCCGCGCTTTTTATTCAGCTACGATGAACCGTACGTTCGTCGCTCGTCCATCGTCGTTCGTCCATCGTCGCTCGTCCATCGTCGACTTCCTAAATGCAACGAAACCAACCCCGTAAACCGTAATTTTGTCCTTTAAAAGCACTTGGCGCATCTTCCACCCCGAGGAGACGTTGGGTTTCTTATCTCGTCAAGTTCGTTAGTAGAGTCCGATCCTCAACATCGGTTAACGTCTCGACGACTTTCGTTATTCCGCGTTTTCGAAGCGTTACCGTTGGTAGATAGACCGTTAACAGATCGTTCGCGACCGATGCTCGGCTGATTCTTCATCCGAGGTTCTCCATTCTTTTCTAATAATGGACGATCGATCGCGTGGAACGAGATTTCGCCTATTTTATAAACTCTTATTTACATTGCTAATTTTCCATTTTTCTACAAATGGAAAATTAATCGAGAAAGTTTCGACGAAGCTTTCTAATTCCTTGGGGCGTAAAATATCTCGACCTTGCATCGATGTATAAATAATGTACTTTATTAATATTTAATTTCCTATGATAAATAAATGTAATTAAATAATTAATCGAATTAAATTTAACGACGTTGATTCGGAATAATCAATGGAATTTTTTTATACACCGGCTGCATTAATAATAACGACAGAATATAGAGAAACTTAATTTATATACATATTTTTTATTATTGATTCTAATATTAAACGGATTTATTATTAGACGGTAAGAAGTCTCGACCAACATCCGTAGTAGATAACGTAGTTCCTATTTACGCGAGAAACTACCGGTACTCGTCTTATGTTAGGATTTTTAAGTATGGTAAAATTATCTTATAAATATTTAAAATATTTAAATGTGATACGATAAACGTACAACGGGAAAAAACGATGAATCTTTCGATGGAATCGAACAGTCTCAAAATAATATTTAACGCGGAAGGAAAATTGTAACCGAAGTCGCGTAAATCGTTCGATCGACGTTGATCGAAAGAGAACTGATTTCCGTAGGAAAACGGAGCCTCCGCGGGACGTCGGAATTAACGAAGATTAGGTAAGAGGATTCCAAAGTTTGGTGTTTGCCGCGTACGTCATCGGTGACCTTGGAGGTCCTCGGTTGCTCGTTGAACGCGTTGAAACTGGTTCTACGACGTCGGGGTACGACGTCGGGGTACGACATCGGAGTACGACGTCGTCAAGGTCCAACGCCTATCCCTACGCGTCCTCGTAAAAGCTTCCGGAGGAGAGCGAGAGCGAGGATTCGGTAATCGCCGACCCGAGGAGCGAATCTCGCGGGTGAAATTACGAAACGCTTTTCGCTCGCGATGCGGATTTTTCATGTGCGCGTTTGCGCCCCTCGAGACTCTTACGACGTCGACGACGACGACGACGACGACGAGGCTCGCGACCAACCAAGACTCTTATCGATTCCGTCGAAATTATCGAGCAGACGATCGCGTGAAGTAAATTAACTCGACTCGAGCGCCCAATAATAAGTGCCGTTGTCCGCAATGCATTTTAATGCGGTGTACGAGAATTCGATCTGTCGGCTGAGCTTCTTGCAGCGTCGACTGTAACGCAACGCTGAATTTCTGCCGTAAGAAATTCATAGGCGTTTGTTCGATATTTGGTCTGCATTTCTATAAATTTAAGCGGTAAGTTGATCGAGATGAAAAAACTAAATTTTAATGATCGGCGGACGACGAAGAAAATATTTGCTTCCTTGAAGATTCAACTACTCGTGGTTTTTCTGGCCTCCTTCTTTATTCTGTAAGCTTATATCGCAGAACTTGTGTTTGTAGATTATAATTATTATCATCGAGTCCTCGTAACGCGGAGGACAAATTCAAAAAATTTTACGACGCGAATACAAATGTACGCGTATAGCTATCATGGGTGTATAAAATAATTTCATCTCTGATTTTTTAGCGTTATTTGCTTTATGCACTCATTAACTTATTTAACGTTCCACTCGGGTAAACTTCTTTTTACCTAATTATTTTGGTTATACGAAGGTTAGAAGATTTCGTTTATTATTGAAATAGAAAGAAATTTTTCGAACGAAAAATTTTCTAATGTAAACTTATACTTATTTTTGTATGCGTTGTAATTTCATATTATAATAATATTTGTATAATCGATCGGTATTTGGTGCTAAGGCATTTAAATGCAATTTAAAATATTTGATAAAAGCACTTGTTAAAATGAATTTAAACAAATAAATTGTATTAATGAAATAGAATCTTCGATAAAAATCCGAATGTATATGTATTTTATAAAATTTTCCATTATTGTTCTTATTTCGTTCGAATTACATAAATTGACGTCAACCGATTAATACGAATAGTACTCTTAAAATAAAAATTGTGCTATTACTTTGTAAAGAATGAAAATGAAAATGAAAATTGAAATGAAAATGAAAACTATTTAATAATTTTATATAAATTATTATTATGCAAGACAAGCGTGACTTTCTAGTTCACCGGTAAATAAAGATTCATACGTCATGTCTCGGTGAGGAAGTAGAGAACAATATTAAATTCCATTTTACTCCTTTCGTAAGGAATTTAATGAATACATAAAAGAGAGAAAAAATTCCAAGAGAGAAAAAATAATTATTTTATCTTTACTGTAATTTTAATATAATTATATTAATAGTCATATTCGTCATTCGAAATTTTAGAACTTATTACTTTCTTACAAACAATATTATAATAAATTTTATCATTTTTCATATATATATATGTCGTTTATTATATATTTTACAAATAATACTTATAAGTATTAAAAATGAAACTATTAAAAATATATTCAGAACTGCATTTATATATTCTTTAACGACAACAATCAATTTTATAACGTTGATACGATATTCCATATTATTACAAATTAAAAATTTAAAATAATAAAAAGTTTCGATTTTATAAATTATTTTAAACCACGCGATAAATGTAAGAATGAATTAAGAAATAATTAAAGTATACAAGTAAATAAACTAAGTAACTTAAATGTAAATTTTCTGCATTTTATAAGCATTTTTAATCATTCGAAATCATTAATTTATTTTGGAAATTTGAAAATATTAAAAAAAAAAACGATTATTTTTGGTCTTATTCGTCGGAGCTAAACGACTGATTAAAAAAGTTTTTAAAAAAAAAGATCTTTTTACATTACATAGTATACGTATTACTTTCGAAAATTATAATTAATTTAAAAATATGGTATTTTCAACATTAAAACATTAAATGTGTAAAGAGTATAATTTTCGTTTTTAAAAATATGTTTGAATTTTCTAAATACATATACGCGAATTAAAATAACTGGAATTCGGTCTAAAACTCTTACCAAACTTGTTTATAGAAAAATGAATTTATAGAAAAATATGTTTCCGATAGTCGATTTAAATCGAACGACGATTTAATTCAAAGGAAAATAAATTTTTAATATTTTTTCGACGCACGTATTAGAATAATAGTTTTCTTAGATAGTTTCGATATTCGAGTGGGATTCACTCGGAAGCGTTAGTCGTAAAGGCATCGATTTTCACAGCACACTTACCCATATCTGCTCAACAATTCATTCAATTTGAAACCCTATATTTACCTTGTAATACTGTTTAAACCACCAACGAAATTTTCCAAAGGGTACATCGTAATCTCGTTATTTTGGAAGGCTAAGGGAACCGATGGCTAAGAACCGATGGCTAAGAACCGATGGCTAAACGGGGAGTGTGCATTTATCTTAATTTTCGTGAACTCGTTGCTCGTGTTCTTAAGTAAACTCGTAATCGAATAAATGCATCGCGTGTACGTAGGTGTGGTAGTGTGTGTAGTATACGCGTCGAGTTGCGGCGGAGTCGCGCGCACCCGAGGAACTCGCATTGATTTTTGAGTCGGGAGAAGGAAAAAATGAAAAATAAGAAAGGAAGATAAATACGCGGACCGATCGCGAGAGCGAATCAAAGGCGAAAGGATCTCGCGATGGCTGTCGGTGTTTTTGGGAAAAGGCTCGAGTTTGAAATTAGCCGGAGCACGTGGAGGTCGAGGTGGAGGTCGAGGTGGTGGTCGAGGTGGAGGTCGAGGGGACTCTGCGGGGACGTCAGAGGGACGTCAGAGGGACGTCAGAGGGACGTCCGAGGGAAGCTGACTCGTATCCCACGCAGCCCGTAGCGCAGGTTTCGCAAATTACAGCGAACGCGAATTACAAATTGAATATCGAGGGGGTCGCGATGCGTGGGCGGTCTCTGTCGACTCATCATTATCCTCTTCGAATCAGCTCCTCGTTCGCGGGGCTCGGGAATGCGCCGTCAAAATATACATATAATAAGCGGCTGTAGCCAATATCGCAGAGTACACAGGAGTATCCGCTTTCAAGGCGTCGGTATGTGCGTCGACTGCCTCTTTACTTCGCTGTCAAGAGCGAACAATAACTTCTTGTGTTACATGGCGATGCGCTGGCCATTTGCCCGAGAGAAAAACAACGCGACGCGTTGTTACCTTTCTCGCTTTTCCTATCTCTCTCTCTCTCTCTCTCTCTCTCTCTCTCTCTCTCTCTTTCTCTCGCTTTTCCCCGCCTCTCGTCCCTCGCACCTCCACTCGCGATATTTCTAGCTCCGTGCGATCCTTCGTTTTTATTTTTTCGTTTGTTTAGCGTGCATCGCCAAATTGGTAAGGACGTTGCGTATCGACACTGTAAATATAATAATTAACAAAATAACTACACTGCTCTTTCAAATTTTTTATTAAAAAGATGAAAATAATGTTACGGTGAACGAAAATATAACATGCGGAAAGATATCGAGGAAATTTATTATCGCGAGATGAATGTTTAAGGATTCGCTTTGAATTGAAAAACCGCTCTTTAAAATTGTTTCCTTTTATTTCTTCAAAGTAATTTTTAATATTTTTGATAATTTCATACTTTTCTTAGTTTATAATATCTATGATTAAACATTATCTAATATATATATATATTTTTTTTTAAAAGTAATATTTGCACGAACGATATTTTTTGTATAAATGGCTAAATCAATTTGATAAACATTTGTGTAATGTGCTGTTCCGTGTTAAATGTAATACTTAAAAAATATTGGAACAATGAAGCATTTTCTCTTGTTGATTGCATTTTCCTTTTAAGCTTGCGCTTAAATAAATATTCGATTAAACGCAAACGTATTCGTCACCGTTACATCCTCAAGAGCGTGAAACGTGTACCGAAGTGTTAATATATTTTTTATGTAAATAAAATTACACCTGTGCTTTTCGTACGTGTACAAATATTGTTATATTTCGATAAAACGATATCTCCCTTGATCGTTGTTGAAATAACGATTCGTATTCGGAACTCCCATAAACTCCTTATAGTTTTCCGAATTAGTTTTTTTCTCATCCTCGTCGTGTAAAGATCCAAAGTTTTCGGACTCGTGTAAACTATATAGATACCGAGACAAAAAATAATTATAAAGAGTGTCTATATTAATTAATTAATTTTCTAATTATGTCAACGGTTTGAAAGTAGATAGAACATTGATAACGGACAATAATAAAAATATATTTGCATCTTCGAGTGAGTTGATTTCTTTATCAACGAAAACCTATTTATAATTTAATAATCGGAAATAGAACAGAGTTTGATGAAATAGAACGTAGTTTTAAGTATAAAAAATATACGAATAAACTAATTTACCATGTACGTTATGTTCTATTGTAGGTAATATTTGACAACTATTTTATCTACTTTGATATTTTAAAGTAAATTATTTTACTTGAAAATTTTATGACCAACGAATCTACTGCAATATAATTAAAGAATCTGTTTGAGATCCCGTTATATCAATAGTTGCTCGAACAAAATCGTATAAATCGAGAAATTTTAATTTGTGCTATTTTATTTTGAATACAAAAATCTGCCAACTACGAATGAATCATTATTGATCTTTGGAATTGGAACTTACGCTTCTCGTTACGAATCTTTTTATACTCTAAAAGTAGTTAATTAATCTATCCTTTTCTTTGATTTGGTAATCAATATAAGCTTGAACATTATACACTTTTCATGAAATGCATCCAAGTCACTTTTTGCGTGATAAACGTTTTCTTTTTAAATTGAATTTGTATTAAGTTGTCAAAACTTGAGATACTTATATTCTTGTATATCTTATTATTTCTACATTTACGTTCTAGTGTTTACGTTCTTCGGGATGCTCAAGAAAGCCTCGACTAAATCCATAATTACCTTTAAGAACAATTATTTTCGGTCTTCGACTATACCAAGGTTTATAAGTATAACTTACAGTTTAGTGCCAATCGTTAAATTACTATCTCGAAAATGTATTTAGTGTAGACGTCCAAGTTCTAATTTTAAGATAATATTATTTTTATGATACAACCGACAAGAAGAATCGGGTAAACTAACTCGAAGATTCACTTATATTTTTCAAACTGTTCAACACAATAATATAAACGGTTGGTGGAATCATCCTTTTAGTGTGTGAACAATGCGACTCAATTTCTCCATCAGCTTGGGTAAATGCCGTTGATTAAATCTCGAAGAAAAGTTGTTCTTTGCATCTACAAAATCGTAGGTACAAGCGAGTAGATTTCTTTATTCGTGAAAATTCCTGTACACGTGTATATAAAACTCGAGTACTACTTAGTCGACTCACTGTACCATTAGTCACAACTTCGGTGCAGCTATCGGAAACCGCAAATTAACAAATGACTCCTTAATTCAAATAAATTATAATATAATACGATAAATTTATAATCATTTAAGGTTTAATTCTATTAGACAGAGTTTTCTTAATACAATTAAATGAAATAATTTTTAGTTAGGAATAGATTTTTCTTATTTAAAAATTTCTTTCAAAAGGTATTCTTACATATTATCGTATATAGTTACAAAGTACGTAAAGTTTTTTGAATGAACAAAGAGCATAAAATGACGAAGGAAAAACGTGTTCGACTAAATACCGATGTAAATATAAACTATAGATTCTCGTACATAAATAAATTATGTATTTAGTGATTAAAAAAAAATTCTTAATATCATTAATCGTACATCGTAATGTAAAATAACACTTTTACAATATCAAAGATAAAAAATAATGTATGAAAATGATATGAAATCTATATTAAAAGATGATATGTCGGTACGTCACTGTTTTGCAAAGAGTATCGAAACATTAATAATAATGAAATAATAATTTCAAATTATAAAATGAAGTGAAGTTATCTTTTTCCATACTTCTTTAAAAACTGTATATAAATGAAAATATAATGGAAAATATATTGGGGAAAATTTGAGTTTTATTTCTGAATCCATTTCAATTTAATACGATACAATAATAAATTATTATCAATTAAATGTTTAATCGATTTCTTTTAAATTAAAAAGAAATTAAATAATTTATCATAACTTTCTAAATAATAAAGTATGCAATTGTGTTTATAAATATAAAAGATAATACATTGAAAAATATTATTTACAACGTTGGAACGACTTTCGTATCCAAAAAATCAATGAAAATAATCTTTTAATTTTTTACTTTTCTACTGTTATAAAAATAAAATAAAACAAATATTACATCATGTATAATTAAAATGTATAATTAAAAATTAATAAAATGTATCTTAGTAAAAAACGCATAATAGATGTTCATTTACAGTAACACAAATTCCATTCTAAATAGTAACTGTAAGTACGAGTGTATACATTTGTATGTTAATGTAATAGGTAAAATGTCAACAATTTGCATGCGGATTTATAATTGCTTTAATTTTTTTATTCCCACCTTCATCTTATATTTCACACGGTATTTATATGTCATAAAAAAATATACGATGAAAGATATTAATTTCAATTAAATTCTTAGGTGAGCTTCTACTTATTAAGGTGTTACGGTTTTCATTACTTTACGTCTTTATTACAACATTAAAGACATTTTAATTTCAAAATTCTACGCTATGTCTTAAAATTGTTTATAATAGACTGATATTTCATTAAATATAATATATAATAAAAATATAAACATACAAATTTCTATATTGTAAAGTACTAATTATTAATTGAAAATATAATCTACGATTTAAAAAATGTAAAATAATGTCGCTAATTTAAAAAAAAAATATAATTTTGAACGAAAATATATTCGCGATTAATGTCACTTTACATTAATGTTACTCTTAATAATTTCTTATTTTAATTTTAACGAGCAAACGTTTTTGAAACAAATTTTATCTTTTTGTGACTCTTATTTCAATGTATTTTTCTTTCTTTTTCAGCGAAAACGACTCGCCGAGTTTTCCATTCTCTCTTTTGGTCGTTTTCTTCCACACTTTCATCAGCGTGAAAAGCCGGTGATAGCGTTTATCAGTCACTATTGCGTCATTCTGTTGTCATTGGAAACTGCTGCAAAGTCTCTACATTTAGCCTTTCATTTTCTTTCTTTTATCTTGTATTTTAACTTTTATTTCTTTCCTTTTCACTCTCGTTCGCTTCTCTCTCTCTCTCTCTCCCTCTTATGTAACTCTTTTTATTTTAAACGTACAGACTACCAATTTTCATTCCTCTTATCCTTTTTATTTTACATTGTCTTCTACGACTCAATTTATTATTTTTTTTTCGCAGTTGTCATTTAGGCTAAATGATCCACGCGATGGAATGTCGAAAGCAGAAGTCTTATCCCACAATTCCACCACGGAAGAAGAGTCACGAGTTATTTCTTTAGATTCGACTACATTTTGCAATCGAGGGAAGTTAATACTTAGTGACTCGAAAAATACTATGACAAAAGTTTCACGCATCGAATACGTAGTTGTATTCGAACCAGCAATAATTTATTATTAAGTATTCGCTTTCTAAAAATTGTAAAATTGTAAAAATTGGTAAAATTGGTAAAATTGGTTCAAAAACATAATTAATCCTTTTTTAACGCGAATCAAACAACGGTATATTATTCTTTCCGAAAAAAAATATAAAATGTTTAAAGTTCATAAATTGAACAAAAATGATATACAAACTACATATTTACCCATCGATAAATTATTCGATTCGTACAATAATCACGCTTATATCAAAACGTCAAACCTATTCTAAATCGATTAAAACATTAGAGTATCGAAAAAAAGTTTATCTTTCTTCAAAGAATTTCAAACGTTACATTTACTACGAATATAAGCTTAACACTTTTAGAATTAATACAAGAATATATTTCTATTTGTATCATTGTTAGAATAATCGATGTAAGAACGTTATATATTTTTATATCAATATGTACAGACTTACGAAAAGCAGGATGATATCATACGGTGATATAAAAATGCAGGGTATATTAGTTACTCATCGTTAAAAAGGAGTCGGTTAATTGATTAATGACATATGCATACAAGTATGTTTTCCGAGGACATACATTAAGAAATATTACTCGGTTCGATGATTCACGAAACGTCGAGGACTCTTCCGTTCGAATACAATGCTACACGAAAATCAGAGGGGAAACCGTTGGTATTTCTTGGAGGATTTAAGGGCCGGTCGTTCGCACGATATATGCGGGTCTGTCGAAAGTACACCGAACGTACGCGCATAATTGAGTTTTTCCATTCATGAGTAACACAGCGCAAACGACTGCCTAATTGTAACTTATGCGGCGTTCGTTGCTTTTATCGGTTCGTTAAATCGTTCCATTATTACGTGGATCGGAACCGGTTCCGTTTTTAAAGTTGATCGGAACTGCTTTTATCGAAAGCACAATCGTTCCTTGTTCCTCCCTCGCGGTAAATCTTTGGCACGCAACGCAATTAGCCAATTAGCCATTTATCACGCGTGAGATAAATCGAAAGAAGAAAAGGAACTCGGAAATTTCCCGTTTCCCCGTGAACGAGGCGGCGGAGGTAAGGAGGGAGGAAGGGAGGGAGAGACGAGGGTCTTCCCCTCAATATTATTCGTGGGGGTTACGGGGGCACCCAGGAGATCTCGGGTAGAACCCCCTTCCGATGGGGGTTACGGGGGCACGTTCGTCCCCTTACATCGAGACGCTCTTCCCGAGTTCGCGAGGCCTCCTCCATTTGCATTTCAATTCGAGCGGTAATTTCGCGTCTCTCGCCTTCGGGAATCTTCTCCCGGGCTTTTGTTTTAACGAATTGCGGAGTTGCGGCGACTTTGCGAATTCTCCTAAGAAGTATCCTCGTTCGGTTTTCGTGGGGTCGGCGGGTTGTTGTTCTTCTCGAGCAGTCGGTGAATCTATATTGCGAGATAAAACGTTGCCAGATATTTCGGAAGATCGCATTTGGAAATTCGAATTTTGTTAACGCCAATTTATCCAATGCTCGAATGCGTTTATTATTTATTTCAATTATGTTTCGATCGTAATTAATCGAGCTTGAAAAATACGATTTACCATCGAATTTACGCCTAACTAGTTTTTATCCTACTGCGCTCGTTGATTTATAAATGCACTTACCAAACTTACTATGATCGATGTTTTAACTACGAAAGACGCTGGCATCTATGAGTCATAATTTGAAGGATTCGAATATCTGATTAATCTCATGCAGCTATCGATGCAGCTAAACTTGTTTAGCAATTTAATAATTTCAAGAGTAGAATCGATTCTGCGGCGTTACACCGGTTTCGATTAATACTACGTTTTAAATAGATCGTGGGATAAATTTGGTTATTCGCGCTATACATTCCAAAACAACCGAATTCCTAAATTTTCATTCTATCCTTTTCGTTATCTAAATACCAAAATTTCGGTGGCAGATCAAATTAATCAAATGAAATTCTGCTACGTCGGTTGGATTTGTTTCCATTATGCGGGACATGCAATATACATAAAGCAGAACGGTAAAAGCCCAGAGTCTATCTTGGAGTCAAATAAAGATTTTCTATGTGGGATCCGATTTATCGTTTCTCGTAACTATACAAATACTCTGACACCAAAAATTACGAGATGGTATCGATGGCTGTCCACGTGAAAGGAACCTAATCTCTCGACTTGTACCTTTGTACATATTTATATTGTGGTTTACTAATTTTCCTAACGTATATTTAATTAACGAATGTTTTTATTCGTTTCGCTACCATCGAGCTACTGGATGAAAAGTTGGAACAATGATATTCTAAGACATTTCGGTTATAAAATTGAATGTAAAAGCATCGGAGTATATTTTAATTCTGTTAAAGTTGATACAATGTTGGTGTATATTCGTTAAAAATCATTTTGGAATCAAACGAATCGAATTATTCATCCGTATGATCAAAACGTTCCTTAATTTTTATTTTATTCCTTAATATCTTTAACGGTATTAGGTAAGATCGTAATAAAAGTTTTAGATATGTATTTTAAATAAAAATAATTATCTTCGCATTATAAGTTACTTTATTTACAATATTTTACTATATAACATTATACAAAATTTTCCTAAAGAAAAAGTTATAACTTGATTCGGTGATAATAATTTGATTAATTAAGTAAAAATAAAAAATGTATAAAATTAAATTTTAGTTTAATTATATTCGTACGACGAATAAAATAAATCTATACAAAAAATTCGAATTTATTATCTTGTAAAAGGAACATAATCCCGAAAAGGGTGATAAATGGAAATATGGAAATTAGAACAAAATTAGAAATAATGGAGCTATTTTCAAATATCATAAATGAAAATTAATATATAATTTATTTACAAAATTTTTAAATAAATCCAAAAAAAATAATAAACTACGTTGTCTTTGAAAAATGAATTGTCTATTAAGAATGATTGAGTATGCGTTGCGGATAAGTCTCGAAATACTTATACGCGTTGTTAGAATATATACATAAATCTTAATATAATATATTCGGATTTTATTTATTCGAGTTTATATATATAATTGGGTAAATATATACTGGAAATATAAAGTTTCTACCAACAATATATTCGTAATTTTAAAAGCAATATTCTAAAAATAAATAATTCTTATGTACTTATATTATGTACTTATTTCATTGTATAATTTGTAAATAAATATAAATTTGTCTTCGATCGAAACACTCGATCTAAATTCCGCTGTCCATTATTAATTCAATACGAATTCGACGCGTAGTACGAACGAAGGTTCCGAAGTACATTGAATTAAACTGAGATCAGATCCGCGCATTTTTAAAATTTCACAAACGTAGTCGTCGTTATCGAATGAGGGCAGTCAAAGAACCCGAGATGAAACAGCCGTGCATTTAACTAATCTACGCTCCAGCGAGACTCTTGGATAAAGGGCGAAGGAGTAGACGGGAACCGGGAAGTTGGTCGAAGCGAGCGTCTCGGTGAAGGTCGTCAACCAGGCGTCAACCAGGCGTCAACCAGGCGTCAACCAGGCGTCAACCAGGCGTCAACCAGGAAGCGTCATCCAGAATTTACTTCCACGGCTAAAAATAAAAGCACGGAACGAAGGAAGTTCGTTTCGTTTTAACTCGCGTCTGCGCGAAAATCGAACATCCCCGAAGGGCTTTTCTCGATGCCGCGGACGCGCCTAACGAACGGAAACTCTTCATCGCGTATCCGCGGAACGTCGAGCGCGACAAGTGAGTTATGGATTCCTCTTTGGGTTTCGGAGTTTATTTGCCTACCAGATGTTCCCGAACGCGAGCTCGCGAGTCTCGACGATAAGCGTTTTTACGACTCGTAATTTATAGGGAAATATAAATCTAAGGAAATTGTATTAGCGAGGTGCAAATTACCGCAGGTTGTCGCTCCGTGTTGACTTTTCGCACCGCGGAATTTCATCAAGTTTCGATAGCTGGTTTCGGGGTGAAACTAGGCTTCGGCACTTTCGCGTCTCGGGGACGGAATCTAATTTTCTCGCGAAACTTGTATGAATCTGCAGCGGCAACAAAAACAACTTTTCGAGTCGGGGATTTGTTCGGTTCGCACCCGTCATCATTTTTCCGACGCACTCGCTTCGATAAATTAAAAATTTACGAATAATTTACGAACAATTTACGAACAATTTCCGAGTAAACTCATCGTCGATCCTGATTTTTACTCGGATTTTATAATTGTATCCACGCCATCGGGAATTCACGGGAAAGTAATTACGTGAAATTATAAACGAAGAACGACGTGGAAGCGTCGGCTGTAAATAATAAATTAATAAATTATATTTTCAAGGATACTTCCAGGTTTAACAAATTAAGTAATAAAGTTTAAACATTCCACTACTTTATTTTTACATTTTTAATAAGGAATCGTGAAAAAGCTTTTCCGCGGAAAATATCGTACAATGACAAAATCACGTAGAAAGGAGGAATTTAGAGTAGCGACGTAAAAGAGGTCGTTCGTAAAAATGGAACTCGGAAAGTTTCGACGATACTCGATACAAAAAAGTACTTAGACTTTAAAAAGTTTAATTAGATCTTAGAGAGTATAATATCGGCATCGATGAATAATAGAAAGCTCGGTAATAAATAACAAGATTAAAAATGTTATATTTCTGAAAGTACCGAAAGGCAGGATTTAAAAAAATTCTTGGATAAAGTGTAAAAAGATGGCTGAAGATTTTGTGATCGATTTGCAATAGATCGGATTACATTGTGATTTGTTGAAAGTCGCGGTTGCGTTTGGTCGTGTACTCGAAACATGGTAGAGAAGTTGGTCGTTGGGTCGGTCGTTGGGTCGGTCGTTGGGTCGGTCGTCGGGTCGGTCGTTGTATCGCTCGCTCACTCGCTCGCTCACTCGCTCGCTCACTCACTCGCTCGCCCGCGGTCCTCCTTACTCTCGTTAAAGCATTAATTACTTTTAAAAGAAAGATCGTTAGAGTCCGTTGAACGCTCTGGCCTAACGTTCAGCCTCGACGACTCAATTAACTCTTATGCGTGCCTTGGCGTACGATGCAACATCCTTAGGCTCGAAAATGCGAGGAGACCGTTAGCGGAGGGCTTAAAAGTTATCCTTTTGCACCCGAAAAAGCGTTTCGCGAGGAAGGAGGACGAGGGAAAGAGGAAGGGCGAACCGCCGAGGTGAACGATTAAGGCAGCAGCCGAGCGCCGGCTTATAAATTGAGGTCGAGGGTCGGCCATTATCAATTCATCAAATTAGCGAACGAGGAAATACTTATACAGGGTGAGCGAGTTTGTAACGCAACGTAAAGCAACGTAAAGCAACGTAAAGCAACGTAAAACAACGCGATGCCTAACCTTGTAATACCTTGTAATGCCGCGGACGTTCCTTTTGCACGCGTCCGGGCCTCCGAGATGTAAGGAATGCGAGGCGAGTCCGATCGATTAACATAATTAAGGGCTATCAATTAAGTGTCGCGGACGGAAAGGAGAAAAAAGTGGAGTTGGACTCGCGGCTCGGCGGATGCGCAAAGTGTACGAGTTCGCACGCGCGAAAGTAATTAGTCGGAACGAGTAATCGATAGGCGTCCGTCCACCTTACATTTTTGTAACTCGTTACCCTTTTTCGGCAGCCACTTCTTACGCGCGAGAGCAATTACTTTGAGTTGGGATACGCGGATGTTCTCCCTCCCCCACCGATCCAACTTAATTCCTGGCTACGCTACGAGCAGTTATTAAAAAATCTCGGCAGTCTCGATACTCATCGACCCTTGCCCCGAGCACTCGAAAATCTTCGCATTTTTTAAATCTAATAATAATTTTCGATTTATTTTTCGAGCCTTTATTTTTACCCTTCTTTTAATCTATTTTCTACACCTGGAATAGTTCCCAAACTATTTTCTACGCTTGTTTCCGCTCTTTTTTATGGCTCTTTTGCACTTGTTTCAGGTATTTTATTTTACTTTTTCGATACGATTGATCGCGCTACAATTTTAAACATTTTAGACTTGTCGGAAGCTATTTTTATTTTTTTCTGATAGTACACGCGAAACGTTGATAAACTAACTATTTTAATAAACTCCGTGAATGTTTAAGCAACGCTATAAAATGTAAACGAACCTGGTTCGACATTCTACGCGAAAGAAAATAGTTTTGCCGATCGAACGTTAAATAACGATGTTTAATATGCAAAGAAGCAAATTTCTGCAGCCGCTATAAATTATATTTTATAGTCCTTGTAACCGTCAAAAGGAATTTTATCTCTTGTTTCTTAAATAATTTAATTTTTTTTTACTCGGTATGATTAAATTCCAGATCATTGGTTACTAATGATGATATAATTTAAAATAAATAATAAGCATAATAATTATAATAATTAATTCTTTCAATATTTTTTAATTTAATTACAAATTTGTCGATTTGTCGATAAAACGCGTTTCTTCTTTGCCAAGATTATTAAAATTTATGCGAATATCAACAAAGTAAATATCGTCATATTTTAGTTTAGTTAGATAGCGATATTTTTCTTAGTTTGTACAGTGGTCTGAGAATATAGTTTAACTACTAAATGAGTTTCTGTATAGTTAAAGTTTCCATTCTCGTCTCGTACAAGCGACAAAGTTTGGTGAGCTTTGCGATCTCGTTGATACTTTCTGCTGCTTCGTTGCTGTTTTCGATATCATTTATAAAATAAATTACCCCTTGTAAAGTAAAATATAAATATTTTTATTATATAGTCCTTATTATATATCTTAGTTCCTTATTAAACAAAATATTTCTATTATTTTATAAATATTAATATTTATATTACGTTACTATTTATCGAGTAGATCCACTTTTTAATATTAACTTTTTATATTAACGTTTGGATATGATGGATCAGCATACGAACTAAGAAAATAAAAAAATATTCATTTCACTCTGCTGCAATAATTTCAAATATGACGATGAAAAATTATTTTTAAAATAATTATGTATATAAATCATTATAAATCGTTTAGATGAATTTTTAATTATATCCTTACTTTTAATGTGGTTTTAATTTATCTTTATACATAATTTTTTCTATCATTTTTTCATTATAATTTTTCATAAATTTATTTATCATTTAAATATAAAAATACAATTTGTAAGTTAAATATTATATACAAAATATTATGCATGTAAAGTCACTGTAAATTTTTATAATCTGAAAATTATCATTTTCAAGAAAATATCCTTTGAGAATTGTTTTATTAATTATATGAAGAACTGCCCCTTTGATCGACAGCACAAATTTATACTGTGTACCTAACATAAACAAATTGTTACATGTTTATCGATCAAGCATAGATATTGAGATATTTTTATACGCTAATTTTTTACATAATATCGAAAGTTATCTGTTGTGCTGTTTTCAATTTATTAAGCTTTGGTACAGGATATTAAATTTCTGGATACAAACTACGTATTATCTTTAATTAAAGTTTTTTGTTTAAAACTGAGTTGCAATTTTGAATACCATACTTAATAAATTATTTTTGATCTGGAATATAATTGATTCGTGTTCATTTTATTATTGAACATATTTTTTATAACAAAACTGAAAAACTTATCAGTCTAAATTAAAATATATTCTTCTCTTTTGTTTTATATACAATAATATACCGAATGTTATCACATAAGAATACTTAAATACAAACTCAAATTTATTTATTATTAAAATATTTCATGATACTTCGTAAATAAATTTTAATATAAAATTATTAAAGAATGATATTAATTTAATAATTACTTTTTAATAATAAACTTATCTTCTTTATTATAAATTATAAATTTCTTAAATATTTACATCATTTATAAACTTACATTCTGAATTCTAATTAAATTTTAATTAAATTATTAGATGAAAAGTTAAAAAAAATTATTTAACGTTCTTTGATTATTACGATCACTTATATTTGCTGTTAAAATCAAGAATTATCTAAACGATCATTTACACTTCTTTATACGAGTATTTTACAGCGATCAAAAAATAATATCACTAAAAGTGGATCTATTTCGAGATAAAGATGAGTACAAATCTGGAAGCAACTCCTCAAAGCTGTTACAAGAGTTACGATAAATAAAGTCTTATATGCCAACATAAATGAACGAACGTTTATATGCATAGGTGATTTACTGCTCCGGTTCCTTTTCTTTTCTCTTTACCATAGTTTGCTTTCGAACTGTAAATATTTAGGAAAAGGATAAGACCCATTTCGTGTCAATCTTCCGTACGTATTCATCGTTCTATAGCTTTTGTCATGGATTTCATCTACGCACACCCAACTAAATTCCACATTTTTAAATTTCATATAAATATTTTACATATCGGTATATTTTACACGCGTTAAACAATTGTGAAACTGAAAAATTCATTTGTTCAATTCAAGATTTTAGGTGGTCTTCAAAATTAAATAAAGTAAATAATATATATATTTATATAATTTCATTCACAGATCAATTTATAATCGATAGGATACATTAAGACTTTTGAGTTTTATGAATATTTTATTTTTGCAGTTTAAATAATTATGATTAATTCAAAACATTTATTTAATTTTTTTTTTATCGAAAAAATGTATTCTATCGGAAATCATATTGATTTATTTATATTATTTTAATGATTTGAAATTTAAGTAACATAAAGAAGAAACAATTAATTATTAAATTAAGATCGTACAACTTTTATTGAAAATGTTGATAGTTTTGGACAAGTTAATCACGATATTATTCTAAAGCCATGCCTCATAAAATGTTAGATTACACTAGCCTTACATATTACTTTATGCAAGTCTCTAGTGGGTGGATTTTCAATTCAACGGTAAATTAATTGTTATGTACTATAAGGTAAACATTATTGATATATTGTCTTAAGATCAACTTACGCTGCTATCAATGATGAAATAATAGCAATAATACGTTTCATTTCGATATTACTTTGAAAATAGAAAATATAATGGTTTTGCTAAAAATAAAAATATAAATTTTAATTTTTAATGAAGATATTACAAAGGTAGTATTACAAATATTAAGAAAATATTACAAATTAAAACTATTATTGCTTAAGTCATTTTTTAAAAATGGAATGTATAATAAATAAGCCAACTTCAATTATAGTAGTAATTTAACATTTTTTGTGATTAACTTTTTAATTTTAATTATGTTTTTACAAATGCAATATAATTTACCATCAAATTGTTATTTCATAAAGTTTATTGTATAAATCTTTCTGATACTAAAAAAAATTTTTTTAATTTTTTCTACTTAATTTCTATCTGGCATTTCGCTATATGATATATACTTGGAAAAAATTTTTTATACCTTTTTTAAAAGTGGTCTAATAATTATGTAAATAACACATAATTTATAAAATTATTTAATTTTTAAAGACAATTAAAAATGAAGCATTAATAAAAATGTATTAAGTAATTTTTTTAAGTTATATCTTTAAAATATTTATTTGTTTAATTTTTTTTATCGTGTTTGTATTTTATTCAATATATATACATATTTAATATCTAACTATAACCGAATTTTTTAACAATATTTTACAAATGTACTTTAATTCGAATTTAATTCATTTTAACTATTTTAATAAAATATTAGATTAGTAATGATTCCACAAAGAATTACTTAAACTTTTTGCTTAAAATCGTTATAAATTATTTGACCAAATTACATAAAATAATATTGATTTCTTAACGAGATCCAATATTTTATTTTTATTTTGCTGAATTTTTATACAGTATTTCATATATAAACTAGATGCAATAATTTTAAAACATCTTTATAATTTTTTTAAATTGACATTATCTTTATATTCATTTTGTACGTACTATTGAAATAGTGATAATAAATTGTATGTTTATATTATGAGTTTCGTAAGCTATACATCTATATTTTTAGAAATATCTTATTATTATTTTTGTAATATTAATTAAAAACTATATATCCATTAAATAATATACTGTTAAAACATGACATTGTTAATTATATTCTAATAAACTACGAATACTATAATTATAATATCTAATGAAAATAAAATTAAGAATTTTATGAAATCAAAAAATATTAATGTATTTTCTTAAGTTAATATTTACAACGTACTAAAAATAAATAATTTTAAAAACTTCTTTTGAATATTTATATATATATTTATTTGCACATATGAAAGTAGATTATAGTTTATAAGCCGTATAATATCAAAATTCAATTGATTTTAAATTCTATACAATTTTTTCGTATAAGTAATCAATTTTATAATTTCAATATTCGATGTATTATTATTATTACTTCTTTAACCAAATTTTTTTATGCATATTGCTATGTTTAAAATTAATATTTAAAGCTAACATATTAACTTTAAATTTAAATATTAAAACATGACTAAAAATCTTTAATTTAATCTTTTTTTATTTTACAACAAATTCTCTTTGAAAATGCATTAATGAAAAACGATATCTTAAAATATTATGTTTTTACTTTAATATATATAATCTTTTGTAAAATCTCGTTTAATTTAATTGTTCAAAAAACATAATTTTCAATTAAAAGTTCTTTCTCCCACTAGAGATTTAAAGTTTAGTAATCTTTATTCAGTAGTCTTTCAACATCTCAATATATCTTCTCCTATTTAATCTCAACTCTTGTACCAAATTAAAATAATGTGTTGAAATTCAATAATTTACAAAAGTTTCGTTTATAATTATTATTTTATTTTACATCAATTATTGAATTTTATAATTGAAGTTATTTATTATTAACCTCAATACACAATTTCGATATTATATAAATAAAATTTATGCTTAATTTTAACATTTTCATTACGAAACTTAATGTAAATAAAATATGTTTAAACGCAACAAAATTTATTATTAAGCTTTTAATGAGTTTCAATAAATGATTATTCATTTTTGTTTATATTATAACAGAAATATATATGTAATTTTTTAAACAAATGTATCCAACTAAATTTATATATATAATTAAATTAAAATATATATATTATATGTTACAAAATTTTATATAATCAATAAATACGTTTATCTTTTCTACGAACAGTATTTTCAAAATTTATAAATAATATGATAAAAGAAACTTTTTATTCTTTTACTATATATAAAATTTTATATGTTAATTACAACTATAATTAATGTGTTAATATATATATTAATATGTACTTGATTAGAAATTTTATAAATACAATTTTAAAGTATTAAAGATTATATTAAAAATTCTAATAAAAATAAAAGAAATTTTTGCATATTTTTGGATAGAGTTATTATTTCGATATATATTTTTATGATCTAATTTATAATTTAATGTAAAGTTATATATTCTTGAAATATAAATAAGCTTAATAAACTTTGGATATTCGAAAATAAAATACTTAAATACCTATATCACCTTCTTTTCATTTATCTTACGAATAATAAAAATAATTCTATAAATCAAAATAAACTTTTTTTAGTCTATATATATACACATAATAACTTTAATTAATATAGAATATGTTAAGTATTATTTAAAATACTAAAATATAATTTTTTTAATAAGATAAAAAAGAAATTTTTTTGAAATATCATGAATTTGAAAAATTTTCAAATAATAATAAATATAAAGTTTTAATATTCTAGACATTTTCTACCTTTTTATTATAAAACTTAGTGCATGCAGAAATATTAATAGAAGAGAGAAAAACTGATGTGAAGAAACATAAGAGCTAAAAGTGACAAATTGAATTTAGAAAAGCTTTTTTCAAATAATAACTTATTTTTGAAAAAATATGTATAAAGTAATAAATTGAAAATTTATACAGATATATACAATATATAAAATTTAAATTATATTCATATAAATATTGAAGTAAAGTATTTTTTCGATTACATATTAAAACTATACGCTCAAACGAATAATACATTTTTTAGAAAAGTTTGGTTAAAACTAGTTTTCAACAAAACATAATTCTTGGTGGTGGGTTTCTTATCAACATTTCACAAAGCGTTCACAGCTTACTCCGGGAAATACGATTTTCAAGTATGAAGAGTAACTGCGAATATATAAATAATCAGCCACGGACAGTCGATTGAAACCAGCCGTAGGTGTAGAGCTTACATTAGTAAATTTAAATTATCTGGAAACGCAACATAACTTTAGCTATTTATTTTTCTGGAACGAAATATTACCGAACTAATAAAATTTACTATTTTATACTTTAACAGAAAACTGCTACAAGCAAATTCAATCGAAAGAGAAAGAGAAAAATTAAAATATAAATGTAACTACGTGGAAATTCGTTTTTTTCACTGGAATAGTAGAATGCGTTCGATAAGTTGTAATTCAGGCAAATAGATGTAGGTTTGATGTGGTAACGGTTCGAGAAACTAAGTATTCAGAAAAGAATAGAAGAATACAAATAAAGAGACTTTCTTTCGAGGCAGAATAAATTGACACAATTTAGCAATATACTACTTAATAATACAAAAGTAATGTCATCGATTCAACAATTTTAATTGATTAATGACAAGCTATTTTTTATTCTTATGAAAGACCAATGGTAAAAATACCCACACACGTGTATAAGAACTCTTATTGCTCGGAAAATAAAGAAAATACGAGGAAATAAAAATAAGAAATTCCCGTGGTATGATGTAAAAATTCATTTGTATATTCTTTCTTCGAAACTAGATAAAAAATATATTATTATAATTATTAACAATGAAAAGACAAATTTATTGTACGTAATTATAGAAATTTTTATAATTAAATTTTCTATTACTACTAATATTTAATAATTATTTTAAATACATCAAAAATATATTTCATGCAAAGTAAAAAAAAATAGTCCGAGATGGATTATTACACGCAACAATCGTAATAATATTTCGATGGTAATCTCTACAGAAGAATTTAGTATAGTTTTTCAGAGGCATTGGATATAGATAAATTAAAAACATGACCAGCGATAATTAATTATTAAATTGAAACAATTAAAAAAATAAATAAACGAACAAATTTTAATACGTGAATCAAAAATAAAAAACAATGCGAATTAATATTTAAAAAATGAAAAAATTAAAGTTTCGATATATTAAAAAAAAATATATAAGTACGTCATTTGTCGTGAAATGTAAAAACAAGAACAAAGCTGAAAAAATAAAAATAATATCAATGGAAGAGTAATTAAAAATATGACGGTTTTTAGAGAAAAAGTAGTGGTTGATGGTCCATGAGATAATTTGCATTGTATTTGAATCTCGCTACCTTTGAATTATACGATATACTTCTTTACTTTAAAAAGATAAAATGTAATCGAATGCATTTGGTTACAAAGATTATCTTTTAGAGCACGAAGTACATTAAACTCAAATATTTTTGGTAAATAAATATTATTCTAATACAAGGTATAGAAATATCAAGTATAATGAATCGTTTGATTGTATCGTTGGAGCTAGGAAAAGCATAAGACTAGAAAATTTGGGAAGAAAAAACTGGTATTATTTTTCCTCCATCCGCAACTACAAAGAAATGTTCCATTAGCAATCTCTAACGACCATGAGCTAGATGGGCTAGATGGGCTAGATGGGCTAGATGGGCTAGATGGACTAGAACTTGCAAGGACTCGAATGAATTCTTACTCGGAGACAAATTGTTTCCCCATCGTAAATAATTCTCAACGCGTGTGTCACCGAGTAAAGCCCCTCCCATCCCTCCGCCCATTCGCCTTTCGATCATCGAATTGTCATAAAATTATTTATATTTACATCCAAGGATTGTGCTACAGCCAAAAAGTTAGGATGAAAGGAATAACAGCCACGAAGGAACAGAAGGTATTAACGCGATCATCAAACTTTGTTGCACGTATTACGTGAGACGAAAATGGAAACTTTAACTATACAACGACTCATTTTATAGTCAAACTATATTATCAGACCCTTCTATAAACTAAGAAAATATCATTTTCAAAATATAACAACATTTAAACTACTCAAATAGTTTATATAAAGCATATTTATTAATACGAATTTGTTTTTATCCATAAGTACGAAATAAAAAACAGAGACGAGGTTTAATTAAATCAAATACAATCGAGCTATAAGTCGATAATGTTCATAATTTTTTTTTCGTTAGATGAATTAAACGAAGGATATTAAGAAAAGAAAGATAATAACCATTACCTTGGTTCTCAAAAAATATGATAAAATGTATCGAATCAATGAAAACTAATGTTATTAATCTATACGCATTATATAATTCTATTTTATATTTTATAGGAAAGCGAATGATTTGATAAACGATAATATTGACTGGCGAATCGGTATATTGTGCCTCGTATTCAAAATTATGAGTTAAAAATAGAGTAGAAGCACATTATTTATTTGTTTTGATAAAGTAACTAAAAAATCATATAATCGTATCCTAGAAATAAATTGTTTATTTTTAACATGAATAGGTCAAGTTTACATTACGTTAATACCGACTTCGAATCTCGATAGATTTTATATATGCATATTTAACTATTTTAATATAATAATAAAGAATAGAAATAATAGGAAGTAAAATATGGGAAAAGGTTATGTTTCAGCAACGAGTATTTTAACTTAGTTAAAAATCTATTAAAATTCCGGAGCGTATCGTACTTTATAGGTTTTATATTTATATATAATTACCGGGCGTATGTTCGTATCATAAATTAAAATATCGCTCAAATAGTATAAAATAAACTTTAATGGTAGAGAAAGAAAATAAATTTAAGGTTTTAAAAATAACGTGGTACGAAAAATAGCGGAGATAATTAAATGGGAAATTACATCATTATTACGTAATTAAATAGATATTACGTTAGAGAGAAAATAAATGTGTCGTTTATCAATTCTTGCATAAATAATTAAATTTCGCATATATTTCGCATACGAAGCAAATAAGGTATTTACCACGAAGGAGAAATAAAGAGCGCCATTTAAAGTAGAATAGCTGGAAAATGAAAGAACGAGAATAAATTAAGACGATAAGATTAAACGAGAGCTGAAGATGAAACGGATAATGAAATATCCTGTACAGGTTCCGTTATTGCACCGCTTAACCGTCGGTATCGTACATTGGGATGTATTAGCCTTTCGGCAAGTTGGCTGGATTTGCGCGAGTAAAGTAAACGAATAAGGAAATGAGTTTTATCGACAGCTCGGTAATATTACCGAGCCTTAATAATCCAGCGGAGATAAACGGAGGCTGCTCCGATTGATTCGGCGAGGATTAATAACTCAATTGAAGAGCTCGAGTCCGAGTCCCACACTCGGTGAGCTCGTGGTCGAAAATTCTTTTCGCGAGTGTCGGGTATGAATGTCAAGCTATTAGGCAACGTCTCGGAGCGGTTTCATGATCGGCATCCAACGGCCCAACGGCCCAACGGCCCAACGGCGTCGGTCCATTCAGGGGACATAAGCGGACTTAAAGACAAGACTGAAAGACAAGACTGAACCGGATGGACAATGAAACGATTATGGCGCATTCGCGGCTTTGTGAACTCTTAACGGCTTAACTCGATCAACTCGGTTCTCGCGGCTCCTCGGGACAACACCGAGTCGACGAACATCCTTCCTCCTTGGCGACGGCGCATGCGCCCCGGGTCGAGGTACCCGACGCATTGGCCTCGGCCTTCGTTGCCTCAATCAACTTTTCAAAAGCCTCTTTTGCCGTTCAATTTCGCAAAGAAAATTCCGAGTTCAATTCCCTGGCTTCCTCTTTATTTCACCTCTTTATGTCACCCCGAACGAACGAGCTTTTATCTAACTTTTATTCATCCATTTCTGTTCTACAAATATATCTTTTTATTGCTCATAAGTGATGTTAATGCACGCTTCCGCGTTAATTTTAATAACCGTCGAAGCTCTCGTTACCCCAGCATTTCGACGTTCTTAGCTCGTTCGCAGCTTTCGTCGTTTTTCACCAAGTAGGAAACTCGTTATCCTTCGCGATAACGTTACCTCTAACGATTCCGCTGTTCGACGCTCGACCCTTGATTAAATTTTCAACCAATACTTTTCATCCGAGAAAACTGTCATTTTTCGAACGTGTAATAATTAAAATTAATCACTATTCGCGGTTACGAGATATATTTTATACGACAAACTTTGAAGGTGACCGAACCACCCCATTTTACCAGTAGCGATGATAACGAGACGATGTTTTCGGCATTTCAGCATTTCGGCATTGTAATCATTCGAGCGAGTATTCCTCATCGTTTTTGATAATACTAATTATTCGCAGCGAATTAATAACGGTCGGAGTAATGGAAATTATTACAAAGTATAAAAGGTATAAGATCGAAAGATAACGTTTAACTTTACTCCGTTATTCTCATTTTATATCAAAAAGTTGAATAAGATCGATTCGACTCAATATTAGAGCTTTTACATCTATCGCTTTTACATCTATCGCTTTTCAAATAAGATCACTCCTTTTTTACACTCACGATATTTTATAGGAAAATATTAAACGGAAGTATGTATTGAAACTTTCGTTGAACTAGGAGGAAAATAAAATTTCGTTGTTGAAATTTCGTTGTTGAAATTTCGTTGCCGATCAACGATCGAGCATTATGTTCTTATAATCGAGCACACCCTGTTCCAGAAAGGTGTAAACCCTTGGAAAAGTCGAGCAGTGGACGAAAACGACAAAAGCGAGTTGTTCGAGACGCGTACGCGCGAGAAACTCGCATCGAAACTCGGAATGCGCTCGGATCGCGTTTACGGACGTGAGCCGGTAAGGGTGTAATAAAACCCGACAGGTAAATGCCGATCGGGATAACGAAAAGAAAAATCTTTTCTTTTCGAACGTTGGTTTCTCCGAAATCTTCTCCGAAATCTTCTCCGAAAACAGCTGCCGCCTAATTATTTACTTTATTATTTTACGCTGTCCGCGCTCGAATATTTCGAAACCGAGGATCGAGCGTCCAGAAAAACCAATGTCTCTATCCATTCGAGATTTTCTCGCGTGCGCGTTTCTGCACGCCACGTGTGATTTAAAAATACTTCGGGGGTGGGATACCTTAAATAACCGGAACGATACCGTGCGAGGAATTTGATTCGAATAGTTTACAACTGTACAAGGAGAAGCGTTGAAAAATGTCGGCTACCTCGACACATTCGATAACGACTTAGATTAAATTTGTTTATTACTTCTTTATCGCTGTTAAAATGGTTTTGATTTTCACTTTCACTTGGATTATAAAGAAAGTTCTTCCGTGTACGTTTTAATTTTTTACGCGTTTAAAACTTTTGACTCAACCTACCGAAACGTTCCGAACGAATCCGTCCAAAATTTTTCTGAAATGCATCGGCAAAGTACTTTAATTTTCGTTTTTGTTTTTGAACTCTCTTTTAAAATATTTCAGAAAATTATATTTTCCAGGGTAGATAACTCGAGAGCGGAAGCGAATATGACGGAGCTGCTATAAAATTTTACACACAATAGCCGCCATCGCTTCGCAACATCAGCACCTCGCAACATAAGCAACTCGCGAGGTAAAGCGTAAACTCTAATGGAAACTATTCCGAGGGTGGATATAATTAAATTAAGTAAATATAAGATACATAATATCCGTCTCGTACCGTTGGAATAGCGCAGAAAGTCGCGTGAATTATATAAGTCAAAATTCTATACCTTTTCTCTTTTCTTAATAAACTACGGAATTTGATTAAAGAATAGCTAAACGTATTCGTCGAGTAATCGTATCTTTGAAACTTTTACAAGCGCGGATAGACGTATATTATAATTGGCCACAGTCGCTTCACTGTGCTCTGCTCCCTTTCATTAATATTGGATGTTTTTGTTCCTTCCGAGGAACCGGAAACTCGATAAATATCTGTTTACGATTATCTTCCTGGATTCGTTTCAAATTACCAAACCGTATCTCGTAAGCTGACGGAAATGTCAAAAAAGAAAAAATATGTAAGTGGTATATGTAATTCAAGTAGCATCGATAACTTTGATATTTTCGAAGCGACAAATAACGTTTCACTAATCAATGAAAGATAAAAATTGTGAAAATTGTGTATAACCGATGAGTGCAAAGGAAGCGGGAAATAAGTAAGGAAGCAAAAGGGAAGCAAAAGGGAAGCAAAAGGGAAGCAAAAGGGAAACGTAAGTAATTTTATAATTAAGGAACGGTTCGTGAAAAGTTGGTCCGAGTATTGGAATTCACCCTCTTTGTAATGCAGAAGACGCATTCCTCGGTATAGAATGGGATATTTTCATAGCTCGCTTATGGGTCTCGGTCTCGGCTAGTTGGCTAAGAAACCTAAAATAGTCCCACTCCCCTTCCTCCCCTCCCCCCCCCCTCCTCCCCCCTATAAGTATCCACACACGCATATAGACAAGCTTACGGATGAGGCGAAGGTTAAGGCAACGATCGTTTATTATGCGACGATGTGGCGAGAACGAGCTCGAACGATGATGATAAACAGGCCACTGTCAATGTTAAACGCCTCGAATCAAGAATGCGGCTATTGTTTTGCACTTTGCTCGATGCACTCGGTGAATTCTCTTCGTGGAACTTATGTTTAGCCGAACATGGCTATAATGATTCGTCGTTCTGAAAACGGAATTTCTATTTACGCTTTCGATAAAATATGTGTATTTTATTTGTGCGATTGTGCGATCAAAGCAAAAATTTACTTTCGCTCTAAAAATTATTAAGTTATTACATTTTTTTATGAAAACTGCTTTTAAAACTGCTTTTAGGATACTAATATTCGTGTTTAGACCCAAGTTCGATAAAGTATCCGTAACGATCGAAACCTTTCCAAAAGTTTCGCTAATTGTAAATTTACGGTTACCAACTCTTGTAAAATAATGTTTCGCGGGATTTATTAAAAATTTTTTATAAAGTATAATTAATACCATAAATAATTGCTTTCGTTAAAGACAAATTTTACGATCTAACGTAAATTTGTTTACGAACATGTTTTTTCGGTAGGGATGCGTAAAAAAAATTTTTTTTAAATATGCACGACGATCTTTCTATTCCGTATAAAATATTTTTTATTTATTTAAAAAATCCTACCTGACCGGTACGCGTTTTAATCGTTACAAGATATTTATATAAATTAATTCCTATAAAACATATTGTATTTTCACTGGATACATCGTTAGGATCGAAAATATTTGCAAATTTGATTAAATTGGTGAACGATAAATAGGAATTTATGTACCGATTAAATAAAATCGATAACGATAATTAATTAATTTTTGCCATTTGATATACGTACTCGATATTTAAGTATTAATCAAATTGTGCGCTACATTTAATTTAAATTTAATGGTATATTTTACTAATTATTATATAGATTATATTATTATATATTAATTTGACCTAAATGTACGACAATAATCGGTTTATTTTGAAGGAGTTTCTTATTCATAAAACAAACAAATTCTTTTTAACCAATCAAATTCACATTTGTATACATATAATAAAACCAGTTTATACTTTTTTTATTTTAATATCGTCCATTATACAGACTCTAACACGCCATTCATCTCTCATGAACGCTTTCTTTTTTGATAAACCTGTCGCCTCAAATGAGATGGAAACGTTACCCCGGTGACTTATTCACAAAACCCCTTAGCAGTTACAAGAGCTGGTTTATGTCAGGATATCTTAAAATAGATTTAGGACCATTTACTTTTAAGATACTTCAGCATTCAAATGGTATAAGTTGCGTTAAAATTGCGGATCGAGTAATTTAATTAATTGAAAATTATTTCGATACGAAATAAGATTATTAATTGAAACAATGTTATCGGACGAGTAATCGATCATTATCGTCATTTAAACGTAATTCTGTTAAATTTATATTATTATTCGTAAAAAACAATATAAATATATTTATAAATTCCGTTAAAAAAATTAAATCATAAATTTTATAAAGCAAATTTTTATGTCCTTATAGCAAACGTATAAATATTATTTTTAAAATCAACTTCTTCGATGGTATAAAAGTTAATTGAATTTAAAAATTAAAAAAACGATTTCACTGTGGAAAATTATCGATATACTACGTTAAGGTATAAAATAAAATAAATTAATTTTTAATATTACAACTATAAATTTGTTAAATCTTTGTTTATCGTTGGCCACGTATTAATCAATATTTATATTTTATTAGAATAATAAATTGTTTTTACTTATCGAGAAATTTAAAACCAATATAATGTTTCTTATGATATTGTTTTGACATATTGGTATTGTACACGTATAATTTTCATTGTAATTGATAGGCACATTTCTATTAATTTAATGTTTCGACAGACTAAAATGTCAAGAGCTTAAAGACGTATTTACCACTGCGCATATAAATAACTTTACAGTTGAACGATTAGTTGTTTGTTGTAATCGATCAAGTTAGTTTTTTAAATCAATCAACATTTTTATATCTTTTGAAAATAAAAGAAATTTTTTCATTATAAGCATTAGAAAGACATTTCTAATAAAAAGTTTTTTAAGAGCTATCTATAATCTTTTCCCGGTATAATTATAAAAAATGCTTTTATCCAATGATAACATATCAAATCATTCAAACAAAAGTATCTTTCCGGATTTTGTCAATATAATCAGTCTTATTCCGTAAATTGATATTTTGTCTCTACTTACATCGAACGCTTTAGCGATACTTAAACCACTATAGATTTTTTCATGTAAAGATAATGGGGAGATTTGTTCTCGCTGCTCGTTTCAAAATAAACATTAACCAACGAAGCGATATATACGTTTAGAGAGAAGAGAAGAGAAATAAAATATTCCGAAGAATGGACTTACTTTTTCATTCGAATAATATACGATATTGTTCGGCAATATAAAATATGAAATATACAACGCTTTAAAATGTCCGAATGCGAAAATAGTAATTTATCTTGTTAAGAACTAAATTAATTTTTGGAGGGAATCCGAGCTTGAACTCCTCAAATTGTAATTCGTCCCCGCTTCGATCGCGCCTGGATATAGAAAGAGTCGATATCCACGCGGTTATGGAAGAAGAGTTTTTTAAATCAATTCTCGAGGCTCGCGATGCTCGACGTTTGTTACCGGAGCAGCGTCGATCGGCCCTCAATTTTCAAAACAAACGTTTCCAGGAAAATGCGGACGTCGAAAAGACGCGCGTGCAAAAGGTCGATCACCCCGAAAAATGCTTTGCGAAAATGCCCAAGGACTTTCTCCCGTCCACCCTCCGTTGTTAACCTCGTCATCCTCGCTCATGGGTTCCTTTCGCTGTCCAGATCCAAAGCGTCTATATGGTCAAAGCGATCCTATCAACGGATTTTAATTATCGATCTTAATTTAAGGCTTCGTTTCTGGCCCTTCCGTCCCTTCCGTCCCTTCCGTCCCTTCCGTCCCACACCGATTACACGCAATATTATACATAGCGTTACGACAGCGATGCAAACTTCGTTAACGCTTACACCGACTTATTCTAACGATCTTTGAACCACATTAACTACATTAACTACAAGTTGTTTCGGAAACGTTGAACCGGCGGAGAATCGTTTTCGCCTCGTTAACTCACTCTACACTTTGTAGTTTATTCGAACGAATTCGAATGTTTTTGAAAGTGCTTTGATAATATTCCAGTATGACTCACCGACCTATACAATGTAAAACAATATTTGGTTGATGTAAGTACTTGGTAATTAAAATACCTATTTGAATTTTAATCGTTAACTTTATTATGCGCTGCAACAATGTAGTATATTGATTTTTCAGAAACGCACGGTTACGTCGGTATAATTTGAAAAAATATCGATTTAACTTTATTAAAAACCATTCTTGCGTTATCCGTAATGATTAAAATTTAAAAAAATCGAACGAATAAAAATACCGATCGCGTGTATATTATCGAACGTATATTGAAATATTTTAATTGACGTGGAATTTTATTTTGTTAATTATAATCGCTTAATTCTATCTGTATTTTATGTGATTTATTAAAAGCAATAATTCCTCGGAATATATTAATTTCAATTTTAATTAATTTAATAAATTGACTTATCTCCTTTGAGTTTCGATACGATAACTTTACCTTTTAATTTTCAAAGAGTAGCAATACTATCAAATTTATCTTTACGAGTAAAATAATCACTTAAATCGATCGAAGTAAAAAATATTACTATTCTTTTAATTCGAAGGGAATTATTTAATTTTAAAACTTCAAACAATTAGGAAAATATGAATTACGGTACGTAGATTTTATTATTTAAATAATTAATAAAGTTTTTTTTCGATCCATTACCCTTTTTTGTTCCCATTAAAAAATATTGCTCTCTTCGATGTATTATATTTTTATGTTACAAAAATATCGGTAAATTATGTGACGGAAAAATTATATTTTACAATGTTATATTTATAATATTACATGGAAATTTTATTGCAAATAAAACTATAACGTAAATAATATATAAAGTCGAAAAAATTTTTATGGTTAATAATTACTTATACGCGTATCGAATAAAATTCGAATCTACTATGATACGACAATAATAAACGTAAAATGCCTCGCAAAATATTCAAATAATCAAATTGGTACGCCAGATTTGCAATTTAGCGACTATTTGAAATAATCACGAGAAAACTAAAAATTTTATACGCAAAGTGCGATAACTCAACGAAACGATTATTTATTTAGAGTAATTATCGAACGAACGTAAATCACTTACTTCGAAAAATCACGAATTCGTAGTTTTCATAAGCCATAACCTATTCGAATATAATTCGAATATAATACTTGAAATAAATTGTGAAAAATTGAAATCTGGACTTTTTGAAAAGGAAGCAATTTTAGATACTTGTTTCGTTATTAGTTTTCTCGAATATGTTTACGATAATAAAAAATATACTTTTTTAACGATCGTTAGCGATCGATCGACTTTTATTTCAACGTTTAAAAAAGTATATTTGATCGTAATAAAGTAATACACGTTAGAAATTTAATAAAAAAAAATACATCGACGTCACTCGTACGTCTCGTACGTTTAATTTGTGTTTCACACAAAGAAAAGTCGTCGTAACGCGTCGTTAAAAGTTAAGATCGATACACGTGAAAAGGCGTACATTTATAAAACGAATTTGAAAGACTGGTCTCCTTTAATCGCGAGCTAACGATAAGAGATCGAAAGGTAGAGATTTGTAAGATTTTTGTAGAGTTTTGGAAAGGTAGCAAACATAGGTAGTAAAAATCTCGGTATAAAGGGAAAGTACTGATTTAGAAAAGGAAAGGGATTCGAAGGAAGGGGACTCGAAGCGGTTGCACCGAAAAACCTATAAACACGACATTACCCCTATTTATCGCATATTCATGGGAGCAGAGCCGCGCTCGATTTACATTCGGCAATAGGCACGGAGATGCAAATCTTGATTTAATTATTCCCTTGGATGAAAGGAGCGAAAAAAAAGCCAAGGCGCGCGGTGTCGTAGATTTTGCGCACGCGTTCGAGTCGGTAGCCCGATTTTATCGGCACACGACAAACTTTTCTCCCGCTGGGTGACGCACACCCGCACACCGGGGAGTACAACTCGCGGGTCGGTATTTCCCCTCTCGCCTCTCGACTCGCCTCTCGACTCGCCTCTCGACTCCGCAACTCGACCTTGGAGTCGTTCCGATATCGCGCCGCGAGCTTTTTTACTCCTCGAGGGCAGATAAGGAGAACCGGGAAAACAGACCTCGCGAGATTCGTTTTTAACTCCTTCGATGGAGACTCGCGAGGGTTTATCTACTGGACGCGAGCCAATATACGCCGTGCGTTGCAACTAGCTCCCAACGGGTACTCCAACTGGTACACCGACTGGTACTCCGACTGGTACTCCGACTGGTACTCCAACTGGTACTAACGGCCACTAATCGTAAGATTCCTAATTTGCGTTCGTTGTTTTCGCGATGCCGAGTTTACGAATTCAAATCGAAACTTTATTCGTCTCCCCTTTAATTCCTTTAACTCGTAACCCCTTTTTTGCTCCTCTTCGCTTTCGATCTCTCGCTTTTCTACGTTCCTGCGCCAATTCTACACGTGATTTTTCACTCGATTAATATTCGATGCTTCTTTCCGTTGCTTTACAAGCTCGGTTTGGAGGGAGCCTCGGTCGATTATGTCGATTATTATCGCTATTTTTTATCGAACGAGGTTTTAAACTTTAGCTTTTTATTCGGCGAACGATAAAAACATCCAAATATTTCAAACTTTTGCTCGAAACATATTAAAAATCTAATTCGAAAAGTATTTATTTTAGTTAAAATTCCTCTCGCGTGGTCGAGACAGGCGATAAGAGTGTATGTTCTAATAGTTGACCCATGTCGTTAAGATAAATGATAATATACTATCGGTCTATTGGAATTCTCTTCCTGTCACCAACAACATCCTCGCTTCTTCTTTTTTTCACCATTCGATACAAACGACGAAAACTGGCATTTTCAACGAATAGTTCCAAGGCGTCGAATAGTATTGTCGTTTGTTTTACACTTTTTCAAGTAAAACCTTTAATTTTAATTATTTTAACACGATTTTACCAATAAAGTTTTATGAAAATAAAATAAATATTACATTCGTTATCGAGTCCAAGATCTTTATTTCGTTTATAAATATTTCTTCGAAATAAAATCCAAATTTCTTACTAAATAAACCGAAATTAATTCGATACGATGAAATGAGAAATTTGATTTATAAATCCAATAGACTAATATTTTTTGTACGTTGTTCAATTAACAAAATTAGAATTTTAGATAATTTAATATTTTTTTATATTTACGAATTAAAATTACCTCGAAAATTAAATAAGCGCGTGAAAATATTAGCAGAGGTAGAATAACGAATGGGTATACTTTTTTATCCGACGCGTTAAATTGAAATACGGTAAACGCATTTTATAATTTAAAACAATCGAATATAAATATGCAATTTTTAATCAACGTATATAAATTTAAATATTTTGTTACAAGATATTTTGATATCGCTTATTGTACTATACAATTAGTTCCGTTCTTTATTATACGAATATACAAAACGTACAAAATAATGGACATTCGAATCGATTAATTGTACATGGAGACGTTTCTCGTGCATCCTGATGCAAAATATAAAATAAAACTCGCGTAAGAAATATTAGGTTACTACGCTAATAATAGAGTTTTATGCGGGTGTAATAGTATATAGAGACAAAGAAAGTAGACGATGTCTAAATATAGCTTGATTCGAGGTACACTCTTAGAACAAAATACTTATAATATTTGTGTATTAGAATTTACGACAGTGAAAAAAGTTTATGTGTATATTAAGTTTACAACCATCGTTATTCACGAATCATTTAAGCTGCACAAGAGAATTTAAGAGGATAAAAAACTTGTATAAAGAGAAACTAGGATATAGGATAAACATATAATATTACGAGTCGATAAGGTGCATAAAACAAATTAAAAGTTTGCGAGTAAGTGGATAAAATGAAAAATGAAAACATGATAAAATGATAAAATGATGAAATAAGACTGTTTGGAAAGAAAAGAGAATAAAATTCTTCACTATTCGACCAAAGGACGTAAACCCTACAATATAACCCTACGCGCAACACGTTAAAAAGTTGGAAAGAACATTCCTCCGAAGCGCGGAAAATCAGTTCGTTTAAGAATCCCTTGAAAGCCCTTCAATTCCCGAAAAGCACCTAAGAATCCTTCGCGCCCCGAAGAATCGGAAGTCGGCGAAACCCGGACGAGACTTTGGTACGATCGCGCATCGGATGACGGGGGATTTTTTATTATTCGGGTAAGTTTCGGAAAGTCCTGACGATGGCATAACCTCCGGGAAACTTTGGCGTAAGCAGCGAACGGCAGTTTTTGCATACGTAGTAGTCCCGAATCGATCATCTTTCTTCTCTTTTTTCTTCTCGATGCTTTTCCAGCGACGCTCTCGGGAGTTTGCGCATCCCGGGCTTCCGTATCTCACCGGAGTGTTCGATAATCTCGTTGCTCGGCTGTGGGTCAACCGGGCGATTCCCTCGTTTCCTCGTTTCCTCGTTTCGCGAGAAATGTCTTCCTTCCTATCTTCTTCCTTTCTACCTCGTCGGGATGAAACGGTTTCAACCTCGAGGCGCTCACCCATTTTTATAGCTGTTTCGATGACTTTTGTTTGACCCCGATACTCCGGACTTTTTCGGGCGCAATGAAGCCATAGGAATCGAATTCCGCTCTCGATCTGATACATTATTCATCTCGTTCGAATATATGTTTCGATGTACCTTTGAAAGGTCCTCGAACATTATCGCACCCGACGTCAGAAGTCATCATTTTTAGAAGTATGTAGGGGCAGAAAACCATTAGTTCGGTTATAAAGCGAATTTTAGTACATTTTTTTCAAGTTATCGAGGGACTCCAACATCCGAGATTCGTTATTGCTTCAAGGGTAATTTTTGAGTAATTTTTGAGTAATTTTTGAGTAATTTTTGAGTAATTTTTGAAATATAAATACCGCACGAACTTTTTTTATATATAATATGCAACAGCCTCGATAAACAACTACGTGTTTGTATACAATTTTAATATTTCAAAAAATAATTTCCGTAAAACTTGCGTTAAGCTGATGCAAAATTTTCAAGATACGTTTACACGGATATAAATATATTTTAAACGCAAAAATAAAATTTGCATATCTTTTCTCGTATATTTATATGTATAAAAACACGAGAAAGAAGAGGAGCACATTATGTATTAAGAATGGTTTTACAGGTTTTCAGCCAACGAGTATTTTTTCTTATCCGGGAAGTGGTTAAATATACATTTATATAATTATTATAAAATTATAGACTATTTTTTATTTTTTAACTTTTTAAATGTATTCAAATTATTTAATTTTATCCTTGCGTATATTTAAAAATATTTTAATATCAGATTTTATGTTTATATTATTACATAAATAAGAAATACTTTTTTGCTAAAAGATAAGCGATACAATTTCTTATTTAGAAACATATAATTTATTTGTTGTAACATATTAATATTTACTGTTATTATTATTTTTTAGACACAATTGTCAACTTTTTATAATTAATTTAACAATCGATAATAGTGTAACCAAAAAATATTACTATGCTCGATTAAAACGTTAAAATATGGAAATTTAAAGGAAAAATATATTTGAAAAAGATTAATATCAACAGAAATGTATTTATTACATTTTTAATAAACAGACCATATAAACGCGTAATAATCATTTTCATTTTATTTTGCTATATATTTATCATACTTCAATGTATTCAAATTTAATATTTAATAAATTTTCTCATTAGGAAATTGACGTTTAATTCATTATTTGTAACAATATCCTACTTTTTACGAGTCATAATAAATTATGCAGAATAATTTGTTTGATTAAGTAATTTACAGCTGTATTACAAAAATTTCACGTAATTAAAAATATTGATTACAAACTAAAGAAAAAATAATCACTACCATATTGTTCGCTACTTATTAAGATTAAAAGTAATTCATATTGTTTACGAGTACACTTTATATGACGCATAAAGTTCGTTCGTTAGCTTTCGACCTTATGATTGCACTTCCGTAATTGCACTTTACGTAATTAGCGGCGAGTTACGGATGTTTTCTCGCCGACTCTTGAGTCTGTTCCCAACAACGAATCATGAATTTTCTTTTATTTTTATCTTCTCGTGGTGCTGAATCCGTTTCATCCACGGTACTGAAGATTTTGCTCAGCATTGCCTGGCGAAGCAAAAAACCAGAGACAAATCTTGTCTCGGATTTTTTCTCTTTTTTACCTGAATACTGCTAAATTTGTTTTCTTATTGTCTTTATAAATGTCTAAGTAAATAAAGACTTATTCTTTTTAAATGATCAAATTGTTGATATTGTAGTATTTTTAAAGCGCAAGGATTGAATTAAGAATAAACGAACCTTTCTAACGATCGTAGGACACGTTTAAAAAATAATAAAATAATTTTATTATAAAGGAAATAAAATCAAAATTTGTTTGTAATCATTTTTAAATAGTAAAATTATATGAATTTATTTAGGCACATCTACAAATTTATTCGTACTCTAAAACCTGAATTTTGTAAAAGACGTCATCGCGCAAAACGGGTAAAAATATTTATTGATTTGAAAAGTAAAGTTAATTTTATCTTCGGTAGTTCGATTAGATGAAATATACTCCTTATCGGAGAATACATATTTTTAACTTTTAAATAAATATTTATTTATTGAATATAAGAATATAAGAATATAATTAGAATATAAGATATATGTTTTAAGAAATCAAAAGTTGCGATAAAATTGTCCATGAAATATTTGTAATAACTGAAAAAAGAAATATCGAGTAGAAGAATGAAAGAGATCGAGCGAATAACGTAAGCTTATTAATCCTCGGAAGAGAAAAACGTGTAACTGACAACTGTGTAAGCCGACAATAACGGTCAAAGCGCATAAATCCGTGAGACTGTAAATAAAAAAAAAAGCTAAGACAAGATGATATCACCTTTTTTGGGATTAAAACGAAGCAAGAAGGAAGGAGAGAGTTTAGTTGAGAGAAGTGTTGTTATACTATTGGTTGTCCAAGTTTTCGCCTATGTAACGAACGAAACTTCGAGTCGATGGACTGTGAAGAGACAATGAGAGAAGTCAAGCAAAGATTGAACAGGTCGATGACTTTAGACTGACGCGATATGCTCATCGATAAATTACGCAGTCGGTTGATCAGAGATTCCTGTGTCGAGGGGAAGAAGTTTTCATTCGAAGGCCTTCGATAAGAAACTGATTTTAACCAACGTGAGTTTGTTTTTTTTCACAATTTTCCGGTGGCCTATTGTGGTCTTATCGACCTAAATTATGCTTCGATTAATTTATTGTAACGATAACATTACTTTCTAGAAGCGTAAATGGCTTTCCTTTCAATTTTGATGTGTCTGTTAGCGGTGATATTTGACATGGTAGTAATAGTGGTAACGGATTGTTCGATAATTGAACGTCGAGTCACGCGACGACTAAATTTCATCGTATTGTACCATATTTATTATTATTATTCACGTTTAATTATTTTAATCCAATAAATACAATATTTGTACAATATTTGTACAATATTTGTACAATATTTGTACAATATTTGTACAATATTTGTACAATATTTCGCTTTTTTCCAATCGTAATAAACAATTATTTTACATGTAATAATTATTTATGACTATTATTCTGTTATATACAACGATCCAAGTCTTACAGCTTATTTGTTTTATATTTTTTTTTTAATTAAAATTTTTTTTGTGTATGAGAATTTGTTACGAGAGAACAAATTTTTTTGTGAAGTTTTTTCTATTTTTTATTTATATACGTTTGATTTATGTACGTTTGATTTCTTTATGATTTTTGTGTATACGTGTGTTGATGTAGGAGATAAAACGAGAATGTTCTAATAAATACGGGAAATTAGGAATTTATATTTATTTATACATGAATATATTTAATTATTAAAATTTTAATCATTTTAGGGATTACTTAGATAGTAGTTTAATTTTGTGTTTTGTTTTTTTTTTATTACATATTAATTTTTATCTGTTTATATATCAATTTACTCAGAAATTTTTTTATATCAGTATTATTATATAATTCGGTTAGTCACCAATATTTTTTCGTATTTTTTCGGTGTTTCTCTTGTTTATCTCTTTGCGATGTATTCATATTGTGTCTCCATAATAGGATATTATTTATACCATTTAAATTGCTTCGTAACTTATTTTGGTATTAAATCTTTTTCTATTAATATGGTATATATTAAAACAGGCTCTTATACATTTTCTTGCTCACTCGCACCAGATGGGGTAACCGTATGTTAGGATTGGTCCGATGAGGCCTTGGTTACATAATACTTTTATAATATTTTTTATTTATACTTTTATTTTGAATAAAATAATTTTTGAATCGCCAAAATGCTTTTATTGATTTTTTAAACTGAGTTTTTATGTGATAATTATATTTTTATTTTGTATCTAGATGTAATCCTAACTATTTGACTATTTCTCGGTTGGGCTGCCCATTATATGAAAATTTTTTAATATTAAAAGAAAATAGTTTCGTATCTTTTTATATTAATTTTTAATTTCCATGTATTATAATAATCGTTTATTTTGTTGAATAATTATTAGTTTTTTTAATTTTACATCTATTTTATCGTTATCTTGTTTCCTTTTATTAGATTTGGCTAAAAATTGTAAATTTACACTTTTTCTATTTTGTGATAATCTTTTATGTTGCATTTCAATTATTATTTCTATGGCGGTTTGTATTTAATTCTTGTTTAGTTGAATTAAATTATTATTTATTTTTATTAGGTTTTTTTAACGATGTATAATTAATTTCTATCACTGTCGAACTTTAATAATTCAGATTGTTTTTATTTACTTATAAATTATTAATTAATTATATTAGGTTTACGTATTTTAGATAAATTATTGATTAATAGATTATTCAGTTTTTCGCTTGCGATAATTTTTAACGTTATTTTTCATTTACTTTATACCGAACCAATATTCTTTATTCCTTGTGGAGCAGAGAGAGATTTAGTTGCGCTAACAGTGATCGGATGTTTTGGGTTCAACGGTCAGTAGTCGACTGATTGTCAGATATTTGTTACAAGATAAATGATTTAAGATCGATAAAGATTTTTTTAGATTTGCAAACTATTTAATTTAATTTTTTATTTATAGTTGATATCAATAATTTAACGCGTGACTAATTATGTTTAATTATTGTTTAGAAAAATATTCAATGTATTTAAAATATTACGAATGAATTTATTTCTTTTATTCGTATCGGTTTTTACCCGTTAATTTAAGAATAATTTAAAATCATTTTTAAAAAACTTTTTACGATTATCTCGCGTAACAGCTAATCGACGCAATAGATAACGATTATTATCAATTGATATCCAGATTTGGAGAAGGAAGTTTGATCGAATGTTAGATTATAAAATGACGGAAAGCATTAGAATATGTTTTCAGGTGAAAATAATTTTCACGGTGAAGATCCAAGCATTTCGTATAAAAATGAAGCATTGTGAAAATAATCGGATTCGTGTTCTAATGATTGACGCCTTCGCTCAGGTTTTCGTTCAGGTTTTCGCTCAGGTTTTCGCTCAGGTTTTCGCTCAGGTTTTCGCTCAGGTTTTCGCTCAGGCCTTCGGTTTCATCTCTCCATTGACCGATTGTATCAATATTTTATAAAATATATCCATATATCCTAATTAGTCGACTACATCAGCATCCAATTTCACATCGCTCTTCGTTTAAATCGGTAATAACAAGACACCTTCTTTGCCTGATTTACTCTTTACCCGACCCTGATCGATCTTAGCTTCATACAGGTCAGCTACCTTTCTCGATTCCTCTTCCCTTGTAGTTCTAACTGATCTTGTTCTATGCTCGTTTCGCCTCTCCTATAATGTAACTTGAAACTTCGATCGAGGCATTTTGCGACGCGATAGTTTCTTTTTTCGGTACGAAATTTCAAGAAGACCTTCCTTCGTAATCGAAGTTAATTCCAAACCTAAAATATTTTGTGTATAAATGTTAATTAGTTAATGATGATAATAATAACGAAAACATCGGTTTGCGTTTCTTTTATTTCGTACGATCTGTAAAAACATGGTCGGTGATTAAAACATTCATTATGGAATACTTTTCCGAGCGAGGTATAAATTATCGAAACGACTGTAACCTTCTTTTATTTTGTTTACCTTTACATTTCAGAAAATTAACGTTTATCGATTTTCTATGAATGTTAAGTACACATTTTCCGATAAAATTTAGCGAAAAATTTAAAAATATTTAAATTTATTTTTTCTTCTTACGACAAATAAGTATAACAGCTGTCGATAATTTTATCGATTCCCTTTGAGGATTCTTCGAAGGGGACCTTACAAAATTTCTATTTTTCATCGTCGCTAAAGTCGGTTTAGTAGATTTATCATATTTAGTGAATAAATACTCGATATAATATAGATTTTGTACCTTTATCCATAACCTTTGCGCCAATTTTCTATTAGTTACAAAAGTCATTTATTATTTTTATTTTATTGTTTTGATATCTATAAATATGAAAATTTCAATTTGAAAAATGTAGATGTATAGAATATCTAGAAGAAAATAAACCATCGGAATATTTGGATTGTTCACCCAATAGGAGTCATGTAAATGATATATATTTTTGAATTTTATTATGCACGTATCCACAAAATATTAAATTATAAATCAACGCGAAGGACAAGATGATTCATCTTACATACGCATCTTACGTATACTTTATTCCGAAATTTTAACTTAGCAGCAGATATCCTTGTCTAAAACACTGTGATCTCTGTACATCTGCAATTTTCTTCGTGTCTTTTTCATCAACTGTGGTAAATGTGACGGGAATTTAAATTTTACATTTGCAATTACTAAATTATTCCAACTTACTTCTGCCGTTGGTTTTAACTATGAAATCACTGGTTCAATTTTATTTTATAAAAACATTATGTCATCCCGAGCATGCGATCGAATTTTTGATTTATTTTTACTTTTAAGAGCTTCGGGAAAGCATCGAACTTCCCCAAAGATACTCGAACCTGTCAACCAGACGAAGATAAGTGAGGCAATGCTTATGTTCTGTCACCTTAATTTAAAAGACCGAATCAAATTAAATTCAAAGTCATAGACTATACGTGGATTAGAATTTTTTAATACTATCGTAGTCTGTTTTTTTTTATCCTTTAAATTATATTAGGTTTTTCGTTAATCCTAATTTTAAAATAAATAAATATCTTCTTAACAATGAAGCTATCATCGCGTGTTTCGAAAATATTATTAAAACTTAAAAATTATTTTTTTCTTATTTTTAAAAAATTTTAAAGAGATAATTTTAATACCAGGTTTTTTATCAAATGAACGATCGAACGAGTTCGTAATTAAAAATTTGTTTCTCTTTACTTTTCTATTTATCTTGATAATCGATAAACTTTACGAAAAAATATTGAAAATTAACGCAAAGGCTCTAACGAAAACTGTAAATTTATTTATTTATTTATTTATTTATTTATTTATTTTTAATTAAAATAATAAATGTATTAAAACGAAGACATATGTTCCAAAAAAAAAAAAAATGCTAAATGCGTTAAGTTAAAAAGGAAGTATTAATTATAATTTTCATTGAAATTTTCATTGAAATTTTTATTAGTTATTAACAATGGCAGAGTACTTGTATAAGTTGTCGTTAAATGCCCACCTTTCTAAATCGTAGAGAAAATTCTCTTAACGTCATTCGTATCAGTCGCGCGATCTCTCGACAGGTATACGCTATGAGCGCACAGGAGACTAAAATTCAACCCAGACCAAGGCAAAAAAGACTGTAATAAAAAAACCTGGGCAAGATAAAAAAAACAATGCGAAGAGATAAAGAAAGATAGACGAAGTTTTGGTAATTAAGGCGTTCCGGAGAGGAGGAGGTGGGCATCAACTACGTCCGCTGAAAAAAGTACGCGAGCGAGAGAAAGAGAAAGAGAAAGAGGAGGTAAACCGGTTACGAGCGAGTGTGTGCGTATAGTGGAGCCATGAAGAGTCGACTGGATTCCCTACAGTATCTAACTAAAAACTGTGTGAGGAGTTTTCTAGTAGGCGCACATTGGAATATCGAATTCCGAATAGCTTCTTTCCCTCCTTCGACCATCGTTACTTTGCGCTGCTAAATATCTGCATGTACGAATACTTTTATCCATTAGTTTTTTTTCTCGTTAAAACGTATACCCTAACATAAAAGTGGACAAACGATATTTATACAACTCATTCGTATCTTTGAAGGGAAAACGTTTTAGTAAAAATTCAATGATAAAGTAGAAGTAATTACGACCATTGCGAAAACTAAATCTTTATATAAAGCGTTAATAAAAGCAGTAATTGCAATTTTATGTTTATATTTATCTCTCGAAGAAAAAATTATTATACAAAACTGTACAAGTTGAAGTTTATTTCGTTAAATGATTAAGCGATTGTTTCATAGTTTCATAGTTTCTCAAAGGAATAGATTACAATAAATCTAGTTATTAAACAATTTTTAAATATAAATTTAAAATAATTTATTTAAATTATTTAGTTTATTATTTAGTCAATTATTTAGTTTTTCAATAAATTTACAATTTTATTTATTATCGTTATATTTAACAAATTAATAATAAAAATTATGAAAGTAAACTATATTTTTTTATAACATTGTCTAACTTTCTTTCCTAATCGTAAAATTATGGATGTTTTTCTTAATATTTTAAAATTAAAAGTAATTCTTTCATTCGCGAAAAGCAATTGTAAATGTATTTGCAATTTCCAGACTCTGATAACAGCATTTGTATACGGAATTAATTTAAGAAAATTATTATCGATTAAATTACACCTAATTATTAATATGCAACTCATACGTTTTAATTGTGTATCATAATTGAACTTTAACCCAATCGATCGTATCGGCAAAATCCATTTTTTTATCATACGAGTTTCTTTTATTATTGCACGACAAGAATATTTCCTCAAAATTTCATCAAAATTTAACAAGCATTGAAACATTGAATAACTAAGGCCGCATTTAAGAATTAATCGTAATTAGTGGGCTTAACGCGGTTTAGTCTATTTTGCCCGCTTTGGTACCTCCGGCTCTTATCAAGTGTGTTTATAGCCCAATCCGACGATCTTACCCTACTCAGTCTACATTACCAAGAGTTCGCTTATGTCTCCCTCGAGTTACGACGCTTCTATGAATTTCCAAGGCATCCATAAATCGGTTAATTTTTTATAAAAAAGGGTAATCGAGACGAGAATTTTAAAGCTATCGTATATTTAAATACATATATCGTGCTGCAGTCAAATCTGTAAGTAGCGCTGCTCGATTCGCACTTTTTTGAAATTTATATTTTTAACTATTTAAAGCTGCGAAGCTTCAAAATGTACCGACGAGTGAAACGGAAAGTTTTGTAAATTACAAATCCACGTTAAAAAAAAAGGAATCGATACGGCAATTGGAAGAATCGGAGTGCACCAATAAAAAAATGAGATTTAAAAATGATATTGTAACAGAAAGCGATACTACTCGATGTAGAATTATGAATTTTATAAAAGTATTTAACGCTATTTCTACATCCTTTAAGTGCAACCCTGCAATGGCGAAATAAAGTTTTTTTTGCTTAGAAAACACGAAATCCAAAACACGATGTCTTAAAAATTAGACTGACACGTGATAATTGTGCATCGAGATCTGCATTTTCCTGCCTTTTTACAAAAAGTTCGTACGAAATAAATAGAAGATTCGTATTCTCAACGCGAGTTTTAAGTTTAAAGTGTAAAAGTTGTTAAAAATTTTTTGGGCTTATGGATACGCTAAATTTTTTATTTCAAAATTTGTTTAATTTGATCCTAAGTTATATACACGCGATAAGCTTTTTACAAAAATTGTAAGAAAAGAAATCACGGAACATTTAAAAATAGCAAATACTAAAAATAATAATAAACTAACGGTTTCTGGAAGTACAACATGCAAAAACGAGGATACTCTTTTTGTATGGCGTAATTTGAATTACAGGATATTACACTGGTAAAATACTCGATATTCGCGCGAAAAATATACATTGCCAAACGCGTGAAATTCAAAAGCTACGGAAGGGAGTTAACGAATACAAAGCATGGAAAGAAATACATTTATCTCACTGTGTAATCCAATACGAAGGATCAATCGATGGAACGAAGAAAAGTGGAATAACAGAAATTTTGAAGCGTTAATTGGAGTTATTCCGCGTAATGTACATAAATTGCATAAAAAATAACGATTCAAGAAGCGATAACGATATTTAAAATTCACTATTTTAGCGAAATAGCGCCGTTGAAATTAAAAAACGCGTTCGTTGTATTTGAAGAAAGAAACGGGGGATCGATTATATCGATTACACGTCATAAAGAAAAGGAGCGAGCGTTACAAAAGGGTAAAAGGGTAAAAGGGTAAAAGAGGATAGACGGAGAAAACGGTTAACACATCGACCAACACGCGTTAATGACTCGGTGGATGAAAGACATATATAAGAAATTGCGATTTTGGCAAGGTTCTATCGTTACGGTTCAACAAACGATAATCCGCAACGTCAACATTGTCCGAAAGAAGAGGAGTCGTCGTCGTCGTCGTCGTCGTCGTCGTGGTGTGAGTGGCAGTGCGCGTACGCGAAATTAAAAGACAAAAAATGATTACGGAATTTTCGCACGAATGCGGCAGCTTGTCACCTTGCGGTGATAAAGGCTGTTAAACCGATTTACGAGGATTACACCGAAGAAGACGTTAAAAATATGTACTTGAAAATATCTTGGTGGACTCTTAGAAGATAATAATAAAAATTTTAATAACTAATTTGGAAGATGAATCCGCGAATAATTCATAACCGTTTTGAAATGTCAGCTTATATAGTAGTTGCGGGTTTAGCGAAGGCTCGAAAGCTCGAAAGCATCATAGCAAATAACGAGTGCCATGGGAATCGAATGCGGTCCAAATACGCGCGTCTGCATTCGACGATGTACCACGAGGAACAATGTACCCAATAGTACCCAATAGTACCCAATAGTACCCAATACCGTACACCGAACAACCGATCGGCATCGCTGAGCACCAACTTAACTACGAGAATACGATAAACGCCAGAATTCAAAGTAGACGTTATCAAAGAGATAACGAGGTTCAGCGGAACTACGAGTCTTACGTATTCTGATCTACTGATCCGCGATTTCTTTTAACATGCATTTACGTGCTAATATTACCTAATACGTCACTCACAAATTTAAACGCCTTTTTCTCCAAATATTATAATATGATTATTATTAATTATTTTTTCATGTAAAATTACCGAATGGATTCACGTAAAATATTTTATACTCGTTGTACATCTATAAATGCAGATATTAAATCAGGAAAAAAATTTTAATAATCGTTTATTTCGTAAATTCACTGCCGTTTGCTAAATAATTAAATTTAATCGATGTTTTATGTTCAACGTAGGGATAAACTTTTGTTAAAGATATATATTTTTGTTACTTTTATTATGGATGAGTCGGTTCAAGGAATTCTTGATTACCACAAAGTGATTTAAACAAAAGTTGTTACCAAAAATCGACTATTCTCACTTCGTTTTTTACGGTAATTTAATATTTTATTTACGCTATGCAATATAAAAAAAATCAGTTACTTTATGAAAAATTGTGAAATAATCATTTTTGACATTTGCGACTAGATATAATCTCATACATTTATTTAATTATTTTTTTAATCGAATCTACCCGTTAAATACATTTATAAGTAAATAATTGTAATTCAGACCTAAGTTTAATTATATATCGAAAAATTAGGTTAAAAAAATTCATTTAATAAAGTATGTAAAAATATTTTGTAAAAACTATTTTTCCCATGAAATATTTCATAGGAGGGATTAAGTACAAAATATTAACGACAGATGTAGAAAATAAGTAAAAAATTTTTCTTATACGATTCAGTTATGTTAGTTATAATAATTCTTATATCTATCGATAAATTGTGAAAATATAATTTATTAAATTTTTAAATCCCTTTTCGTGCTTCGTTTACTATAAATTAACGATATTCCAACTATAGAATACAGAAATTCTATCTTACTTTTTCCTCCCTTTCCTTTTCTCTTCTCTTTTGTATTTCTTTCAGAAGTAATTCTGTGGTTATAATACACGAAAAGTCTTGTCCTATCGCAGCACAAGCTCAACAAATATTCTCACTCGGTGAGGGGAGAGTAAATCCGTCTTAGAAACGTTTTAGTTTGTGTTTTTGGTTTCCTGTTTCTGATTTCCATCCCGTGTGTTCTTTATATGTATTACGACTATTTGTATCGACACGTATTAAGAGCTTTTCTAGTTCGTACGGTTATTAATCGTTAAATAAAAAACATAAATTATTTAAAAAGATAAATTACGGATAGAAGCTTCGATTCGAACGCGAATCCCAATCTTTTATCTAAATTGGTTATCGGTTCCGATATCGTAAAAAAAACAACGGTAGCACGTAAATATTATTTAATACATTTTAAATTATTAGGGCTACGCTTGTAACATTTTTTGACGTTAAATAAAGTATAAATTTTAATATTTAATTAATCTGAAAATGCGCAGTTATAAATATAAATTAATATATTTTTTTATCCAATTTTAATAAAATTTAATTTCTAGTTCTGCATTAAACCGTCTAGTTCGATAGTAGATTACATTTCTCGACGGCAAAGATGAAATCTTGCAATGCCGAGTAGGAAGTATCGAATTAACGCTTTATCCTGTTATAATATTTCATAAAAAGACAGTTTAGGCAATTAAATCGAGCTTGTTTTTAAAACATAAAAAATATATAGGATAAAAATAATAATTAAATTAACATATAAAGGTAAAACTTGTACCCGCAATCTTAGGTATCGCGTAATCGTATCAACGAGTAACGGAATCGCGTACCATTATCAAAGATATTACGCGTATTTCACACTTATCGATCACACATTCAATTAGATGTGTCCGATAATGATCAGAGACAACGATATAAACGATAAAGTTTAAAATTATAAATATGTATCGTACAATGCTTATTTCGTATTCAACGCAAATCGTATCCTGTGTAACTCGACGGTATTCGAATTATTTGCTAATACGACTGAAACGAACGAGTATTCGGTGGATGCGTTTTCATAAAACAATTTAAAACATAACAGTAAGAATCATCTTTAAATTCACGCGTTAATATTAAAAAAAAGGATTAATATTAGTTGGTAGTAGAGAAAAAGTTATTTATTAACTTTAATATGCGTTATATTTTAACGAGGCATCTTTATTACTTTTCGTCGAATGGAATTCGTTTTGCCGTAATTACAAATACACAATGTTTTACCGTTGAAACTAATAAAAAAATATATTCTTATAACGAATTTACCGGTATGCCATTAAAATATTAATTATTTCGAAAAAAGAAATATTTTGTATTTGAAAAAGCACGTCAACGAAGCGAGAAAAAGCTTTCCGTCGCAATGATTTTAATAACGAATAGAGAAGAAACAAAAAAAAGAAATTGGAGAAAAAAAAACGAAATGGAAACGAGTGAAAGCATCACGGAAGGTTGACCGTCGTGGCTCTGAACATTTGGAAGCAACAATTATCGCGGCGACTCGACGAAAAAGTAGCGAAAATTAAACGGAAAGGCGGTGTATCGAAGCGCCATAAACAAAAATCTAATCTACGTCAACTTTTGTAATCCTGTGTCACATCGGACCTCCTTTTACTTCCCTGACTGACCGAGAAGAGATTATACCGTGCGAGAGAGCGGCATCTTTTTCGTGGATAGTTTTTTACGTAGAAACAATTCATTCCGTCTCGCGCCGAGAGCGAGGGAGTGAGAGCGAAAGGGAGGAGGTGGAGGAGGAGGTGGAGGAGGAGGTGGAGGAGGAGGTGGAGGAGGCGGTGGAGGAGGCGGAGGTGGTGGAGGAGGAGCACGGAAAAAGAGCGTGCGAGTGGCGTGCCCTACACGTCGTAAGCGTATATGGATGCTCCCGGACTCGAGAGGCGAAAGATCGCAACTCATCGCTGGTGTGTGCCGTTGGTGCCTAAGTCTCGCTCTCTCGATATCCGTTCCAGGAATCCTCGAAGGTGAACGAGATTAGGCAAGCGGTCACCCGCCGCCGGGGCTCGAGACGAACGAGAGCAAGAAGGACGCGAACAAGACGCGAACAAGACGCGAACAAGACGCGAACAAGACGCGAAAAAGACGCGAAGAAAACGCCAAGAAGAAGCTGTTGAAGAAAGAGAAACGGAGCGATATCCTCTCTATTTCTCTCGAGTCGAAGAGCGAGGGGGAGGCTGCGACGATTTCTGCGGGTCGATTTGATTATTCTTCCCTGATCTTCCCTGAACTTCCCTGAACTTCCCTGACAGCTCGGAGAGGCGGAGGAGGACGCGACCTGTATAATATAAAGCGTAAAAAGGAGCGCGATTCTAAGCTCGGGGGGAGGGGAGATATTATTTTCGCTGGACGGCCTCCGCACCGCGGACGTCTGCGGATATTTTATAACCCGGACCGCTTCGGATTCGGGGATCGCTATTTACGCGTTTTCTTTAACGAACGCGAGTCTAGACCGCGACCAGGAGCTTATCTCGCGGGTTCCCTTCGTCCAAGTTCTAATTCTTTCTTATCCTACTCGCACACCTCGCCTTTTTTCATAATTCAGCCGATGAAATTTTCGATGATATTTTCAACGTAATTGGGAACGTAAGCGGGAATGAAATGTAATAAAATGTTTATCGAAATTTGTTTCGAATCGAGCTGCGCGCCGTGCATTTAAATTTTATTCCTGCAATTCTGAAATTCGAGCTTTCGAGAAATTGCTTAGACGAAACTGATTTTTATCGGATCACGAGTACCTAGGAAACTACCAAGTCTATTATAATAATTCATATTTTGTTTGGAAATCGGTGTTCTCGCCTTTAAACGATTTATCCTTCATTCTGCTCGGTTAAAATACGTCATCGATACTCTCAAAAGTTATTACATCCGAGCCAATCTTCCAGTTTTTAAATATATTCCACGATCCAAAAAATATTAAATTTCGTAAATAAATGTTATCGAACGAATAACGAATAACGATTCCGCGTCGTCTATTTTATACGGCTATTTTACGTTAAATGTAATTACGAGAAATATGAAACTGTGGATGTAACGTCGGTTGTTTTATCCGAGAAAAGCCGTATGGAAATTCAACAAACGTAATTTACGGTGAGGATTAACGTCATGAATGATTCAATGGCATTAAATCTACTGCTACGACATCCGTGTTCTTAAGTAGAATACTTTTAATCTTTGTCACTGTACTTTGTTTCCCCGCTAAACTTTTACCGAGCAAAAGATATGCACTCGACTTCACGGAACTTCTTACCTTTAATTCGATACATGAAATTGGTATAATTAGCAAAAAGTTTCACGGGATTAAAGTTCTATTTGTCTTTTTGGTATATAATTACGAGATTAAAGATAAGAGATTTATTTTTACTCGGAGATGTTTGCATTCAAAGGTTAATCAGCTGCAAATACAATAACGATATGCCTTGTAGTCTAAATAATTGCAATCGCACAATTAAAATCAGTCAGCGAAACTTAATTGATTATCTACTTAACTCGCGTATAATATGTTACTCGTATCTTCGACTTACCTACACGCATTATCAAGGTCAATGTCTTAAACGTTAAATGTAACGTTATATTGGGAGCGTTTTTACAAGAATTTGAAGCGCGTGAGTAATCGGTGACTACTTGCAATCGCATCGTAACGGTATAAGATAATTAGATTTTCATCGATAGTCGTTTCACTTTCAACCTTACCTTCCATCGCCTACCACGAATAAATAGATGTATAAACAAATTAATTTATGTGTTTATCAGCTTTTATATTTTTATATTTGTTTCGATGCGCGTTCTCTGTTTATGATCGATGGTCTTGACACTAATTGGAAAGCAAAAAAACTATCGATGAAAACCTCTAATTATCTTATAACCAGACAATGTAAATAACTTGTAAACGATGAAAATATCTATCCTCTTCGTACGTTCGGTTTATAAGATATCGAACTCGATAATGGAAACGAATAATTTATGATTACGAGTATATTTTAAAAATCAAAATGCAAGTTAAAAATCATCGAACGTTATAAACAATCGATAAAGTTTCGTACGTTAATTCCAATCGAATGATTGTATTCTCTCGTATCAATAGACTCGTTCTAATTCTATTTAAATATAATTGATATTTTAAATAAATAACTACGAATGAAAATAGAAATTCTATATTTAATCGGGAAAACAATAACGAAAGATAAATAACCTTATACTCGCCTAAGAGTTTATGTTCGTTGTACTGATTTCACTTATGTCGAATGAAAGGTAAGACGCTTCACTTTAAGCGAGCACTTTAAATTTACAAGTATACATAGTCGAACGAAACAAAGGATTCCATAGATGACGGTGGGAAAGTTGCAACGATCGGATTACGCGTAAAACAATAATTGTCGCCAATGTATATCATTTAAGACGTAAAAGTTAACAGGGATTATGTTCACAATGTATTCTATCGATTTATCAACCGTGGGTGAATATTACAAGTCTTAACATTTTAAAATGTACAGATTCAATCAATTACGCGTTTAATAATAGTTATTACCGTTTATAGCGATTACGACAAAATCCTTACAAGATTTTACGTTTTTTCGCTCTAACGCAAAATACTATAAATTTAAACTATAATTACGGAACGTTCAACAATCGATACAAAAAAGATTAGCCATTATTTTTTATTTCTTTAAATAATTTAATTAAAGTACGAAAACGTATCGAAAGAATTTTATAACTTAAAAATTAGATTTTTAGTTACGATCGATCGAAACTTCGTTACAAAATATTTGTTATAAAAGCCGTTAGCGATCGAATCGATAATTTATTTCTTACGTATTTTTATTAAAATGCAACAACTGTAATTAATACGACTCGATCGTTTGTTTTTAATATTACGAGAGTACATATATTTTCAAATCGAATTTGTTAAAACGTATTTTGAGCGATCGGTATTAAACCGAACGTGCTTTCAATACATTAACTACGATATAATCTTTTCCATTATTTAAGAGACGTATAATCAAGAATAATTGATACGTATTCGAGTACTGTGCCCGACTGTATCGTTCGTTTCATTACTATTCGGTACTATTCGTTTCATCGATAACAATCGATACCAGTCTTTCGAAAAGGTACATTTTTTTAAATTTATAATATTTTGTTCTAATGGTTGCGCGCGATCTACGATTGGAAAGGTCGACAAAATTAAAAGATCGATCGATACGATAACGCGGAAAATTTCGATGTTTAAACGACAACGAAAATTGAATAAAGCTCGAACGAATAAAGAAATTCTTTCATCGAATTCGATAATGTAGTTTACTGATATTACAATCGAAAACATTCTAATCCTAATATTCAAATATCGAAAAACTTTAAGATTTTACTATTCGAAACGTTTGTTAATTCCCGAATATATTCATAAACGAAAGTTCATTACACATAATCACGGAATTCAATTTGTTCGATCGTCAAAAATTAGTTGGAAGAGTCAAATTAATCGAGGTAATTATCACCGTACCGTGTACAATCATAAAAATAGATCGTACGTCGAGCATTAAATTAACGAAACCGCTAGCGTTGCGTAAGCGCGGAAAAAATTCGGAGGTGGAAAAATATAGTGAAATTTATACGAACGATTTTTATTATAAACTTATAAACGCGGTACACGAGACCGAAAACAGGATTATTTTATACTCGCAGCGTTGAAATATCGCGTTGAATCATCGTGAAATACGATTCCAAAAAAAGCTATTAATTACTCAATTACTTAAAAACTTGGTAATAAAATAGGAGGCTCGATGGATCGAACAAAGTATCAAAGGTATTAAGATAAAAGCAAAGATACGAATAAGACCGATGGATCGGTTAGTCTACTCGAAACGCAAGCTTTTGTTCGCTCGAGCCTTCGCATCGACACGCTGACCACCTTTTCGGTAACACTAGAGGGAAGCCAGTGAACGCGAGCACCGGAACCGCGGTATCGCGAAAACAAGACACTGAGGATCTTAGGATCGATGATCGAAGCCCCGCCGCGCGCGTTCGACGCGTGTGTATATCCGACCGCAGATGCCAATCTACAGCGCGCGACCCTTTTTTTTTTTTCCTTTTCTCTTCCCTCGATCGAGCGAGCGAGAGAGCGAGCGAGAGAGCGACCGGGAGACCGAGCGAGAGAGCCAGCGATACCTTGCCCCGTCGGTCTCCGGTAATTGCGACTTTTGCCGCTTCTTTACGAGCTTGTGAAATCTTGATGCACTTAAACTTCATTTGCAAGTTCAAGGTGCGTCTCGCGACCGCCGCACGCGAACAAGTGACACGTGAACTTGGCTGGCCGATAAACCCTGACGCGTACCCCGACGTATACCCCGACGTGTACCCCGACGTTGCCTCGCTCACTCCGACTCGCCTTTTCATTTTCTCTCCCATTGTAATTCATCGCCGACCGACCACTTTATTATCACGCCGGGGAAAATGGCAAATATTATCTTTCTCCTTGCCTCGCTTCGCTTGCAGGTCTCGAACCGCTCGTCCCGCTCTTCTCGCTCTTCTCGCTCTTCCCGCGGTCTTTAAAAACCTAGCGGATATTTTTGTCCTCCATCCCTCGAGCGCAATTTTAAATCAACGAGGTATCGATAAATCAACGACCCGTTCGACCAAAGTCCAACCAACGCTCGGCGCACGATTCTCGCATCCTCGCTAATATTGCAAGCGTTGTTAAATTATGCTTAGGAAGCAGCCGACTCGAGATAGGGATTTTTTTTCTCCGGTTTTGCTTTTTCCGAACGAAGCTTCGATGATCGCGAGTGATAACGGAGCGCGCGTTATCGAGTCTCGTCGACGACTCCAGTCCGGCGCTTTGTAACGTAATAAATTTTAATTATAAACGAATACCGTGATTTTCACGGAGCGATCGGAAATCGGGCCCCGATCGATAAACGAGTCGTCGATTATCGAATAACCAGAGGTTGAAATTCAGTGACATCCGACGCTGCATTTCACTTAACGCTCGCACCGAACTGCGTTTCGTCCGAGTTCATAAATCACGCTCGCATAAAAGCACCCGACGCGTATTACGCGGGCGTTTTTCGAGCCGACGAAGTCACTAAAGCCATCGAATCGACGTTATCGACGTTATCGACGTCAACGAGGAGTCGGTACTTGGTCGTCCTTGTCCGACGCAAGTAGGCAGTATCTAATGCAGCGGAACTGGATTTCGGTCCTCGAAGTTGCCGCCGAGACGACCGGTTTCCAAGTCGCGTCTCGTCGCGTCGCGTCGACTTTTCTCCGCCTCGAAGTCACCTTCGAGAAATTTCCAGTTCCCGGGTCTTTTCGCCGTCTTTGCATAGCTTCGTCCTCTTCGTCCTCTTCGTCCTCTTCGTCCTCTTCGTCCTCCTCTATCGCGTTCCAATTGCTCCGCACTCTTTCGCGCCTCTGACGACTTTGTTGTCTTTTTTTCTTCCGCTTGCGCTTCGCGCACCTTTACACTTCCATGGAAATAAACGCGAGTCTTATCGCGAATCGTTCGCGATGTATTTCAATTCCAGGTTTTCCCGTGCCATCTTTTCGACCTGGACCCTGGCAAAATGATATCTATGGCAAATTCTTCTTACCGCGGACAAATATTTTTATTAATTCTGCGTAACTTTAAAGTTTCTATTTTTATCTTATACGATTACAAATTTTATATTAAATAATCAATGTTTTATAATAATCTTCCAACTAATTATTTTAAATACGTATAACAACATTTATATGTGATAGTATATTGCAAAAGCGACGTTGCTTTTATCATACATTGTACAGTCGCCGTCTACTACGGGAAATTCGTAAAGGCCTTATGTAATCTAATTAATAATAAAAGGGTCTTGGGTATTATTTTTATATTGCGATAAGATATCTATGGTTTTTAATTGAAGTTAAATTAATATTTTTAATTAGCGTAATCTAAAAGCATCAATCTATAGGAATTTATTTTCACGAAGATTTAAAAGAATTCGATTCCACGGTATTTACATTAATGTTAAACTCTATGAATTTTTATATACCGAATATTTATTTTGATTCCGTAATTAGCGTTCGCTATTTTTTTTCATTACGAATATATAATTTAATAACGTATCGCGATTCCTTTCCAATGTCAAGTATTACGTACATTATAGATCCAACGAACGTATTTTTTCTCGTTCGTTTCGTTCTTAAAATTTTACATTTCGATACATTTATGTTCTTTAAAGTTGCGTTACTAAAATAATAAAAGAACGTACTACTTTAAAAATATAAAACGTAGATTTATATCGACGTTAAATGTAAAATTAACTACAGACGTTTAATACACATTGTATTATTTAAAATAATGCGACTTCGGTATTTTCAATTATATTTTAATAATGGGATCTTCTTAACTCGTATTAATTAGCAAATAAATTATAAATTTTATCGACTATCCTATATTAAAAAATATCCGTCAAAAACTTGTTTTGTAAAATTTATTTATACTCGAACGAACCGTCGAACAAATTGAATTTAATCGTTGCAAATATTTTAAGTGCTGTTTTTCCAACTAAATGAACGGGTATTTAAAAGATGGCGATTCCAAACTAGAATTTAAACTCGAATGCTAAACAAAAATGTTTTAAGAAATTTCACACCGCGTTGAAGAAAAAACAAATCATCGAAGCAATTTCATCAAATAATCGAAATGCGATATTCAAGATATTAGGCAAACGATGTTATTTGGAAAACATTACGTATACATACATAAATACACACAGGCAAATTCTCCGTACAGTTTTGAAAGTTCCGAAGTCCCATTTAAATATTTCACGTAGCGATATGTATCGATATTGGAGAAAAATGTATAAAGCCTTTCTCGTATATTAGGGGTTATTTATAGAAACGTAGTTGAAGGGAAGCCTTCGTTCGTTTCCAAAAGTCTTTCGGCTTAAGAGGTACCGAAGGAACGAGTCAAGCTTAGTTCCTATAAAAGTATACTAACGAAGCGATAATTTTGCGAATCGCGCAAAGCTGCGAAAGAATCGGGAATTCCGAAGAGCATCGCCAAGCTCGAGGATGAAGAAGCTAAATCGGATGCGGGATGTTCAAACCTACCGAAAACTCCATGAGAGCCGCGAAGTTTCGTTTCGCCGTCGCGTCGCTTTGCATCGCGTCGGGTCGTGAAAGAGTCGCGAAAGAGTCATAAAATTTACGCCGATCGCCGACAACGCGGATATAAATAATACGCGCATCGAAGTTCGAAGTCCGGGGCGGTTGCGCCGAGCGTCCGTCCTTGAATATGACTATCGCGCGTTCGCGAGTTCGCCGACGAGTTTCTCACCGCTCCAAGTTGATTGCCCGGCCTTGGATCTCGCCATCCCGCCGGATGCGACGGAACTTTCCCGGTTGAAAGGGATAACAGGGATAACAGGGATAACAGGGATAACAGGGAGGCCGCGGTCCTCCAGCGGTGGCTTCCCCGGTTCTCGAGGCTTCGCGAGTTCGCGAGTTCGCTTCCTTCCTGTTCGATGTTCGATGCTCGATGTTTTTCGCACGGCGGTTTCAACTATTTTCCGCCTCTCGCTCGACGAGCTCCTTCTTCCGAGCGGCAGTCCTCGGCTACGAGGGAAGAGATTCGACCGCGCTCGAACGGTGACTCGTTTCGTAATAAAAATTTAAGATCGTTGATCCCCTCCAACCTAAGAGGCTTAAAAATCCCCATGAGTTTATTTTCGCCTCGAAAAATCGATAGCCGCACCGACGTATAAATTATGCATGTGTCCAACGATAAATTCATCTTTACAATGAGAATTCGATTGTTCTCGCTTCGGTATACGACTAAGCGTTATCGTAATGCAACGCCGAACTTCGAGAATGGCTTCGATCATTTTCCGTTCTTTTATACGCAACTATTTATTTTACTCGCTCGATTCTATCGCGAGCGAAGCTTTTATTTTTAATTAAATAATTAGGCATTCGTTCCTGATTCGTATTGCGCAAACTTGCGTAAGTTGGATTAATCGAATAAAGTATCGATGGTAAAAGATCTATTTCCTATAAATTGATGGTTTATCTTTAAATTCTTTAATCAAACCTCTTTCAACGATGTGGAAATATAATTTAGAAGCGCGAACAACGGATTGTACGATCAAAAATTTAATTTGATAAATAATTGATTTTTACTTATACCGATATTTTCCATCGAAAGTATTTGAAGAATAAAACAAATTTCGTACGTTTCGATAAAAATGAAAATACATAATTTTTTTTTCGAACCTTCTCTCTTACGTATACGTAGATAAATAATTTGCCGGGATTTTAAACCTCACTTTCAGTAAAATTATAATAATTATGAATAATAATTAACCATTCGATTTTTTTATCAATTCGTTGGTTTTTGTATTAAAAATTTTAGATTATGATTTGTATCGTTAACTTGGAATTATGTAAAAATGACGTTTGCTTTATTAAAATCGAAATTTTGTTTGGGTTTTTGTCTTCGTGAATCGACTCTTCGATAAAAATTTATCGTAAAAATAATCGATCGAAATCGTCGTCACCTCGAACCCATACTCAGACGCTAGGAACATTAAAAATTAACGTGTATCATATTTTTCTCACGGCATCGATCAAACTTGCATAAATTGGTGGAACGCTTCCGTAAAGATTGTCAGTCTAACCCGTCGTTTCAGTCCAAACGTTACTACTACATATTCTTAAACGACAGCACTTTGCGGTCGCTGACAATAATAAATTTTTAAGTTGTCGATGTTTTACTGTAAAAAACGTGTATTAAAAAATGAAAAGCATCCGTTAAAAATATTAAATAGCTTTGAACTGTCAAAAATGTGAACAGAAGGAACCGTTTAACATTTTTACGAGCGCGTAAAACATTGTGGAAAAATAGATGTCAATGGTTTATCGAGTAATATCGTAGTTTCGGGAAAAATTTTACACGTTACGTATATTAGAATTATTTATTTAAACCCAATTTTTGTTCAAAAAATTTTATACGCATTCGCCATATATATATATATATATATAATTTATAACTATATTGTGCGAAATAAAAATACTCGTCGGTACGTTAAAATACTTTTCTTTGACGGAGATTCGCTTCGATAACGATTCATCAATTTAATTATAAAACTTTAATTTAAATATAATCTTTAATAAACGGTAATATTTTTTTTTGAAAAATTTCAAAAATTCTAATTAACTTTCTATATCTGGTAATTTTGATCGAATTACGTATTTAGATGTTTAGAACTGTGTAGGTTTTAATTAAACCGCATCGTAAATAAATATAAATATAATTATTTTTACAAAACTGTATTACAAACGGTGAATAGTATAAAACGAAAAACTACGAATTATACGTATAATACTTTTATTTCGTATACGTATGATCTTTTGCAGAAAAATTCCAATTCCATCGACAGATTTAATTTTGAGTAAAATTGATCGATCGTATTAATTGTTGCCATTACGCTACTTTTAATAAAAGAAAAATTTATTCAAATACGAGAACGAAACTTCGTGGAATTCAAGTATTTTTTTAAAATAAATAGTTTTTCCAATTTGGAAAGCAAAGATAATTTAATATTTTTATAAATTTAGAATAAAATTTCAAACGTAGCTTTTGTAAATAATAATATAAGTAATCGTAATAAATATAAAAAAATTTATTTTGAAAATATGAATTTTTTATTATCATCTATGCGAGGCTTTCAGGTCATAGAAAGTTCAGAGCATGGAAATTTATCGATCTAAACTGTACAACGAAATATTTATAAAATTAAAATTATAAAGAAAACTATTGAATTTTTAACGCGGATACGTTTACAGAGAGCGGAACATTTTTAAACGCGCACCGAATCGCTAATATTACAATAGAAAATAAACGTAGATAACTTTACGATTGGAAAAATTCTACGAATAAAAATATCGTCGAAAACGCATCGTCCGTCCTTGCGAATGCTTTTCATGAATATTCAAAAATAAACATTGTACATCCGTTATTAAATAAGGCATTTTTGCATATTTATCTCGGAGGAATTTAATTTAAAAAAAGCGTCCGTTAATCAAATAAAAATACGTAATTACAAGATATCAGCGTTCGAATGTAGTTCGTATGCGGCGATTAAATGAAATGTTAAAAATACAATCGAAATAGTATACTTATATTTACAAAGATAATATTCAAAATGCGGGTAGTGAATATTACATACTCTTAAATAAATTTATACTCGCGATAAATAAAATTTCAATTTTACAGTTTCTTCCGATAAACCTCATTTTTCAATACAGATATCGATACGTAACTTTGTCGTTCGTAAATAGTAGTTTTATTGACAAAGTAGTAGAAACAAAATATTTCAATGTATCTCCGTTTTTATCTTATTAATTTTAATTATCTTATACTTTACTTTCAATACCTAATTTAAACTTAATTTTAACCTGGTAATTCTTTATTAAATAAATATTCGAACGTGATATTATTTCGAGTACTCTACTAAAAATAAATGAGTTATTTAAGTAGATGGATATAATTAAATATCACGATACTAGAACACTAAAAAAATACTCTATTCGAGTATTATTTCGCAAGACGAGTCGAACGTTTCATCGATTATTTTTACTTTTTCGTTTAAAAAAACTTTGGAACAACTTTAAGTTGTACAGATGTTGGTAATTATAGATTTATTTTCATTCTTAGAAATTATTAACTTTGAGAATCCATACGGAGCCATAAATAATATTCTATCGAGAAAACGGAAATAGTTGGGAAAGAGCGACAGGTTGGCTCCGATTATATATATATATATATATATATATATATGCGCAAACACATGTTTCGTAGTTTCATCAAAGTTCGGAGTGCAGTATTGGAAAGTGCAACTGCAAGAGCCAGAAACTCTTTCTTTATTTCGTCCGTGCGTCGTTGTTCGGAGCTTCTCGAAGGTACGGATAAGCGATAAACCGACCTGCGGGCAACATGTCCGGACGCAAAGGCCTGGAAGGAACAAACCCCATCGTAAAACGGCAATGGGTGCTCACTTTCACGGAGAGGTTCGGTCGTAAACCGTTTGGAGAACGTTGTTCGTCGCCACCACGCAAATGCAATATTTGATTTGCCGTAAAAAAAAGTACCAACGAAAAACTCTTCTATCAAGATCAAAGTTTTATGGCTCGGTCGCGTTCAACTACGAATGTCTGCTTCGACTTACGCGGAATAAAACAGTAGTTCCTCCTTCAAAATTATTTACTAAATTTAGATGAGCTTTATCCTTAAAAACTGATGAATTCATAAGTATTCGTAAAGTAACGAAGCCGAAGCTGCGTAACTTTTACTTAAATAAAACGTATCTAGCCTTAATGAAAGAAAATCGAAGGAAGAAAAAACACGAAAGACTACATCGAACGTAATTCCGGTTAAAGTAAAATTTATTCGAATTCCTCGTATTTTTTTCGTTAATTCGTTTCGATCCGGTTCTCTACTTCTCGATCGGTGTACATAGACGCGGTAAACCGTATTTTATTACTTACGTAATGGGCACTTTTAATTTTGGTTCGACTTTTATTAGTTTTCTATATGGCGTTCGCTCGATTCGATCGGTACAAGAATAATTAATAAATCATCCGCACCGCTGTGCTGTGTAGACTGTGCTGTTCCGATAAGAGTGTGTCCAGCGAGAAACGCAACGATCGCCGATAAAAATATTGCCGAAAGTTGGAAATTTTCGGTTTCGCTTCCCCCGTCGAAACCAAAATTCAAAACTCAAAACTCGCGATCTTTGCCAGACCCGAGATTTCATTCGACGAGGAGCGATTCAGCGACGTGTAACCATAAAATAATACAAATCAAAGACTAAACGGGACACGTATTTACGAATACTCGCAGGGATGAAAGAACGGAAGATCTAAGGAGTCGAGAGTCGTCGCTGGCTTCAATCTTCGCGGGCGCTGAAGAATTTCGAGATTCACGGTCGTCATCGTCATTCGCGCGTTCCTAAAATAAAAGCCCTCTCTTTGTTGGGTAGACGGCGCCGGTCGCTATTTTCGAATATGGAAATGAATAAGAAAAGGGATAAAGTAGGGAGGGTGCAAACGAGAGTGCAGAAACATAAAAATAGCCTTTTATCCTCCCCGTGTAAGTTTTTTGCAGCACGCGACACGCTTCAACTGCAATAGCCTGACACGCTAAAATACATTGTAGCTTTTTGTAGAACCAACCAAATTTGTTGGAAATATTATTTGCTTCTCGAACAAAGACATTTTTCTTTAAAAAATTCAAATTTCAACGATTCCATTCGTTATTCTACAAGTATCTTTACTTACAAGACCTTTTCCTTTTGTTCCTTTACTTTCTATCTTTTACACCTATCGTTCTTTACTACTTTGTACAAGTTTTTTTTTCCGATTATCGATTTTCAAATACAATTTTCATAATCATAAACTTTATGTTATTTACGCTTAACATGTCCGAGCTTGCCTAAACCTTTTCCCAAGAAACTATTTTTCAGCTAGCGACGTCTTCGTTATTTTTACTATTGAAATTTAAACTTATCTAGTAATTGGGCTATCGATTACAAAAAATAATAAAGAAACTAAACGCAAACTTCTGAATTTTCGTTTAATTCTTTATAGTTTGACCAATAATTTTCTTTATTTAAATATTAATTTTAATTACGGTATAATTTTATTTGTTTGCTTAAATTATTTCTGTAATTCGGTTTTATTTATAAACCCAATAATTTATCGAAGTAATAATGTGTAAGCTCTATATGGCTATACACATATATATATGTGGGTATAATCGCGTAATAATTATCGGAATAATAATAATAATAATAATAATATAGGAAGCAATAATCATGTTTTAGATTAATATTATACTTTGAAGAAGATATTAAATTTCTTATATGCTATTACTATTAGAAAAGACCATCCGTTTACTTCTACAGAATTATAACAATGAAGTCTTAGTCTATTTATGTAAATGAAAATATTATGGTAGGAGTAGTTAAAACAACTCACAAAAATTTTATTTCAACGTTTTCAAATATTCTATGAATTAACCGAAATTATTTTCATTCGTAATCACATAATTTAAAGTGCAAATGAAATTTTATAAAACATACCAAATTCACTATTAATATTTTTATCACTTTTTCATTTATAATTAAAATTTTATCGTAGTTAATTAATTGTTTATAGAAACAATATAAGATTTATAACAAATGCTATTATTTACATATTTACTCGTTGAATGATAATCAATTACATTTAATTTTTTAATACCATTTATTACTGTATTTATCGCTATTATTATTATCATCGTTATTATAATGTATTGAAAATTTAAGAGTCAATTAATTGCTTCACATAAATTTTTCTTTTTCGCGTTACACCGCTACTTTCTCAATATCTTATTCAACTCACTTATTAAATATTAATTAAAAATCGTGTTTCTGTTTTCATGCTGTGCTACATCAATGTCTTCTATTTTTATAATATTAACGAATACATATTTATTAATCGAGGACATTTTATTTACATACTTAAATTATTTAAATTAAAATAATAATAATTTTTAATAAAGTAAATATTTATATCTTTTAAGCATATATTATAATACTTATTTTGACAAAGGACTAACGATAAAATTGTTAATTATTTATCAATTTGAACGCTTAAATTAATTTCAAGTTAATAAACGATAATTTTGATAATAAATTGATGAGATGAAAGTTCATATATCTCCAATTCGATATTTCCTTACTTTTGTCTTTTAGAAATTTTTACATCGATGTTATCGCGATATAAATTAAGTTTATCGGTAATCACGTTTCATTTTATTTCATTTACCTGAAACTCTTTTTTCTGGTTTAAAAAATTTTATACGTTTAATTAGAATTTATTACCTTATTCCATGGAGAAAAAAATATTTATCATTTCTATATTCTGGTACAGGAACTGCATTATTTAAATCGATCTCTGCAGTGAAATTGTATTCGTCGTTAGCGATACGTCGAGAAAAATCTTTGAATCAAGTTTGACGTTGTATTCGTTACTTTATAAAAATTTCGATCGAACGAACGAATTTTCAATCATAATTAAGAAGTTGTAACATCTATTTTATTTCCATCTTTTTATTTACTCTACCAAAGAAGTATTTCGCGTTATAAAAGAAATCATCGTTCGCGTGAGTTCAAGGGAATGGATTTTTTGAGATTAAAGAGACTATTTTTAGCGTAATAATATTCTCAAAAAGAGTAATTTAATGAAATAATTAAAGCTATATCATGTTTTCATCGACGACGAAGAGATATCGTAAGCTTATTAAACGATAACATTTATTTCCATAAAACTTTAAAGGTAACTCGTAACCACATCGAATAATAATTTGAAATAGCCTCAACATTAGTCTAATTAATTTTTCGAAAGATCGTAAAAACTTTATTATTATGTGGACTGGATGTAGCATTCGGTAATTCACACGCGCGCGTAAAAAAAATCCAAGCGAGCCGTTGCTAGTACAAAAACTTAGAGCAGGTGCAGCAAAAAGTACTTACTTTCTGCAAGTCGTAAGTAGAACTTTTAAAATATTAATCACCGCGATCGTAACGGAGAGATTGGCGTCAGTGTTTTCCTAGACCAACGTTCCTCCCGCCTTTGGATGCTTAAACGAATTTATTACCTTCCATAAAAACTATTTCAATTACACCATTCGTGATTTCCGTCCCACGAAATATCCGCGAAATATCGATGCCGCGATCGCAGCCAAGCGCTTCCAAAAGATTCCGAAAGCTTCCGAAAGCTTCCGGAGGTTTCCAAAGGGCCCACCAAACCTACGAGTGCAATTATTTCCAGAGTGATTCATCCCGTCCCGGAAGTAACGAGCCTCGACGAAGACGTCCGAACTCGGGGATCGCTCGCTCTTGATTCACCCGAGGAAAAATTGACGCACCCTATGAAAGTTCAGCGACGCTCGTTTCGTCACCCATAAGCTTCGAGCGAGGCGTTTAAGAAGTTGGTGCCTTGAATCTCGCGATGCGAGAATTTCGCGAACCCGATTTGGATTTTTCATTCGAGACGATTTTGAAAAGTAAATAAATAAATGATACCGTTGAATCGAATTCGTTTGCGGTTGGCGCGAGATATAACTAAGATTAGATACGCGAAAGGCTTCGTAAATTTTAAATGACTGCACAACTATTTATCGAACTTGCTACCTTTGAGAATATCCGAACATTTTAAACTGGGCACGATGTTCAAGCATTTTTATAGAAAAAGCAATCACTTTCGAACGCACGATGTGCATTTTTAAAAAAGTAATTGCAGCGATTTAAAGTTGTGTTTTTGTTTTTTTCGCTCGACGATTTCTAGCCGAGATTTTTAACTTTGCGCAACGACATCCTACGAATAATCCTACGAATAAACCTGTCGTAGCCATTGTTCGTCGCATGGAACGATATGGAATCATATCTTTGAATTATATATTTGACTAAGCCAAGAAGCGTTGAAACCTTATTGAAATCGAAGTAATAAACTCTGTACGATTCTATTGAATCCTTGAATTGGCAAATTGTCGCGTTTTCATTTTATCTAAGGCTACAAACGATACGAAACTCATTAAAGTGTGACTCCTCCTCTGTTCCCCTCGAAAGGGAATTCCGATCGAAGCAACACAACGAATAATACATTTAACGTCCAATATTTTCAAAAGATGCCTGAATTTTGCGTGATTTTGAAGTAACGTTCGTCTTGCTACTTATATTTACTTATTTTATCCAGCAACTTTTTCTTTTCGCTTTCTTTATTTTTCTCTTTCTCGTTTTACGCACGTGACTCACTTCCCTAACGCAATTACAGTCGCGTCGGCAAAGCGATAGTCGGCTCTTATTTGTCACTCGGTTGTATTTTCCTCTGCGTCATATTTTTCGCGATTGGTTTTCTCGTTATGAAACCTTCTGTACAGCTGTTTTTATTTCGTATGGAATTTCAACAATATTACAATTTTTTTACGTATTCTACAATTTAAATCGAAAAAAGTAACGACAAAAATACGCGTATATTCCAAAACATGTTATGGACGCTTAGTGTTCGTTTATTATTTACATTTAAATAAAAATCGATTATCGAATGCAGCGCTTTCGTTTATAATTTTTTTATGGTTAAAACGAGATAAAATACAAATTAATAAAATTTTAATACATTTAAAGAAAATACTAATTTGTATTATCGAAAAAAGATCAAAAATATTTTATTTTAAAACATTTTATAAATAAATGCAATAAACAAAAATTTATAATATATAATTTATAGATATAGTAGCTTTAAAAAAGATTTTTCAACTAAAAAAATATATATTGGTATAAAAGAAATTGATCAAAAGAATATCAAATTTATTATCGTAGAAAAAGTATCTTTAAAACATCAAATTTTCTAACGTACATAAAATTATGCATTCGTGTTAATCAACCGGATTAAGGCACATTTTGTATATCTATCGAAGCAATAAATTTGATTAGATTTATCAATTAATATTAAGTGTATTTATAAATACATTATTTTATTTTATTGAAACTAATCACAATAATATATTACGCGCGTTCAAGTAAATTTTGCATTGACTTACATTATTTTTAAATAATCATAAAATGCACCCATACATATTCATATAGATAAAACTGCTGTTTATAGACGTAGAAATATATCTTATCTAAAATACTATTGCCTTTAGATTAATGACACTTTCAATATCGCAATGTATACATTGCATCCGAATGAAGGCTGATCGATGAGAATGGTGACCAAAGTTCACCTAATTATACTCTATTATTTATGCTTATACATATTTATATACTTTCTTTCATTTTTCAAACCTAAATTATTATGTACTGAATCTTCTAATTAATAATTATCGACATTTTAAAAATATTAGTAAGTTATACAAACGATTAGATTATAATTTTCTATACTTTATAGAACATTTACTTTCTTATTATAGAACAATTTATTTTACGTTATATAAAATTATTAATGAAGTAAAAAGCTTTTATAAAATTCTCTAGTTTCATTTAAAGTAATAACATTTTATCATGCGTCAACAAATAATTTTTATTCATTTGAAGATGATTTTCATTTATTAATGATAAATTACAATAAATTAGAATTAAATTTAATTGTTTGTATATTACGTTGAATACAAATAAACTTTTGTGTATTAATATTTAATGTATATTTAAATAACAATAACAAAATATTTATTTGACATCTATCGTATGCATTATGGAAATTATATATCTATAAGAACTAAACATTGAAAATAGAATATTTCGAAAAATATAATGATAAATGAATGGGAACAGTATCAAGTTATTAAAAATAAAATACAGTTATAAAAATGTTTTTAGTATAACATGAAATTTATGCAGTTAACGGTTACGAGGGTGGTTAAAATTTATTTATCCATAATTTTACTTTTATGTTTTTTTTAAATTTTTATACGATATATAACCGTGTATTATTCGTCAATATTTTTATTAACTGTAACAAAATTTTACTAAAATATTATATTCTGTTGACGAGTAAATTTAATCGATAGCTTGAATGAAATGAAATATTTAAAAATTCTTTTTTATTTTCTTTTATATTTAAATTTATTTCCGTATAATCAAGAACATTATAAAAATCTAAGTATATCTTCAAATTATACTAAAAAAATATAACCTTCTTTTTAGTTGTAAAGTTTCTTTTTTGATTAAATTCTTAGTTTATAAAAGAATAGCCAAAAATTACTATTCCTAAAAAAATTACATTTTTTAATAAACATAATTTTAAAAAAACAGAAAAAATTTTTTTAAATAAATTATTCTGACATTTATCACAATTTTGCAGCTGAAAAAAGTACGTAAAAGAACTCTAACTGTACTTAACGTAAGTCATAATAAAATCTCATACATATGCATACATTAGCAAAAGCGAGACAAAGTGAGTTTTATTTTCATTTTAAACCCTATAAATTATATATATGAAAGAAAATTTTTATTTTTATTACAAATCTATCATTGTAATTACATTTGTTGAAATAATTTAAGTTTACCGAATAATACCGATAAAATAAAACATAATTAACTTTTAAGAATGATTATTAAAATGAAAAAAATTTAATATTACTTTCTCTATAAAATATGATAAAAAGTAAAAATAATAAAATTAATTGAGTCAAGTGAAAAAGTTTACTTTTTTTAATTTATTAATTTATTAATTTATTAAATTAGAAATTAGTCAAATAAAATAATTCTATTGAACTAATTTAGTCATTTTCATAACATATATTTAAATTGATTATTTATTCAAAATTAAAAAAGGCTTTGACCTTTTTTTGCTCTGGTAAGATAATGTATTTCTAACATAATGAACTTAATTAATAATTATTAAATGTACAAAGATCTATTTATTATATATTTAAAATAATCCTGAAAAATTAAGATACATGTAAAATATTTTTTAATATAATTCGTAAAAATAATATTCATTTAAAAATAATTGAAATATTTATAATTTTCTTATCCACTTTAATGTTTCTTCATTTTTTAACATATTTAATATATTAATATATAAACACTTTAATATATTTCGTAATAGCCATTGTTCTTCATCAGTCATCTTATTTAATAAATTTCTCATGCACTTTACGTTTTCATCGCACATATCAAATTTATATTAATATTGATAGTCACCTATTTTCAGATTAATATTTATAATGTAACATCTCATAGAGGAACTTAGAATGTATGTATTTACACGATTAGTCTATTTTTATTTAACGATTATGTCCTTAAGTTAAGCTTTCTTAAGTTATACTATGTAAACATTGTAAACATATTAATTAAAGTAATTTTATTTATTCTTAACGTATTCAACTTAAACTTTTAAAATATCAAATTTAAATCTTTGAATATATCACATTAATCGCATTGATATACATACATCCATATATATAATTTCTTTTTGGCAATACTACAAAAATCAATACATTATCTATGTCAAAACTTTTTTTTTTCTATTTTAACAGTTTTTATTTACAAATTACATTTTTTGTAAATATCAATAACCGGTATTTTTATCGAAAGCAAAATACATTTCTTTTAACGTACATGATAAAAAAATACTCTATAATATTATGTAATAATTTTTTTACCACTGAAGTAGAAAGTACTTTTTAAATTTATATTAAAACTATAAATTCAACGCTAAATAAAAGAGACAAAGCTCACTTTTATTTAATTATATTTTATGTAAAGTTTCATTATTTTACATACTTAAGTTGTCTGTAAATATTTAAGAAACGATCGAAATATTATAGATCCTTTTACGAGAAATTTTGTTTTCTACATCTATAATTAATAAAAATAGTGTGTTATTAAGTGTGGCGTAAAAAATATCACGTGTTTAAAGAAGGGTTTGAGTTTGCAAAGCCATGGAATATTTTTAATAGTTGTTAAAATATAGGGGAGATTGATTTATATGCTTACATACGACAGACATTGTATTTAAAGAATAAAATTAAACGAATTTTCGTTTTATCCAGGAGCTACGTTAAATTAATTGCAATATACGTTTTATTATCGTATTCTCAAATCTATCGTTACAATTTATTATATATACTTCAGTTTTTTTTCGTTTTATGAACTTATAACATCTTAAAAAAAATTAAGCCTTAAAATCGTTAAAAAATAAATTTATACGTAAAAAACATCTATTCGATATTTTTTATGTATAAATTTGCAAAATTAAAATGTCGATACCAAGTATTTTTAAATAATCGAATATTTCTCAAATGTTTTGAAAATATCAAAATTAAAAAGAAAATAATCATATATTTTCTAAAATATAAATTTATTTCACGTAGAAAAGTTTACGTCGCTCCGCAACCGGAATCAAATTAAAAAAATTTGAATATAATATTAAAATGCAACCGCTTCTTTTTTATTCATCAACGTTTGTTCTTGAGAAAATAAAAATACTCGAAAATAAGAATCGAAGTCGATGTAAAATCTTCTTAGAATTTTTAATAATTCAATAAGAATAAACTAAATTTTACATGTATATTTTACATGTAAACCCTTAAAAATATTTAACATTATTTGATATATATATGATTTAAGAGCGACGCTTTGAAGATAAATTTTGAAATGTAGCCTCGAGTCGATCGGTCGATAAATTGATTAAAATGGAAGCTTCCGTGACGCCTCGCGTTTAAAACTATTCGGAAGACTCGATAATCTCGCCGTGATTCGTACGTGATTCGCGATGTACCGTATCGAACTCTCGGCCAATCCGCGGATCTCCTCTCAATAGAGAAACTACCCGGAAGATTATCGACAGAACCGAATCGGAAGTTCGGGATTCCTCGAGATCCAAGGTTAAAAGTTCGTTCGCATCCAGTTTTTAACAAATTGCTTACGTTCTTTATTCCGTACTCTGAAGAGTGACCGCGATAAATAGGAGGTGTTGGCGTCTCGACGCCAACGAGTTCCAACATAACTCAAGCGTCGTCGGGTGATCGCGCCATCGCTCTCCGAGTCCGACTCCCGGTGCGTGCGCGCCTCCACCGGAGTCCTCGTGACTCGCCTAACGGCAAATTTATTCGCGAGCGCGTCTTTCTCGTTCGGTTATCGCAGTCACGCGCGAGAACAACCCTCCGATGCTTCACCTCCGCGATGACGCGTCGTCGTCATCGGTCGAACTAAAGGGGTGGTGTCGACTCGCCGTCGTAAGTTACAAATGTACCATCTCTGATTGGCCGTTGGTCGTTGGTCGTTGGTCGCTCGTCGTTCGTCGCTCGGACGGGGCAAGAGGGGCAAGAGGGGCAAGAGGGACAAGAGGGACAAGAGGTGCGCCATTCCCGCTATCACCCGGAGACCCAACGACTCGCGCGATCGACTAAACGCGTTGCTTTCCCTTTCTGGGGTAGCCATGGTTTCTGCCAATTCTTTCCTACCGATTACAATTCAAGAACCGAATACGCCCTTATTTACAAATACGATTATTCACAAAGATCGATTGTTCCAGTGAAATCACGCGTGTGCGTTGATTACGGGCACGTTACCTTGTTTCTATCGAAAATTGCGCATCCGTGCAACCGAGTTTAGTTATTCACGCTCGTTTTCGCTCTTCATCATTCTCATCCTTTATACTCTACCCAATCAATTATAACGGTTTTTAAATTCAAGAAACAATCGATAAAATATACGAAATGAGTAAACAATATACGAATATGTGAATTCGATTTTTAATCGGTACAAAATACAAGTTAAAATATAAGCTTTAAATTAGGTGTTTAACTTTAAACGTCCATAATAAACGTTAATTCGTTAATGAACGTTAATAAACGTTAATAAACGTTAATAAACGTTAATAATACGTAGTGATAAATTTCGATCAAGGCGGAAATATCTGTTCGTAATGTACACGCGTAGGATAAAGAAACGTAATAATGTACCGAAAATTTTAAACGAGATGGTAAGCTTTTATTTAATAGAAAATGTTTACATGACTTTAAAGCGAATTCTATAATTTAAAGATTCTATGCAAAATAGTGTAGATATGTAAATTATTATTATAAATTATATATATATATATATATTTCTTTAATAATTCAATATATATATATATATATATATATATATGTATGTAATGTAACTTACATCGAAAATTTTTTTTTACTAAACATTAAATTGAATAGATTTTTTAAAGTTGTCGATTCGAAACTTTTAAATAATATAAGAAAAGATTATTTGTCATTTATTTTAGTGACATTTAAATTTACAAATGATAATTAGAATAATACAACGTAAAACAAAACACATAACGGCAACAAAATGCTATATTTATTTCAAAAAAATAATTTAATCGAACAAACATTATAAAGTTTATTCTATTTCTTTTATAGAGTTGCAATGATAAATATATTTCGCAAAATCTTTTATTCGTTCCATTTCAACTTTTTTACGTAATAATGGAGATTCAAATATACCAACGAGCTTTACTTTTTCTATATGTGTTCGGATGATGGACCTAAAATATGGCTCGACTCGTAACAAAATACAAAAAGTTTTTATTCCGCATTTTAACGGACAGGAAACATTGTATGCCTTTTAAAATATATGACTTTTTATAAAAGTTACGATGCGTGAAAAGTTCGGATGTTCGACGAACGATAATTAAAAGCGTTTTCCCTGGACTTCGATCTCCCAACTTTTGTAATAATTATTCAAAGCGTAAGTATATCGATACCGATGAGCGTTCGATACGAAACGCATCGATAAAAGCTAAATAAAAAAAATCTCTGCCCCGCGAAAACGAACTACGAAGGAAAACTACCATCGTTGATAATTGAAACTGAAAAGCGTTCGCAGACGCGAAAGTTGGAACCTCGTACAGACAATGGCCCAATTAAGATGTCGATTAAGTTAAAAGAGCCCGTAAGGAACTCGTTTCGCGGTACAACGACGCCCAAAGTTCCTCGGGCCGATCAGGGTGTACCGGTACACCAACCCCAGTCACCACCTCACCACCGCTTACGTCCCCTTCGCTCGGCGCATTATCGCCGTCTGCGTCCACGCACACAGAGGAAACGCGTCCTTCGTCCCGCGAGCGGAGGAGAACGTCTGGCTCGTCGGCTGTCGTCGACCGATATCTCCCCCAACTCTGGATTCTTCGGTGCGACCCCTCGGCTCGCTCCTCCGCTCGCTCCTCCGCTCGCTCCACGGCTCGTCGACCGCCACCGCACCCGAGCGGAGAATACGGAAAGCGATAACGAATATTCGCTTCTTTTCCGTCTCTAAATACCCGTCTTCCCGGAACAATCGATCGCGCTGCAACGCGTAAAAGGAGCGGACGATTTTAAAGAACTCCGGTGCATCCGGGCATCGATCGATATCGCGACAACCGACTTTTCTGCCTTTCCACGACCGACGCGAAAGCGACGAGGATTTATCTCGCTTGCATGGAGCAGCGGTGAGCTCCTCATCCATCCTATCATACGAGAGGATGTTAATCGTCATTAATATAAAATATTACGCACGAGCGTTAAATATTCGATCGTTGATTGTTCGACGTTGGATATCTCCGAGTTCGGAGGTCCGCTCGCAATTTGGAAATTCGGAAATCGCTCGATCGAGAAAGTCGACTTTCCCTCCGAAAAATCTTCCCGCTGTAAAAGCCACTGACAATGTCGTCGGGGAGAAGATACGCGTGTAGATAACGCCGTTGAACGAGGATCGAATCGACGAGGCTCGTTGGTAAAAATCTAAAAGCATCATCGTTTATTTATCCCCGTCGGTAGGAGCTTCCGACGAAGGTGTCGTCGTCGGGGAAGTCCGGCGATCGGCTGGAAATTCCCAAGATGCTCGAGTTGTAGGGCGGACGGGACTGGGATAACGAAACGCGAGGGTTGTTCGAACGTTGCGGGGGTGAGGGGGTGAGGGGGGGTGCGGGGGTACGGGAGAGCCCATGAATCATCCGAGGTGGAATCAATACGGAACCTGCACACGAGTCTCCCCGCCGACGCGACTCGACTCTCGAGCCTCTCCGATTTTCCTGCAGTCCTCGACCCCTCGCTCAGCCTGCGCGTACGAATGCTCGATTCGCCGACGAGCGACGAGGACGAAAGATGTACGCTTCCGTGACTTGAGAGTAGACTGAAGACTCGCTAGAGAAGCTTTTTCTCTTTTTCCTCCTTCCTCTCCGCTTCCCCTCCGCTAACCCTCCGCTTCCACTCCGCTTCCACTACGCTTCCACTCCGCTTCCACGTCCTTTCCCAGGCGACGCGACTCCTCTTTCGTTTGGAAATATCGGTTACTAAATTTAATTTTTAATTATTCCGTTATTCCGAATAGAGAAACCAACAACGTACTCGACCGTCTCCTCCGTGTCCGTATCCGATGCAGCGGTGACCGAACGTTACCCGACTTTTAACAATTTCCAACCGATCATATATTCTCTTTGACATCGAAGGATATAAGGATGGACGAAATCGAAATCGAAACGGTTGACCTTTTCGTGTCGGAATTATACTTTTTAGTAACTCCTATCGATTCTGCGCGATTATTATGCCGGTACAAAAACTCAATCTGTTACCGACCCCGTACGAGATATCATTGTTCCTCTTATTACAATTTTTATACAAACTAGAGTTTGCGTTTCTTCGGATGTGATTTGTAACCTGTGCACGACTGCGCCAAAAATTTACAAATTTAAATATCCATCGATAAAATATTCGTAGACGTTCATTTATTTTCATTATTGGGTTTCTCGATTAAAAAGTCTTTTGTACCGATTATTAATAAGTATTTTATTACAACCGTTAAAACTATACTAACAAATTTTCAAAATTAGCAAATAATTCGTAATTTTCTTAACGTTTTCAAACTCTAGTAACAAATCTTCTATTTAACGGTAATACAAATTAAACATCGTTCCTGTAAATAAATATGTAAAAATAATTTTACTTTTCATAATATAAAATTATTATAAAATTATTATAAATTTTATACAATATTACACGTATATTTGTGAATTATAATAAAATTATATAGAAAATGAACGATGTAATTATTTCGTAATATTCGTTTATTTTTTGTATAAGTTAAATTTTAACTGCAAAACAAAGTTTTCGAACGATAATTTTGGTAAGAAAACATCGAGAATAATTTTATATAAAATACTAAATTGTACACCGATTACTCGATCGAAAAAAAATTGAATTATTTAAAATGAAAATGATGCGATTAGTATAATTACAAAATTAATATAATTTTTGAATGAATCTATCAAGTTTTACATTACAATCGTTTTTATTACATTTATGTATATAGAACATAGAACAACTTTTTTATACACTTATTATAAGTAGGATAGTTTATAAATTTGATAGAATAATTTTCGAGCGAAGTTTCTTCAGGTTATAAATTACTTATATTTTTCCAAATATCGTAAATCTATTAATTCGCGACGAGTAATAAAATATCGCGATCGTTACAGAATTTCAAGTAGATTAGCATTTCTCTTGATAAGGCTGATAAGGTATCTTTGAAAGTTTGAAACTTCATCTCGCTCTAAGGCGCTAAGTAGCTTTCTTACGCGGGAACTTAATAGCGCTACGGATATAAAGAGCGATATTTTATATTTAAGCTTACCGTAAACAATTTTCCTCTTTAAAAGCGGACTGAAAAATATTTCCGTGGAAAGAGCGTACAATGAAATTCCGCAAACGTGCACAGCGATTGTGTCATGGAGGCCTTGAGATCTTTCGCGTTCCTTCCATCTCGACCAACAATTTTCCATATATCGTCGCAGTGATTTTTCGCTCGAGCCGCGAAAAAATCCAGGAAGTCGCGCCTACGAATTCGACTACCGCGTTCGAGCATCGGTGACTCAGACTCCGGCCCTTTCCCCGACTACGAGCTTCCCCACCGAGAGGAGTTCGCGATTTCGGAATTTCGAGCTTCGCCCTCGTATCGCGTTCGGTTCGCGAACCTCGAAAGGCGGATAATCGAGTTTTCGGTGCGCGTGAAACCTCCCAAGTTGGGATTTAAAGCGACGCGGATTTCACTCTCGCTGTTATTTGGATGAGACAATTTGCAAAAATGACACTCGATAACAACATTTAAAGCATGATAAATTCAAGGTTTTTTCGTACTCGTGCGAAATGTATATTTCTATACTTGATTTTAATTAAGTAAATTAAATTAAACGATGCCTGGAATATAAAAATATTAAAGTAGACCTCTCGAAAGTCGAATAAACCATGATAAAGATGTTCAGCGAACAACGTTTTTTTCCTATTTCAATATGTACCAGCAATTCTTTCGATTTCTACGCGTATCTTTAGTCTTATTTTATCGTTGATAAAGTTATCTCGATTACTGTACAATTCAGTGGTATCCCTTAATCTTCGACGATATAAACCTTAAGACTTACATTGGATCGATGTTGCCATTGAAAGCTCGAATTACAATGTATCGAGATCGAGATATTATTTCGGAAATTAATTTGCGCGTTTCGTTGGTTTTCGAAATTTTTTTTTGACCTTTCGCGTAAGTGGGGAAATCAATAATGCAAGAAAAAAATTTACGATGAAAAATTCTTTTTATCGTTCGAATATCTCTGTAAAAATTGAATAATATAAATATTTAACGATAAATTGCGATGTAAAATTTTGCATCGTAATTTTAATAATTTTATATCGTAAAAATATTTTACATTTCCTCGATTCATTAGCCTAAAAATCATAATTGATCATCGAGAATTTAATTTAAATTCAAAGAAATACAATATTTCATTATATCGATTATTAACATATCGATAAATATTTGTTTTGCGGTACGCGATGAGAATTAAAAAAAATTTCGATACGTTGAATTATTAATATTTATTAATTATATTTTCATAACTTTGCTATTCATAAATAATGAAATAAATATTAATGTACTCTTGGAATACTACGTACGATAAACATAAATTTATTTATTTTATTTTGTGCAATTAAGGTGGGCGTAAGAATAATTATCGTTACATAAGCGATTACTCAAGCATTTCCCGAAACAAAACGAATAATAAATACGAATTCGTCGTGCTTTACCGTCGATTTGTATTCGAAAATCCATTTGGCGAATCTCTCGGGACGGAAAATAGAAGCTGTAATCGCGGAAGTAAATACGCGAAGACGTAAAAACTTTGACCGTAGAAGAGTAACGGAAGCAGGAAGATGATCCACATTCCAAGTTCCTCCGAAGTTGACGAGTAAGTCAGAATCGGAGCATTGTAACGCGCTTTTGGATGAGAATGGATACCGATGGATACAGCCATCGACTACAGTTTCCTTTCCTCCGGTTTCGGGTGGAGCGACACACAAAAGGGAAAGTTTAGTAGAGGGCGGATTCCATCGTACGCGTGGGGTCGAGTGCCGACAGCGACGGCATTTCAAGGACAAGCCAGGCTTCCAGATAACACTGCACAACAATAGTATACATATACATAGCGGTGCATGTTATGTGCACAAAGCCGATACAGCGGTTTTCGCAGCCCTGACTCATCATCCGAATCCCGAGCTTTTGCGAATTTAGCGGATGTATATACGTACAAAGAACCGACATCGGTTTCCTTTTACACTATACACTAGGAACAAGAAATATCGCGCCTCGGTGTCCGAGCTTCTATTTTTCTATTTGTATATAATGAATGGTTGGTTACGTTGCTCGAATCTTCTCTGCTTTCAATCCCGAGCTTCGTTTACCTCCCGCGACGTTCGTTATCGGCTAAATAATGCTTTCGTCGTTCGTGTTTCTCTTTTTCTCGGATTTCGATACTTTCTACGTTCGATTGCCTCTTCTTCTTCTTCCTCTTCTTCTTCCTCTTCTTCTTCCTCTTCTTCTTCTTCTCTCCTCTGCAACTCGACGAATCTCTCCTTCGCATTTTATAAAGAAGCATATTACGTATTATAAGAGGGACTCTTTCGATTCCCGTCGCTAATTTCAGCGAATTATTTAACGCTGATGAAATCGCGTTATGTCTCGGTAAGCGGGGTAAGTTTACCCTTGGAGGAAGTAATCTTCGATTTCAATTTAGATTTTTACAAAATTTTAACGCCTTAAAAAGATTAATATTTTACGGATGTCGCGAAACAGTTCTGTACGAGGAACCTGAAAAGCGATTTCAAATAAAATAAAAATATATAATTCAAGGATAAACTATCGTAATTAAATGATATTTCAAAAGAACTAAAAATGACATTTTTTTAGAGATTAAGAAATCTACTTGTATTTTATCGACTTTAAATTCTGTCGGAAATAGGATTGTGGAACTGATTTTATTCTTGATATCTTACTTCGTTATACACTTGATAAAAGGATTATATTCGAGTGCAATTTGTGATAAAAGGCTTCGTTATTCATCGTAATCGAAGCAAGTTTGTAAAGTTTCATCGGCACCGCTCAACAAAGCTGTAAATGTAGTAATTTCCTTAATACCTGATAAATCGAAATAATATTTTATCTATAAATTAAAGCTAAACTCCGTTAGTTTAGTAGCGTATTTAGATTTTTCGAAAAAAATAGCCCATCTATTTAACAGTCCAAATTTGCGAGTGCCCTTAATTTTAAGTTTTAATTAACCTAAGAAATATTGAAGAAGAAAAATCTATTATTATTATAATTTGAAGGGAGCCCCGGTAAGATACGAAGGTAGAACCCCCGTAAGACGACCGAACCCTTGACTGCAAGGGTAGCTAATAGTTTTTAAAGGTCGCAATTCTAGTTTATTGCACTTGGCTTCTTGTTTCTAAGTTAGTAGCATTTATTGCCTTTGGAATACCCTAAAGTGCATTTGATAATTCGATAAGTGCCTCGAAGGATAGAAAGTTTTGGGACTTCGACGAAGTTCGTATCTTCGTTGACATCGATGAGGAGCTTCCTTAACTTTAGGAACAAAAGCGATTAAAAATTAATTCAAGAATCAAAAGAAAAATTTTTTCTTTATAAAGTATCGACCAAGCTTTAATAAATTCGGTAATTCGAAAAATAAAGAATCTTTCGAAGGAGTAGTAAACATTTTTAAAAACTCGTTTGAGGGAAGTTTTTGGTAAATTTATTACCGGAAACGTACGTTTATACGTAAATAAAAATAAATAAGAGGTTTCGAATCGTATCGCGGTATTAAAAATAATTCATTTATAAAAAAAATAAAATTATTTTCGATATCTTGAAAAAAAAATTTAATTAACAAATAAAGAATTAACGAGTTACAGCTAATAAAATGACAGAACTTCGAATAAAGTTCGAATACTATTAAATGTATAAAAACGGATTGGATTCGATTGGACTTCTCGATGAACGTCGATGAAAGAAAATCGGTAAAAGAACAATGAAAATATTTACGGTAAAATTAATGGAATTTATATGCAATCCAATACTCGCGCAAACTAAAACTTCAATCGACTTAAATGAACCATCGCGAAACCTTTCAACGTAAAGTGAAAACTAGATGACCGGGAGATTGGAGTCGAGGAAAAAAGGATATGTGACTCGCGGTTGAATTCCATCGTGGGTTTTTTTTTTCGTTTCGCGTCCAAAGTAATTTATTCCGTGTAGAGGATTATTGGGTGGGTGCGGATCTATTCCTTTTGTCTTTGCACGGTTACCCGATGTGACTCGTCTGTGCGATAGTCTACCCGTAAAGAAGGAAAGAGCTAACATATGGCGCCGTGGCAATTAACTCACGAGTCAGGCTTCATTTTCTCCGTGAACTAGAGTAAAAGCGGATCCCTGTTATCGTTGGAAGACACGAGAAAAATAGAGAGCGAGGAAGAGAAGGAGAGAGAGAGAGGGAAAAGGATCCGGAGCATTTTAATTATAATTAAAGCGTTTTTAATTCAAGTAAGCCGAAAACTCTCGTATTTAAAGAAGAGACAAACTCTACAATTAGCGAATATAATATCGTTATAATCCTTGACATTGCTGTTTAACTCTCGCGTTTCATGCTTTAGTTTGAGTTTTTATTCGTATTAATTTTTCATTATAAATATATATTTAACGTAAAAATCACCTAAAGTAAATTATAAGTAAGATCTCTTCGTTATTTTATAATTGTAATGTACTCATTTTCATTTTATTATTCTCGATGATTAATACAATTAGTAATAATCATCGTATAATTAATTTTCTTTCCTTTACAATAACATTTAAAATTATTTAATTTATGGAAAAATTTCAGTTTTGTTACACTGAAAAAAACACTTCTTTCGTACAGTAGATTGATTTATGCAGGTTACATATCGATCGAACGAGAATCAGTTCTGAAATAATTAATATACTAAACGTTGCTAAATAAAAGAATATTTATATTAATTTATATTATTTGTGTAATTATAAAATTTATAACTAAATTTTTTCAAAAATTTCTTTAAAAACCTTGAATCTATTTTTTGTGTTTTACAACTAAATTATGTAATAAAATATAAAGATATTTTTTAATGCCGAATACAACCTTTTATTTGTAAGAAGTAAATTACACTTAGTTTAATTTATAGTATAAGTGGCTTGCGAATACTTAAAGTATTCAAATAATAAAATATTCGGTTTATAAATCCCAGGTATAAATGTTATTATCGTAACGTTTGTATAATTAAATTAACGTTCGTTTATACGAGTCATTTATTTCACATTTTACAGGAATCATTAAATCGATAAATATATAAATTAGATAAATTAATCGTTATAAAAATAAAAATAATCAATTATGATTTTCCATACTTCTAATCTACTTAAAAGCACGTATCAGAATTTAAGAAATGAATCGATGATTTATAATATTTCTCATTGCGCGTAAATACATCCATTATAAACATCCCGATATTTACATACGATATAAATTATAGTTATTTTAGCATTAGTTATAATCTCGCTCCAAGTTATACCGAAAGTAAGCTCGACAATTTAAAATTTAATCGTCGATAAAACAAGTTACAATAATTGAAAATTAAATTTTAACGAATATTCGAGTCTAAGATATTCGAATACTTAAAATTAATAATTCGTTTTTATTAAAATAGCGAACGAACGATGCAATAATTTACCATCAATGGCACTTATAGTAAAATACACGTGCTTATAATTTAAGGTATTAAATTTCAAGAAAATACGCTTGTTTTTTATCGCTCGTGACTCGTGGAATAAAATAAAAGAATGCGGCACATAATTAATGTAAGAAAAGCTTTTTAGCATTTGTATCGAAACAATACTCCACCGACAAAGGAAACGATACAAAGCAAGGCCACGACGTATTTTCCTCTTACGTACTCTGAATTCTAAATCTAAAAACTCACGTGTCATTTTTAAAGAGGTACAAGGTCGACTACGCGGACTTGTCGCGTGTCCGCGGAATCGCCATTCTTTCGAACCGTTACGTTGTCTCGTCCGTCGCGAATGGGTCCGATGGTTCCTCGGATGGTTCGCCCGATGGTTCCTCCGATGGTTCGTCCGCGCATTTGCACGCATCGCGCGCCTCGACGGAAACACGTCCAGCATCCAGGGTGAGAAGGACACGGGTTCGTGACCCACTGCCGCGGATCCCCTCCTCCAAAATCCTCCAAAAGTACGCACTTTTACCGAAAAGGGATCATTTTCATTTGGGTATTTTTCTCGGCAGCCGCGCGACGACGACCGACGAAAACCTGTTTCGCATCTCGAGGCTCGCTTTTTTTTTTCTCACGCGACGCTCGACGCGACGGAGACGAACCTCCCAAGAAAATCAACTCCTTCCATTCCCGTCGCGCGTCCGGACGCTAAACCAAAGACTCCCAAACTCGCCTAACCTTCGCTCGATTCGACTCCGTCATGCAAATACCAGCTTCGAGGCAATAAGCTTTTATGAGCGGCCGAGTTCGCGTCCAGGGATCAGAGCCATTTTTAGTACTGCAAGTTATTTTGATGGATTTGCATATTCCCCTGCTTGCGATATTTAATGTTTCCACTGGTTCCGATCAATTTACGTATTCGTCTTCTTTAAACCGCGAAAATAACTACGTTTACAAGAACCGAACCTAAAATTTTAGAACGCGTTCAAATTTTAATTACTCCTGCAACGGAAGATTTATTTTGCTTTATTATTTTTTTTTTGTTTTTTTTTGGTTAGCTTTAAAGATTAGCTTAAAAATTACAGCCTCTCGGAGTTTCTTTGTGATGTAATTTCGTTTCTTTTTTTCGTCCTGCGTTGCGACCGAAATATCAAAGGTTACGTCTTTTTTAACGTCGAAGATGTCGTAAACGTTCCAACGGCCGACCAACGAAACGCGCTAAATCATTTTACGAGTTCTCGATAAAATATCAATACTCTTTTTAAAACGTTTTGGATTTTCGATTCTCGCTAACCATCCAATAATAACGTCCACGACGTTTAATCGGAACGCGCGAAAGAGATCGAAAAAAACGTACGATCGTCCGATTCTTCTTTTTGTTGCAGCGATCGTCGACGTCGCTTTGCGCCACCCGAACGAGACACGGACGATCTCGAGCGCGAACTGGAAGGACTCGACGCGAACGAAAGAGACGATCATGGACGAATACCGATCCACGAGGCAGTTACAAGGAATAATTTTGAAAGGGTGAAACTTCTACCGAGCAGAGGCGTCGAGGTAAACGCGATCGAGATAAAAATCAATCGAGTACGACTGCTCCAACGACAAATTCTGCCTTCGCGATGCCGACGAGTATGGACGCGAGACGAAGGATAGCGAGACGAAGGACAGCGAGACGTATCGAAAACGTGGACCAAATCACCGACGACGAGTCGACCGCGCTTCGCCTCGCGACTCGGAATTGCACCGCGGCTCATTCGGAGGTTCGCGCGAGCGAAATGCTTATTAAATGGGGGGGGGGGGGTCTAAATAAACGTCGACGCTCGAAATAGGGATGAAAAGACACCTTTCTACCTCGCGGTTAAATTCGAGAAGTTGGAGCTGGTGAGGTATTTGGTCTCGATGGGGGCAAGCGTGACGTCTTCGCGAAGAATCGCTCGACTCCGCTTTACTCCGCACCGATCGATCACAACGCGGAGATGGTGAAATTCCTATTGGATCGCGATGCCGTGACCACCGTTTGTTCTTCGTGGTCAGGGTCAACGGCAAGGGAGAGGCGCGTCTGCGATTCGTCAACTGCTACTCGATAACGGGTTCGTTCCGGAAACCGCGTTTCGCGTCGCTTGGTCGAGTATTCCAGTGTTTTGGAGCTCGCGATCGTCAGACCGAACGAGAGACGGTGGCACTTATTTCTGCCGAAGCACGACGCGATTGAAATCCGATGTTAACATCGGGAACGAGTCCAACAACTCCATGGCTGCAGCCTCTCCGCCCAAAAGTACGAAGATAACGCGGAGAAAAAGCTTGGCAAAGGGGCAGATGTCAATTTCAGAGATAAAAAGGACGGAAGGACTTCGCTTGTACCGGTGATAAAGAAGAGAAATTACGAGATGACGCGGATTCTTATCGAACGGGGAGCTCGTATCAATGACAAAGATTACAACGGTAATACCGCCCCCCCCCCACGCGAAGCAAGTTATCATCGAATGTTTACCGAGGAGAGGAGCCGACACGAGTATCGAGAATAACGGCGGATGCACCCCTTTTATGTACATGAGCCGTAAGTGCTTTACGAAAGAGGAAGTATTCGTATTTATCAAGCACATCAAGCTGTTGATGGCTCGAAGTTTCTGCGTTAATACGAAGAATGTAGAACGCGTAGAGTGCGATAATACGTGGGCGGAGTTTTTCCACGCGTGTCTATCGGAGTTGAAACGCACGAAGGAAATTTCATGCGAAAGGAATACTCGATACATTTTTTTAAGTCATCGCGAATAAATACTAATCTCTGTTATCGTTAGGAAATATTTAGGAACAGAGGGATTGTATGCAATTTTGTAATGGCGATTCACTTTTATAAGTTTTACAATCGCTCCGATGTTTTAACGCAAAGCTTGTACAGAAAAAAAACACAGGCTGAGTCTTATTAAGCGAATTATCGTTCTCACGAATAATATATTTCGATCCGTATTGCCTCTTGAAATCGTGGAGAAAATATGCGAATATTTATCTAACACAGATATGATAAGATCTTTGTGAATATCCACTACAATATTCATCCAATGGCGATTACAATGATTTCAATAATACGATGCAACTTAATATAATTTGTTATAACCTGTATATAATGGGAAAAATGTACATATTAAACTGTAATCGACGTTTATTTACCAATCGTAACATGAAAATTCGATTCGATAGGTTTTATTTATTGAAATATGAATTATATTGACATTTCAAATTACGTAAATATGTATAATTATATATTTTTGTTTTTATTTACCAATTGTACTAAAAATACAATTATTAAATAATAAAATGTTTTAAAATAAATCGTTCGATAAATTTTATATTTTAATGTATTATACGTACAATAAAGATCTAATAAAGAAAACAATTTTTGAACAAATTAAAAATATATTTGTTTTATAATTTATTGCGTGTTATTACACTCCGAATCGTACATTTTGTTACGAATAATTAAATTGTCAAATTTATTATTAGGTCATAAATTTGCGTTTTTATCATTTTACTCGCAAATATTCGACATTTTTACAAATGTAAAACATTTATTAGTTTGCATCGAATACGATAAAATGCAATTTTAAAATTAAGTTCGATATCGCTCTTCCGATTAATTAAACTCGATTTCAATCGGTTTCAACTTATTATAATTAAATATTTGCTGTACAACTAAATCTAAAAATATTAAGTATTTCATGGTAAGATAAATGCCAAGAATGACTTTACAAGCACCCAAGCGTTTTAAAATAATACTTTTAAAATTTACCGCGGTCACAAATTCGCGATAAAAAAGCAATTTTAAATAAAAAGATGTAAAAATAAAAATGAATATATAAATACATTGAAAGTTTGCGAGAGGAACGTAACGAAGAGCGATACGATCGAAGACACGTAAAATCCACGTTAGGTTGAAAAGTATATAAAAGAATGATCGAACGTAAATCGAATGTCGATCAAAGCGCAGTTTCCTCCAAGCTTAACTTATTTTAATTTGAAAGTTTTAAAGGGGCTTAAAGGAAGGTTGCGAATAATAATTGAACGGAATGCAAGCACCGAGGAATGGCAAAATTTGTGGAATGTTAAATGAAACGTTGCTTACATTCGCGGTCTCGGCTCCGAATAAACAGCAAACGTCGTTACATACTCATACTCGAGGAATAAACAGCCGAGGTTTTCGAGTCGGTGCATCGGCGATTTGGCCCTTTTGCTATTTCAAGGTAAGTAAGCACGTTGCCGGCGATATTCGATATATCGAGCCGCCCGTTGTCTCGACGTCCGCTTGCCGCGAGCTTTCGATTGATTTATTTTAACGACCAGCGCAATTTCGCGCACAAGCCCGAGGCGGAAATTCGAATTATGCGCGGACTTATCGCCAAGTACATTTAAACGCACCGCGAGAATTCTACGAATAGTTGGGTATTTGAAAAACCAGCGTCATAATAAAAGGCTTTGGATTCCGAGAGGGTTTCGTTATTTCATTAGGTATATTCGTTAGGTAATACGCGGTCGTAAACTCCTTCCCCTCTCAAGCGTTACCCGCTTTCAGGAAATTAATAATTAATAATTATTTTATTTGAAATTCCTCTTCTACAGCTGTTTTCAACTTCCAACGATTTACGAGTTTCGATGCAGGGTATTGCATTTGCGATCGAATATAAATATTGCGATCATTACGCTTTTACTCCTTCATTTTACTCCTTTATTTTACTCCTTCATTTTACTCCTTCATTTCAGAATTGAAATATTTTGCGAAATTATTTCTATTCTCGATTATACAAGTTTGATTTACAGACCAAAATCTAAATGATGCTTTCGATAATCGTATCTTTTTCGAGTATCGTGAATTCATTGAATAAAATACAATGTATAGTGGATTCTAACGACCGTGATTTTTTTTTACAGTGGTTTATAAATTTTTCACGGAAAAAGCAACATAGAAAAACTTTCTTTTCACTATCCAATCGAAAATATGGTTATGCGCGTGAAATAATTCCCGAACTCCTATCAAACGTTGTAAGCTTAACTCTTTGAAAATTACATTCCTGTAGTTTTTATAGCTTACGATTATAGAATCGATTGTAATTGATATTAAAAATTTTCAGTTATTATAGTAACCTTCGATAATAATATTGACATTTTTAGAATCATCTTTTACGTTAAATTACGAGATTAAACCGTAAATTTTCCGATACGCCATATGTCGATTTTCTCGACGGTGTTTGCTACATTTTTTTCAATCGTAGTACTAAATCTACGTATATTTAAATATAAATAATTCAATATTTATTTTGAAGGGTGTAACGAAAAAGAAAGAAGTAATCGGTACAACAAAATTTCATGGAAATTGAGAAATTTGTGGTTGTGTGCTTCGCGTCGAATTGGTTTTCTCTCTTTCCAACAAAAATATATACTCGATAAATGCACGCATCGTTTAAAATAAGGTTAGTTCTATCGTACAATACATAAACGCTATATACGTGATTTGCCTGCAAGAAACCGAAGCTCGAGCTCACATTGTTTTCCGTGTATCGACGGTATCTTATTTTTAATAAAACACTCAAGGGACTCAATGCGCAAAGTTGCAGATGCAATATTCAACTATACAAATTCAGAACAAATTCAGAACAAATTCAGAACAAATTCCTCCAATTTATTTCCATGTACTTTAAATAATGGGAATTTATTTGAAAGATTCTTTCGATTTATCGCTATAAAAATTCGAAATTTTTTATTACTCCAAATAAATGCATTACATTTCACGCTACGTTGCGTTTTCTTACATATTATATAATTTTTAATAAACTTTCGATAGTATTGAATACATATAATTAATTTTGACTCGCGTTTATTCTATCGGCATTATTACCACGTACTATTTATATCGATTCAAGTTAAACAGTCTATTAAATAAAATAAATATCCGCTTCAAAGAAATATAACTCGTTAAAAAATGAACGCGTAATAAAAAGATTAACGTTTTTGATATTACCATTCACGAGTGCCATTCAAGGTATCGTAAATGTTAGATTTCTGACTTAATTGTTACAATGAAAATGTTAAGACTGTAATTAATCGGTAGATACGATACGATCGATCTCGATCGATCGATAAATTTATCATAAAGCGCTGGTTTACCGACGATACAACAATAATTAATTTCTCGGTTAAATATAATTTGTTGAAAACGACAAAACTCGGAATAAACTTTCGTATGGCCACCGTAGAAGCTTCGCTTATACTTGGCTTATATCGTAACGCAGAGCACCGAATTTTTCATCGGCAAAAGGTCAATTTCGAAAGGTCGATTCGAACGAACCATTCGAAAAGTTGAGCGATGCGCTCGACTTTTACTTTCTCGTTCTCTCGGCCGTATCGAATAAAGTTAACCGTATTTAATAAATAGCGCGATTCCTACGAAACAAATAGACCGTGTAAACACGGAACATCGACTTAATTACGACTTTTCCCAAAGTCCATAATTAAAAGACACGATCCTTTAACGCGGTCCGTTCCCCGGACTGGACGTAACGGCTGCGCATAAACGGAGTTTCCCCTTCCGCGACTCGCGCATAATCCGACGCCCAAGTGCAAATCAGTATCCAACCGGAGCATCGCTCGATCGATACACCGATACTCCGGGTACCAGCGGTGATCGGGGCGAATCGCCGATTTGATTTCGAGCCGAGTCGAGCCGACCGCGACCAAACGGAGAAACGGGGGAGACGAAACTAACTTTCTTCCCCTCCCTATAGCCCCTCCAACCCCACCTCCTGATCCTTCCGCTCCTTCCGCTCCAGCTTTCCTCAATGAGTCGACGAACCAACAAACGAAAGAGCAAATTTAATTATCCGTCCGAGCACGCGATTCCAAGCTTTGCGTTGGTCCGTCGATTTCTGCTGGATTGGCTGCGAATATTCGAGATGATTTTTTACCTGGAAAGTAACGAAGCTTCGTCAAAATAACAGGAGCAACCGCCAACACGTAACATAGTATTTCCAAGAGATACAAGTTGTCTTAAATGTGGAGCGATGTATGTCCAAATATATATCAATACAGCCAATCCTTTTTTATTTTACCCGCATATTTAAGTACGCTTAATTTTCTGCGCAGCTCTTTTCACCGTTTTGCTCAATTATTCAAACTTTTTACAATTCGAACGACGCGACCGCCAATAAGGCAAAAATATTATTTATACGTATGGACTCGCTTCGAATTTTTTTACATACAAATTTCTTTGATACCGATCACTCGCGAGTTTACCATTAGCACACGATTCGTTTGAAAACTTTTTAGAATTTATCTTTGAAATACTTTCTTATGTTCGATCAAAGATTACTTTCGTTTCGTAATCGTATTCCACTGTTCGATACGGATATCTTTTTTCCGATCGAACGTAAATATTAAAATAAAAACAATTGGCTTAAAAAAAATGTTTTCAAGGCACGGAAAGAAATCTTTTAGAAAAAAATAGACGGGATATATATATATATATATATATAATGAATAACGATTAAAAGAGACAATTATATTTTTCGAGTGTACTTTAGTTTTATTTGTTTTTATTCTTAGTTTTTATTGTATTCGTACTTATAAAACCGTTTAAATAATTTGATCCCTTTTCATTCCTTTACACTTGTATCAAAAGTATAAAATGGAAAAAACAATAATTTTGTCTCCGTTTTATATTATCGCAAATAAAAAACTATTCGATTCAAAAGAAAAAAACAATTAAATTCCGATTATTTTCGGTATCTTTTTTCTTTTCATTACGTAGAAACATAGTCGAGTAATGTTATGTACCTATTGTTTTAGCTACAAGTTGATACGCGCGAGGATAAACACATCGCCTTTTACTAAACATTATAAGAAATTGTTGGTATTGGATATAGCGGCCAACGCGAATACCTCCAGAGTATCGTTATAAACCTTACCTGAACAAGATTTCGCACTTTATATGGTTTAGAAAGCAAAGATCGGACCTTTGAAAAATAATTTATGAAAAATAATAATTTAATGGATTGGTCTATCGAACGAGTGGGTGAATTTTTTATAGAAAAGCATTTATACACGCGAACGATAAAACATATTGTATCTTGTAAGACATTGGTGAAAATAGGTAGTGTTGTACGCAATGACGTTGAATGAATAACGCTCGATGTTTTACGATTAATATTTCGTATAGGATAAAAGGAGTGAAAGGAGTTTTCCTTCTAAAAATAATAACTATATATCACGGTTTATTTTAATAATAATCACTCGGTACTTTTTTATAATTAATCGGGCCTTTATTATCCGAGGTCGGTAAAGGTAGCTTTATTTATAATAAAATTAAATATTTTACTCGCATTTACCAACGGAGCAATAAATTAAGAAAAACTCGTAGGCTTTCGGTGACTTTAATTTGCCCAATTAATACTATACAATATAGTGGTATTGTTCGATAAAACCATTATATTTTTATTTAAAAACTAATATTTAACAGAATAGTTTATTCGAATAAATTAAAAAACGTTATTAAAACATAAATAAACGATTATTATCCGATCAATTATTTTTGTAAAATTCCTTTCGATTCATCTCGTTCAAAAAGATTTTAATTTTCGTTATTGGATACCTAAATCTATATAATTAAGTAATTACGAACAAAGAATTTAAACCTTGAACTCGGATATCGTAAAATGACATTTCCAAATCATTTCTAGGATTCATGATTCTAATTTGTATCTTATATATCCGATTATATTACTCTCGATGAAACAACTATGACTCGGAATCTTCTCCGATCGTATAATTATACGTAAAATTATACGTAAAATTATACGTAAAATTATACGTAAGAATTTAATTGAAAATAATTACCGGTATTTAAACTGGCACATAGATAATATATCAAGATATTTAAAATTTAAATTATAGTTATTGAATATCTATTAATTACGAAACGTTAAACCGGTAGTCTTTGCGTCTCGCTAAAGTATCAACGTTTAGATTTCAATTTTTTGAATTCGATACCAATTTCTATAATTTCTATACGCGAAAGCCTCGTAAACTAAGATTTTTATTAACTAATTAATAAACAGCTTACAAGCAAACGTTAAATTGCATTTAAATTCGTTTAGCCGAAGTGTATAGTTGTAATACAAGATAATCAAAGTATTCGATGCTCTTTCGTTCTTTACTACTCGGATGGCTTCTTCCAATCTACTTCTTTACTTAGCGACGTCTGGAATTGTTACTACGACCACTTCCTAATTACGTGATGTAACTGTTTTTAACGGTGTAGAATTTCGTTTCGATTCTAGAGCTATCTCGTCGAGTATCGTATCTCATTCATCATCCTGACATGTTTGCCGCAGGTATACGTCGAAAGCATCGGATGTTTTATATTCTATGTTTTATATTTCTATAATTCCAAGCTACGAACAGTTTAAATTCGGTGATCGATCTTTCAATCTTATAATATTTATTACCTTAAGAATTTCAAGTACTTAAACTCATTTTCCCTCGAGCGCACAATCATCTAATTCGCGCAAAGATAATTTTCCCAATATAAGTCGTTCGATCTTTAATTTACACGCGCTTATTTCACTGTAATGATATTTCGAGAAATAATTTTCTGGATAACCGTTATAACTAAACTTTGATTCGCGACGTTTCTCGCGTTCTAACGATATCAATGTCAAATCTGTAAATTATCTTCAAAAATGAGTTAAATCCCGAGCCTGTTCCAACCAAACTGTTCTAACTAAAATAATGGAAACGCTCTTTGCAATTTGGACCTTTCGGTTCATCGCGAATAAATTACGTTCGAACGCAGCTGAAAGCGACGTTGATTTTGATGGACGGCGATTAAAAGAGCAGAGGCAGTTAGTTTTAGCAGAAGTTTTAGAAGTAACCTTGTAAATGGCGTTCGAAGCTATCCGCTTTAAGAAAGGCTGTAAATTCGATTACGCAACTCGATACCACAGAATTAAAAGTATCGCACATTCGATCGGTCGGAAGGAATCGAGGAAGGTTTCGTTCGAGCTCCGATTCGCGGTCTGCAATCGTTAATCCGCGCCTCCGTAAAAAAGCGAATTCCGCTAGTAGTAGGAAGTAGAGTAAGAAAACGGGCGTAACTCGTCCGATGTCTCGTATAAAAACGGAATCGGGAGGTGGTAACGAGGGGAGGGTGACGTAGGCGGGAGTTCGCATAAGTGCCGAGTCGGGGAGGTTTAGGTTTCTGCACCCCCTTCGTTTTGGGCTCTTCCCCGGGGGATGCGATCGGCGCGAGACGGACAATCGCGGGATTCTTCGGGGCATTGTGACTTGTTTGTTCCTCGAACGCGGGACCACCTACGGTGAAGCCTCGAGAAAGTTCCTCGGTGTCTGTACGGAGAGAAAAATTTAACCTAAAAAACCTAAAAAGTGATCTAAAAAGTGATCTAAAAAGTGATCTAAAAAGTGACCTAAAAAGGCCCGAAACGAGTCTAATTTTAGGGGCTCGACGTAACGGACAAGAGATGCGTCTGATTGTAACGGACGGCTCGTGACTCAAGGGAAGGGAAACAAACGAACGAGTGTCCTCGGGAGTCTTGCGAAATCGTTGCATTTTCTTAGTAGCTGGATAAATCGAACGCTGGAATCTGTTGTTTGTGATTTTTCACCCGTTGGAATATTCGTTGGAGAATGCGAGATCGGGGGAAACGGAAACGAACGGCAGCGAATGTGGGATTAAAATGAATTATTATTTTCTTGTTCTTCGTCTTACTCAAGGAGGTTTTACTCCTTGCGAATAGTTTTCGTTTGAGAAATTCAAAGCCGACGATTTGCTTAGAACTTACCATCGTTACAGAATCGATTGGACTCCTAAGTAACCAATGGCTTCGTTAATTATCGCTCGTCCTTATCCGATTACCGATACTATATAACGGCTATAATTTTACCGCAATGCCAAAGATTTAAAAAATTTTTCAGCTTTAAATTTTCCAAGATAATTTACTTATTTCACGTATTTTCTCATTTCGATTTTATTTATTACGCTTATAATGGTATTATGGAATTTATGATAATTCAATAATGTAATTTTATGGTTTGAAATACTATTTTATGATAATGGTAATAAAAGTAATAATTACCTAAGATTCAATTATGATACATTCATTGTTTTCGAGTTGAGTTGGAAAGTTTTCGATCCCAAGGTTTTGCTATGCAATCGCCGGATTGCATAAAAAGAACATATATTAAATATCATATCTATGTCAATACTGAATTACAACTATACATTTATTAAAATTAGAAGTTGCGTTTTTATCTTTTAATTTTATATTTTTCATTCGTAATTTTTATTTATAAATTATTTGAATAATATAAAATATATTTATTTTCTAATTTATTTATAATATAATTTATGTATAATGAAGAACCTAATCGATTTAAGATTTCATTTATAAAAGTAACAATCGTTTGCAACGATTGCCAACGTTTAATTTTATTCCATAAAAACAAATTTCCCAATCTTGTATCTAAAATAATTGATTAAAATTTATTGAAACGTTTAAAATTTTTAACTCGTTGTCGTTAATTGATATTTCAAATAAAATTAATTTTAACATTTTAATTAAAAATAATAATTGATATCATTAAAATTTTAAATGCTCAAATTTACTAAAGTCGAATGTTTATCCAAAAATAATTTAAATGATTATTCATTCATAACGATATAATTTGAAATACGTCGGTAATATTTATACAGTATTCTTGTACGATTGCTGGTGATACGATATTCTTGTTTTTCATTCTACTAATTTAATTACTGATAATTTAACGTTGATAATAGAAACAATTTATGAGTTTCTATCAGTAAAATAATGTACAAATAGTTCTATTCTCGTATAAAACATTTTTAAATAAGCTCTTAAAATAGAATTCCTATTTTTTAATATGTATTAAAATTCTCAAAAATACTTACAACTATGATATAAAGATTCGTATGTTTTTTAAATTAATATTTTATTAAACAATATAAATAAAATACCTTGAAATAGCAACGTAATGATATTAATATAAATTTGTAAGATACATTTTTTGAGATGAACACTCGTTTAAATATTGACAAATATTAAATATCTTGTAATAAAATCTAATGATGTATTTAAAAAAGCATTTAAATTTAAAATTATAATTTCGAATACTTACTATAAGTATAGTAAGTTATTTATCTAAATTTATGTACTTTGATAATTTATATCAAAACTTGAATTTCAGATTATTCTAAAATAGAAAAATATTATTGAATGGATATAATACTCGTAAGAAATAAATATTATTCTTACTGTAACGACTATAAATAGGACATGATTAATAATTAAAGTAATATTTAACAATTTTGTAAAAATAATTATATTCATATTCATAATGTAGATATTTGTAAACAGTTACTTTCTAAAGAAAGTCACATAATCAAAAATGAATAATAATATTTCATCTTAATTGCATTACAAATAGAATATTTATCTAAAAAGTAACGAATAAATTAAGCTTTTAGAAATTTATATTAAGTTAAAAAAAAAAGCTATTAAGCTATATTATTTAATATTTAAATAAATAATTATGCAATTTATTAAAACTGAAGACTGAACCAACGTCGAAATTGTATAAATTAAAATTCGTATAAAAAATTTATGAACTCCTTACACTTTACACATTAAGTAGTTATACGAATCACTTTGAATTTAATGAATATACAGAGCCAGAATATTTACATAAATTAATGTGGCATAGTATTAATGTATAATATTTACTAAAACTATTCATGATTTATATTATTTATGTTTTTGTAATATTTTTTCATTCTTACTTTATCAAATTCAGTCAGTTATTCATCATACTGTTGAAATACCAAGAATATTTTTTATACCTTCTAAATTTAAATACTAAAAAAGTTCATATCATGTTATATGATTATATTATTATATCTTTTATTAAATCTCGTTATCTTTTTCTATCTTATTATATTTATTATATAATATATTTCATTTGTATACGAAAAAAGCATAATTAGAGAAGTAAAATAAAATTAAATGAAATAAATTTTAAAATTTGTACATTTTAAATTGGATATATTTCACATAGTTTTAAAAGTGATTACGATAATTCAAATATTTTTATCGATAAAATTAATAAATTTATATACTTTGCAGCGAGTATTATAATATGTAGTACTAGTATATTTTATTCAAATTTATAAATTATTTTTCTAACAAGCTGTGTAACTTTTAAGATAATTATTATAGCATTCGTTAAAAACGCGTAATTAAGTTATATAATATTTTTCTAATCTTGTAAGACTGTTATTATATGTTAAAAGCATGATCAAGAACGATCGTAAATAAATTAAAATACTATTAATTCCCTTATTACTTTTTAATATAAATAAATCAAGTATAAACATAAAAATTTCAAAAATAAGAAAATGGCTTGCATTTTATGAAATGTACGAGTTTTTCAATTTCCAACTTCGAGATGTGATACTATTAAAGTTATAGCCCCGAAGAACATAATTTTTCACTTTAGTTAGAACATATACAAGAAAATTCTTTCAAAATGAGGAAAGTGTTATTTAAGATTTTATCAACGTAGGTTTGTAAATATTACTGCAATCGGCACTCGTACCAAATTCCGACGGATATAAAAGTTTCGAACCCGCGTTTTGTATGCAGACGTTTATTCGGAAGTGAAAGTTTAGTCATATTAAAATTACGGGTCAGACGGTTAGTCGAGTTCACTCAAATGTAATTTACTGACCTTCTCGGACAGTCAAAACGAGAGATTCAGCGTGGGATTTTAAAATCGAATCGTTGAAGGTTAGTCAACGAGAAAATTGTTCGTTCTTCAAAAAATTTTATGTTTACATCATTAAAGCGGTTGCGCAAAAATATTTGGAAGGTTCCTTTATTCATATTGCTTTATTTCGGTACTTACAAATATTTAAGACGACCGCGTTCGCGAATGCTCAAAAGAGTATTCATGGAACGAACTCGATCGAATGTAGGATAATATAGATATAGCAATAGTAACGTTGCATTCGTATAAATGGATGTTTAAATGTAAACAAAGACTCTTATATCCTTATCTCGTAGAAAAATAATTTGATAATAAAAATAAAATTATTCAAAACGAGAAAAAATAAGGTCATTGATAGATACGAGAGATTAAACGCATTTTTTCTATTAAGAATAAAATATTTGAATTGAATTCTGTCTGCAGTCAATTCCGTAGAAATAATTAAATATTTCAAAAAGCTACCAAGAATATACGAAAGTTATAATTTTTAAATTTCAATTTAATATATTACCATTTTAGTCCACGAAGAATAATTGCACGATGTTGCGTAATTTTCAGTCTTCGAACGGACAAATCAATATTTATAAAATTTACGTTCAACTAATTCGATCGTAAAAAAACAAATCGCAAGCGATAAATAGGTAGAGAAAATTATAAAAACAAAGAAGGTTCTTAAAAGATAAAAGTTATATATGGAAGATAAATCTTATTGTTGAGACAGAAAAAAAGGTAAATTCATTTTATTTTTTAAAAGGAATATAAACTCTTTTTTTTATTCGATTAAACAAATTTTTGCGGAATGTCTGGAAAAATACGTTCGTATTGGATTAAAAAATTGAAGCATATTATGCGTGGACACGAAGAGTAAGCGGTATAAGTTCGAAGAAATTATTCTCGTATCGTACGAGAGAAAAGCAAATATTTAAAAACTGAACTAAATAAAATAATTTTATGTTAAAAAATTATGCCTTAAAACCATAATTTATATAAGAAAAAATTGCTTTCGATGGAAGAATTTATAATCGAAGTAAATTAAAAAATGCCGTTTTCCAAATTTATTAGATTTTAAATACCATTGCTTGACTTAACTACCATTAACTACCATTGAAAAGCTTTCGAGTAACATTTTTTGAACATCGATAATTCAAATATCTTTTATAAAATTTGACGAAAGAGTGAAGAGTAGTTGTCGACGAAAACATCGAGTCTATTAAACTTTTATAACCTTTTTAGTAAAACGATAGAGCGAAAGTAGCGCCGTCTTATTTATATAATTTAGTCGAGTAGGCTTCGAATGTCGAAAAGGATCGTGAATAAATTGGAGAATAAAGAAAGATCGGTCGGGGGGTACAAGAAGATCGCGGAAGAAAGGACGAGGAAAGGACGAGGAAAGGACGAGTCCAGAACCCAACATCACCGGTTCGCGCTCTTTGCTCTTTGCAACCGACCCCCCGAGTGATCCACTCGAACCTCTGGAATCCGTAATGCCCGCCAACCTGTCGCGCAAACTCATCGATTATACAAGTCGTAGACCCGAGTCTTTACGAGTGCACGTATAAGGCGCGTGGGTGCACTAATCATGCCTTCCTCGTTTCGTGAGGTGTGTGCGAGCTAACGCGAGCGAGAGGGAGCGAGAGGGAGCGAGAGGGAGCGAGAGGGAGCGAGAGGGAGCGAGAGCGGGATGAGAGGATCGACTCTCGCAACTTACAGCACTCGTGCACGACGTCTCACTTTCCCGCATCGGACCCGTGTCAGGGACGAGACAATGCCCTTCCGGTTATTATTCCTTACGAGTCAACTCGCGGCTCTTCCTTCGCTTTTCCTTCGGAAACGCACCTTCCTTTGTTCTTCTATTGTTTTTGCTCGGTACCTTGTTCTTATCTGGAATAGTAAGTACTTTATATTTACCATTTTTTTCTGTTTCCTTAAAACTTATTGTCATTGCGAAAACGTGGCTTCGACTTTCTAATGTTCCGAGCGTCGCGCGATCGATGCTCGAATTACATTTCATTTTTCTTTCCAACTCTGCCTTTTCATTTCAAACCTCACCAACGCTTCGACCGTACGACGATACGACCTTTCAAACATTTTTAAATCCCTCGAGCCTCTTCAACTTTACAACTATTTTTTACTCGATTAACGTAACTATCTCGTTTATCTCTTTTTTATAATCAGATTTAAATATCACGAATAGCGAACAACGCTTCAATGTACTCTTTCAATGTGATTTACGTTCGTTAAATTCTTATTCGTACACGACTTCGATGATGTTGCAAACGTTTAAAAAAAATGAACCGAAGATGATCCGTCCGATTAATAATGTACTAAGTAAATACAAGCGATGTATTTATATCGTAACGTTTAGAAAGGGATGAATGTCGAGTTTGAATTCAATTATACATTTTAATTACACGAGCGATGCCTTTTAAGTTTATTTTGTTCGATAAAATATATTCCAAATTTTAAAAAAATTATAAAATATTGCAAATTTTTTAAAAATGTGAATCGGATTTACCGATCCGATATTTTGCCAAAGCTATAAATACCGATGACGACGAGTACAAAGATAATCGCTTCAATATTTTACAGCCTTATCCATTAATGAATGAAAAAAATTTATATCGCTTTATTTGTAAGTCATCGGCTTTGGAAATAAATTATTTCTCTAGATTGTCAAGACGTTATAATAGAAAACTAAAATAATCAAAGTTTCTTTTACTTTAAAAAATTCGATCTGGATTCCTCTGTAATTTAAATTGAAAAATATTAATGAAAATAATAAGTTATATCGACTAATATAAATTATCTACCATTAATAATCGGTATTAAGTAAATATTTTTAAAACTTTATTTATAGATTCGGAAACGTATAATTTCAAAATTTAAATTATCGATGAAATAATAATTTTTTAGCATTCATTCAAAATTTCTAAGAAAAAACGTATTTAGCTCAACTTTTTTTTTATTAATTCCAAAAAAAATAATTTCAAATTAACGGTCTTTCTGAATTTTAATTTGTACATAATTTATATAAAAAAATTTAAGTTTTCTTTATATTATCTACCAGATCCAAATTTTTAATTTTTAATTTAAAAAATAATGTTTACAAGCATTAAAAAATTGACCATAAATGAAAATCTAATCGAGTTACAAAGAAAACGACATTTGAAGTAATCGATCAAAATTCGATTGGATTGCTTTTATAAAAAATTTATTTTACATTTAACTGTAAACACATATAAGAATACGACGACTGGGAAATTTAAAAATTGAAGACCAAATCACAAATTTTAATTTTAATTCTAACCGCGATGTAATTTAAAAATTTAATACTAAAACACTAAAATACTAAAGTACTAAAATACTAAAATACTAAAATACTAAAATACTAAAATACTAAAATACTTCACCGTTGTCTCTAAATTTCAAATAGCTTTTCAAATACTTTCGAGCAGATGCTTGTCTGTAACAAAATAAAAAATAAACTCCCACACTTATGAAATTGTACATAACTGTAACCATTACTCGATGTGAAAATCTTGTAACGAACCGCCATTGTAGAAAACTAAAAGTCTCGTGCATAAAACCTGAAAACACCTAAGCTCTTGATTTCTATTTGTCTTTTAATATGTCCGCCTCCCATAATCGGTACCGAACATTGTATCGTTACACCCGTAACACCGAAACTAACTGCGCTTCTCGCATATATTCGCGTACCGCATAAAAGAACTCTTCGACTCGCTGACCCTGAACAAAACTACTATAACACAAGAGTAACACTTCCTCCTCTTCAATTTCCAACAGCAATTAATAAATTTACGACTGGAGGTTGTTTCGGAATAACGTAAAACAATGAACGATTTTTAATGTTTGACTCTTGTCAAGAGAGAGTCAACATTATGTCAAACATTCCAATATACATTAAATTCTATTTTTACATTATACAACAATATTATTTATCGCGTTTATAATTAATTTACGATGAACATTAAAATTTTACGGATTATGTAGCAAGTGGAAAAGTCTAATAAAAATTTAAGTATTCCGACATCGAGTACTTAATAATATCTATCGTCGTTTATTTATTTAATTTACTTAATTTATGCATACGTGTAATCAAGTTAATTAACAAAATTTTTTTGATTTATGTTATTCGAACTTTCGATAAAAATGTTTAATGTACGTTACGTTTGAATAAACAAATCATTCAAATTTATAAAACTAACGATAATTATTCCATGCAAAATAATTTTTTATTTTATAGTAGTCAACCGTAATGCAATTAATTTTTAGACGTGATTTTTGAAACGGTCGAATACTTGAAAATTTCCTTTATAAATAATACTTTCGACAATTTAATTCGTTGAAACATCTGTAGTACGACCGAATCAGTCATTTATACATTTAAGTAATTGTAATAAGAAATTTTATGAATCAGTGGATTGTATCTGCCTAAAAATTCCTGTACCATACCGTAATAATATTAATTGAGAAAATCTATGTCGTTCGAAGTAGTAATTAAATTTAATTCACCGTAACGTCAAACGGACGTTTCGATCGTTCAATTGAATTTTAGCGTTGACAAAAAGTTATTGAAATATCATAATTCACGTCTTACGCAACGCTATATTATTTTTTACATAAATATATTTATACGATTACGTGTAAATTATTAAAAAAAAATTAAATTATATTTATTTACGCTACAGAAATGAATACGTTGAACGTATACGTAAGATCGCGTTAATCGGTTCAAAACATAAAAAAAATTATTTAATCGCGTGTAATTCCGAAACACGTATTAAATATTAAATACCGCTTGGAAAATAAATCTTTTTAAAGAATATTTAAAATATACGTCTTTATTATTATCATCGTTATTATTATTATTATTATTCTAAATATAAAAGAACGAAAATAAAATTAGATTGAAATCGAAAATAAAGTGAAAAAAGAAATAAAGTGTTCCCTGAACTTTGATTCATTATTCGTTTCCATGAATTTTCTCCATTAACCGGAATCTTAAAAATTAGTCAGGTTTTCGAACACGCATTTACGCGTGTACATGTTTACGCATTCGCGTACGGACTTTCAGCGTCGATCGTCATCGAGTGTGACGAGGATTATCTCCCCCAACGCACTAGGAAATGCTTGTGTTCGAGGTCCGAACGTGCGAGTGATACGTCGTCTACTCGACGGGCGTAAAAGAGCGAGAGAGGAGACGAAGAGAACGAGAGACGAACCATCGGACACGAGAACACACACAGAAGAGACGCGGAGAGGAGGAATCGAGGGGAGAGTTGTATCGCTATCGCAGGAGTGCGAGGGAAACAAACAGATGGAGAACTAACCCGACTCTCTCTACTTCTCTCTCTTCTTCTCTCTCCTACTGCCGACGCGTTGATGCGCGCAGGGAAGAGCTTCCGTTTCCGGTAATGGACGTGCCGTGTACGAAGATCGACTTTGTCCGGTGTCGTACGGTTAGTTCGTATCAATCTAACGCGGTTACGTATTCGTACTCTAGAAAATCTCGAAATGTTTTAAAGCTCGTACGTTGATTTTTCCCGTAACTTCGGACACGAACCTTAAGCTTTATTCAATGTTTACGATACATCGTTCCGTATTCGTTGATCATGCTAAACTTTTTACGTTGCTTTTTTTGTCCGGTTACGCCATTTTTCCTCGAGCGTACGTTACTCGCTCGTATATTATTGTGTTTACAAAAATGGTTGAAAATTTTAAAGATAAAAAGTTCCGCTCGTACAAATCTTTTAAGTGGTATCTTTCGTTATTGCGAATTGGGTGCTGAAACAATGATTCGCCAAATTGTAATTGTAGCTAGTATATTCATCAAAGAATAATCGATTCGATAAATTTCTATGAAATCGCTACGTACAATGCGATCGAATCGATAGGCTGCGCATACCAACGACAGTCGTTACTTTTTGCTTTAAATAAATAGTTGTTACAAAACTAAAATTACGTTTGAAACATTTGGATTTTCCAATTCCAAGGATCGAAAATCCAGGGTATCGAACGGACGTATAATTTATTAAAAATACGAGAATCGTAATTACCTTATAATATTATAGATAAAAACTATTTTCCATTTAAAAGAATCGAGGGGAAACGAAACGTAATTATTACCGTTTCCTGCGTTAAAAGTTTCGATTCGTCTTTCTTACGAATAATATGGAAAGAAGCGCCGATCGATGCGTAAGATTAAAGTGGCTGATCGGAACGGCACGTCAACGATCGCTTTAAAAAGCAAGCGTTTCAAATTTAAGAATAAGAAAAGCTAAGTAACGTAACCGACTGTTCGTTCTTTTGCCGAAGGTATTTTTAATGGATCGATTCGTCGACGAGACGCTGTCGAAGAAAATCTCCGCGTTAAAATACGTTTGCCTCTTGACTGATATTGTATCGATGATCCGTAACCGTTCGATAACTTTGCGAACGATGTTTATTATATTAATAATTCGATAATCAGCAACGAAAATTAAGATTCGATATTATTCGATATCAAATATAATCCGTTCTCGAAGGATCTTGGTCAGAACGGTATTCGGTAAGTTGACGCCTGTTTTGACTTAAGATACAGGCTCTTCGGTGACGGATGACGGAGTCATCGTTTCGGAATGAAGATAAAGAATAAGTGGTACGGTATTCTCCTCGGTAACTTGTTTACTTGAATACTAAGACGGAATAGGGCTTCGATAGTAAGATTCTCTCGACTCGATTATTATTTAAGGAACGTGATTTAAGAGGATGTACTACAAATTCCTATCGATCGCTCCAACGAAAATTCGAATAGCGAGATGATAAAAATGTGGCCGTCCTTCCAGTTAAAATACAACTCGTGCATAATTCAAACTATGCGAACTGTAACGGGCTGAAAAGAAGATTAATAGCGTTAGAATTTTTTTATCGTAAAGGAGAAGAGTCGAAGAGTCCGAGAGTCGAAGAGTCCACGAGTCGCGTAAAATTTTGCACTCGATTACTCGAAAACGTTAATATTATCGAGTCTTTTGTTAAGTCGCGTTTAAATATATTTTTCGCAACGTTGATCTTGACGTAATATATACGTGCAACGAGCGTCGAGAAACATCCAACGAAACTTTGAAGAAATAATATCCATTAAAAACGACGATACCTTCGATTACGTAGTTTAACGCGATTTTCGCAGTGAAAGTTTCGCGAGAATAGTTTTAACGCGTATTTTCGTCGTTAAACGTATTTGGATAGTTGATGAACTTCTATTTATATTTAAGGTAAAAAGACATTATTCGTTTCGAAAATTAAATATTTATCGCCGAGTTCGCGATACATTTTGTTACCAATTCGTAATAACGTTTTAAGAAAGAAACGCTCCAGGGAAAAATGATAAATCAGTTTTACGTTGGTTCGAAAATAAAGAAAAAATCTTTGTTTATCGTGTAAAACTCGGTTTTAATGCGCAAAGGTTATTTTAATTTTATTGAAATTACCGGAGTAGAGGACGCGAACCAATTCGTTACTCCGTAAAACTTGAATCGGTACTACATTTTGAAAATTCTATCATAATAAAGTAACGCAAAAGTTTTTTTAACATGTTTTTTGCCCTAGTGTAAAAACGAAGGCGTAAAAAGTAAATATGCTCTTTTTAGCATAAAAAAATTTGCATTTTATAATGAAAATAGCGTTAAAAATGCGTCGAGAATAACGCGTCGTTAATTTAAAGGGACTCGATACAATAACTGTATTTTACAGCGGAGCGTTTTTACGCGCGCTGGACCAAAGGACGTTTTTTCGAGCAATTACTAAGTTAAAAATGATCGGGGAGAGCGACTCTCCCTCCGACCTCTTATAAATAATGTATTCCTTACCTTCCGCTTTGCTAATTAAAAATTGCACGGATGAACGAATGAGGCTGTGTGAGTTGTGCCTTGACAATTAAAAAATCGAAATGGTCGTGACGCGAGTCTCTTTCGAGAAGAAAGCAAAGCGAGCCAATTTTCGTAGGCGTAGTAAGTGTCTCTGCTCGGTAATCGTCGATGGCTGTTTCTTTCTGCGGACGACGCTCGGACCGAGGCTCGGACCATCGCAAACCCTCCTCGAAGGTTAATCGCGACCGGGCCCTTCGTCTCCGACTCTCGTGGGACCACTCGAACGCTCAACCGCTCAACCGCTCAACCGCTCAACCCGGTCAACCCGGTCAACCCGGTCAACCCGGTCAACCCGGTCAACCAACGGGACTTTTATATCTCCCGTCGTTAACCACTTTATTAATTTACGAGGGATAATGGTCCGGGCTAAGCCGTATTCACCAGGGTGGACCGAGGGGGAGAGGAGAGGAGAGAGGTTAATGCGCCTATAGACGGCGATGCCGCCAACGAGTCCACACACGCCGACCGAATCTTGGGACTCATCCTTTTCCTTCCTTCGTCTCGCAAACAGCGCTCAATGCATTTTAAAGACGTTAGGTCAGATTTATTTTAAAGTACACTGATCCCGGTGTCTCGCGCTTCGTCTTCCGTCCACATTGTTCCGATCTTCGATGCCTTTGACCCTGTAATCGAGCCAAACAATGTGGCATAAATTCTACGTTTCCCCTGGTAACATGCCTTTACGATCGGATCCCGCTCCGAGACTCTTTATCCGATTTATCGATAGCGAATATTTTATCCTCGATTCGAAGAAGGAAATTGGGTAAACGTCTCGCGATTTCCGCGTGCGATAATTGTCTCTCCTCCACTTCTCGTAAGCAATGTCGGTTTTTATCTTCGGTTACTTTTCTCCGATTATTCCGAGATTCGTTCCGAGTACGTTTCGTGTCGCCAATTAGTCCAAAAATCTCTTTACGAAATTTACAATGTGCGTTTAGAATATATTCAAAATTTTATTTTTACCCGTGTGACTGTTGAATAAATTGTCGTAAATTGACATTAAAGTCGCTTGTAATTATCTTCAATTTTATTCACCGAGCGTTCTCTAAATTATATTATTAGCTCTAAATTATTTTCGAGCGTTCCTGGAGCTAAACAATTTTCGGACGAGTAATATATTCTTTTCAACGTTTTTATTTAAAAACTTGAAAGTTATTTTTAAGGAACGTTGGCGTACGATCGCGTAAGATTCGGTTTTTGTTACGGAATATTAGTGATTCTTTTGAACACCTATGAAGATTACGTCGATCGGAGTTTGTAAATTTTCACGTACGTATTTTTCACGCTCACGCGTACGAAAGATACGATAGGACTGGAAATAGTATAAAAAAAGTGTACTCGACCGAAGTTGACTTTGCGATCGAAGATTATTTTTATATTTATTTCCATCTCAAATTTAAAAATTTGTACCTCTCGATTATTTTACCCCAACGTTTAGAAACAAATATCGAGTATTTTTTTAATATATTTTGTCGAAGGTTTATCGGAACGATAAATGCATAAAATTATAATTGTTTACCTTTATTAACACACTTATAAAATATCAAATTGTTATTTGAACTCACATCGATATTCTTTGTAACTGATATTTTACAGCGTACACAAGTTTATTAATACGAATAATTATTATTATTTAGACTAAATAATTGTATCGTAAAAATTTTTAGTAAAAGGATCGTTCGATATGTTTTTGTTGAAAATAACGAGCGTAAATACAAAGTTAAATTACAATCCTACTAGATTAAGTCCTCGAATCGATCGAATCTCGTAAAATATACGTTTGAGAACGTAAATTATTTCATACTATTATAAAAGTAAGATAATTTAATAAAAAAATGCGTTAAAAAGTTTTTCTTCGCTACGGTTAATTTTTACGCTACAACTTAAAATAGAGCGTTGTCAAATGCCGCATTTATTTTCAGATTATATATTTAGTTTTTATTTTTCAAGGTTATATAAATTTTTTAAAATAGTATTGTATTAAAAGAAAAATAACGTTGCTTCATAATATTTTTATCGTTACTCTTCTTCCACTTTGATTCCTCGAGCGAACGCAAAAGATGTATTCGCATTAGCATGTCTATACGTAAAACTGTACAACTCTACACCAATCGCTTTACGTTTGGCGCTCAAGTTTCCTTACGATCGACCTATTCAATAAGATAATTAAGACTATTCGTTATTTCGGGCTCTGCTTAGAATATAGATTATTTCGAAGGAAAAATAACGCGGTGTCGAGCAGATTTGTATAAAATCCAATTCGGAATAAAAGACACGGTGTTTGCGAAGCGATGCATTATTCATTATTTAAAAGCGTAGAGCGTCTTGGAGAAGTAATTTGTATCCTCGTACGATATCCAGCGAGTGTTCCAGCCGCGGAGAAGGCAAAGGGCATTTTTGGGCGAACGTCGAAAAAATTCCGGTTCGCCATGGTGAAGTCACGTACGAGACATCGATCGACGGGAATTCGGCGCATGCCGAGACTACGCGACGATTTCCAAAGTCCATCCCCGACCGGGAACCTCCCCGCGAACCTCCCCGCGAACCTCCCCGCGAACTTCCCCCCGCGAACCACGAGCGACGATCCTATCGTCACGACTCGATCGCCGATTTACCGTTGGGTACTCTTTGCTTTCCCGCGCGAACGGCGACCGTGAATTACGAAGGAAGGAAGGAAGGGAGTTGTGGTTTACCCTTGAGTTATCGGTCCGGGTCCTCGACTCTGCACTCCTCGAGGGCATGCGGAAAAGAGGCCGAGCGCATAGTCTTGGGAAAACAGGGAACACCGTTTTTTCCGCTATTTTTCCAAGATATTTTCCTACTCGTGAGATGCGGTAATATCCGTATCCGTCCGTCTTTCCTGTCGAGTGCGAGGAGTATTTTTAATGCATTCGCCTCGTCGTTTCTAAAATATATTTTACGAAACATCTACCAAAGACTTTGATCGAATTTTATGTCGTTCGAACGAACGAATTAGTTCGAAAAGTATACCTTGTTTTTTTCGTTAAGGCTGGTATCGACATCTTTTACTTAAAACAAATACTCGAATAGTATATTAATAAATAAATGGTTCGGTATAATTTTACAAAAAATGTTCAACGTGCGTAAAATCGTATATAAATATTTTTACGCGAGGTCAATTTTTAATTTATACCTTATGAAAAATTATACACCTGCAATTTATTTAATCCGTTGAAGCGGTTCTAGATATTTATTTTTATTATAATACGTTTACAATAAATTACAGTATTTACGAAATAAATTTACGAGTAATTTTTAACAATACGGTTAAATATTTGATGAAATCATGCGAAGGATAACATTGATAAAATCTAAAAATTAATTTTGTAATATTTCAAATTTTTTTCAAAGAATTATTTATTCCATAAATGATAGAAATTCTTTCGTGCGTCAAAAAATTGGTCGCTTCTTTTTATGTGAACGCATTCTTGTGTAAATAAGTACATTAACTATATATTCAATTTCATACAAGTTCTGTCGAGTCGTAAAAGAGATTATCTCATAATTAAAAAACTCAAGGTTATAAAGTTTCCCCCGACGTACACGAGTAGAAACGAACGTACATTTTCCGTAGCTTTGATCTAGTAAAGCTGAGAGGAGCGCAATTTAAATCAATGAAGACAGCGATGTTCGTAAGCACTGCACGCGTTATCTAAAATCAATGAATAAACCTTTTTGCATCTTTTTACATCTTTTTGCAGCGTAGCCAATGACTATAGAAAACCGTCAGTGTTGTATATCTACGGCTCCTTGTGGTATTTTTCTCACATCCGTTACGGCGAAATGAAATCGCGCAGTTTTAAATGAGCGAAAAAAGAAAGTTGGTCGATCGTAGAAAAAACATTACCGATCGCTTACTGCTAATTAGCCACTGTAAGTACATATACAATAGTTAATATTGTATAATTTCACGATTTAATATACTAACGATTCTTATCGGTTTTAGAAAAACAGTAATTTAGTTGAATAATATTTTCAACTGCGCACATAAATAACGATTATTGATATTCCCGATTATGAATATTTATGAAACAGCAATAATTTGTGACTTTAATTATCGTTGTTCAAACAATGTATTAGTAAAAATCATGTTTTAAATATAAGTACGATATCGCTAAAATGCTGTACTTTTTATCGCAACTAATAAAAAGTAACTAACGAAGCAGCCTTTCTATATCTTACAGTATCTTTGTACCATGTCTAAGCTTTAACGTATCGATCTCTATTGTTTGTAAAATATTTAGATTCTTACAATTGTTTCGTTGTATTAATAATTTAAATTATCCAGGTTAAATAAATATACGATCTTTTGCCTTATTTAAGTTACCGTAAAATTTTGTATTCGTACATTGAAATATTTATGAAAATATTTGCAGCTAGTTTTAATTTTTTTAAATTACGAAGATAATAAAATATTAAGAAATTTATGGTTTAAAGTTATATAATGGTTACTTTGGACCAACGATTCTTATTCCATGATAAAATTTTACTTTCTAAATTATGGAACTAGCATTTCTTATTTATAAATTAGATCGATCTGGAATATTTTATATCGTCAGCTTTTCCATTCGTTATATTAATCAAATTTGTATATCTGAAATCGAAAAATAAACAAAAGTAAGATAATTAGAAAATTTATTATCAACATTTGATATAAAATGAAAAATATATTAAAAATACAGTTTGGTAAGTATCGATATAAAAGATAGAATAATAAATAAATTATAAGCGTTAGATCGAGTTTACCCTAGAGGAATAAATATTATGATTTTCAGTTACGAACTCCGTAACGATCGAGTACATGATTTAGTAAGATTATTTTGTAAGCTTAATCACACAGCCATCACTGTCCATCTTTATTTTTTCTCGGATAAATATAGAGCCGCAATTATCGTGGAAAGCAACGTAAATTAAAAATTTAGTAACTTTTGCTTTGTACGTCGATGTTGTTTTATGCTCCGACGTACGATTACTTACGATAAATTTACGCGCACGTCTCGCGCTTCCTAAACTACACCTCGATTTCGTTCGTACCAAAAACTATTGCCTGGGTAAAAACGAACCTTCTCGTTTCTTCTAGTAATTGGCAACTTGACCGCGTTGATTTATATCCAAATAAAAGCGACGAGTAGTTTCTTGATAATTGGCCGATACGCGGTAAGAAGTAGACGCGTCTAATCAACGCAAAGCGTTACGCAAAATTCGAAAAAGACGACGAATGCTGAAGTTTGAGGCAAGGTAGAGAAACACAAAGAGAGACTCCTCTTTCGACCTCGTTCGCTGATAATACCGTTGAGCTCGGTCGGAAAATAAGTCCCCCCATCCCCGAACGTACCGATTCCTCCAAAATACATATCCGAGCACGAAACGGGTCCACTTCCTTCCGCGCGCTTCGAAAGCCTTGGCATCCCCTCGATTTCCACGAGAGCTCTCGGAAACTCGAAAGTCGGGGAAGCGTCCGCGCAACGGATGAAAACGCGTTCCGATAAAAGTAGCTCGTGGTTGGTTGCTCGTGGTTGGTTGCTCGTGGTTGGTTGCTCGTGGTTGGTTGCTCGTGGTTGGTTGCTCGTCGTAGATTGCCAGTGGTAGGTTACTAGTCGTCCGATCGTTGTCTCTCGAGCGCGGTCCACTCGGAACGCTGCCTTTGACGAGCCGACTAATTATCGTGGATTATCGTGGAGGATCGCCCTCGAGGGGGAACAACGAGTCGAATCACGCGCGGTTTCACACCGCGGGAATTTCTTCCTCGACTTTGCACGCACGAGAGACGCGTCATGGACCGAGTGACGATCGTTCTTTTACGCGTAACCTTCCTCGCACTTCTCCGCTGGTCCTCGGACGCCGAATATCGGACGCCGAATATCGAACGCCGAATATCGAACGCCGAATATCGAACGCTGACTTTTGGGATGCGACCGTCGCCCGACTTTGTCCAACTTCCGACCAACATCGGACTCGAAGAATCGAACGAGGAACGTCTCTTCTTCCGTGTCCTCTTTATCTTTTCCGAAACGAAGTCACGCGGTCGTTGCAAAGTCTTTTTCATTTTCCTATTGATTCTCGTAAACAAAACGATAATATACACATATATATCGATCCGAGCTGCCGAGTAGCGATGCCAGATTCAAAGTAGTTTAAGATAAATATCTCGTTAAAAGGACTCAACAGCTTACAGGAAAGGTTCGCGAGCAGAGTTTTTCTAAGTTAAATAATTTTAAAGTTTTAGGTTACTTCGTAAAAACGCACTAACGATTATTAAAGCGTTTTTAAAAACGTAAAAGTCTCGTAATTAAAACTAATAAAAATCGCAAGACGTTGAAATGGACCGAGTAAAGAGACAGTTCGGTGCGTAACTCGGTAACTTTATTACGAATTGTTATAGCGGAACGTACAATATACAACATTCTCTATTCTAATGGATTGTTCGGATGAATATTTCGTACGAAAGTTTAGAATTTCCATCGAAATTCTATTTTTAAATTCTTAATATAATTTTAGTTTAGTTTTTTTTAATCGTGGATATCTCCGGTAGCTTGATAAAAATGCTAAATTGAAAAATATGTCTAGAGTTTATGACTATTTACCGCTTCGTTATTATACTAATTAATTCGAGTTAGCATCCATTTTCTCTGTAAGAATTTACATTCCTAAGTAGTCACGAGGAATGCCTGGATTTCCCAGACATTTTCACGTGCTTAAATAAGAATATATAGCCGCGGCACTCCGAATTCGTCATATCCTACGGATTCGAACGATGAAACGTCCAAGCGAGGATGACTCACTTCGATAGTATCTCGTCGCGTGTGCTTACAAATGTTTAATTGCGCGTTGAATATCTTGATTCGGTCATTCTAAGTGGAATTCACCGTGTTTTCTTTAATAATGTATCGAAAATAAAAATATATTATCGTTACGATTTTCAAAAATGCGTGAATCAACATGCGAGAAGATTAGAAGAATTACGTTATGAAATATAATTCATGTGCATAAATAATATCCATTTTACATTTAATATATTATTAAATATTTGTATATTATTTATCTTTCGAATACGCAAAATACTTTTTAAGTACTTAAAATTAATTTATATTCGATATTATTTTCTAGCGAAGATCGTATTTAAATGTTTAAAACTTTGTCGATAATGTTAAAGTGATTCTAAAATTACTTTTCCTAGTCGATCCGTTGAAAAACAAGTTATCTGCTATACCTTATCTATCGCGTAAACAAACTATCGTGGACAATATTATCGTCGTAGAATACAAAAATTATATAAATTCGGATACATCAAAATAATAATTTTATAAACTGAATGTCTCCCAAATTGGAATCTATACGGTACATCGGTGGGGAAATATTTGGAACGTATCCGTCTACATTCGTTAAAAAGCAAAGTTAAAAAAATGGTTCAATTGATATTAAGGTCGAGACCCATGATTTTGGGCAACGAAGCGATACGCGATCGAATGGACGCAATAGCAAATATATAATTGTTGTATTCGAAGATCGCGCAAAGAATTTAAATGAGAATTTTATATTTTAATTAGAATGTTTTGTACGCGTTGACGAAATGCCAATGGAAAAGATCGAGGGCTGGAAATGAGCGTTCCACTTATTTATAATCGGTCGGAAGAATAATTTAAACCACCGATGACATTCGTTCGCTCCTGTATTTGAGACGAACGATACGGAAATAGAAGCGCGCGATAAAATTTGCTTAAACTAAGAAATAAGTGGCTTTCGTTCATAGCGGAAATCGCAAGAAATCGCAAGAAATCGCAAGAAATCGCAAGAAATGGTCGGGAACGTTGGGAACGTCGAGAACGTCGGGAACGTCGTCGAGTTCCGTGGAGCTGAAACGTAAACGATAAATCAAGGGAAAGCGATCGAATTCGCTCCTTTTGACACCGCGAAAGAAAAGAGCAAACGAAAGAATCGGACCGCATCCCATAAAACTCTTGGAGTATTTACGAACTGGTATTTAACCGACGACGTATTCTCGCCGAATCTCGCGTGCGATGGCCTTCGTAGAAATTTGGAGCCGACCTCGATAACGAAGCATAAGACACGCGCACTTCGGAGCTCGGGCAAACAGAAATTGCCTGTTACCTATTTTTATGACCAGAGACAGATATCCTAGCCGCACCGACAACCCCCCCCCTCCCTCCCTCCCTCCCTCCCGCACTCGTCTGCCTGTGTCTACTCCGTTGGTTTCACGCTTGCAAAATTCGCGAGCCGACAAATTTCCGCCGTTCGATTTTACGCGACGAACGAGGTTACGTTTGCCTCCGGTCCGAGTAAATTCGATGCTTTTTTCAGGTGTCCGCGTTTTACCATGAGAAATGTTTTACCACGAGTGTCAAGTGTGTTTACTCGAGATACATTCTTTATTCTTCTACCTCGAGACTCTCCTGCCGGTATCCTGCTTCGATCGATAACATTTATTTCATCTTCTCCGAAGCTTATCAATCGACTTTTCTTCACTATTGCGACGCGCTACTCGAGATTTCGTATATAATTTATCCAATTACTACCATAATCTTTATTTATGAAAGAAATTAGTAAAACAATGATAAATTTCTTTCGTTTACGATTTTTCTTTCTAGAGCAAGTAACTTTAGCATTCTTCATTTTTAATGAAAATTAATACTTGAACGTATTTGTGACGTTCGATTTCTTTTGTATTTTCTTTCATTTGTGTGTCTGCCGCGAGTGTTTGGATTCCAATGTTGTTCGTACGCGTATGTTTTCGTGCGTGTGCCTTCCGTATATTGTATTTATCGAATACACGATGAATAATTCGCGAGCTTTTACAACTGACCGATTTTTTCAACTTATATTCGTGCATTATTTTCTTCGATTGATTCGTTTCATGATTCGATCAACGTCTCGATTCTCGCGAGCACAGCTTTAGCTTAAACTTATACGAATGAAATAAAATGTAGATGCAATTATTCATTTACTTATTGTTTCAAAATTTTAATGATTATTTTGACTTTAATAATTTATTTTTGATTTAACGAGTTTTATTTGATTTTAACGTACAAATTTGAGATAACGCGCATAAATATACATAAAATATACATAAAATAAGATTAATAATGTAACTTATACGATCGATGTACGCAACAAAAATTATATATTAAACGATAATTTATTGAACATCGCTTTTTTTAAATATTTAATACAATTATTGCATTAATACTAAACTTTACGAATCACGTATATATATATATATATATATTTTACAACTTAATATTGTTCACTCGATATAAATAGTATATTAAATATGATTACGACTGACTAATTTTCGAAAATTCATTTCACTTATGTTTTTTTATTTTAATTTGGATTTAATTTAATTATCAAACATTTTTAATTTATTTAACTACTTTTTATCTATACGCAACTTTTCAATATGTTTAATTTTAATGGTTAGAAATTATCCATCAAAAGTTTATCGTGTATAAATTGTATAAAATTAGTTTTCTTTCGAGTTTATTTCGTTTCGCGATATTATAAACACGGCGGTAATCGTCACATAAAAATTGTTAAACATATATCTTTTCAATACTAATTATTAAATAAATCCATTTTCAATCCTATACTTTTTATAATAATATTTTTATAATAATAATAATTATACTTTATATAATTTCCACATGGAAGCAAAGAAAAAATTCGTATCGTCATCAATATTGATTTACCTTGATCGAGTCTATCAATATTAATAGATCGTTGATTTTGAACAATCGAGGCGCGATACAAAGCTTAAAATAATAATCGATCGTTCGACCCATTTTCAAAATTATAAAATATAATTTTTCTTTTTTATTGCATTGCATTTGTCTTTTTTAGAAGCGTCACGTTCGAGATCTCTGACCTAGAATCAGTGAAAAGAGAAGTCTGGGAAAGTAAACTTCTGTTATCAGATTCATGGAAATCTGCGCCTAGCACGATTCTTTTCCTTAATCCATTTTCCTCCTCGCCGTATCCGTTCATCTGAACCGTTAGCTTTGAAGCGGAGCCGGTCACACGCGATAAGTCAATCTTCAACATCCCAACACCAAAATAATATTCCGACGCCCTGAGCTCGAACCGATATTCCTATTCCTCGTTGTCGTCCGCCTCGGGTATAGAAAAATCGGCACACGGGAGGCTGGAACCCGTGGAGCTCGAGGTGAGAAACGGAGAACAGCTCGGGGGGAAAATCGGGCCCTGAAAGCGTCGCTCGTGGTCCCAATGGAAAACACGGGCCGACGCTTGGGTGAACTCGAAGCACGAGCGGAGACTATCCAGTCGATTTGGCCGATCCCGTAAAGGACGTAAAGGACATCGCCGTCGCTTCTATTCGACCGAGGGAACGACTTACGCAAATTACGGTTCTGCCTTTTTGCACGCTTCCACTTTTCGCGAGAGAATTGCGCTAAAGAGCATCGAGGGTTCTTAATGCCGAGAAAGTAAATACTCGTGTATTTAACGAGTAAGTCAACGATACCTGGTTTTTTACTCGGCAATTATCGGACGTTCTTTCGTAAAACTTCCGTTTAATTATAAATTAGAAGCTTTCGTGACATTTTGTATCGCGATATAAAAAGACTCGGTTACTTAGTAGAATGTTATGCGACTGGGAGAAGTCATTGGCGATGGAAATATTTTTTCCTAAGAAATTATTTAGCAAACAAAAGAAACTCTCACGGTATAGCGCATTATTCTTATTTGAAATAGCTGAAATTTATGTTGGAAACGTTTTCCTCGAACCTCGTTCTCGTTAACCTTATTTATTTTATAATACGTTTAGAGCGTAATATTTTTGCAATATTTTATCCAGAATTTTAATAGAATTTTAATGATTTAAGAATATACGCGATAGTAATAATGGATACGGTCTTTTTCACATAAATAAAAGTTATTTACGATACTATTATCGTTAAATGATATATTATAATTATACCGCCTTAACTACAATATTACATTTAATATGATTTGTAAACGAAACGAAAGACGTAAATTTGTACGTTCCAATTTTGACATGGAAAATAAAAGACTAGCTGGCGAAAAAGCTACATTCTGACGCGCGAAATTAATATTTGCAAGAATTTAACCTATCTAAAAGTTGGATCTAAATCTAAACCAAAGCTTCCTGACTATCGGAGCGAATTCCATTAGTCGCGTGATAAACGCCGAGCCTTATCGAACGATCGGAGTTTGCATGTCGTTACTATCTATTTATTCTCACCAGCTCCGCTAAATTATCGTTCACCATCGCCGGTTGCTAATCACGATTCGACTAATGAACGTAAGACTGTGTTCCGTGGCGATTGAACCTAGAGTACAACATCGTTGGTAACCGAGCATCGAAGTCCCGAGGTACCATTAAGTTTGTCGTTACAACCGCGCCGATCGACATTTACCAACCTTACGACCAACCGCAGTTGGCCGATGCGAACACTCGCGAACTTAATGTGCATCGTAGATGGAAAACCGCGTTTGTTTAACTTTTTCAAAATCGGTTGCTTCCGAGACGATGACCATCGTTCGGTATTGCTTTATTACTCTTCACCGCGAATAAAACCACGCAAATACTGTAAAAATATAACTATCCGGATAATTGTTAAGATTCCACGATAACTTATTGGTCGGTTACACGATTCAATATAACGAGGTATTATCGATATATGTACATTTTTTTCTGACACTTTTTATCGATATCGATTTATACTGTTTTATTAGAAAGCAAAGAAAGTACGTATTAATCGTTAATCTTTTGATTAAAATTTTATCCTTATTAGATCACGTTTAGTTATTTTTAACGGATCATTACTCATTCATATTTTTAAAATATTGATGTAACGTTTTAGATTTAATTTAAATTTTAATTACAGAGAAATCGGAATATTTATTTACCCGATACTTTTATTTTAAAAAATATAGTCTTTCGTTATTAATTATTAACAAAATAATTTTAATGAAAACTAATATCATTAGAGACTATTTAATTTTCGATTGATTATAAATTATATTGAAAACATATTTGAACAATTAATTAAATTTCTACTCAATTTATAGGAAAACCAAAACTAACGAATATTAATATTCCTTCTAAATTAATCCTCTTTTAGTTTTTTTTCATTTTTCTCATATATCTATTCAAAAACAAAAGGGAAAAAGATATAACGTAATTTTAATATTTTCAATTAATAATTATTAATTATTATTAATCCATTAGAATGATCTACGTTAATATTGCAAATATAAAAAGAATTATAATTAACAATCTAATTTCAAAGCTTTCCAATATTATACAAGTGTTAATCTTTCATGACATTTTCAAACTTTCGTTAATTAACAACATTTTTATATAACTATGTTTATAATAACTCTTGGTATTATATTGATTTTTGTTTAGAATAAATATACATAATGATAATTTAAAGATAATCCGATAGTCGATAAAATATGAATTAGTTATTTTATTACTTTAAGACGTATAATTTTAATTAAAAGTAAATAATAATTACGTTAAAATTATTAAAGATATATTTAGAAAAACCATAATGTATTTTGCTTTTGATTCTTCGTATACTTATGACAACAAACGTAATAATTTTAATTTTTGATGAAATATTACAAATATCAATATAGATTATCTATATTTATAAAATTCTACGTAAAATCTGTATAAAAGTTTCAATCTGCAATATTTCACATTTGTGGATCTAAGGGGTGTATATATATTGGAGTTAAGTTTTCCATCCATTAGCTGCAAAAATCCAGAAAAATGTGGATCCATTTTTTACACTCTTTTAATGCAAATTTATAAAAGCAAGTATAAATAAATATGACACGTCGATGCGAGGCTCGGAAAAATGCTGGGAAAATTTTTATTAAAAGTTTTATACAAATGCGCATATGATATTGTAATATGTACGATATACATACGATATCTCTAAAAAGATCGAGAATTATCATTTTCATGCAAGTAATTATCGCCGCTTACAGTAAATTCTTAATCGCTCCAAAGATCATTACCAAGCGATAATTTTCAAATAAAGTTAAAAAACGAATAGGAACCATGGCCGGTTCAAATTTACCGGTTAACCAATAATCTTATCTCGAATTCGAAGATACAAAAGACACTGCGCGAAATCTTGAATACAACTGTTGATAAAATTTGCAACTAAAATTTTATCGCGATATCATATTTAGAAAAAATTGATCTCTAATTAAGAAACCCTTGACACAAATGGCTTTTGACGTTAACGATTCATTTTCTCGATAGCAATAAAAGTCATGCCTTGCATCCAGACGAAGGAAAGGGGCTGATCCGTGACGTGCAAAATATATCATATATATCTAATCGCGACATTTATCGTCGGACTCGAGTTCGCTCGTCTCAACGTTTTTCTTGGCTTCTCCTTGGTTTTTCTCCTTAAGACTCTCTACGTACGGAAAAGCTGCCGATCGTTCGATTCGCCAAATGCAAAATTAATACGTAAATGAGCTGCGAGTTTGGTCAACTCGGTCCAAGAGCTTCAATCCGGAGCTAAGGCGGTTCGTTTCTCTTGCTCGCCGCCGCGTCCGTGTCGAGATAGAGAGAGAGAGAGAGAGAGAGAGAGAGAGAGAGAGACACACACACACGCACGCATCGTATGTGTTCGCTTTCGAATCACACTCTAGCGAAAAGTTGCAGGGAAAAATACTTGCAGCTGGAATCCCCAAAATTCCATTATCGACTTTGACAGCTACAGAATTTTCTCGTCGCGAACGCTGAAATTTTGCATTGCCCAAGCGCATTCGATATTTTTGTACGGAGTGGTTGGGACTGCGACGGAGAAACGCGTTTACGTAAAAAGATCGTGACACGCTTAAATTTGCATTCTGGAGTATTCGCGGGAACTTTACTTATCGAATGAAATTCAATTTTATTTTTATATATTTATGTTGACGTGATCTTTAAGTCGCAATGAAAAATCGGCTTTTTCTTTCCTTTGTGCCGAGGTTGAAATTTTTGTCATTCTCGCTCCTCCTTCAAATATAAACAACATCTCACCAGTTTTATTAATTATCTTAACTTTCTAACGATATTCTACGAGCTAAAATATCATTGTTTTTTCTCTCCTTCGATTCGTACGATTTACAAAATTAAATTTTAAGGCTGAATTTGTTAACGACTCGACCAATTCTATTGTTTCTTTCGAACAAGATGAATTTTCGCGATTTAATAATTTTAAATAAACTTTTTCACGCGATAAAATTTAGTTCTAAATACTATCTTCCTTATAATATAATATGGATCTAATGTAAGTTAGAAGGAATGTTATCGTAAATTTAACGCAATAAGATTATAAAAGCCTATATAGAAACTACGTAAAAACTGAAAAAAAATTTTTAATCTTACGTATATTATAAATAAATTGAAAATGATTAAATTTTAAGTATTATTCGATAAAAAATATTCTATTAATTTATCTACTTCGTTATTAGATAATGATGAAATACAATCGCTTACTTGTTTTTAATTATACGCGTAATTATATATTCGTACTGCACCTTCCGCAAGATTTCGCTTAGATTTGTTCATAATATCCATAATCGATGCGATAAAATATAATAAGGAAAAGAAAAAAAGGCCTGATTCCAAGTGCGTGAATTAAATTGCCTACGCAAAATATCGATGTTCGGTAAATTTTAGTTACTTATTACTCTTATTAAAAAATTGTATGTACGTAAAATAATTAATCGAATAATGAAATTATGAAAATAAGTATAAGAATTTGAGCGAAGTACATTTGAAATAAACTAAAACGTATGCGTTACTTCGTAAAAATGATATCTTGAAGTTTCTTTTATCACATTTCGCAAACGTCTTACTTTATTTTTAGGCCACGATGTTTTTTTCATCGGATAATACAAGTGGCTACTAGAAGCGTCCGGCACTGGCTGCGATAAAAAAGTTTATTGGTAATTACGGCGGTAAAATCTTCTTTAGTTATGTAAACACGTAGATGGCTTACTCGGGAAAATGAATAATTTCGTTTACTCGATATAATTAATAATATTAAGTTGGTCGATCGGTTTATCAACGAGCGTTTTTAACGCGCAAAGGGTAACAATTTAGATACAGCAAAAATCTAATATCACGGTAACAACTTCCTTCTCCGTGTATTTACGAGGATATCCGTTACTTAAAATCAAATTAACGTCTTTAAACATTCGTTGGGCAAAGAAGAATATTAATCACCGAGTCGGAGACGTAACGAGCTCCGCTTCCATTAGGAACGTAATCGTGGACGTTTTCCCAGTCTACACTCGGTGTACAACCCATAAGTGGAAGTAGTGGAAGGAGAAAAAGAACTGCGAGAAATATCAATGGGCCTTTCCGCGAGTCTCGGATCGCTCCGACCTTGTCTCCGTCCATTACCGCTCGGACGTCGATCGCGAACGTTCCTGCTTTGAAATATAGCCTCGCGGTCGATACGATCGTACCCGAGCCTCGTAACGGCATTTACAACACGTACACTCAACTAACTACTCTTTGGAACTCCTCCCTAAGCTCTAGAACGCCGCCCCAGCGTCGATAAACAGCGATCGACTTGGGCGCTAGAATCTCTTATTCTCCGAGGGCCGAACTCGACCGCTATAAAAGAAAAATAAACGACCGCGGAAAAAAAGAAAAAAAGGAAGGTCTATTTGCTTTCGCTCGTCGAACCCGGGACTTGCCGCGTCACGAGACAGACGGACGGCCGCATCGGAAAATGAAAGGCTCGTCGGCTCTTCGGCTCTTCGGCTCTTCGGCTCTCGACTCTCGGCTGCCTTTTTCTATCTCGTTTCGACAGCCTTCATTTTTCACTAGCCGCGGGATCGCAACGCCGCAACTCGCGCCTCCGAAAAAAACTGTGGATGCTGGACCGTCCGGTCCGAGCTTAGCGCATACCCACGGAGATTCTCGTGTCACGACCCATCCATCCAAAAACCGAAACGCCTCGGACTTTGAGAATTTACTTTGATGCGACTCGAGATAAACGCGGTTATACGCTCGACCGGGGCACGACCAATTAACAGCTGTTTTCTAAAAGTGCGATGCGTCGTTTTAAAATCAACTTTAAAATCAACTTTAAAATCAACTTTAAAATCAACTCCTCCGAGTATTTTTTCCATTGGCGTGACTCGCGCATTTAATTTTGAAAGCTCGTACGGAGCTTCGCGTCGGATCGCAAATCTCGAACAATCGTATCGGTGCGGTGATGAACTATGACGAAATAACATTGGAAAATAAATAATGCCGTTGATAAAAGTGTTTTCAAGGTCTAAACTAGAAACGATAAATCAAAACGAATAAAGAGGGGCAAAAATATCTCAATGACTACGAATACGGGAGAAACTCCGCTAAGGCTTCGCGGCACAATGAAAGCACTGCGAAAGCGATAGGTAATGCTTATCAAATTTTTAAGATTTCCGTTTATCGATCCAAGAGCTTCGCGCGTTACCCGCGACGTAATAACAATCCATGATTTTTTTCTTGGCGACGATCGTAATCCGATCCTCCTCCGATCGAAAGTTTACCGAGTTTGCATCGACAAGCTTTTCACGAAAGAGTGTACGAAAGAGTGTACGAAAGAGTGTACGAAAGAGTGTACGAAAGAGTGTACGAAAGAGGATTGATAGACGCGACTCGAAAAGTGATTTAATAATAAGTGATTTCTTGTAAAAAGATATATATGCGATATCTACCGATAAGATGAGACGCGTGTGTTCTTAAAGCGCGCGATCGGTTTCATCTACGGCTTTAAAAATGATTCTTTTTCAAAAAGATCGATGCTACGCGAAGATACCACTTAAGGATACAATAGTTTTACCGCTTTGCATCGAGTGATCGAACGATTTCAATTTATTATTATATTATTATAGAATAGTCTTCTTTATATAGAATCTCTTTTTTATAGAATGGTCGAGCGAGTTTATTTTGTGAAAAATTAACGTCGGACAGTTGTGTATTCGAAGAAATAGTGGTTTGTTTGAATTGGGATTATAATTATTGCGTCGGCTTCGAATTTAACGTGCACCAATGTTACAAATTCCAAGAATGCATTTGCTACACAGTCGAAGCAGGAATATTTGAAAAATTCCTCTACTTTCTATCGATCATAAATAATATTTTATTATTGTCTCGGATATACCAGAATTATAAGTCATTGTAGAGTTAAAATTATACATCTTCTACATAACACGATAATTTATAGATAATGTATTAATTTCGTTCTCGGATAACTGTAATGATTACACACTGGTCTAAATACGGAACCTTCTTGATGTTTACTATTCTTATCGCTAAAGTTGAAAGATACGTCAGCTCCGACTATTATTCGAAATCCGTGTATTCTATACATTTGTCTCGAAAAGATATTAATTTTTTAGAATATTATATTTTTAGTAATATATTTTAATGCTAAGCAAAAATTAATCAAAATTACACGGTTTGTTATTTTTTAATACATTGACATACGAAACATTTTATTTTTATCATCTGGTATTTAACGCGAAGAACTTCTCGTATTCGATAAATTTATAAGAATGCAAGTATAGCTATAATAAACGTACATTTAAAATCTGTATAGATTTTATCATTTTTGTGTTTTTGTTCAAATCATCTTTGTGGCGATACTTTTACGTTTAAAAATGATTATAAATTATAAATATTTTAAATAGTAAATAAAACTCGTAAGAAACTATATTGGAAACAGAACATGCTAAATACCTACTTTATTAAACAATTGCATTATTAAACATATTTTGAGCATAACGAACGAAACGACCTCGCGTTTACGTCGTGCGACAATAGTAGTAATAAAAGAATGTTGCGACATCCTAAATATATCGTACTCTAAACTCAAATAGAATCAATTATAAGACCAGCGACGGTAAATCTGTAAGCAACATTTAATGATGTAAAGTTATTCGAAGCGTTATAAGTTCGAAGGAAACTTGCCGCAATTAGTTTTGCTCCACGAAAAAGTACAACAGAGCCAAATTCCAAACTTCTATTGCTCGAAAACGTTGCATAAGTAGACAAACATTACCACGCCACGAGCGAATGGGCGAGAGAGAGAGAGAGAGAGAGAAAGATGAAAACAGTTCGATATTTTGCACGGACCAACAATGAATCTACGAGCTTTTACTACCTTTCAGTCTGTACACATGACTCATGACTCACTAACCAAGCCAGTCTTTTCTTTTTAAACGAAAGTATAGAAAGGCAATTTAAACTTCATTTAGACCCGATAATAAGACCTTTCGTTTGCTTCTACGAGTTCCTGTACAAAATAAACGCTTAAGAAGTATATTTTTGTATTACGAGCACGTTTTATGATTTATCTCATTTCAAAATTATAAACTACATGACTTGAAACTTAATATTTCAAATTATCTGTATTTGTTAATTATTTTTAAAAGATAAATTTTCTCGAGCTAGTTTACAGTAGTTCGATATAGGTACCTCGAGAGAATATATAATTAAAGAATTTTCGTTGTTGTTGCTGCAGTTGATGTTATCATTTGTTTTTACCGAAAAATGTATTTATAATATTTATGCGTTAAATTAAAGTTACTTGTTGTTGCTACTTGAAGAAACGCATTTTTGCGCTAAGTATAAACATTAAAACTAAGTATAAAATAAAAATAAAATTTAATATTATTCGTTTATTCTAATTTAAATCAACTTTTTTCGATAAATTTATATAATTTCAATAAACGCGAGTGCAAAAATATTAACTAAAATTATAAAATAGGCGCAGGTGATTCAAAGATGAACTACTCTTGATTAAAAGTTCGGATGTACCAATATACCATACACTTCGTGCGATAATTTTTTATGTTCGTGTGTAAAGGTATTATTCTAAGAATTTTATGGTACTTCTATCACGTTTTTATAAGATCGCGCTTGGATTTTGATTACATTCGTACACAACAACTATTTTTTCAATTTAAGGTTCTATAAAATGACTGGCAAATTATAGTTAAATATTTTTACTCTCTTACGTAACGCACTTCATGGAAAATACAAGTATCAATCATTGGGTTTTTATAATAATATAAGCATAAAAATCATTTTATATAAATAAAAAATAGACCTTATGAAATTAGGCCTCGAAAAGATTATAAATTAATTTTAATAAAAGGAATTTCGTTTAGTAAATATATAGTTATTCGTTTGTTGAGATTTTTGTTTAGCAATACGAACATAAATTAGCTGTTAGATATAATTATATTATTGGAACGTAAAAAATATATTATTGATTTAAAAAAATCACATTGTATAATTCCCAGTAATTTCATTCTTAATCGTTAATTGTAAAATACTCGAAAAACCTTCTCCGTTTTAATATTAGCCAATAATTTACTTCGATAAAACATTTTCAATTTTATTTTACTTTATTTTTTAATTATTATATACTATATAATAATTAATACAATCCTATATTTATCTAATCATAAATGACATTGATAAATGTGAAATGATTTTAGTGAATAAGAGTGCCATTTCATATCCTACATATACGAACGTTTCAATTTTCAAAATTAATGACTGCTTCATAAAACGCTATTACAATGCAAAATAGAAACGAAATTTATTTTTAATAAGTTGCATATATTTTTAAAGGAATATCCTTAAGCTAGAAAGTTAGCTTGAATTAAGCTTGGAAAAAACTCGAAAATACTCGAAAAAAGTAACCGCTTCTCGAATATTTGATCAATTTTCGGTAATCGTTAATTCTAACCGAATAAAAAAACCGATACGCTCTTATAGCGAAATTCCTTATTGATACCTTATTAAAAAGGTATTCCATTTGTTTTCCAGAGACTAGGAGCGAATGGCTACCGATTATCACGACAAAAGCTCCGTAATCCTCGTTCCGAAGCGATTGTCATCAAAGAGAGCGGCACGATACACATATATTATACATCCAACGAGCTGCCCGGGGAAGATAAGGCAGACTAAATCGAGTAAAAGGAAGGAGGTACAGTGAATGGCATATTTTTCGCGTTGATAATTCATCGTGAATGCGCAACAATCCCGAAACTCATGCCTTATGCAAATGCGTGCACGCGCACGTTATTATATATATTAAGTAGCGCGTGGCTAACGGAAAAAGACGATAGTGTCGTGTTACCTTCTGACGGGTCCGCCGTTTCCATCACTTATTTAGTGCCCAAGCCAATAATTATATATAATACCTTGCACACGTGTATAATGCCGCGAACGAACATTTATCCAATATTTCGTCTTTTTTCCTCTTTGAAAATTTACGAGGCTTCTTTCGTGATCTCACCGGTTCATTTTCAGAAACATTCAAGTTTCAGACAAAGAAATTCTAATTAATAGAAATTCTAATTAATAGTAAATATACTACCGAATTTACTTGCCTCGCTTCTATCGATCTTTTCCTTCTACGTGTATTCATCGTTTTAAAATTGCATCGTGCGTTCGAATCATTAATAAAATATTGCAATGGAAATTAAGAAATGTAAATAAAATTATCAAAAAACTGTATATTTTTAACGATGATATCAATATAATATAATGTACAAGTAGCTGTTAATAATTATCGAAATAATAGATTGACGTAAAAATATACTGCGCGATGAATATAAATTCGCGATCGGTTTATGATTCTCGAACCAATTGCCTAATTTGAAAAATCGAAAAACGGTATCGATTTTTATGTTATGCAAATTTCAGTACTTTCTTTAAATCTTAGAAAAATGATGTTTACACTGGAACTTGGTTGCCACACATTCGTGACGACTTTTATTATCTTTTATTTTCCTTGTTTTATGGTATTATCGGAAGAGATAGAGTCCGATCGCCAGTAAACAAGAAATTACTAAAATACGAGTCTTGTTCTTGGTCAATTGAAAAAAATAACTCGAAATAAAACTTGTATATTCGTCGAATAAAATTTGCACGCTTGCTTTTGACAATTTGTTTGTTTATTTGTCAATGTTATCAAAATAATAGTATCATTTACATTTACAGGACATTGACTAGCATTGGTTCTATTCTGATTCATTAGATATTTATAAACAAACGTCGTTTGTTAATAATTTATAACATTGTTTTTCTATAACAAAATGATTCGGTATTTTAATAATTTGATAAAAAATATAAATTGACGTAGATTGCCTCCGCCAAAAATATAGAATAATCAAATTATAATTATTTGATACATCGGCCGCATTTAATCGAGTCGATCCTTGGATATGAAAAAATACTTACACGATATAAAATGTAACTTGATAATAGGCTTCATATTATTTTTTGGAATGTGAGATCAGTGAGTATACCTTTACATAGAGATTTTTGACCAACACCGATGCGTCAATCAATATTAATAGTAATCAAGATTGACATTACTCGACGAGTCAGCAAGTAAAGATAGATTAGCAGTCCATGAATCAGTTTATTGAATGACTAACTCCTTGTTCACGAGTACATTTGGATGCATGAACAGAGAAAGCTACAAATTATTGGTTTGAATTAAGAGCTTAATTTATTCCTTAACTCTATATTATTTTCATGAAATAAAATTAATAAAATTATATGTGGATTCACGCGTTGATAAAATATTATTTAGTGGTTATAAACTTGGATAGCGTATAAAATATTGTAAATATGATTAAATACAAAATAGAAAATATTATTTTCTTATTTTTGTTGCAAGCTTATAATTGTAAATTATCGTGTAAATACCGTTTATATGTACATGTATGGGGAGAGGGTGTATGTATCTGTGTGTGTGTAATAAATATCGAAGATCGTTTCAAATGTATGAAAAAGTTTTCTGTAAACAACCAATGACGGTCGTTAATAACAAACTTTTAATATCGAATGAAAAAAATTTTGTAAAATTTGGTTTTCTATTAAAATTAATTTAACAATAAAAATAACTACGATTATATATTACTTTAATAAATAAAAACTAATTCATATCTCGAGTAATTGTCAGTGTTGACCTCTGGAAATTATTCTTTCTACATATATAGTCAGAAATCTTTTGAATTCGTTTGAACGCGATAAATCCGTCGCGAGGAAAATAAGTAGACACTCGGACAATGCGTTGTTAAAATAGTATTTATTTTTTTTATTTTACATTTTAAACATTAATTTATAATTTATATTTAATAATTTACCTATCGTGGTGCGTTACATTCGATCCATTGTCCACGCATAGGCGTATCAAACCATCTCGATCGTCAGCGAGGAACGCTTTAAAAAGACTAAAAGAAACGACTGGAAATTATATTGATGGATGAATCGTAATTTTTTGAATCGTACCTAAAATATCAATCATAAATGCGTGTTTACCCGACGGTATAGAATTTTCTAAATATATATTATTTTCGCTCTAACGATACTATTGGATCAGCGATGGTTGTTTATCGGCGTATTTCTTAATCAAACGAAATCCAGCCGATGATCTCGAGCTTTTTAAACTTTTTAAATGTGCATTCGCAAATACGCGCTTACGCATGCTTACGATAAAAGGAATACGCTCGATGATCAGTAACGATTTTCTCGCGTCGATAATCAACGGTAAGCATCTCATCCTCCAAATAATCCTCGATCTCTGTTGCATTTCCAAGGTAGCACTTTCGAAGAAGAGTAGTTGTCGCCCTGGAGGCTTCCAAACTCGAGCTCCGCACTCGATAGTCGTCGATCCACGCCCGAGGCGCGATGCGATCGAGATGCGATCTTTACGATCCGCGCTCTTTATCCTCGGAAAATAAGGAGAAAAGAAGAAAAGAAGAGAAGTAGGAAAGAAGAAAAGCGATCCACCCGGGGGAAGACACTACGGTCGACTCGTGCTCTCGGTGCTCGTAGCCGCTGAGACCCGGTATGAGGTGACCGGGGATGAGGAACAAAAATGTACGATCGGTGCGAGCTATGAATCCCGTGCCTTTGAACACGCGCCTTTGCCAATATACCTCTGTCAGCGTTGGGGAAGTTGGTGGAAGTAAATCCAGAAGCGCGTCGCGACGCCTCGGTGCTGTGGATCTTGGGATCTTGAACCCGTAAAATGCTCTAGCAAACCTACGAATTCTTATTTACTCTTTTATGGATGGTAGCTTTACGTAACACAGATATGCAACGGGAATCGCGTAGCTTCGAACGTGTTTCTCTGCACGATTTCATTTCTATTTTCTGATACTGGCTTACGTTATTCCAGCCAAACTTGCCTTATTCGTTTAAATAAACCTATTTTTATCCGTAATGGTTACATTTGTAAAACATTCGAGCGCGTTATTATAAACTTATTACAATGATTGACTTTCTTATACATACGTTAAAAATTAAATCTTAATTCCCGATAACATCCTGTTTAAATTTCAGAAAGGTCGCTCATAAATTTAAGATTTGTCCACGTTAAAATTGGAAACTTTCAGTTATTTCAAATGCTAATAATATATTGTAGTGCTTTCAGACTTGTTTCAATTTATTATTTATGTTTGGAAATCTAGTCTTACTGTGTATTGGTTCACTTAATATATATATAGGTATGTTCATGACATTACAAATTATATACGATTCCTCGACACGAGATAAATCGAATTTTATATGTAATAATCCATTACACTTTTTGAAAGTCAATAAAATTCTTTCAAAATTTCCTAAAATATTGCCTGACAAAGTACTAAACAAATATGTCCGCACGATAAATCAAACCAAATTCAGTTTGCATTTGACTTGGATATTATTTGTTTCTTTTTAAGATACTTTTCAATTAAAATTGGAGCACTTATTATGTCGTGATAATTAGTTCTCTGTGTTTTTCCACTAACTATAAAAGAAAGTTTAAATATTTCTAATATCTTTAATACTTTTAAAAATTTTTGTTTAATATTGACATTTTTTCTGTAAAAATATTGAAATTAATTAAAAAATATTTCACGTTTTAATTAAACGTTGTATTTTTTACTGTAGAAATATACTCGTAAGTAATGTTATATACACTCTTCTTATATTATATAAAATATTTTTAAAAAGATTTAAGCGAAAAATCCTTTGTTCGTTAAACTACGTACAAGAGCGATTTTTATTTTTTAGCGCTTCCTTTTAACCTCTTCTTTAATCACTGAAACTTGAAAAAAATCTATAAATCCAAGAGTTACGACTAGATTTTGACATTTTATTTAATAATAGAGAATTAAATTAACGTTTTCATTGTGATGCCATTTGATATTAATCGCATTACGTGTAATTACAATAATTAAACATTGTTATCGGTTGATTACCAATAGTATAAAAATGTTTAAAAAAATTCATTTAATTGACTTAAAAAAATAGAATAGAAGAAAAATATTTCATTAGAAAATGTGAAGCGAATACATCGATTGCACGAATGAAAGGTATTATGTCACTTGTAGATGATAATGCAAAGTTAATCCAATCAATGTATACGTATTATTAGATCATAATTATAAAAATTAACGTAATTATAATATTAATTATTGGGGTTGAATAAAATAGAATAAATGAACTTTTAGATATTTCTGTCGATACAATTATTAAAAGCGACATCGATATTTTTCAACGATATAAAATACAAAAATGGAACAAACTATGGAATAAATTAAATTATTGGAAATGCAAATTTTCAAATTGCAAATTTAATGTAAGAGCAATACTACAAAGAAAGAAAGAAGAAGTAATGCAAGTAACGCAAATGGATACTATAGATAAAGCATGAATAATTACGGGGTTTTAAGATATTATTTTTAATATTAATAAGACTTATAAGAGATTAAAAATTTAATATTCTATTGAGAAATGAAAAATATTATTGAAGAATAGACAAAAAAATAAAAATTCATGAAAATATATTTAAGATACTTTTTCTTTGTTTTTTTATTTCATTTTTTTGTTAAAAATCTTATTTGATCGAAACTAAAATACCGTGAAAAAAATTGTTGAGTTTAAATATGAATATATTAAAATATTTTTGTCTTAATCAAATAATAATAATAATCTAATGAAATTTTTTTTTCAAACAGTAATAAAATTATTAAATAATACTGAACAATATTAAAAATAATTCCATTTCATACTTTTGATTTTCTTTTAAATAAAAAAATTAAATAAAAGATTTTGATAAATTTTAATGCAAGCTAATTTTAAATTATAATTCCTAGAGTATTTCTATCGAAGCTTATAATTCTATTATTTTTATAATAGACGTTTCAAAATATAAATATGGAAATTTATAATTTTAAGGCTAAAATGAATTTGAATATTTGATGACTATATTGAATTATAATTATATTAAAAAAAAAAGAAAAACATACTCGTTATTGTGTAAGTTTAATAATAGTGCATATAACGCTATATAATAAATCATTTATTTTTAAAACGCGATACATGTATTAATTACGAAAAATAAAAGTACACACGATTGGAATTAATTTAACTGAATTGCTAACATATTTCATCTTATATTCTAATTTGTGATTTCGTCGGTTGGTTTTTAATTTCAGTGCAAATATTATATTTTTTTTTATAGAACATTAATTTAATTACAATTCGTTGAAAATCCGTCGATTTAATTTAATTAATTACAGTGTACTTTTAAATCACACATCGCAAAAAGTTCAATATTTACTTTAATTTTTGAAAACAATTATTTTGATGAGTTGTCAATGTGTTTGAATTTTTTTATTAAAAATACATTTCCTTTTTAAAATAATACCGCACAATAATTAAAAAGGACATTCATATTTAATATTTACTTAGATTTGTCTTACATATATAAATATTCGAGACACATGATACGATACGAATAAATCTCCAACCGCACATCGGTTTATAGAATTTTTAATCATCTAAGGAAAATTATAGATTTATAGTTTTTCACTAGAGGAATCGATCGAATTTAAATAGAATCGAATAAAAATACCGGAATAACTTTGGAACGCGTACGTGAATGGTAAATTTGAAAATATTCGTGACAAATGAAAGCGTTTTTAAAATCTACCTACTTATCTCGGTTGACTGGATACGCGCAGTCAACAATAAGCAATTTTGAATACGAAGAGGTTGTATTTATATATTTTAGTCAGTGCGAAAAGAAGCTATTAATAATAAGTTGTCGAAATAAATGACGTCATAAATAAGGAAAGGAAGGGATGATTTTGGAGCGGTAATTAAAAAAAATTGAGTCATCGTCGAAAGCGATAGGAAGGAGTGTTCCTCGAAGCTCGAGATAAATCCAGCGCGAAAACATAACTCCATACATTATAGAGTATGTTAGGTAGAGTTGCGAAGCTCTCATCTGGGCGGATCACCAAAATAATACGCCGCGGTACAAGTTAAATTTCAACACCTTCCCTCCCATAAAAACACAGTGGCGGAGCGAACACGTGTTCGAGCCTCTAAAATTAAGTTCCGATAGGTCGGTAACGCGATCGAGAGGAATTCCCCCGAAGAGACGTTACTCGTGCGCGAATCGGGTGAATCGGGCGAATCCCTTGGACGTCGAGGAATGGCCGCGGAGTCGACCGAGTAACGTCAGCGGCGACGATAACCTCTTCGCTTTCGCTTACGGAGAGCTTCGGGAAATATCGCCATCGCGAAAAAGCGAGCGACTTCCCTTTTGCATGTGCTTGTTTTTATTATTCGGTCACCTCGTGAGCCGCGACGCGCGACGCGCGACTCGTTGGTGAGTCAGAGAAAGAAAAAAAAAAACAAGGGAACGGTGCGATCGTAACGTGAAAGAGAAAAAGCGCGCAAGTGTCCATCGGAGCGTGACGCGACGGGAAACGCGACGGGGGAAACGCGAGGCTAACTTTTTGACTGACGAGCCGGTGAGAAAAGCCAGCGGAAAAATAGCGCAGACCGATGCTCGGACAAAGAGAAATGTACGCGTACGAGGCATACGAGTAGCGACGAGAAGGGATGGAGAGAGGGGGAGGGGGAGGGGGGGGATATAGGGAGAGAGAGGGAGAGAGAGGGAGAGAGAGGGAGAGAGAGGGAGAGAGAGGGAGAGAAAGGGAGAACAAGAAAAAGTATGCACGAAACAAATTTCCATCTCTGCTGCGTTTAGTCCTTTCGGATTTTCGGAGTTTCGGACAATCGAAAGTGAGTTTTTAACATCATCTATACTTTTTTTACGAATCCGGGAGTCGATCTCCTCATCGGTTTTCTTCCTTCAGAGTCGAACGCGCCTCGGTAATCGCGAATCGAGACTTTATTAGCTACGAACGGAGAACTTTCGCGTTGACTCCTCCGATACGTCGCAATTTCTTTTTACCCTTTTATCGCAAAAATAACAAACTTTCTTGCAATTATGTTTTATACCTTTGACAAATATCGAACCTTATATCAAAATTACTTAACTCTACTATAATAGTTTATTGGCTATCAAAATCGAGTCAAAGCAAGGTTAAGTACCGATAAAAAATCAATTTTTTTTATCTCGAAAGAATTCTTCCGATGTCGCTAATGAAATACTTACGAAATGGTAAATATTGGCCGGTACTCGATTCGATCTTAAACGAACTTTACTTTTATTCTCGATAAACTTTGGCTAGCGACGAGTAAATATAATTTTTTGTAAAATATTGCACATAACCCTAATATTGGAATTAATGAACTATAATACGCGTTTTAGATTTCATAAATTTAAAACAAACGATACACTTCTGGAAGAGCAAACCTTGAAGTATATTCTCCGATGATGTACGCGGATAATCTTCGAAAGCTCAACCCATAATTCCTCCGTCAAACAAAACTTCGATTAAAGTCACTTATGTTATCCTCCTTCGCATCTCCCGATGGCCAATAAAAAGTAACCAAATTCTACTTTATCGAGCGGTCATCCAAACAGGTACTTAACCTCAGTCAATGCTGTCTAAATACATGGTTTCACGTCATTCAACATCCGTTTCGTGATGTTCGCTATCGCAGCTACGTATTTTATAATGCTTTCAATTTTAATCGTGTGAAATGCGTTTTTCTCGGTATCGCAAGTTTATCTGGACTTATCGTACTTAGATATAAAACCTTCCGTGATTTTCAATGAGCATAGATAACGCTTAAACGTAATATTAATCACGAGTTTTTCGAGTAACGTTACGAGTTAATGGTTTGCTATATTTTAGCGGATATTCCACGGGAATAAAATATATTTATTCGCGTTATATTACCTTAATTGTAATTAATTCCAACGATAAATACCGTTGTTTCGAATATTATTTCGATCTTTGATATGCACCTTACTCAGAGTTATCAGATGTAAAGATTCCTAAGAAAATTAATTTACGAAGACGATACTATAATAATTTGAATTCTCTCGTGGTTTTGGAGTAACTTGGCAGTATCGTTATATTGTATCGAAGTGTTGCATGACGCCATCGTTGCTGCGCTTACGATATACGATTTTTAGCCACTTAATAAAATTTTTAATTGGTTCCGGTATTTTTATAAACGTTTCCTCCGTTTCAAAATATATTTTTTAAAATACGTATATGTTTTAGGCGCGTTCGCGACTACTCGACTAAAATTCTTTTCGAATATTAAATAAAGTTTAAATGCAGAACTAATATTATTTAATACCCGTTCGTTGAACAAAAAAATATGTAAAATAACGTATAAATTTTGTTAACAAATTTGATAAAAAATTAAATCGAGAAAAATAAAATAATAAAATTTTTAAGATTAGAAAGTTCATAAAAATACATTGGAATACGCGAAGAAAAGTTTACCGATATTTGAAATAAAATCTGGTATACGTGAAATAGAAAATTTAATTAAATTTATGGATTCTTAATTTCGTAAATCCAAATTTAAATCCAATAAATTAAAATGTGAATATAGAAAATGGGTCAATTAGCGTTACTTCGTTCTACTCGATTTTTTACTTTTAGAGTCAATTTCAACGTCAATTTACATCTATCTTTTCTCGAGTAAGCTTTTGAGCCTAGTAGGATTAAAATTCTAAGCACGTTTGATCTCCGAAGATTATTTTTTATTTTACTTTGTGTATTATTAGTGCGATGTTTTCTGATATATTCAACATATTTTGTCGATCATTTGTCACACGTATTAATACTAAAATTTATTTGAAAATAAAATTTATACGCGATCAATGAAGATTATTTTAACTAATTTACTACACAATTATATGAATTTCTTTTTTCCGTATAAATATTTACGTAATAGATAAATACTTTTTATTCGATAATTTAAAATTAGTTTATAAATTGTTTGCAAACTCTTTTTCGGTAAATTTTATATCTTTATAAGACAGTATTTATTATTACTGTATAATTAACAGTGAAAATTAGAACTGGCACCTTTTTATTATTGAGTTAAATCGAGTACGTATCGGATTAAAACATAAAATATTTATAAGAAAATTATAGAATTATGATCTTGTACTGCCTTTGCTCCAAAGTTAAATCCAGTATATCGACTAAAACTTTTTTTTATTAAAAATTGATTACGTAAAACTAGAAATATTTAAAAAATTTCAATTAAAAGCAAATATTTATATAATTTAAATAGCACTTTTTTGTACAAGAAAATTCTCAATTTGTTATTCGTAGATGTAAGAAAAAAGTAATAAAAACGAAAAAAAATTTTATAAATTATAGTATTTTGTTTAATTTGAATCAAAGCTAGGATAAATTATGGTTATTTTATCAAATATTTATTTGATTAGCATTTACATATCTTGTTAATGAACCAATAAACGTTACAAATACAAATCGACATGGTATAAATGAAAATTTTAAAGGGGAAATTATCGTTAAAATTTTCCCAATGGCTTACTTAATAGTGATTAAATCCGTGTTATACGTATCCGTGATAAATATATTATTTATCGAAGTAAGTGAAAATAATAGGATATTTTAATATTTATACCACCAAATATTAAATCGGCCTATTTTATCGAGATAGATTAATGTACATAAAAGCAATATATATGAAGGAAAAAGTAAGTTCGTAAAAGTATAATCGTTTATAAAAGAAAATGAAGCGATACGCGAGCGAATCCTTAGTAAAATTGTATTCGCAGGAGGAATAAATTTTCAATTACGCGAGTAGGAGAAACTTCCGTTACGGATAGGCGAATGTTAAAACAGAAATGCTTAATAGTAAATATAGCTGGATGTACGGAGAGTTGGTAAAGTTTAACGATTGTCTGTGTAGTCGTCGTCGCCGCCACCACACGTGTGTTCTTTCCTCTTTTACGATGTCACACACTCCGCTCACGATGGAATGCGCGCGCAGATGTTTACGGTGTTTATTTTCATTAGTAGTCTTTCCAGCAAGGAAGAGCTTCAGCCTTTTCAGCCATTTCAGCCATTTCAGCCTTCTTTTCAGACTTTTTCAAGAATATTAGAATTAAAGCCATAAATTCGACAAGCGCTGATGCTTTTAAGTGTACGGCGCTACTTTCTCTCACGAATCATCTGGTTCGGAAATACGACTTTTTTAAGCCTTTTATTCAAGCCTTTTATTCAAGCCTTTTATTCAAGCCTTTTATTTAAACCAAGTCAACCTTCCTTTACTCCTTTATTTTCCCTTTTACAATACAACTTTTCTCCTTTCATCCTCAAAATATTCACGAAATATCATTTTTATTTCACTAATTCAGTTTTTTTTATTCAAAAATTTAATATGGATTCTCATAATTAGAAATATCCTCGCTAGTTCGTGATATTCAAAATACGAAGAACATTGTAATTGTAATGTAATTTTCCTTACAAGATTTATTCGTAAAAATTTCGTTCAAAGTTTAATATAGTAACGGGAAAAATATTCTCTCGAAATTATGTTTTGGCGTTGTTACTCTTGTATTTATTCAAATACAAAGTAGATTACAATTAAAAGTATCGCTAGTACATTCGCGAATAAGGAAAATTTCTCTACTTCGTAAACCACTTTTTACAAAATTTTTTTATTTAAAATTTTATAAATATAATCGGAATATTCTAAGAGTCTTGGTAAATAATAATTATCGGTTGATAAAATGCGGTGACTTAGAAATCGAGCGAGTTCCTTATTCGTGCTTCATTTGTATTTATCGAATTGAAAAAAAATTGGTACATGGTAATCGCTGATACATTTATTAAAGTTCAATGTAAAAATTGGGAAATTACGAGTGTTTCTTAAATTTTTAAAGTTGAAATGTCCTAAAGGGAAATATTTTCGGTAGTAATAAAAATGATAATTTTAATTTTCAATATATAACAATATCGATATATATTTTTAGAAATTTTGAATCTTTGTATTAAAGAAATAGAAAAAAAATAAAATATACAAAAATAAATACAGTTTATTTAAAATGTATTTTATTTTTGACGAAAATCTGTGTGAGTCAATAGAATGACTCATCAAAATTACCAGTTGTAATGTATACATCGTAAAATATTTGAATACCCTCCAACATTTCTTCCGGCTTCTCTACGATATTTCTTAAATTATATCATAAAAAATATAATATTTTATTGTGTCACGGGTCGCTTAATTAACAATGATCCATAAACAAAGGAATTCGCACTTGGAATAAATTAACTTTTGATCATTGTTGACATACAATTCATTGAATATTCTTTGTAAATAAATCTAAATATTACGAAAGGTTATACGCGTGTAACCAAATAAAATTGAATTTCTATTTATTTTCATATCGCGAATACTTGTTCGTAGGATAATGTAAGTACGAGTACCGATTTAGGCATAAATGATTCGAAACATAGTTTGATATTACAACGTGTTATCAACATTATTACAATCATCGAATACGAACTCGACGTTCTTCGATCGGAAACTTATCGAAAAATTCAAGGAAGAATATTTTAATTTTTACGTATCGAACGGGCGATAAATAAAAACAATGGGTAATTGGAAGAACGAAATATCCATCGGGTCCCGTGAATATTTACAGAGACAAAATCTCAGTCGTAAAAAAGGGCTACGGTCCACTGAACTCTGGCGGTAAAAGAGGCCATACGTAATTTCTTAAGCGATTGGCTTTGTGCAGCGGTGCGTCTAATTTTTCTGACCTTAAAAAAGAAACGCCAACCTTGAGTGAAAAAAAAATAAACAAAAAAAAAATAAAAGAGAAAACGAAAGGAATAAAGAGAACGAGCGGAGAAAGAACTTTCCTCTCTGGCGCATCTAACGAACTACCGTAAAAGCTATAGAGGCTGTCGTCTCTCGTCTCCCGTCTCCCGTCTCCCGTCTCCCGTCTCCCACGATAGTCACCGACTCGCGTTTACTCGTGGATCTTGTGGATCTCGTGGATCTCGTGGATCTCGTGGATTGTGCACGTGTACACGAGTAGCAGCGCGAGCCTTTCGTACCCGTTCGTGAAAAGTCTCCGCGTCCGCACCTCCGAGGCACTTTCTACCGCGAATGAAAAGACCTCGCCTCCCCTCCTCCTCCCACTCCCACCAACGCTCACTGTGTCTCTTTCCCTTCAGACGCGGTATCAAGCATCCACGTACCAATTTTATTTTACCGAGTACACCTCCCTCCCGTCTACACGACGTACGCCTTCCCATAGTCGTCCACGTAGTCCTCGAATAAAGAAAGGGACTCGTTTCTTTGTGCCAAAGAGACCGAGAAAACGCCTTTTTACCGCGTCACCCCCAGTAATTCAACAACTAAGAGAGCCACCTTCGAAATTTATTCCGTTACATCTCCAACCTCGTACCGAGATTCTAAATCCAAAATCTGGCTTTTCTCTACTTGTTCTCGACTTTTTAAGGCTCGCCAACTCACAACTTTTACAATATTGGCACAACGTACGATGGTATTTCCGAAAAAGTTATTTCAATTTCAGAATTATTCTACGTTAGGTTTACACAAACATTTTCCAAAGGCGATTCGAGCGCTTCTTCGTTTCTTGAGATACGTTCGATCCTTGAGATAAATTTACATATTTCATTGACGCGGACTAATTTATCAAGAAAAAGAAAAACGATTTAAAAAACTTTAAATTAGTTTTCTCGAAACCAGTATTTCTCGTAGGTAAGCGAACGAATTTAATTGAGTTTGGTATTTACTATATTTAAAAAGACCGTGTAACGCAAGACCGTGTTACTAGAGTTCGAGTTATCCTTACGGGAGCACCGCTTTTTGCGAAATACTCGTTGCAACGTTTTCTTATAAAACTTTGATTTTAATGAAATTTCGTAGGCACGGATTCCGCTCGGATATCGCGTAGCCGAGTCGTTGAAATAAGCTGAAAAAATTCAAATTTGTTTGGCTCGTCTCTGCGATTTGAGAGGGCGAGGGAACCATTAGAATAACTCATTATAAAAAACTCGACGACACTTTGGATAAAATTAGTTTTTATCGAAAAATGACGAAAATGACGAATACGACGAAGACGACGAGATATCCTCCGATGTATTTTATCGAAAAAGGCATTTGCCCGCGATTACCCGTAGGTGTTTAAACGAAAGTCTCGTTTTTCGTAAAACGAGAAAAAGAATTTAATCGCCTCGAGAAAAATAAACGCTTGAAAACACGCGGATTTTTCATCGAACGAATATCGAATACGAGTAGTTATTTAAATTTGAAAATACAACAAAGGAAAAAAATCGATGATTTAAAGTTCTCGGATGCGTTTAAAGCGCGAAAGAACAACGTGAAAAATTCGTCAAAAGGCTGGAGACGTTCATATTTACGAATAAAATAAAAAAAGGGTGGAAGGGTGCGCGTGGGACTCGGAGCGAGGATCTCTCGACTAGAAGGATCGATTCTCGTTATATTCCTTATTTCTTCGTTTTTTGCTCTCCTCTTTAATCCGTGGTGTGCGGGATGCACGCGCGATGCAGAGTCTGCGGCGGTTTCGCGTGCGAGAGCGAGAGAGGCGGAGAGGAGGAGAGGAGCGAGAGGAGGAGAGGAGCGTGAGGAGCGAGAGGAGCGAGAGGAGGAGAGGAGGAGAGGAAGAGAGGAAGATAGGAAGAAGAAGAAGAAGAAGAAGACGAAGAAGAAGACGAAGAAGCGACCAGAGAATACGCGTCCAGGGAGTATCGTACGAGTGTGTGCGTGCGAGAGGGAGAGAGGGCGGGAGAAGAGAGAGAAAGGACGATAGGTGAGTAGCCGCTCGTCCGAGGGCCCCACCCTAGAAGCCCCAATGCCGCATTGCCCCGTGTCCCGACGGACGCGCGCATCTACTCCTCTCCTTCTCTCTCTACCGGCTTTACTCGCCAGCTTGTATTCTTTTATTTCTTCCTTCTCCCCATTCTTCAGTTTCTTGCTTTTCTTTCGCTTTTCTTTCGCTTTTTCCTTTAATTCCTCTATTATTCTCTCTTATTCCGAGATATTTTTTACCTTGTATTTGTACCTTAACCGCCCTCCACGGTCCAAACCTTCCCCCTCTTTTTTCTCTTTTCCTTTCTTTTCCTTTCTTTCCCTCCGCGACGAATCTTCATTTTTTCGCCTTTTCCATCTCGCTTTCGCGCTTTCTCCTTCGTCTTCCGTATTCTTTTCCTTATCGCGCGACTTCTTTATCGTAATTCGCGAAAGAATCCTTGCCCTGCTCGAATCCGCGATCGTTCGTCGACTCTTCCCTCGGATACAAGGAATAATTTTAAACAATTTAAAAAAAAAATTGAAACCCGTTTCTTAGAAAAATATAATAAAATCTCTTTTTTAACTAAATATTTACCTCGAACGAAGAGTAATAATCATATCAATTACGTTCTTTTTGTGAAACGTTGCGAAACGTTAATTAAAAAAAAAAAAAGCATTTTCATCGATACGCGTAATTTTTCTTTACCCGTACCGTACGTTTCACGTTACAAATTTAATTCTCGTTTCCACGACTTTTATTTTCAGCGTTCGAACAAATTATTTTTTTTATTCGAGTACCGGTCGTTGATCGAAGAAACTCGGTCAGCGTACGTAAAGTCCGACTCGGGACATGGATTCGAAATCGCGGACGGTCGTCGTTTTTGAGATTTTCCAATAATCAATTTTTTTGTTTTTCGATTCTCGAAATTCCCCCGAGTATTTTGTTTATGTTCGGTTAAAGAGCTCGAGTTTTTGTATCGTAAACATTTCGATTCTAATTAAAATAGTAATTCGATATTTCCAAATATCCGTTGTGCGCGATCATCTCGACGATGTTCACGATGGTTTTCCCAACGCGCAAAGACGGAGAGTCGGTTACATAAAATTAGTAAAATTAGTAAAATTAGTAAAATTAGAAAAAATTAGTAAAATTAGTAAAATTAGTAGGATTGCGATCGAGGCGTGAAAAACGGAATTCACGGGGATAAGGAGAGCGAGTCACGCGTCTCGAAAGATATACGCGTATCGCATAATTCGTTGAAATTAGGTGGAAATAACGGAAAGCTGGAAAGGAAGCGTAGGAAAGGATGGGAGGAAAGGATGGGAGGAAAGGGCGGGAGGAAAGGAAATTTGTCGAAGCGCGTGACGTATTCGAAGAGTCTCGTCGCGCTAATAAATATCATCGATGATAAACGATAAAGAAGAATACGTTCTTCGTTCTCTCGATCGCTTGCCGTTTTTTCGAGAGAACAGAGAGTAACGTTCGTCGTTCGTTCGTCCTTTCTCGCTCGCTACTATCCCATTTCTCACACTCTCGTGTCCACGGCGGTACGCGACTATAGAACCTCGCCTCTCTATTCCACTCGCGGAGGTTCCCTTTATCCCTTTCTCCCTTTCCTTTCTCGCAAGGCTCGACCACTAGGAACGTACACACCCGTGCACCGAACACCCAACACCCAAACACCCGAACACCCGAACACCCGAACACCCGTACGTACACCCGTAAACCCGTACACCCGTACACCCGTACACCCGTACACCCGTACACCATCCCCATCCTCTCCTTCCGCTCTCGCTCTATCCCCGTCGGTTATATTCCATCTCTAGTTGGGAACACGCGCGCGCAGGTTTGCCAGCGCGATCGTGACAGCCAGAAGCGAAAGGGGGGAGGAGAGAGAGAAAGAGAGAGAAAGAGAGGGAGAGAGATAGAGCGTTCGCTGCCGCATCCGCCCCTGCTGTTCGCCCGTCTCTCATTCCCTCTCTCGCTCTCTCTCTCTCTCTCTCTCTCTCTCTCTCTCTCTCTCCGCTAGTCGGCCGAGTCGGGAGTCGGGCGCAGCCGGAGCAGAGCAGCAGCGGCGGCGTCCCGGGCCCTCATTCTTTCTTCGGCCGTCGCGGAGAGTGCACAGGTCTCTTGTTCGTGCGTGCGTTTTCGACGTCGTTCCTCGCCCGACTGAGGTGTTGTACGCCACGATATCTCCAGACGCACACCCACACCCGGAGCGTAGCTACACGAGCGGCCACGATTTTACAAACCCACGTTTATGAACGAGGAGGTACTTTCCCGAGCCGCCCCTTCGCCCTCGCCGCTTTTTATTTCCCGGAACGAGTTTTTTTTCATATTGTTGATAGAGTGTTGAGTGTTAACGACGAGATCGGAGTTGTGCCGGTAAGTGAGACGACGACGACGACGACGACGACGACGACGACCACGACGACAACAACAACAACGACGACGACGACGACGACGACGACCACGACGGAGGATAGCGCGAGAAACGAGAGTTCGTTTTTCACCAGTGCCTGCAACCCAAGATTCAGCGATATCAGTGAACTTGTGTTTTTTTTGGTAAGCCGAGCGTCGCCTCGCTGTGAATATTGGGCATTTTACCATTGTGAGAGAGATAGAGCGAGAGAGAGCGAGAGAGAGCGAGAGAGAAGAGGAGGAGGAGGAGCAGCAGCGGCAGCAGCGGCTTTGGCAGTTCGCTCTTCCCAACGGTAGGAACACACATCGGCGAGGTCCGCGGCCGCGCTCTCGGCCCGAACAAAAGGAGAAGCGTGCGCGCACTCCCGGAGGACACTCGGAGGTAGGCCCGGTACACCCCGCCCGCCTCCCATACTCCCATCCTCCCGTACCCTCGTGCTCCCCTACCACCAACCACCAACCACCAACCTCCAACCTCCAACCTCTCGCTCCCGTACTCCGCGAGTGCACGAGAACGCTAGAATGCGAGAGTGCGACGGAGAGAGGGGCAACGGACGCCGTTGCCGTTGCCGCCTCCTTCTCTCTCTCTTTCTCACTCGGGCTCGAGCCGAGTCGAGTGGATGAGTTGACGAACGCAACGCAGGCAAACGCACGCAAACGCACGCAAACTCGAGCCAACTCGAGCCAACTCTCGACCAAACTCGAGCCAACCCTTGTTCCGCGCTTTAACAAATGCATTAGAAACTGTGCCACTCGTTCTTTCGTTCTTTCGTTCTTTCGTTCTTTCGTTCTTTCGTTCTTTGTTTCGCGCGCGTTCCGCTCGAAAACCGTTACGAACGTCGCCGAACGTCGCCGGAGTTTCCTGGCCGTCGGCGGTGCGCGCGTGCACGACTCGTAACGACTCGTAAAACCGTCGTTTTTTTTGTCGTGGCTCGCGCGCGACCGACCCGATGCGGAAATCGCCAAGCCGGAAAGTTCTCTCTCTGTCTACTACTCTGTCTACTACTCTGTCTACTACTCTGTCGACGATATCGACGACCAGGTTAGCGAGAGCTCGAGAAGCTGACTTTTCCGCTCTCCTCCGGACCGATCCTTTAACGAATCTCCCAAGCTTCTTATTCTTACTCGCCTTTCCCCTTCGCCGCGCGACGACGATCTTCCTTTCTTTTCCGTTTTCACCTCCCGGTCCGTCGATACGATTCCCACGGATGAGGGACAGTTTCCCGACGACAGTTTCCCGACGACTTGTCGAGTACCGTCGAAACCGGTAACCCACACCGGCTCTATTTTTGTCCGACCGAACGTTCGCAGCTCTATCGCGCCTATTAATTTTTAAAGATTTTCGCGCTCCCGTTTACAATTATATATATATATATATATATATATAGAGTAACCGTGATAATCGTCCTACGAGTATTTCGATACGCGAACCCAGCGGTTATCGTCTCGGATTTCAAAACGTATAAATATATTAAATAAAGCTGTCTTTCCGTGGCCGCTTCCGAGAATCCGAAACATAGTTTCCAACGATTAGCCTCGTAAACCTTCCGCGCGCGTTCGAGTTTAGCCGACGATTTTATTGCCTCGCGCCCGGGTCTAACCGCTAATTACACGGGCGAAATTCGATACGCTACATAACCTAAATCCGAGCCGAAAATTCGTCGATCGAAAACTGTTCCGCGTACCGCCGACCACCGAGTACCGTACTCCAAGCGACGTGGTCTCGACTCCCGGTAGCACCAGGTGTCACCCGTTGGCACTCGGTGGCCGATAACCACGCGCCGACCGCGAGAACGAAAATTCCGGAAAGAGACGATCGTCCGACGTTTCTAGAGTATCTCCCTCTTTACGATTCGTCGCGCCCCGAACGAGGAAGATCGGGCTCTCGGTCGCCGTTGCCATAGCGACGCGCAAAAGGTATCCGCGGCCGGCGTACCGGCGATCTTTGTCCGGTCGGTGTTATCCTGCGCGTACACGCGCCGGTACGCCGCACAGGCCCCCACGCCATTTTGAAAAGGGGCGCACGCAATCGATAGCCACGCAGAGCCTGCGTGTGGCGCGCGTTCAATCCCCGCCGCCGTCGCTGCCACCACCGCTGCCACCACCGCTGCCACCACCGCTGCCGCCACCGCTGCCGCCACCGCTACCACCGCCGCCGACGGGGACGAGGATGAGGACGTGGACGGGGACGTGGACGGGACGTGGACGGACGAGGACGACCACGACGACGACCACGACGACGACGACTACGTCGCCACCGCCGCTCCGCTCCTACGCGCCGCTTTTTACGCACGGGCGAGCGACTCCTTTTAACGCTCGCGGTCCTTTCCACGAGCTTTATTACCCCGAGTCCACGTTTTTCAATTGCGCCGATTACGTTGCGCCCAGTCGCTGTTTCTTTTCCGCGGGACCTTCCACCTTCCACCTTCCACCTTCCACCGTACGAATTATCATCTATGCGATAACACGATTCTTTAAGCCTGTGTAGACTAAATTCGTACGGTGCCTAAGTTATCTCGGATGCGATCAGTCGATACCGGTTATTTTTTTAAATATAAATCTCTCGACCCGTTGTTTCGAGACCGCGGATAATTAAACGAAGAATTACGAACGGATACTATTGTTTGCCCAGTTACGTATCGCGTCGGTTCATCGGCGTAACTTTGGATATTTCGATCCGTTATTGATATACGCGTAGGCGGCGTATACGGTACAATCGCGCGAGTGTAGGAAAATACCGTATAAATAAAATTTGTAACCGGAGATTTCGAGAATCGACGAAAGGGAGAATCCGTTATTCAAAATTTCTGCTTGGATTTCTGCTTCGATTTCTGCTTCGATTTCTGCTTCGTGGCTACTTTACGATTCGAAAGGGTGGATATTCATTTGAAAAATACGCGTCCGTTCGAATCGAGTCGATCTTTTAGTTTCCTAATTCGTTAAAATAACGCGTTGCGAGGGACGAAACTAAATTTCAGGTATTTACATGGTTTTTTTAGAAGCGAAAACGGCGATCGAACGAGAAACGATCCGATCTAGTATTAATGGTATTCGTAACAAAGCAACGTTGGCACTCGTTCGAATAAGAGCATCGTTATAAATAAACTATTTTTTAGAAATTGATAAAGGCCGAGTCGTCGCAAAGGCGACGGTGCAAGATTTATTATTAGAAATTCGTCGAGTGCGCGCGAAGGTGGAGGTAATTCCAAAATAAAGAAGAGTGTGCGATGGATGGTTTTGGGTCTCTTTGGGTCGCTTTGGGTCGCTTTGGGTCGCTTTGGGTCGCTTTGGATCGCTTTGGATCGAACGGTCGAGCCTCGCGTTATCTCGGAACCGAGGAGCCGCGAGCATCGAGCTAATCGAAATTTCGCTCGCGCTCGAAGCGAGTCGGTAAAATACTCGGCCGCTCGTTTCGATGTGTCGGGAACGACTCGTAAACGTCCGCGCGATTTTCCCTCGGTCAGCGAATATCGCGGATCGTCGGTAACCGGGACTGGAGCAGACATGGACGTACACTCGGACCGTAGGTGGACGTCGTTCGCGCTTCGCCAAAATACGCTCAAACCGTGGCGCACGTGCGTCAGGACGCAGGACGTTCCCCCGAGGAGAGTCGACCGGCTCGGTGCGGACTTCGGTGCTGTCTTTGGTGCTGCATAGGCGCCGTCGCGTCGCAACAGGAAGGAAAAGGAGGGTCCTCGGATTCGTATTAATCGGGAGGCCGAGGCGGGAGTCCTCGAACGCTCGACCGATGGATTATAACTCCACGAGCCGACACGAGCCGAACTCTTACGTCGCGATCGCCGCTCGGTCCCTTTGCTTTCAGGGGGAGAAACCGAGAAAACGAGAGAACCGGGTGCTCGGCTGCTCGACTGTTCGCCATCTTGATTTTTGTCTCCCCTCCGTCGAACCCCTCCAAACAACGCGCTCTGTGGAGACAGACAGAGAGAGAGCGAGAGAGAGAGAGAGAGAGAGAGAGAGAGTTTGAACGAGTGTCGAATCGACCGAAAGAGTACGCTATGCGTGCGTGTGCGTGTGTGTGCGTGACTCGCACGCGCTCCGAGCAGTGGTTCGCTCAAAATTGAGAACCACCAAGAGGATTCCCTCGGACGTCACTCTCCCTCTCTTTCTCCCTCTCTTTCTCCCTCTCTTTCTCCCTCTCTTTTTATGTAACGATTTCGTCCTTGATCAATATTGTTTTTTCTTTCCTACCGACTATTCCGCTTTACGCGGCCGATGATTTTCTTCGAGTTTTACGAGACGAGGGGTTTCGTTGCTCCGGCTTCCGATTCGCAAAGCTTATTATTGACTTTATTTATTTACTCGCGCGATGACAGACGTTCGCTGTATCGATACTTTCGGGAAAACTCGCGGAATCTTGGAACCGCGTGCGACGCTCGCATGTATTTCTCGAGACAGATCGCCTTTGGAACGCGTTACTTTTTTTACTTTTTTAAACAACGAAATTATTAATTTACGTTGACGATCGATATATTTAAAAGTGATTTTAATTTAACGTCATCGGATCTTATCTTGGTGAACTATGGACGATGCTCGATGAATGGGTAAAGAATTTTATTGAATTATTACCGTTCGCGGAAAATGCTAACGCGTGAAATTTTATCCAACCCAATTATAGCTTGGATCGAACGATCGACACGGTTTAGCTCTCGGACGCAGGATCGAATGGAATAGTCATCGTAATTAACCAACGCACGACGATAATCGTTTCTTTGCATATTCTCCGTTGCGTGGAATTATCGCGCATCTTAATACGCTTATCGATCGCGAAAAAGGAACGATTGTTACGGTTGATACGTTCTATACTCGTACCTTTTGCTCGTACCTTTTGCTCGTACCTTTTGCTCGTACCTTTTGCTCGTACCTTTTGCTCGTACCTTTTGCTCGCACCTTCCGCTCGCTCATCGTAAGACTGGCGCTGGCGCATTTTACTCTCAAATTATATTTTAAGTTACGTTTCGCATCAAGGTTAAACCGTAACACGGAGAGGCAATATATTTTTTAACGTTTTCTTTCGTTAAATTCGACTCTTAAGATCATTTTAATGTCTTCGAGTTACCATTTCGAAAAAAGTTTAATAAAAATTGTTGCAAGCATAAATTTGCTACGTAATACTTTGTTTCGTAGCGCAACTTCGCTATAAAAGTATACCGTTGGCATATTAACGTGATATTATTGCAAAATTAAAGAGGGACCAAGTAGATCGCACTTGCTTTCCGATGCGAAAATGGTTTGTTCGAGGCGAGCCTTGGTTTTTACGTCTGCATTCTTCCGTAAATTTTTGCACCTATTCATCTCTGGCTTCATCGCTTTTAATTCTTTCTACGGTCGCTCGTTCCACTGTCACTCTGTGCCGAGGTCGCGTCGGGTCTTCTACTCTCCCGTTGCGTCTTTTCCGCTTTACCTGCTCCGCTGCTGAAAAGGCAAAAAAAGAAGACGAACGACGAACGAGCTACGTTTCAAATATTCTCCTGTACCTGTGTTAAGCGGCTTTCGCGCGGTAAATTCTTACGTTAAAATTCTACGCTCGTAAAAGTATATTTAATAAGCAGTGGATGCGTTGTCTAAATAATTGTCCGATTTTACAGGCGGGAACGAAATTTTGAACGGAACGCGTTGCAATTTGTGTTAGAAAGTAATAGAAGTCGCGGCCGGATTCGAAGCAAATGATCGCATCGTTCGTATCATCGAAAATGTATTGGTTTGGTGGTCCGGCGCGTGCATTATTAATCTATTCGATATCTATATCGAATTCGGTTGGAAGCGAAGTTAAAGTTCGGTAAAAGTTGGGCTAAAGGTTTGACTCTCGGATTTGTCGCTGGAGGTAAGAGTCGCCTTCGCCTATTTCGCCTATTAAAAAGGCTGGCTGGTCGACTTCCGAGAGACTGTCGTAAATAAAAAAAATATGTCGGGATTGCGCGTATTCGCCGCTCCCTGGTGAATTTTCGCATGCCGGAGTCGCGGAGCCTCGCCGTGCATTTAAAACGCCAAGGTTTCCACGGAAACGACGTCGGTTCCTCCTCTCCACTCCTCTCGCTGTTCTCTCGAGCTCTCCAGCTCTCCAGCTCTCCTCTCTCGCTCTCCTCTAGCTCTCCTCTAGCTCTCCCCTAGCTCTCCCGTCCCCGCCTCGGACAGCTTCGTTTTATCTCCGCCCGTCCTTCTCTTCCTTGCACCTACACGCGTTCTTTAGCCGCGAACGCAGATACGTCGGTCCTTGACTCGTTTCTACCATCCTTTCGCGCGAAAGGACTCGTACTAAATCGCGATCTCTATCGATTGGACGGTGGTGAAGGTGTTCCGCGAGGCGCTGCTTGAAAAGGAAAGACGAGGGGGGCGAGGGAGGAAACATCGGACCCGCGAGATTAAGCGAGCCAAGCCTGCAACTCTCCCTGCACAAATATAAATTTCATTACGGGAACGGGCGTACGAATTACGTCGGTGATTGTATTTAGCGCGTTAACACTCGGGGCGAAATTGTATTCGAGTACGGTTGTAACGAGCGAATGGAGACGATTACCGGCAATAGTTCTATTCTATATTTACGACGACCGATCAATTTTAGTCTATTATGCGTAGTTATGCGTATCCGATGATAAATACATTGAAAACGGTGATTTCGAGTGGAGCAACGCGTCCGCGCATCGTACGATGGATAAAGCACCGCTCGTTTTTTATGATTTATGATTAATTTATGGCTTTGTCGATCGAGCGTGGATCGATCGTATCGCTCCGCAGAGCGATATCTCGAACGAGTTTGTATATCCATCTTCTTGCCGCGAGTATTGTTTTCTCTCGTTGAACGTATGAATTAGGTGTGACCGACTTGAAAGCCTTCGGAAATTATTTTTTATCTTCACGCAAGAAGGGACGCAAAAAGCCACTACCTTTCTTTTGTGTACGCTCTCGTTGTACGTGGTTTTGCACAAATGGTTCTTTCGACCGGCTATAATAGGATTCATTTTTATTTCTTTCGACCCGATCATCCTCAATTTCGTATTCCAAACTATAATTAAGAAACTTTATTTTCGTACACGAGCGCAAGAAAATAGTGTAATTTCGGTAATTCCGTCTTTATCTTCGCGGTTAAATTTAATTTTTAAGGTTAATTTTTCTCGATCCGTGTATCTGTCGATACGTTTTGCCGCGAATATAAATTTTTAGCGTTTATCGTATCGAGGATAGGAAGAAGTTTTTTGCGTCATGGGCTGCGGAGTCTCGTGTACGTTCCTCCTTTGTTCTTTCCTGTTTACGACGTTTCGCGTTGATGCTCGAGAGCGTGCTGATCTTGCTTTGGACGTGAAATGCAAAATGAGAGAATTTTGCTTATTCCAGAAAATGATTAAATTCTTGCCTCGATGCTCTTATGGCGGAGATATCGTTTACTGTCGTTTAGAATATCAAGTCGGTGTATTTTACGCTGTAGTTTTTCGATAAAAAAAATTATATTCCGAGCTTGTAAACTATTCGATATTGTTATTTTGGTAATGTTCGAGGCGAGTCATCGAGTACAATTTAAGCGAATTATGTTTACGTTACGTTTTTTAAAATTATAATTGCTTTTGTTTATCGGAGTTTAACGAAATATTTCTCGCTGATTCGCCTAACTTATTTTCCGAAGTGTGGTTCCGTTGAAGAGGTAAACTTAATAGTAAACGGGTCGAGGCAGACAAAAAAGTGACACAGAAATAAAACTTTCAATGTTAAATGGTGATTCCATTCGGTGCGTAAAGCATTTTAAAACACATTTGTAGTAAATTTACATTATATTATAGAATTATTGTCACGAAGTAAATTATACGTAGTTCTTAATTTAGTTAATTGGATCGAACATTTTATCTTAACGCGCGACTGCAAGATTAAAATAAAACAAACGATCGAAATAGCTAGTAAATTTTATAATTTAAAGAATGAGAAAAATTTTTATTTACAATCGTTTGAATGATAATAAATCTTCGCACATTTAACGTTATGTATTTTGATAATATCAGTGAGAAGAACAGTAATCTGTCCACAACTGTAATTCTGGGAACAAAAATTAAAATCAGGTTGCAGTAGCGGAAAATAAGACGAACGTCGAAAGTCATTTAAAGTTAATACTGTCTTGTATAAAAATACATGCAAAAGTCTGCATATAAATAAAAAAATATGTCTGTAAGAAGTACATAGAGAGAGAGAGAGAGAGAGAGAGAGGTTTGACGTGTGAGAAAGATCCGTTCCTCGAGATCCGCAAAATCTTGTGCAATTTTCCCCTTACGAACTTTCAACAAACGATTCTCAAGCAAACTCCTTTTCCTCTTACTTTTCTAAGTTACGAAAACTTTGAATTTGCAATCTAAATGATTGAAATAGCATTAACCAATTTTACATAGGAACAATATTTTCAACATAAATAATATCATGATAAAATCTATCAAACAATTGCAACATTTAATTTTATTTAATTTTATTCAACAAATTAGTTATTTTATTTTAAAACAGCAAATAAGTTTATTCTGTAAAATTTGTCAAAGAAACTTATACTTTTTAATTACATTATTTCTATTAATCTTATTATTAATTTTACAATCGTACAATTTTACGATTTTATAATTATGTGGTTTATATTTGTTTGAAGTGAAATTTTTCAATTTAAAGTTTCAAAGAAATAACAGAGGTCGGAAGGGTGGGGATTATGTCTGTTATCTGGATGTTTGTATCCTGGATATTTATATACAAGATTAAGCAGATGGGATTTTAGTTACCTATCAAAATATTTCGCGCTCCGTTTACGAGCGATTGAGAAATGGTGATTAATCAGAATTCAATCAAAAATAGTTGAAGATTATATAGCAGTTGTAAAAGAATTTATCAATAAAGCATATACTGCATCAAATAGCGGATAATTTTTTTTAAAATAAATGTTTACAATTGTAATGAAAATTTATACGCGTTTCGAAAAGTTATCTACTCCTATTTATAAGCTACGTTCAAGATATTCGTGTATTAATATTAGATAAGCTTAGTACAAGATTATCTTTAATTATAAATTACTAAGTCAGTACTTAAGTCGATTAAACTTCTTGCAAACGTAAATATCTTTATGAAAAGTAGTTATGAAGTCGGATCTAAGATTTGCCGTAATGTACGTAATAATGAAAAATAATCATATTTTGATATTAATTTAGTTAATTTTAAAATGTGAATTTGTGTCGATCAAAATAAATAGATTTTTTCGACACAAGAAAAGTGATCGATCAGAAAATATTTTTTTCGAGTGCACTTACTCCAAATTAATTAGTCGTGTTACAAATTGATCATTAATAAATATATTTATTCGAATTCAGGTTTATAATCTATGTAATTTTTAAAAATTTTTATCATCGAATACTTAAATTAACGTATGTAAAAATTATTCCAATGGAATTATTCGTTCAAAGGAAATAGAAATATTATACGTGTTTTACATCATACTTTTAATACGAACTCTGATTTTTTGTGTTGCAATACAACTGTCGTTGATTTGCGTTGAGCGAAATAAGACGAAAACTAATACGTAAGTAAATTAGTTTAACCTAAAAAGCTTACATTGTTATTGTTGTTGAGATGATTGCTGTTTCAAATGAGAATTATGCAATTAAAATTAGTAAAAATATTCCGGAAATCTAAATTGGTAATTTCGCGGGTACACGCAAACGCGATATAACAGTCCTCGGAAGGCTCGACAAATTTTGTAGGCAAGCATTGCTACTTGGTAAAGAAACGAGGTAATGTACTTCTTCGTTAATTGCATCCATCGAATGAAATAGCGTACGTGGGTCAAAGGGATATTTGCATCGTTTATGAAAGATTAATTACCATCGTACTTTTAGACTCGTTTGTTTCAAGTCGAGTTTACATTCAATATAATACGTACGAATTTTGTTTCGAGTTTTTTTTTCAATTAAGATTAATATTTAATATTCCAATGGAAATTATGTTTTAACGATAAACTTATTTGAAATATATTCAACGAATCGAGTTATCGAGTTTTACTCGTAAATTTTCTTTTTTTTATATAAACCGAATCAAAGCGCGAAGCTTCGATATTTTTGAAAATAGAATGAATTATGTGTAAAGTATGTTTTAAAAACATACTTTAAAACTACATCAACACACTAATTCTTGGGTTATATTCAAATTACATGTGTACATAAGTACATAAATTAAAAAGAAACTTTAAAGAGAGGACGAAAGAAAATGTATTACGTAACAAGACGAACAACACGCGGACAAAGAAGCCAAGCTTTATATTCCTCCTAATGTTTTCCTCTTTTCTTCTCGAGCGATCCTAATCGATCCCTCTTGCGAAAATGCATGTTGGTGTTACGTACCCTAGACGCCATCTGCCTTTCTCCTTGATCATTTGTAATTCCAGTGCTTAGGCTAAGACTCGTGCCGCTGCTTCTCTCCAAGTTTACCCGCAGAATACAAGTCTACGGAGCCGCGCCAGTTTTTACATTTTCTCGGGGAAACTTTCCGCGCGAGAACATCTTTTAAATGTCTGGGTAGCGCGTTTGCAGCTAAGCGATTCTAAGCGATTCTAGGCGATTCATTCGCGCTGCTGGATCAACACGATCAACACGATCAACACGATCAACACGATGATCCGCCTTTTCTATTTAAATGATAATACTTTCCAAATAATGTCTCGCTGTTTTTATTAGTTTGAATTCTTCGAACGACGTAGATCTCGAAAGTTTGTTGTACAAAACTAAGATCCTACTTATTAAACGCGGTGCATCTTGAAATTTACGAGTTGAGCTTTAAAAATTTTCAAAATAAATACACCCAAGCGTGAGTTCGTTAAATTTATCAAATTACGGCAACACCCTTACTAATTCGAATAAAACGCAAAATATCTTTGTGACTCATCAACGCGATTTCTGCTCTTAGACTTTCTTCGCACAGGCGGATAATACAATGACTGTACGATGCTCGAGAACTCCTTTGGTTCAAGCGCAATTAACCTCTTACTTTAGGGCCGTTAATTCATGAAAAGTACCGAAAGGCATCCAGAATCGATCTTTTACACGAGAGCGAAACGCGTGAAACTTCATTAGGTGTGAGAAGCTGAAAAGCAACTGGAGTTTCTTCTCACTATTCTGTGTTTTAATATTTCTCTGTAGCGTGACTAAATTTATTCGTCGTTAATTTTTATTTCATTCGTAAACTCAATTGTATTCTGTGTATTCCAAAAATGACGGGAAAGAAATATTTTTATGTGAAAAACGTAGTTGTAACGAAATTAATTAACGAACAAATCTATTCCGTGTATTCCAAACTTTTAATTGACGGTAAATTTTGAATCTATAAAGAAAATTAACGTTATTTTTTTCTATGTCTATTTTGTATTTGAATTTTTATTTTTTATTTTAACGTACGACTTTGTTTGTTTTAATATAATGCGATGCTTTAAGAAGATTATAAATGATAAAAAAAGCACTCGGTTATAGTTTTGTTTCAAATTGTACTTTTTTCTTTTTATATCAGATAAATCTTGTATTTGATATTTAATTATTATAAGATGTAAAAAACAGTTTTATAAAGTAAAATTTGTTAGACTGAATCGTGTGTTTACGCTTTACAAATTTACCTGTGTCAATGTGGAAAGAATGGATAAAATTCACGCTATACTTCCGCTTATGTAATTTTTTTGTGTCGTCTCTTTCGATGATTTTAATTATATCAAATTTTGTATGTTCCAAGTCTTGCGAACACTCTACCTTAAATCATCCAAGCATTATATTATGCGATTTTTCTCAAGTAAACTACGATCGACTTTCAATAACTTTACGCAATTACAATACATTTATTAACTCGACTCTCAAGAGCTGTTCTCATTTCATAATTAGCTAAGATTTCGCGACATATGTGACTTCGTGAAGGGCAAGTCACACACATCACACACAGGTTAACATACTCTCGTGTATTTGTGTCTACAAGAATTTTTATTTAAAATCGATATATTTTAATCTAAATTGTTTTTTAATGAAATTTCTTATAACGTTATTTAAACCCCAAATTCCTGTAGACGTCACAATCCTCTAAGTTTAATATGTTGACAATATTATGTATATATATATATATATATAATATTTTGGTATGACATTTTATTTTTTTTTTATATATCGTATAATTTCATATAAGTAGGGGTCAATTTTATCGATAAATAATATTTCATAAAAAGAAAAAAAACTTTGTAAACTATTTCCAACAATATTATTATAACGAACTTAATATTAATTATACTTACTTATATTTTTAATCCTAGTTATTGTGTAAGAATTAATTTTTTTTCGCTAAATATTATTTTATTCGATTCTTATATGATCGTAAAGTGTATTATTAAATCGAATCGATGTACTTAAATAAATGAATTCATTGAAACACAAATTATGAACAAAGTAGTTGCGTACAATTACAAGTAATAAAGTTTCTCATAATCAAATATGTATTTGTCTTGTATGCAATAATGCTTTCGGTAGTACCTGTAGTGACTCATTTTAACCACTGATTACCATTAATCAAAAACTCTTTAAATTATTTTGGTATTGAATTTAAAAAAAAAATATTTTATTAATATAATCAGATTTTAAATCCATATTATTTCTTTTTGTTCTTTTTAACCATAAACCATTGTTATAAAATGTTACAAAACTTACTTGGAATATTACTAATCTTTTCTTATAATTTTTAATGATTTAACTCGGGCCTTGACTTCCTGTTATTACGATGTAAAAAGAAAATAACAAGTGTATCTGTATAATCTCTCGAGCACTTATGAGATGAATTATACACATTTAGATGATACCGATAATTTTACGAGGAGCTCCTTTATATTCAGGGGAAAGAACTTCAATTGATAAGCTTATTAAGAATAAGTCTAAAAATAATTCATAATCTTTCCTTAATTATATTACATTAATCAAAATTATCCATTTAAAATTAATTCTTTATTGGAACACTCGTTATAAGAGCATGTTAATTATCGAAATAAACCACAATTTGGATAGTTTGAATACTTTTGGATTAGTTGCGTGTTAAATGTGTTCTATCGATGTATTAAACACATTTAAACCGCTTACGTATAATTTTTAATGTTTTTAGAATTAAAGTTTATACCGATATTAAATTCGTTAAAAGGCATCAAATAATACGATAATATTTTATTTCGAAGTATACTTCCCTTAATGAAAAGACTCGTTAATATATAATACTGGCATATTTCTTTGATGTACGAAAATATAAGACCGATGGACGTTAAATCGATGAATTCTGAATTCGAAGGTCTCGGGTTCAAATCTCTGATTCACGGACATCTCCGTACACTGAATAAATTATTCGATATACGTGTACTTCCATACAATGTGCTCGACACTTTGAGTGGCATTTACAATCGTACGTCGATCGATGAAGTAATTCCTAATATGAAAATATAATAAATTTATACAAGGTATAAAATTTATAAAAGGTTTAGTTAAAAATTAAAAAAGCTCAAAGTTTAATTAAAAAAAGTCTTTTCTTTTAGAAAAATATTTGTTTACGATAACGACCGAACATCGGTTCAACAAAACGATCGAACGAAGTAATCGAATAAGGCGAATCATTAAATTATCGTGTATTACCGTTTCTGATTACGCACTATTCGTTAAAAATAAAGCATCCGTTAGACTTGGTGACGTAAAAACGTATGGCGATAAGTATAAGCGATCGACGGCTAAAAGGAGACACGCTAGTCAAATAGAAAGGCAGTTCGCGTCGATCCATTATCAAATAACGATTCTAGTCAAACTTGCTTCCCAATCGATCAACGCTCTCGTCTCCCTCCGCCGCTTCGAGCCTAAATTTCCGCACTCGCTCGGTCATTTATACTCGAGGAGCCCCGGTCGGTCGGCATCCCCGCACCCCACCGACGTACCCATCGAAAGTTGTCAGCTCTCGGAAGCTCGTTGAACGCGTACGCCGATGGGAAAAGGGTCGGGAATCGAGAATCGAGAAGCACATGCGCGCGCGTCCACCGAAAAGGGGCTTCGCTCTCTCTCTCTCTCTCTCTCTCTCTCTCTTGCTCCTTGCTCCTTGTTCCGTGTTCCGAATCCTTTGCCTCGCCGCGCTTCGTTTTTCATCCGAACGTATCGCGCACGTGCGCTGCCGTTTGTTTAAGCATGCGGGACGACTCCGATCTGGACTACTGCTTCGCATTCCCATAACTCTTGTTTTCAAGTATAATGCGACGACGGGGGCGAAAGGGGAAAGTCCAGAGTTTCCTTCCTTCGCCTATCTTATTTTATTCGCTCGAATGCGAGTTTCGCTCTCGCGAAATCGAGAACAAGACCGCGACGAGAGGGTTACAGGGTTGTTGGTGAGGAGGGGGGAGGAGGGAGTAAAGAGAGCGTAACGTAGGAGGCGACACTGGCAGTCGACACTCGTACGCGTGATTTCGTCTATTTTTAACACCCGGGAAAACGGCAAGAAAACGACAAGAAAGTGACATCACAGGTGCTGTTTGGGCTCCTTGTTCGTTGTCGACTCGTCGACTCCGAGTTCTTTCCCAATCGACTTTATCGCTATAAATAATAAATTTATCCACGCGCGGTCATTTGTTTACGCGCGATATAAAATTCACGATCCTTCGATACGTAGCTTTGTACACCTGTAACGGAACGGATAACATCGTTAAAAAACATTTCCGCTGACGAACAATAGAAGACTCTTTGTATCCTTATATTATAAAGTAGACGTATTTGTATACACGATTGTACGTAACTTGTAAGTGTTTAAAAAAACTGTTTAATATTAACGGAAACTGTTGGAGGTAGCGCATCGTATCGCATTGGTAGTCAAGCGCGTAATCTACGATAGGTGTGCGCGTCCATAAAATTAATGCGCGGAATATTTATTTCGCAACTCGAAGATTCGTGGCAAAATAAACGCCGAGTCAGCTCGACGAACGTAAAAACGTACGCGTACGTCTAAGATAGAGAAGGAGAACGTTCAACGATTACGGGTATAAAAGAGAAGCCTCGATTTTCGGAAAACGAAGAAAATGTATCGCGCAGAGGACATAAAAATAACAAAGTTGCGCGACGAACGTCGAATCGTTATTTTTCTCCTGGAATTCGGACACTTACCTACAGTTTAATTTTAACGAAAGAAATGTTTGAGTCGGGAAGAAAATTGACGGTGATGGTCGATAAACTAGTCGAACTTTACGCGACTTTTCGCGTTTCAGGGGCTCGGTCGTCGGAAAGTTACGTTATTTTACGTTTTTCGCGTAGAAGGGAACGATTACCGTATTGGAGAGTAGACTAGAACCTAAAATAAAGTAGGGGAGAAAGGGACGGAGTCGCCTTCATCCGGAAAAAATTGAAAAAACGAAGGAAAAAAATTAATAAGCACGGTCGTGATTTTCGACGGTGGATAAGTACACGGGCTCCGGCTCTAGATCGAAATAGAAGTTGGAATGGAGCGTATCGTTATTATTGTATCGTTACGCCAAGCCCATTATTCGCGTTCGCCTGCCCGCGGCACGAAATTCCTACTGGACTCCTGTAATAATGCATAAAAATGCGAATGCCGAGGGGCCCGAAATAGGTTTTTGGAGCGGCCTACTCGTGGATTCGGGCGCTCCGTTTGCATACGCGCTCGAGGCGCTCTCCGAGTGTAGTAACACGGTCATAAAGTCCAGAAATATAAACGAGCGAACGCGCATCTTAACCCACCCGGCGTGTATTAGCGAGATTCTCGGTTTAACGGGGCCACTTCTAATTCGAGTGGCCGCCCTACGCGCTCGAATTCATTAAGGAAGCGGCCGCTACGCTTTCGTCGTTCCGCCACGAGCGACTTTCGCGTCGAGGTTGTTCCTAAGTTGCTTGCTCCTAAGTTGCTTGCTCCAGCTACGCGAGAATTACTTTCACGACTTTGATGCCTTTTTAAATTATCGATAATTAGCGCTGAATAATTCGCCGGCAAGACGAGCCGTTGATTTTACGCGATGCACCTACGAGCGCACCGTTTACCCGACTTTCCTCTCTAATAGTCACTGCTTCGAACGACGCTTTCAACCTATTTTCCAAGGGGAATGAAACTCGAGAGTTTTTTTTTATTCTCAGTTTGCTCGAATCATTGTTCTTGCGACGGTAATGCGACGGTGATGCGTCGGTGATGCGTCGGTGATGCGTCGGTGATGCGACGATGGTGCGACGGTGATACGACGGTAATGCGACGGTAACGCGACTCTCGACCGTTTGCATCGATACCATATATTTCAATGCTCCAGCTGTAAATACATCTTAAAAATGACTAGCCCATTCATAAAACTAATTCTATTTTATCGCTGGCATCGTTGCTCTACGAAATTATTTGCTTAGGTTGATAATACAATTTAAACAAATTTCGACAGAAAAATCTGTTCGAAGCAGCTGTGAGATATATACGCTAGATAATTATCATCGAGGCGATAGCGTTTTATAACTTTCCAGTAATCGCTAACCGCTGTACGTAGACCGACATTTTATTCCAGCATGAAATTCTTCTTTATATTGTAAGAACGATCAAAGTATTCGTGTGTTCGATCGCAGTATTTAACATACATGGAATATTTGAGACTGTGTAATGGTATAATACTCGTGAAACGCATCACTTGCGGGGCTTCGAGGAATATATCTCAAACATTCCAAACATTTTCTCACTACGCTCCGTAGTCTCTTAATAGGCATATAAAAATGGCGCTCTCTTAATTCGCCAGATGAAACGCGAATGCGCACAAATGTGTCGTCGCGTGTTCTCTCGGTTCCCCTCCCCGATAATAAATCGCTCCTAAATGAAAATATTAGATGAAAGAAGAAAAAAGGCTCCAAGATAAAAGAGACCTTGAATGTTGGCTGTCGGGTTCGTCGCACTTTCTCGTCGGCAAATATAATATCTCCCTCTCTTTTACTCTCGCAGCGTTCTTTCTCCTTCTGTCGCTCATTCTTACGCTCTCGGTCTTTGTTCGGTAAGTGTTTTTTTTTCCTTTTGCAGTCGTCGCGTATCGATGAAAGGCTTTCTCTCGCGTTTTAACTTATTTTATTTATCATAAAAAAATGTTAGCCCCTTTCTTTATCTCGTGCGTTAAACGCTGAAAGAAATATTAAAATCCAATGAGAATTTTAGGGAACCGCGACGCTTATTTTCATTCAGCGTTAATTAGAAAATAGATTTAGAATATCCGGAGAGACGTCGCTTTTTAATTTTCAACCGTGTTAAGTTCGATATTATATAAATTATTGTTCGTTGATTATTATTATAAATATATTTCTTCGTCATTCGACGAGTCGGAAATATTTATAAATTCGCGTAACTCGATTAAATGTAAAATAGCGATGAGAATTAATAAAACAAAAATAATAAAACAAAAATAAGGATCCTACAGTCGATAATTCAAATGTAAACGAAGGAGATACCGAACGTCGTCTTGGTCGATTCGGTCGTCTCGGTCGTCTCGGTCGTCTCGGTCGTCGTAAAGATACGATTAAAACCGATACGACGAACGCTTTCCGTAATCGGAATTTCAATTTTTTCAACAAAAAGAAGAACAACGAAAACAATCTTATAAAAGTCATTTCTTGCCAAATTTCCTTTAAAGGAGAACGAAAGAGATAATAATTTGAATTGCGAAGGAGAAGTAAGAAGTCAGTTTTGAAAAATATGTTCTATTTTAACCCCGAGAGCAGAACGAGTTTTTGCTTAAAGAATTTTAGGGAGCAGTTGTTCTCTCGGCTCCGTCATTCTCCATCTTTCCGTAGGTTCACGGCTCCTCGTTTGCTCTCAGCGTCTTTCACATTCTCTAATTTAGCGGCAGCTGAGGCTGAAAAAGCTGAGAATGGCAGTGACCCCTGAATGGTCGCTTATTAATCTATTGAACGGAGCAACGGAGCAACGGAGCATCATGGCGCGGAAAAATTTCCAAGTCACCGCCACCACTCGGGACAGCCTTTCGCTCCATTATGCTTCGTAATCTGTGATGTGCTGCTACAGCCTCTGCGTGAATAGATAATTATACTAGCAGCGCACGCCATATCGCATAATGCAAAGGAAAAGAAGTAGCCGTTTGACGCGATAAGATTAGTCCTGCCACGGCATTTCTTTCCCAATACCCTTCTTTTCACCTGATTTGTTTTCACCTTGTTCGATCGCGTCTTATGTAATTGCCACATCATCGAGACTCCCCTCTCGACTCTGCACTCCGTAAGGTTTCGACGCTCTCGGCTATTCTCTTATTCTCTCACGAGTGTGCTGGGAAATAGTTACCCGTCGATACGTAGTAATAGTACGGAATATAACGTTGGAAAGAGACTTTACCGTCTGATTTATGACCTGTATGTATTTCAGGTGTGACGGACAATCCACGTAGTCAACGTTCGCTTTTCATTTAAGATGATGAGACGAGAATTCGTCGGCTCTTTTACGAGTTACCTTATGTATTCAATGTATCGAGTAAATATATTACAAGGATGCTCTTTAATACATTACCATTCATCTTCAATTTTTCCCCAATAAAATTTAACGTAAAATTTGTGAGCGATGTTTAAATTTTACTTTTTGCAACAATCGCAGTGAAACAAATATGATTCGTGCAATTTTAATTAAAAAAACTTCTATTTTAATTACGCGAGTAAATTAGCGCGAGGATCGTTTGTCGAAGAAGAAACAATGGAAGCATCGTTATTCTTAAAATCAATGTAGCTTTAAATTTAAACGGATAAAGACGTAAAAAATATAATTTTATTCTTATCTTATCGCTGTGCAATGTAAACATCTATTTTTTTTTTAATATTTATATTAAAAAATATACTTTGAATCTTAAATATTAAATATTCAACGAGTTTTAACCAAAGTATTTTTAATGATATTTTAATTAATTTAAACATTAATTACGTAAGAATTTTATCTCTTAGTACGCATAAATATTTGCGTGTAAAGATATAGTAATTCTTTAAAAATTTTCATTCGTGACCGATCCAATCATCTTTAAATAATATTTATTTCATGGCTACATCTTCCGAGTACCTGAGAATTATAAATCCAATACTTGTAAACCAAAGAATTCGTTTACAAAAATAATGCCATCGTTGCTTGTACAAGCATATCCAGTTTATTATATAAGCAAAATATGAAGCTATTAGCTCAATTGAAATCTCAATTATCAACAGTTTGGCTAAGCAATACTAAATAATACGTTCGTGCAAAACAATTGGAGCATTTACTTCCTCTATTGAAATTCAAATCCATTGTATGCAAATAAGTTGGTAGAATTCTCTGTTAGAATTCATTTGATTTAATTAAAATAAAAGTCAATGTAACTATAATTAAAATACTTTTATTCGTTAGTATATAATAATTTATAAAATGACTTAAACGAGAAGTTTAAAATGTAAATTCGTCGTATCGAAAATAAAAATTTAGCCTCCAAATTTAGATCTTACGTCGATACATTATATTATTATACTTGATTTTTATATTTAGTATACTTATAAAATAAGAAACTAATGGTTTTACAAATATTTCCTACGTAATCGATTTTTATAAATTTATGAAAATATCAAATAGAAAAACAATGCGACGATTACTCGTTATTGTGCATAAATGATATTCTAGTAGAGAGACAAATAAAAACGCATCGTCGATTTATAGTAATCGAGCTATCGATGAATTAGATTGTAAATAAGAAAAATAGTACTTTTCCATGTATAAGCTTTGGACTGTCGTTTCTTTGATCGAATGCTAGAATTGCTTAAGACTGTCGTCTTAGAATCCAGAGCCGTATTTCCTACTCTAATTTGACAAGTGCGTAAGCTTTGTGCACTTGGAGCAATCGTAAGTAACTCGATTAATATTTAATTTTCGTATAAGAAGCATTAGTTTTACGCTAGTTTTACGCTAGTTTTACGCTAGTTTTACGCGATAAAGGAACTACCGGTAAATCGGTACTCGTACGAAAATCAAATATACCGCTTGAACGCACAATCGCATTTCTTCATATATTTTCGGCTTGAAATTTTTCATAAGCGCAAAGTCTGAACAGTTGTTAATTTTGGCTCGTTTGACTTTGCAAAGAGTGCTCCATATACACAGAAGCCATTACCGCCCCTCTATATATAGACGCACTCACGGACTCTCGCACGGACTCGCGCACGGACTCGCGCACGGACTCGCGCACGGACTCACGCACGGACGCACGCACGGACGCACGCACGGACGCACGGACGCACGATTCCGTCGTTGCATGCGTGTAAACGTGGGATGTATATCCGTACTCCATGACCTTCCCGTTCCTGCCGGAAATACGAGTGGCCGAGTACAGTAGAAGCTCCGTGCAAGGGGAACGCTAGCGAAAAAGGGAATGACAGAGAAGAAAGAAAAGAGCGCTTAATGGAAATCCGGTGTGTGCGTGAACGTTGCTTTCGTACTCGTCCTTTCTCTCTTTTTTTTTTATTCAAATTAATCGAAATCGAACTTTTACCATTGTTATCGGACGCGAAGAAATACTTTTGCCGTACCATCGTGGTTTTATTTTACTTTTTAAATAAATATTTACGGCTTGAATAAACGAGTTGTCGCCCACACGGAGCCAACTTATGCTCGTCTTTTCGAATATTTATTTAAGATATTTTTATAAATTAGATCCAATCGTTATAAACAGTCTAAGCATCGAGTAATCGAACATTTGTACATATAAATCGGAAAAACAATTTCGTAAATTTATTAACATAGTCGGTGCAAATAGTTGCAAGTTGAATTAAGCGTTAAAAAATTTGCTCGGAAACAACGCTGTAATCGTAAAATGGTAGGCATCGTCGAAACGATGGTACGCGTGCGGAATATACGTTTTTGTTCGTAGTATAAAAATTTTTGATTTCTATGAAAACGAAGATTAGTCTTGATGCGAACGAAAAACTTTTCTATGCAAATATAATATCTATAAAAAAATTTCGCGTCGTTATTAAACGATTCGGTTTCTGTTTCAGTTTTTGTTTGTACGCGGTCACCAACGATAAATAAAGCCCGGACAAATGACTCTGTAATTTTATTAGTCTACGCGTCGTATCCGCTTGTACTCGATGGCTACGTGTATCGCGTCACCGATGTCGAGGTCTGGAACGAGCTTCGTAAGCTGGATACCGTAGCTTCGTAAGTTTTGATACGATCGCGGATTCGATGATTCGGGATTAAATGGTTCGTTAATTAAAGGAATCGATTATTTTATCGCGGTTTAATCGACCACTAAACGGTAATACATGTAACTCCCAATTCCAAATTTAAGAACGAAGAGGCAAATTAATCCTTGGGAAGTATGTTTTATGACTTTACACGAGCGCTTAATATTTGTTACGCGTACGGATACATTCTTATATAAATTATTATGAACATGTGCACCGAGTTATATCAATCGTGCACTGTCGTACGAATTTTAATTTTGAACTCTTTTGTGTTGGGATTGAACGTTCGCAAAACTAGAAATGTTTTGTCCGCTAATAACGCAGGGACAAAGAATTATTATTTGAGTATTATTTTTTAAAGAGTCTGCAAATGATCATAGCGAGGGAGAATAAGAATTAAATGATTTATTGAAATCCACGGTTGGGCGTCGTGTCTGCCATAATCCGACATAACCTTAAATCAAATTTTTGCTTTATTTAGTAAGCGTAACTAACTACACGTTTATTTAGAATGATAAAAGCATACGGTATTCAAAAGTTGAATGCGAATGTATTTTTTTTTTTTAATCCAAGAAAGAAATAAAAGAGTTTTCGAGCGAGAGAGCGAGACTGGTTAGAGTAATGTGAAAAAGGCCTTGTTCCTTTAATCTTTTGTTTTATTATATCGAACATAAAAAATACTTACCGCAATAATGAATTATTCAAAATGCCCACACAATTTAGCGACAATCTTCTTTAATAATTCCCTGTTACATTCAAACGCGTATTTATACAAGATTTAATCTGGCTGACAATGTATCCCCGAGTAGAGCATAGTCTTGTTCTCGTCTCGTGCTCGGATGAAATATTAAAATTTCTATCTCGTTCCGAGAGATCCGCAAAAGCGCAAAAAAGAAAAAGGTACGAAAAGGCAAGTTCCGAGGGCGGGTAAAAAACTGAAAGGTAAAAAAGTTCCTCCGGGACCGGATTTAAAAGAGTTCGGATGCCCCCATTTCTAAGACCCCGTGTGGTACTTACAGCCTACTGCTGCTCTCGGAGGCTTCGGCAAGGTGGTCCAATTTATTACCAGCGGAATCGGGGTGAGCCGTGGGTGGAATGGGTGGAATGGGTGGAAGCGCACGCGCACTCGGTCGACTGGAAACTAATACCGCGAGGAAGCGACGCAACGCAGTAGTGACTTTTTACCTACCGGGACGTCAGGGACGAGCCTATTTTTTCGTCTACTTCTCGACTTAGGTCCGATTAAACGATCACCTTTTCACCTTTCGACTAATTTTATTAATCTAATAATTGTAGTCGTTTCAAAAATATTTTCTTTCTCGGATGTTTTCAATTAGATATTTTATTATCACCGAGGTAAGAAAAGTTATTCGAACCAATTTTTCTCGCGCCTCGTCCATAAATAATAACGTATATTTTGCAAATTTTTTAATATTTACGATTTTGATAACGAAATATCTTTCGAATCGATGCATCGACATCGCGTTAAGTGTTAAAAGATTACAATTAAATTCTCAACGCGTTAAAATTATATTAATAACGGACTTTGACTAATTGAATTTTAGCGCAATCTTGTACGTATCGTTACGATTGATAAAAATTTCAATCTTGCAAACTTAGAATTTCAAATCGTCAGTTTAAAAAAATACATAAATTTAATTGCAGTTTTGTAAATGGAATGGTTTAATCGTTAATTACGTTTTTCAAAGTAATCGGTAAACGGTCGATCGATCGCTTCCACCGTAACAATGACGTTGTTTTTTCAAGCTAACTTTACCGGAGATGGGAAAGCCGGTTTAAACAACTCCGGCTTAAACAACTCGCTAACGAGGAACTTAAAAAAATATATCCTAGAGGCGCACGACTCGGTAAGGCTCCATCGCGTTCGAACGAAACCGATCGCTTATTCAATACGCACATCGCGTTCATCTCGGTCTATTGAACTTAAAACGCAACTCGGACGAGTGCCGAGTGCAACGTTCGCTGAATGGCCGCTAGCGAACGACCCACTGACAAATGTGACCGCGCACACTCGAGAAGGCAAGGCAAGTCCAGGCCATCGCTGAATCGTCGATCCGTCTTTAACGAAAGTGACTTGCCCGGAAAGCGGAAAAGGAAAGGACGAACGAATCGAGCATCGCATCGCATCGCATCGCAACGCCAAGTCTCGCTGCGCCTCCTCCCCCCTTGTCACCTCTCTCCTACCCCCTCACCTTCCCCATGCCACCCAACTCACCGCCTCCTTTTCTTTCGAGTCCCTCGCTCGACAATGGAAATCGCGGATGAAGCGGGTCAAATATCAATGATCTATTTTTTGAATGGACCGTGGAGGGACGTCATTGTTTACGCGGAAGAATTATTTGGTAGCGAACAAAGTTTGAAAGAGGATTTTCTTCGAGCGTTGTTCGTTTTTGTCCGCGGAATCTCATGAATCGAGAGAAAGCCCAAACGAGGTGGCGAATGTATGCGAGCTTATTGTTCGGATAAAGTTGAAAATAATGACTCCTTGGTTAGTTATTTATCTGGTGACTGTAACCGCGCGCGTTCCTAGAGTGCAGGTATAGAAAACGGAGACATTCGGCACGATAAAAGAAGTCGGTAGCGATCAACGAACAAACGATCATCGACCAAACTTTATTTCTTATGATTTTGAGCAACGATAAAATCCTCGTAACGTAGACGTAAAAGATTCGATATCGTAACATTTTCCTTTTTTACGCGCGTTCAACTGTATATATATATATATATATATATATATATATATATAATTTACGAAAGATGCGGTCGAAAATGATCTCGGAGTCGTATCGAATAAAGTGGTTTCGAACGAATCGTATCGTCGAGACGCGACATAAATCAAAAACTGTCGATCTGACAGGCTGTAAAACGCTTCTAATATTCGAGTTTTTTTTTCAACTCGGTAATACATTTATAAACGATAAAGCAATACTTTCTCGTTAAATTGTATCTAGAAATTGTATCTAGAAATTGTATCTAGCATGAGGTCTCGTAATTATTATCCAGTTTAAGACGTACAAATCGTACTTTTGCCGAGTCACAGTTTATTCGTTTCGGTGACCGTTGCGCAACCGCAGCCACGTTAGGACGTACGTACTCGTGTATCGACACAACTCATCCGAATCGAGCTAGTATTTTCGATCCGGCCCTTGGCTGTATCCGCGTCTAAAACCGTAAGAAAAAACGAAAGCTGGCAACGAAAGCCGGCAGCGAAAGAAAAATCGTAGATCGGTTGCTTAGCGGAGTGGAGCGACGGTGGAGGCTCGGTGTGCCTAATTGGCCGGATAGAGCGATAGAGTCTCTCTCACGGGCGTCATCGAACGTCAGCGATATCCCGGCTTATCGGTGGACCGGTGCGAGTACCTTTGCGAAAGGTCGCGGAAGGTTCGAGTCGGCTGGTTCCCTCGATTGGCTTGGCCGCGCCAATTCACAATGGATTACTTAATGCCTCTCGCGTTGCGCCAACTTATAACTTATATCGCGTATCGAAGTCGATGTAGGTGCCGTCGGTGGACTCGAGGTGGACTCGAGGTGGACTCGAGGTAGACTCGAGGTGGACTCGAACGAGCGAACCAGTCGGATGGCTGGACGGACAGGAAGGGTGGGGTGAGAGACCAAGAGCGTTGACCCAGTCTTGCGTTACCAGTTGGAAAAGGCGTGTTACACGACTGCGCGTGGAAGTTGGAGTACTGCTCGCTTCTTAAAACTTATACCTCCTTATACCTCCTCGAAGAAAAATTTTTGTTTGCCGTTATAAAGACCGACAAAAACTTGAAGAGCGCTCGTCTCTCGTCTATTATCATTGTGTTTGCTCGTTTAAGCTTGCTTAAGCTTGCTTTCACCATTTTCTACTCGATCGCTAATGTTCCTGTTTGATGTTTTCTTTGTTGGACTGTTACGATACGAGTGTACAGTCCGTCTCGTTCGATCGGGACAGAAAAATTGATTTCGATTCGTCTTTCCTTCGATTTTTCATACTCGAGTGGCTATTCGACACTTTTCGTTCGATAGCGACGATCGATCGCGATCTCGAATACAATTCGAAAGATAAAATAAAATCATTTTTAAACGAAATAATAAAACAATTTAACAATAAAACACCCAGGAAAAAATAAATAATTCAAATTTTAGCGTTTCAGTTTTACGTTTTCACCATTCTTTTAGAATAAAGAATTATTCGCATAGAAATTAATTAATAGAATTTGAGCGAATATCCTATACAAGGTATTCGTTATCCTCGGAATATTCGATACATGTTCCTTCTATATAATTCTTTAGTACGAGAACCATTAGCCGTATATCGGAATTTATTCTATTGGATTTTTAAAATTGATGTCCCACTTTTACACATGTACGCAACATTCTTGTCTTTAAGCAGTTTTAAAATGCCATTGTTCGAGGCACGAGAATTCACGAGCTCGTGAATACCTCGCGATAATCGGCATTTCCCTGGAAAAGGTGGTATCATCTTAACCTCGATCTCGTGAGCGAATGTCTTAGACTTTGGAAGACACGTGGATATAACGAGCATTCGAGCATTAGAAAGGTAAGGTATACATTACGAGGCACGCGAGTTCGAGCACGTGGATACTTATATAAACTTCTAAACGCGTTCGAGTATCCTTAAACACCTACCTTTAAAAACAAGACCGCGAGTACCATTTATATAAAAATACGTTGAAATTCTTTGATTCTCGCGGTAAATGCAGACACCGAGAAAATGACTTCTTTATTATAATCGAATGTTGCCTCTGTGTATTCCACATCGATATAATCTTCGTTAATAATTAGAGAACGGCGTTAGGTATGCAAAAATTTAGCGGGAAAAGTGGATAAAACAAAGCGAAATCAATTTACTTCCTCGTTTAAGTTTAGTGATTATGTAGATTCTTTTTTGTAATCTATCGTATGCGGTGGTGGCGTGCATAATTCACTCGTTAAAGCTATTCTATAGATCGTTATTCACAGTAGCGGTTGCGCATGGATTTGCAATTCCCTGCAACGGCAAACCAAACCTCTCGGGACTTTCGCTTGTTTTTAGGTTCAAACTTCGATATCTCTGGTCACCCGCAGATTTAACGGAGCTGGTTGTTGGTTTTTTCCTGATTTCTTGTATCGCGGCAAGGCTGTACGTCGTTCGCTAGCTAAAAGGAAAGTTACAATTTTGCAGCTTGAGCGTGGAATAGATCTAAGTGTATAACCACTTTGACTCGAACCTTCTTGTAAATTAAATTTATGACTACCCTATTCGAAAGTTCGAATCGTGTAGCATGGCTAGATGTAGTTTTTTATATCTTATGATTCATATAAGTATATCTCATGTAAATATAAGAATACGTTTACGCGGAGAGAGGAGAAAAAAGATCGTGCAAAATCAAAGTACCATTGCAATGAAATCATTAACGTCCTTTTCTATATGTCAATATTTAGAATACCAAATTTGTGAGATATTAAGAAACTATTGAATTCGAGTTTAATAACAACTTTGTTTATACCGTTTAAAATATAAGTATTATGACAGATATAATGCGTCGAATTTTACATAAACGACGCAGATTATCCATTTAAAGTAACTATTTGAGACATAAATAAATATTAAATTGAAAAATACTTTATATCGCGATTGTTTTCAAGATATACGAGTAAATAAAAAACCACTCGTTAAATGGTTATCTTATTTATACGTTAATAAATTTTCATAACAGTTCATTGAACTGAAAACTATTTACTATCAGTGTCAAATAAAGTATCGATCGCAATAAGCCATTTAAAGGAAGAGAAAACAGTGGAAAAAATAAAGCATTCATATAAATTGGAAAGATCGCGATTAGTAGTTTTTAGAATATTAATCGAAGAAAGCCAAGTGCATTATTTGAAAATAAAATGAAAATAACCGGAGAATTTTGTTTTTATGAATCATTGAAAGAATTTGAAAGATACGACTATGCATTAGATAACGAAAAATTCTTTCAAATTATTTTTCCTAACATATTTCTATATTATTATATTACTATTTTTTTTCGAATATTAAAAAATGATTATAAAATATTTTATAAAATTCCAGATATAAAGTCTTTAAAGTTGACAAGTAGTTGCGTATAAAATTAAAATAATTTATTTTAAATTCTCTCGAAGGATAATTTTTGGAAACACTCGTACGATACTCGTATACATATATATGACAATAATTTTTCATCGAGTGTGACTTCGGGTAACACATTTTCCTGGATCACAACTCCACACACATATAAATACTTGGCAACTTTTTAAAACTGAGAAGGTGTATGTATTCGTTTACATGAAAAGCAATGCGATTACATTACTTAACTTGAGAAAAATTTTATATAGTTACGTTTCTAATATAAATTTTTATACATGTTTTCATAAGCAATAACTTTAAATGTACTTGTCCCATTATAATTATAATTAACCGAGGAATGATAATTATTATTATTTTTTATATACGGCTGAGAAATTTTTCCCTAGAAATATAAAATATAACGTGTAAAATGTATTATCTCGTTTAACGCATGTTACGTAACGGCTTTGGTATCACCATTAGGGGTTATTACTTTAATAGTTAGCTGTTCGTACATTATCACGAATACCAACGCGTAAAAACAGTTTGCGTTTCTCAACGAGACTTGTAATTTTCAAAAAAAAATTTGTTTTAAATCGATGCGACAGAGCAGAAAGAAATTTGAAATTAAAAATAAATTTTTTTAAACAATCGGTATTTTGTATAAACCCGGAGTTAAACTACTTTTTTTTTCGCGTTAGCGAACTCGTATCAAAGTACTTTGTACGGCCAAGGCTCGATTTCAGTATTCTTGAAATTCGGAGTAAAGATGACAGGGAATGGCCGTAGTCGAGTGAAATTAAAAAGAAGAAAAGAAAAACAAAAAGCGGTATTTAATCCGAGAGTCGGTGAAGTTGTTGCGAACGAGAATTCCCGCTTCCTAATTCCCGCTTCGGTTACACTCCAGAGTTTTCTCATTGCGGGATAATAAGCGTATCGGTTGAAACGCGAGCAATTTGTCAGAAGCCGGATTATTCTTCCTCCTTTTGTCTGTTGGTTCGGATTTTCGAAGAGCCGTATTTTAAACACCGTTAACTCGTCATCGAGGTTATCTCGGAAAACTCTTTGGGCTCAAGTTGGCGAAACTAACTAGAGCAAGAATATTTCCCATTTCAACTCTTATTTCAATTCCTTGATGAGACGAAGAGCTAAGGCTCTCGAGGTTTTTTCAAGATGAAATGATGAATGCGATGAACCTCGAGCTCGGTTAATTGGGTGGATGAGGAAACTCACGGAATTTACCGAATTTACCGAATTTGCTTCTTATCCGTATAAGAAAAGATACTAATATTTCAATCACCAAATATTTACAATCGAAAATTCAAAGGCTAAAGCGAAATTTCGCCCGTAAATAGCGGAATACTTTTTTTCGATCGGCTTTAAATATAGTGAGCGTTCGTTTCATTAATCACCGAGTGTATCAATAGTCGATTGTATTAAATAAAGGCTGCATTTAAGAAATAGAACAAGAAAATGGATGTAAACGAAGTCTCGAAACTCGATTACATCTCGGTGGTATTCTTTCGCGGTCGAAGATGATAAATCATCGGCGCGATAATATAAGGCTCGCGATCAAGCTCGACAGATCAACTCCGAATACAGATCGCTCGGAGTACTTCGGAGTGGCCTCCCCCACCGGAACGCACCGACCTTGGAGCGATCGCGGATTTTTATTCGCGTTTCCAGGTTTTTATTCGTATCGTGAAAAAGGACTGGCGCGCGATTGAAGAGCCGCGTTGCGTTGCGTTGCGTTGCGTTGCATCAGCCGACGTCGTCGTCGTCGTCGTCGTCGTCGTCGTCGTCGTCGTCGCTTCCCAACCGAGTGCGAGTGCGAGTGCGAGTGCGAGTGCGAGGCGGGGCGAGGCGAGACGAGGCGAGTGCGTCACGCGAGCGCCTAGTTCCGACCGATAACGCGATCGACGTTGCGTTTCTTTATTTCAGAACTCCCGGTCGCAAGGTCCTTTCTTCGCACGCCCCTCCAACGGAAACTGCCCACGACTCGCGCTGCATTTTTCTTCCGTTATTGCGCCATTACTCCGCGTCGGCAGGTCACACCTTTTATTCGCGTTCGTCCGGGCATTTTCGTTTCCAACGCTAGTTTAGAGAAAATTAAAGCCGTTTACCGAAGGACGGTGGCGGTGGTGGTGGTGGTACTGGTAGTGGTACTGGTAGTGGTATTGGTAGTGGTACTGGTAGTGGTACTGGTAGTGGTAGTAAATTGTTAGCTTATTCGCTCACTCGCTCACTCGTTCACTCGCCCCGACGTTGCGGCGTTCTTTTTGCATCTCTTTTTTTTATACGCGTTTAGTTTCTAAGTAAACTAAGTCACAGAAAAATAGAGCGTACGTTTCTTTGAAATGTGCTTATGCGCGTGTATTATTTTAAATTACCAAATGTACCATCCGGTTTTACAATCTTACCTTGTTTCGCGTCGACGTCTTTATTTTTAAAGTCTTTCGTTGTATACAATTTAAACTCTGTTTCTATCGAGTAAAATATTTATTTTATTAGTCAGTTCAATTTATCGTTATTTTATTAAAAGAATTCCATAATTATCCGAGGTAAAAAGAGAATTAGTTGAGTATGTAGATAATTTTATAATACTAATTTATTCTAAACATTTTTTACTTGGCTATCAATTTCTATGTATAGGTATTGTTTTAAGCGGATTTCTTTCGACTGATTCAGGATACAATTAAGATAACGATAAAAGTGAAAGGCTATACTTATTGTGGACGAGTAATGCGCAATTGCTGTTCAATTTCATCGAGTACGTTAAACACGTTCCTTTTTCCCCTGAAGCAAATGAAGCGTTGATTCTATATAAATATGTAAAAAGATAATATTTACGAATTTTAAAACTTTTGAAATCTACACCTTTATAAATTTTTTCAAAAAACCATCAAAGTCAAGAAATGTATCACTTAACTAAATAAATGGTCAAACGTTATTGTAAAAGAAATTTATAATTTATAATAAATTTTCACTCACTTTATTAAAAAATTGAAAATTATAAATTAATTTAAATTCAATAAAATGAATCATTCGCTAAAATGTTGACTTCGTTTCGAATTAAAATCGTTACAAAGAATTTGAATGCGACATTAAAAAAAACGATAAAATGCAGAAAATATTTGTACGATTAATTTCCTGTTCTTCGTGAAATAAATAACAAATTTATTTTTGCATATTATTAAAACATTTTTCTCAGTTATACATGTAATATCCTATAACTTGTAAATTCTATTTGAAAATTAGTTTTTATTTAAAAAAATCTTCTAATATTCATTTTATTATGTACTTGAGACTAATAGAAAGTAAACTTTGAAACAAGTTTGCAAGATTTATTCTAGTTCTATTCAGAAATGATTTTCCGTAAGAACGTTTTATGACGTTTTGAATGCATTTTAATTACAGTATTTCAAGTTCGTTTTAGAATGTCTACAAGAAATCTTTATGTATTAAAATTATAAGTCTTTTAGAGATTTTATTTCTGATATTTCACTCATGATTGGCAATAAAATATTTGTTGTGTTCATTTATTTATCAACTGAAACACAATTTTTAATTAGAATTCTAACGGTATTTAAAATGTTGTAATGGTAATTTCCAGGCTTTTGTTTTATTTTCTTTGCGTATACATAAATATGCAAGGATTTTTTACATTTATTACGTGCTGATCAAAATTGCCTTTTTTTTTTGTTAAATATATCAATATTCTTATCTAAAGAATTTTTATAATTATTTCAGAGTATAAAAAATTCATTAAATAATAATAATAATTAGAAACTTCGATAAAACTTTGTTACTAATTTTTTATTAGTAATTAAGAAATCTACCATATATGTTTTAGAAGTTAATTTGATTTAATAAATTGCGGTGAATATACGTCTCGTTGATATAAAACGTATCGATGACGTATATTTGTTATATTTGTTGCTTGAACTTATAATAAATATTAGGCGTTCGTCACAAAACGTCCAAATTAAAATTAGCTCGTACAATAAAAACTATGTAAATAACGATACCGTTTAAAACTCAGTAATAAAAATAACTAATTAATGAATATTCACTCTTCTTCCAGATAAGAAAGTCTAAAAGCGGTCGAGCCTAGGGCGTACATAAAGCTAAACAGAAAGCTACGAGAAAAACTGAAAAATGGGAGCGCGACAGAGCAGAAGGTCCGTTGACATAACGACGACACCCAAGAAGGAGGGTATTCCCACCGAGGGTGGCGTCGTCAGCGAAGGTGCTGAGAAAATCGAAAAGCTGGGGATGATAGAAGAGGCGGACTCAAAGCCGACCTCGAATGGTGTTGCGCCCCACACGGACTCGACCGAGGATAAGGACAAGGACAAAGACGAGGCCACTGAGAAAGACCAAGATAAGGAGGTAAACCGACGTTTATTATATTTTTTTATAACGATTACAACCGACGTAAACCGGCGGTAGATCCAAATCTTTTAATAAAATTACGAAAAAATTTATCAAAGTAGTCTTGCGAAATATTAATGACTATTTATTTTGAGTTAATTAAAGTTGCGTTAAAAAATCGGAAGATTTTCTTAAAAATATTTTATATGCCGAATCGAATAAGCAGATGAATATTTTTAAAATACTGTATCTGGTTGATCGCGTTCCGATATTAAACAATAATTGAACTATAAATTAATTTTATTCGGCAGAATAAATAAAAGAAACGAACCAAAATTTTATTTGAATAAGATTAAAAAACTATACGTATAATATAACGAACGGGCAATATAAAATATTCAGTGAGGCGTACCGATAAAATTAATAATTTTGTTTACCTGCAAAGAATTATCAAAGTAATTTCATTAGTCGAGCGACGCATAAGTACACGCCATTCATTATTCGCGATAAAAATAAGGTACGCGTCACCGAAATCTTTTCCGACCTCGAATCGTATACTTTTACGAACTCTGTCGATAAAATGTGTCGTCGACAAATTCGCTCGGCAATCTTGCCATTCTTCGCGTACCAAGCCAAAGGCTACGATACGCAAACGAATGAATCCGTCGTCTTCGAGGAGTCGAACGACGATCGGACGCATCAGTCAACTTCCATTTCGAATACGTCGGTCGGACGTCGGATAGACGTCGGACAGACGTCGAACAGACGTCGGACAGACGTCGGACGGAGGTCGGAACGTTCAAAGTTAAAGACTCGCGCGTAACATCGGTTGCGGTTGGTGCACTCGACGATACTCCTAGGCTACTTGACCCAGGCTAGACTCGACCAAAGCGATTTCTCTACTCTTTCCTCGGGTCTTTCCTCGGGTCTTTCCTCGGGTCTTTCCTCGGGTCTTTCCTCGGGTCGATCGTTGCCCCGGCTCGTCTCTAAACTTAGAATCTTAATCTGTTTATTTATCGTCTGAAGAGCGAGAGGGTTGACTGTTTTACAAGAGCGTCGGCACTGGAGAGGCACCAAGTGCACTTTTGGCTGGGGCAAGGAATCCGAGGTATGGAGTGCCAGTACACAAAGCGAGGGAGCGAAGATCTTTTTTTTCGGTTACCGCGTGACCCGTCCAATTTCTGGGATTCGAGCATCGATCAAAACGGTTAACGCGCGTTTAATTGCGCTGATTTTACGGAACATAATTTAAATAATTCATCCTATAATTGTATAGAAGCTTGTATAGAACTGTAAGTCTGACGCGTGAAATTTTTTCATTAAATAGAAAATGATTTTTCGTCATATTTAACGTTTATTATAAAAAAGGGAATTGCAACTTTGTCGTTTTAGTTTTAATGTTTACTCGCTAATTAAAAATTTTAAAATTAGTTTTAATATTTTTCTAATATCTTTTCTGATTTTTATTCAAATAGTCGTATAGGTTTTCTCGAGGAATTTCTCAATATTTATTTAATTGAAAAATTTGATGATTCATATTTACGTATAAATACTCGAATTTCAAACTTATTTACTTTATTATAAGAGTTATAAGTTTTAGTAAAAAAACTCAAGAGTATAGTATATACTTTTACATAAGATGTGTCAAGGAAATATTTCAAGGAAAACATTCATTTTGTTCCAGATTTAAGTATTTTACGATACGTATACTTGGATGTGGGTTTAACGCAGCAAATTAGTTGGATATTTGATTCCAAAGTTATGTGTATACGTATATATATATATATATGTATATATCAAATTCTTTCTTAAATTACGAACATTTAATTATACGCATAAACTTTTTAATGCCGTGTAATAAAGATCGGAGAATAAATTTATACGAATACGTTTATATTTTTTTATCGGTAAAAACGTTAAACGTTCGACCAAAATCCACGAAGCTACGGTAGGATAGCATTCGAAATCGTAAAGCATCGATTCGACTGTTCGATAATTTACAGATAAAGAATAATTGGGTGAGTCGCGGTAATTAAAAAGTATCTCGATTCATTGGGTACTAGAGGTTCCGTATTAATTCCGTATTAATTCCATATAAATAAGACATTAAGGAAGGTACGATGATCCGCACGCTCGAAATAAAGTTGATTGTTACGGAATAGTTAACGGTCGCGATGATTTTCGTGGATCCCTTATCGTGGAACGCGCGATCGAAGCAGCTCCGGTACTACCCGCTATCGACAAAGAAAGTATATCTCGACAGATGTCTTCGTACATCGTAATTGACGCGATCGTCGTCGTCGGACTGTAAAGTATCCTCTATGAGAATAGCGCTCGTAAAAGCTCGTATCACGTTCCGCGTATCTTTTCGTCTCCTCCCAAGCCGCGAGACACGAGACGTGACTGCTTTGAAAAAGCTCCCCAACCGCGTGATAGGAGTCGTCTGGGCTGTCCGTGTTTCCTTCGCGCCTCTCGGGACTGCTTAGTCGGTAGGAGCAAAGGTCGAAACCCGATATATTTCGATCGAGCGACTCGGACAGCTGTCGTGCACCAGACCGAGTCCAATCGCGTTCCCTGCGTATGCCCTGCGTATCCCCTGCGTATCCCCTGCGTATCCCCTGCGTATCCCCTGCGTATTCCCTACGTACCCTCCACCTATCCCCCACCTATCCCCCACCTATCCCCTACGTATTGTCTCAGCTCGCGCTAACCTATTTGCCTCACGCTTGCGTGTGCGCCTTTCGTTTCCTCCTGCGCACAATCGCTTCGTTTCCCGTTTCACGTGCATACGGTTCTACGCCTCAACGTTATTTCCTTTTTTACTGTTCCTTTCGAGACAATGAACGAACCAGCAGATGCTTCACTGTTATTTCTCAAAGCGAATACCGTTTCGTTCTTGGCTTTTCGTTTTTAAACGAACCTCATTTTTTACGAAATTAACTTTCATCCAAAGTTGTTTGGAATACGCTGTTTTCCGCGAACTTTAACGCAAAACGATTTTCTTTGTCTCTCGCAATCGGCCGAGCGATACGTTTGAAAAATCATCGAGACTCGACGGCGGAATCTTTGAAGCAATTAAATTGCCATCGTTTTTAAATTATCGGTGGAAATTACTAATACTCGGTAAAGGCTTATCGCGAAGAATAATTCTAACTCATTTATTCGTTTCTCGCGTATAGTTTCCTTTCTTTGCTGAATAATCGACGGTCTAAGCGTCATCCATAAATAGAGTCAATATTTGAATTTACGCTTCGTTAGAAATTCGCGCGCACGTGCGTCTGAAAAAATAATCTTTAAATAGCGCTTAGCTTTTCCGATGAAAAAACAAGTAGACGACGTGAACGTAAACGTTGTTGTTGTTGGTCGGGACGCTTAGTAATCGCCTCGTTAGGAGTAAGTCCTCGCGAAATGGTTGTCCTTTCCACTCTCTCTCTCTCTCTCTCTCTCTCTCTCTCTCTCTCTCTCTGGACAGGTGCGCACGAGGCGCCTGCTAAATGCTAAATCGCGTCGCCCGTTGGCTATCGAGTTTCGAGTTCACCGTGACTCGGTCTCGCGATGGGAAGGAAAAGAGCGAAGCAGCTACTACGAATGGTTCATCGACGAGTAGCCGCAAAATTCAAGGGAAAAAAGAGGACACGAGACAGAAGAGATAGACGGAAAACAGGCATAGGCGCACACCTGTCGAATCGACCTGCGAGCGACCATCGAGCATTGGACTTTTACCTCTCTCTCTCTGTTCCCCCTCTTGTTTCAGATTTGACCTTGTATCGAATCGTTTCGTATATTACATTGCACGAAACTAAAAAATATTTACTTTACCCAGAAATCGTAAAGGAATCGAGATAAACAAGTTTAACCCAGAAAATAGATTATTGCGCTCGTGTTTAAACTTGTAAACGTTGATAGTACCGATCGGAGAGAAAAATAAACTCGTGGATTTATTGTTACTTTGATCGATGTTCGATCGACGTACTCTAATGATAAATCGTAAGGTTTCTCATCGATGAGCCATTTCATTTCATTTATCAAACGGCTCTTTTACAATTAGGACACAAACTGGTTGTTCGTTGATCGATCACCGTATTTAAGGTACCGGAGCTGCATCGATTACCCGCTGAAAAATCAACATGAAAATGACGAAAGCGCTTATTATATCCTAAGCAAAGCCATTATTACGTCGAAAGGGTCCTAACCATGTTTATCTCGGCTTTGCAAGGACATTTAAGCGAGTCGAAACGACCCAAGATCGAGCGTCAAAACCACGAAATTCCAGGCACCTCCTTAACCTTCCCACACTCGAATTCTTTAGAAAAAGAAAAAACATTAAAAAGCAATGTATGCAGAAGATGCGATACTCGGAGAAAACAAGCGGAAGCTTTCAAGTCCTGGGCGCGACCATTTTACTACGGCCTACTACGAGTTCCCCCCTTGAGAGCAGCGTTGGTCCCTTCTCGCATGACCTTGACCGTGAAAGGCAATACGTCAGATTGGGTTTCCGCGATGGCGAGGTACGATGGTACGGTGATGGTACGGAGTCGAATAGTTGGTCAAAAGGGGAAGGAGAGAAGGAGCCCTTTTCTTCGTTTTCGCCTCCTCTTCTTCCTCGGTCTCTCTCTCTCTCTCTCTCTCTCGCTCTCACTCTCTGTCACTCTCTCTCTCTCGCTCTCTCTCTCTCTCTCTTCCTTTTTCACAGAGCGAAACGCTCGTAAAATCCGAAAACGGCCGTTGCTTTACGATTCTCGACCAAGGAACTTTGACTCTCGCACGTTCCATTGTTGTTGCCGTTGTTTTCATCCGTCTGCCAAATTACGGTCGACGCGTGATTTAAGGCCCAACAGGTGGATTAGCCGTTCGGGGCCGGGGGTCTCCAAAGCCAAGTAGAACGACTTTGAGCAGTTACTTTCTTTTCGGCAGGGGGACTTACTTGGACGTAGCGAGGTTGAGACACGGCACGGCGCCCTTCGATCGTCTATTTGTGTTTTGCGTCCTGGATATTGCCGTTATTAGTCGCGGAAGAATCTCGAGTGGTGGGAGGGTTTTGGAGGCTCGAACACGAGGAGGTTGTTTATGAATCTGTGGCGGCTTCGAGGATGAAAAGGAAAAAATATTGGCTCTGGGTGAATGCGTCCGAGTGTCGGGATGCCCGTGAAAAGAAACACTTTATTGAACTATAAACTCGAATAAACTCGACTCATCGACGGGTTCGCTTCGAAGCGTGTGTAATTTCGATACTTTCGATACTTTCGATCGAGATATCATCCGTGTACGGAAGGTATACGAGCATGCCTTTACTAAAGTGTTTCTTAATTCTATTTTAATATCGTGCGTTGCAACTAACAAGTACGACACGTACCGTATCGCAAGGTGCGAGAGAAATTTCGCTCGAAAGGGTTACATCGTATTAGAAATGTTAACGCGATAATAGTATCGAGCTAGATCAAATATTTGAATCAAAATAAATGAAATTCTGTTATTCTACCTGGTAACCGTATTTTTCGTTGCAACGATATTCCATTTATTACGTTATTACGATTAAAAACTTATATTTTTTATAATTATATTTCTATTACCGCTGACGTTTCACGACCCGAAATCTTGTTAAATTCTCGTTTCTAATAAATTTACCGAACATTCCTTAAAATTATTTTATATTATGGAAATTAATTCTGCAAATCCCTTATTATATATTGACCATTGTACTTAAATCCTATAATTGAACGGTACTTTACTTCGAAATAATCTTCGTTCGCATATTTTTGAAAAGAATATTCTCAAAAGGAAGTCATTTTTTATAATATTTTAGATTTTTTTAATTTAGACCGCTGTTTGTATAATGTTTAAAGATTCTTACCACAAATTTCTCTGAATTTTTTTTTACAAAATTCTTGCGATGTTTATTACGGTAGAATATTCGGTGCAGCGTTAGAATATACTTTGCGAAAATATTTGCTTGACGGTTAATTTTCTATAAATACGTTTATTAAGAAATAGCATAGCATCTCGCTCCTCTCGCTCCTCTCGCTCCTCTCGCTCCTCTAGCTCCCACTCGTCGTCTTGATTATAAAAAATCTTCGCATTGTTACAAAAGGCATCATTCATTTAAATTGCAAAACGACAGTAACGTAATTGAATATCCGCTGAACCGTTGAACCATCGTTAAGAATAAGTTCTCGAATAAGTTCTCGAATAAGTTCTCGAATAAGGTATAAGGTGGTTTGCGTTCGCGTTCGCCTTAAGAAATAAGGACGTTAGGCTTCGCGACGTGAAATAGCTCACGTTTTTCCAACTCCCGTTTTCTTTTTCTCGCGCGCATCGTCGTCTTTGACACGTACGTACAAACGAGAATTCGATGAGGCATAATCGCGAGCATTGAGAGGAAAATTACATGCTTTTATGCGGGAACGCGCGACCGGAAGTCGAGAATGTACCGCGTAGTAGAAAAGCGGGCGATAAACTCAGCAGGAAAAGGCACGATATCAAATTGCGTGCCAAAAAATGATTCACACGCTTCTCGTCGATTGCCTGTGTCGTCTTTTTTCGTTTAGATCCAAGCACAAATTATCGACTCGATGACGATCGACGACTAGTAAAAACAAATACACTCCCTGTTACTTCACCACCAATATTTATATTTGGTTAAACATTTATTTATTTATTTATATTTCGCTGTCTTACTGGATCTTACATTTTTTTTTATAAAGCTAAAAATTTATCATTCTAAACATTTAAATATCAAGTGTAAATATTAAGTCCTTTGACGTTGTACATTATTAAATATATATTTGACTAGCTTGTACAACGTTTACGTAACTTTACATTTTCTAGCTGTATTTCCAAAATTTTTTCGATATTCGAGTTTCTCGAGAGATTTTATTCGGTAGCTGACTTTTATTATCAGTTGTCATAAATTCGTAACAACGTTCACAAATTTTACATTAAAGTTTCAAAATTATCGAACGTTGAAAAAAGAAATTCATTCGTCTTTGTCAAATGTTTTTTATTCAGGCAACTTATAATTAATATTGCTTCGGTCCGTGTAATGGTCTTATTACGTATGTTGAATTATAGTTTACGATACGACTGTGGTCAGTTTCTAAAGTTTTTTATAAATAATGAATATAAGTTTTTATAAAAATATAGTTGATATACGTATTTTCGTTCATTATTGTTATATTATATTATATGTTACGTTTTGAAATTAAAGATAAATTAGTGAAAAAATATCGAACTTATATATTTCGTTAAAATTTTTTATAATTTTTGTTCTAATAGTTATCGATTAAATATTTAGCGAAGTAATTTTTATAGCTTAAAATTGGAAAGAATTTTATGTAAGAAATGTTTTTAATTTATGATTTCGTAATTACTGCGAAATCATTAACTTATTTGTCATAATAAATATTTGTATTGAAAATATGGAAAGCCGAGGCTACGATCGACAATTCGCTTAAAATATACTAAAGTGACGTAACAGTAACGTATAAAAAGTAGAATTTAAAAAACGGTTTTGAAATATTCTTTTCAAATACTTAAAAATAAAATATATTACATTTTCACCTAAGGTTATTTAAGGTAGTCGTGGAATACGCAACGAACGAATCCAAGATTTGTACGCATTTGAAAAAACGCACTAAGAATAATACGAGCGTTATTTCTCGAATGATTACACTTATCGAAGCGGTGCATTTTAAAAAGAGCGAACGAAAATAAAACACTCGGAACCCGTAACTACCTTTTTCACTAAATGGTCGAAAGGAGAAAGGGCGGGAGGCCGAAAGCGAAAGAGAAAAAGAGAAAGAATGACAGAGATCAACGCAAAGACGGAATAATTGACGTGCGTTCGCACCAAGAGTCCGAAAATTGGATTTCTTTTTCGACGCATCGATTACCCGCACGCATTCCGGAATGAAAAGGGCTGGAACGAACGAACGCCTATGCGTTCTTTTCAATTCCTCCGTCACTCGTCAAACTTAAATCTCTCACTCGCTATCTCTCTCCCACTCCCCCCCCACTCTCCCCCCATTCCCTCCCTCCCGCTCTTTTCTCACTCGAATTTTTTCAGTTTCTCTCGCGAAGGAACGAACGGAGGAAGGTTTCGCGTGATGTCGAACTTCGGAGAGATGAGAGAATTCCTCGTCGAATGCTGGATGTGCTCGCAGGATCCTTTTTTCGGTTTCTCACGGTTATCCCATCGCGATCCATGTGTTTGTGCGCCCCTCGAATTCAAAGACGTTTTTTCAGATTGAATATAGTTTTTTCACGTGCTTTACGCAATTTAGTGATTATTTTGAATTTAAGTATGTATCATGATAGATAATAACGTTATTTATTATATTTTCTTCTCGGAAGATGAGTTCCATAACAATTCATAACTCTTTCGATGTTTTGCTTACTATAGATCCATAATTTCATTTAAATGTTTCATTTTTAATTTCAGCATTCCTCGAGTTTATTTTTAGGCTCTGCTTCATTTTTTTTCACCAATAATTTCGATGAAATATAAACGTACCGAAAAGTCGGTTTTTCAAAAATATTAAAAAATGCCGAGATTTTTCTCTATTTCTCAAGCTCCGCGTCTCTAGATATTTGAAAATTTTCTTCTTTTCTTCATTTCATCATTTCTTCATTTCTTAAAAGTCTTGGATTCACCTTCGTGAATTCAACGGTAGAAATATCCTCTGCTTCCGCGAGTAAACAAGACTCGTCCATTATCCGACTACGTGTTTGCCTTAGTAATTCGCGTAAGAAAGTTGCAAGAATGCACCGCTAATTAAACAGCAAGGAAATGTAAATAGAAAAAAGTCTCGATTTAACTTTAGGTCAAAAAGCTGACCTTACGTCGTCTTTTTTCTTTTCGAAGAATTCCAAAGAACGATAATCGATTACTTTTTCTTCGTCGCAAACAACTTTAACAGTAGGAATTTAATTTTTCGATTCCTCGATCAATGTTACATAACCTAAATTTACTCTACACCTACTCGTTTAGATCGTTGAATTTTGCGTCGATGTACGATCATCGGAATGAAAATTATGACTATTTACTCAGAAATGAAAATGTTGCTCGGACTCTAGAATTTTTTCCATACATAAATAAGTCAAATGCCAAGCATTTCTTTTTACCTACTAAAATATTGCAGTAGAGTCGAATGGTAAAAGTAAAAAGGTGGTAAATTATTCCATGTTTGCTCGGGTAATTGGTAATTATAAAGGTCGAGGGACGATGAATACGAAGCAAGGTCGAATTAGCATCGGTATCTTTGTTTGCCTGCATCAATTATTCGTTCCATCTAAGTTATACAACTATACCCGCGACAATCGTATCGAGGATACAATTAAATTTACACCGGTTCGGGTTGTGCGTAGGCGACGCGACACCGACAATTAACAAAAGAAAAATTATATGGAAAAACCCGTTGGTAGTAAAAAACGATTTAGCTAACGAATACGTAAAAATCTGCGATTCGAGGTATACGTGCCCGCGCACTGATTTATAACGCAGTTTTATCGCGAAAGTTTAATTTGCAATAGATTATTATGTACAATAAATGTATAATTTAGCGTATGCATGGATCAGGCTAAAAATAACATTTATATCAAACACCTTGACTTGTCGGTGAGTCAAAGCGCTCAACGAGTAATGTCCCCATTTTATTAAAACTTTCTATCAATGCAGCATTATAAATTAAAAACTGTCACAATACTGGTAAGCTTAAATAAATTATCACGTTGTATTATTTCCACAATATTTCGTTCTTAGTTCTCGTTTAAATTATCATTTTTTAATTTTTTAACGCGATCGTTTAACGCGATGTACGAAGAATAGAAATTTTATTCATCGCGAGAAATTGATTAACAACGCGTATCTAAAACAAAGAGAAATAAGAAAGAAACGATTTATTCTACATTATAATTAATTTTAAGATTTTTCAAGGCATAATGGTAAAAGGGACTAGAATTTTTACGATAACCTGTTAACGCATTTCCCGCAGTCGAAATTCTTTTGCAAAACAAGTAAAATCGTCTTACGTTACTTCACGATTTAATTCACGATTTAATTCACGATTTAATTCACGATTTAATTCACGATGTAATTTTCGTATGCGGGGAAAAAATTTGCGAAGGACGTAAAATATTACGCAAATACGTATACAAAGCAACGCGACACTCCGTGAAATCGTTCAGACTACACGAATACATGCTCCGAGCGTATCCGCGAAATGATAAACCTGCATTAGCGAGGAATGCTATCTCTCGAAGGTCGCGAATAAGGTGCGGGTCGATACCGATTTACGCGATACCTTACCTACGCGCGTTTCTATATTCCTCGAGTGATTCACAGAAATGGAATTCGACGGAAAACAGCTTCCCGTCTGTAACACCTGTCGCTCAGTTTAGCGTCCTTCGAGACCGCTGCTCTACTTACTTCGTACATAGACAGTCGAGTTGTCGTCGAATGAGGCGCGATTTTCGAGGAAAGGCGACGAAAGGCGACGAAAGACGACGAAAGGCAACTTCGCTCGGTTCCTTCTCTTCTAGTTTTTCTCGTTACTCCGCGGACCTCCGCGGACCTCCGTCGTTTCGTTGCGCGTACCGATAGATACCCTCGATCGCGTAAGACGTCCCGGGTAAAAACCTCGCGAGAGTTGCTTCTTTAATTTGTCTTTCCGAGAAGATGCCACGCGTTATTTTTTTTCGAAACGAGTTAAGCGATTTCCTTTTACGGCCTACCGAGTCCTTCGAATCCTAGCTAAAGTATGCGAGGCTGAAATCCGATTCTGAATATTATTCGGTTTATTATTCAGAAATAAACGGAAATAATACCGTTGGAATCGAAGCACGGATTTAATTATTTGAAATAAACCCTCTCAAAACCTCTCGGTCTTACCATATTTAATTTTAATGCTCTCGCTTTTGCTTATCCATGGCATAAATTCGAGTGTAAACCGTTGGAAAATAATTGAAAAGTCTAATATTGGTTTAATCAAAGTCTCAAATTACGAGATTAAAAAACTCGATTCAGTCTCGTGTATCAACGGTCCTTATCGGTACGATTTACCTCGCACGGAGTTCGAAAAGGTCTCGGTGCGAGCGATTGGCGCTGCGGTCGGGTAAACAAAAAGACGCGTTTTTGGAATTATCGTCGTAGCATCTCTCGGAAACTCCGACGCAAGCGACGCGCGTAACTCGAGGAGCCATTGTACTCCCGTGATCAACATCATCCCGCCTACACACCAGCGAATATTACCGGTTATCTTGGCACGAGCGTCGCGACGTTTTTAAAGGCAGCAGACATTTGCGGACATTTGCGGACATTTGCATAGCAGCGTTCACCCGAGGTTTCCGACTCCGTATTCCCTTTACGGCCACTATCCTTATCACTATCCGTAATCTCGATGGTTCTTCGCCACGGGGAAAAATTGCCGCCTCTTTCTCTCTCTTCTTATCCCCTCTCGCGCTCTCTCCCGTGACCCAATGTTGATCGCGGGTAACGCCCGCTCAAAGTCTTAGTCGTGGCGTTTACAGAAAGCGCGAACGTAAGCTTAACTCGAACGATTCGTTGAGCGATTCGAGTCGAAGCTCGTTCGCGTTTCTTCAAAATTAGAAACGTTGGATTTTATGAAAAATAGAAAATAAATGTTGTTGGATGCGTCTTTATCGAGCGTTGCGTAATTGGCACGAACAGGTTTTTGTAGACGTGGAAATTACGGTACTTTTGCTGTAAATTTTTGTTAAGATGACTAATGCTCGTGGAAAAATCGGACGAATGAAACAATGAATAAAAGAGAGTTGATACGAGAATCAATTGTGTTCTTTTGAAAAGTCAAGAGTAAGATTTGAATTCTATAGATTACGATTTCATAAAGGTTATCGGAAAATCAAACTTCGAAATGGGAACGTAAACTTAAAAGTCATCCAAATAAATTGAATCGTCGTAAATTGTAAGTAATTTAATTTTACGTACATTGTTAAATATTTCATAAATCTAATCTATTCAACTATACTTGATTCGTCAGATTAATAAAATTGAGTCATGAATTTATTTTTATTAGACCATTTATAAATTTTTTTTCAAACAATAATAATATTTTTATTTGAAATCGTAAATACTAATGAATACTTAAATAGTTTCCTTTTTCTCTTACTTTTGATACATATTTGATCGACGTACGTGGGTATTAAAACTATCTCTATAATTGATTGCTTCGCGTCAATGATTTGATTATTATTATTATTTCATATTTTTCGTGTTGATTTGGCCGGATTAAACTTACACCGATATCGAAAAAGTTAATTTATGAGGGGAATGCGAAAATCGATTACGGACAAACCGATGAAGGGATTACTTTTATTGAAACGTTTTTTTTGAAAAGACAAATTGTTTGGTTGATTGAGAATGAATATATTTGGTTCGAACGTCTCTTGAACCATTCGTTTTTTCGAAAGTATTTTAATCAACCATTGATTTTACTTTCGTTAAAAATAACTGAAAGTTGGATACTTTTATTGATTTAATATTTAATACGTAGTTCCATGTATAATGTAAGGATTATATTTTTCTTATATATATGAACTAGAATGCAATATTTTAAATTCTTTTAAACTAAAATATTTGTCATCAATGTTAAGTATTTAAATACTTAATACCGTCTATAATTTTGACGATTAAATGATACAATTCATTATAGCGTAAAATGTTATATTTTAATAATACGTAAAATGTCAACAATTTATAACGGAATATTCTTAAATTATTTTCATATTACGCTTAAACAAATATGTAACATATAAAACGTTTATTATTTCAGTAATTTTCCGATTATAAATAATTTGATATTTTGCGAAACTTTCATTGAATTCCAGAAATTATACTTTCACGCGCTCCGATATTCCTTATCTTTAGCACTGTATCGATATTTCCCGAGCTTATTGCAAACATTCGTGAAAAATATCGTGTCGTTTTTACGTTTCAAAAATATACGAGAAATCGCATTAGGTAGACCTCCTTCGATTTTTTTTCATCTTTCCGCTTCGTGCATTATTACGATAGTTTATTGATTTCACTCTCAACGCCTCTGCGATTGAGTTCCGCAGTCGAGTGTGAACTTGTTTCGCGTTTCTCAAATATTTGTACGAGATAAAGCGAAAGTCTGGCGATGCCGGAATATCGCTTGTAGTTCGGCGCACGGTTAAGTATAAATGTCAAAGTACATATTTCTTTATACGACTCGAGCAAATCAAAAACTCATTTCAGTTTAGATTAAGAAAACAACTTAAGATAACAAATTTTTTTAGTGAAATTTAATTTTAAAAATGTTTACAACGTTCGAACTAAATTATTCGCTAAATTAATAATTTTCAAATTATCGAAGAAATAAATAGAACTAAATCGCGATCATAATTTGAAGAATACGACAAAGTAATACTTTGAATTCTTTTTTTATACTTCAAATCGAATATTTTACTATATATATTACTATATTCAAAGGTGTAAAAATAAATTTAATATTTTGAAATTCAAATTGTTGCTCCGAATTGTTGAATTAGTCGGTCTTGTACGAGGATAAGGTTGTTGAATTATTCATAACTAGTGCACCTTCCGATAAAACTTACTCGTTCTAAGAAAAGAAATCAAGGGTTAGTAAAGGTTTATCGCGATTTCGTGTCTATATTTTGATAATATTCGTCGTTAACGGATTGTACTTTTGTTAAAGGCAACAACAGAAACGGTATACAAAAAAGTGATCCGAGCGCAATCGTAGAAAAGACAATTTTGCATTCGTGGAGCTCCACGAAAAGGAGAAATCAATTGCTTATGTATAAGCAGTGTGTGTAAACTTCGGGGGAGAGGGAGAATGTGTCTGAGAGAGAGAGAGAGACAACAGTCGGTTGCTGCTCTCCGGTGACTAAAAATAATGAAAAAGTTTCGCAGGTCGCTCGAGAACCGCGTCTTGCGGGGAATTCTCTTGAAATCGGATATTTTCCAAAGACTAACCGCGGTTACGAGACCGCAACTCGTTCTGTCATAAATTTTGCATATTCTCTCAATCTGGGTTCGCACCGAGTCCGGCCCTTTTCTTCCTTTATTGCCCTCCATATTTTTTTGGTTCTCGATTTCGGTCCCGAGTTTGCGACTCACAGTCGCATTCTAACGTTTCTTTGATACGCGATTTAACTTGTTAAAGTAATGCACGGTTACACGTGTTCGCACGAATATCCAGAAATTAGGTGTAACGTATAATTTGAATTAGTCATCGTGCGAAAGAAGTAAAAAGATCGTGCGCTTTCTTTTAATTCGAATCAGTGAAAATTACGTGGTCATAAGAGCAAATTGGTACCTACGAGTATACATTTGATTCGAATCAGTAGCTTGAGTTATGTTAACGCGTATCATAGAAGTATGCTTATAATTTTATACCTGTATCACTCGAATCAGTAATTTAAATGTAAAAATAAATTCGAAGCCCGAAGCGATGAACTGTGAAAGTAACGTATTAAATAAAATTACATCATACGCTCGGATCGTAATAACATCGATACATTAATTCATTTGTAAAGAACAATCTTATTATAAAAACTAAAAGAATCAAAATACTAATTATAAAATTTTATTTCTTTATGAATATAATTTTCTTAGTAATTAATACAGATTTAAAATTAATGCCTTTTTTATTATCTTTCAATAATTTATCATAAATGGGTTTTTGAAATAAATGATATACATTGAAACCTTCTTTAAAAATAAGGAACGGTAAAAGACTTTAATTCATCGAAAAGGTTATTAACATTATAATTGCATAAAATACTGTAAGAATTATTAATGATTCTATTGAAATGCGTCGTGAATAAAATAAGAGACGACAGTGGGAAACTTTTGAGTACTACATGTATACTCGTAGAATTTGTATCCCGATATCTTTCTAGTTTGTTTAACCGATAAAAAATCGACTTTACGACACCATTACATAGTATCGTATTCAAACGTCAGTTTACGGTTTATAGGGCTTTTTTTTTTTATTTATTTCGCGGTAACAGCTTGTGTGTAACTATAAAGGAAACGACAAAAAAGATGTCTTGTATGAATATAGACAACGTGACGTTTCATCTAAGACGAACGGAGATTTGTAAGAGGGAAACGAAGCTTTAAACCAGTTGTTCGTCCAGTTGTCTTAGATTTATTATTTTTTTTGTTCTATTTTCTAACACGTATAATGTACATTTGTTTTTCTTTACACACATACAGATAATATAAAAATGTAAATGTACCGAAAGCGATTTTACAAGTAAAATATATTGTTTGCGACGTCGACCCATCGAATAAAATTTATAATAAAACATTCGATGTTTAAACTAATGCTAATATTTTTTTATTTCGTTTAATTTATTTTTTATTGTAAGACAGTTTTTAATATATCTTAATAACCGTCTACTTAAAAGTATGTTTTATTCATGTATAATTTGATGTTCGCGTGTAATAGATTAAATAATAAAAATCTGGAATCTTACGATATTAAGCGAAAGAGTCAGAGTTTGTTTTCTAATAAATTAAATTAATTTTTTGCCTTGTAGTTAACATTATTTAATTTATAAAATGGTATTCTGATCCGTTCTTTTAATAACCGATGCTCTCAAGGTTTTAAATTACACGTAACGATGTTTCAACATTCAAACATTTACCAAGTAAAATTGACGTTAGAAGACGAAAGCCCTTACGAATCTCGAGAACAATTTACTTCTATGAAGGCAAGTACAAAAAGTGCATTGTCGTTACATTACTACGAAGTGCTAAGCCACACAGCTGGTTAACATCCAAAGTGGAGATTTTTTCCGTTGCTTTTCACCATCTTCTTACACGGTACAAAAAGTGGAACGAAAGAGAGGCAGACATTTTTTCTCTTACTCCTTTGTAATCCGTAAACTTGACACTTCCACCTCTTTCTCTTTTGTCTCTTTTCTTTGCTTGGTCGCTCGCGAAAAGCGCTACTTTCTCGTATTCTAGTTACGAGACTTCCTTTAGTTCCATAGTCTTATTCCGCGAATAGTCATAAAATTTGCCACCGAGTTACTGCGCCGTCGTTACGCTCCAGTGGATCTTCGTACTCGCACTGAACTTTCGAGAGCATTACCACAGGCGCATTAGCAAAAGGTAGGGAACTATGAATTCCGTACGGCAATAGGATAAGGATATTGTACCGAGGATATTGCTATGCTCTAATTTGTATCCAGACTAGCCACCATCATATTTTATTCGTTACCTTTCCAGGTTTCGGTTTGCAGTGTCTTTATTTTACATAGAAAATTTACGAGAAGATGAAAAGATGACGAAAATGGAGTTCACGCGAGAAATTAAATTCACGATTCTTTGTCTTTGCGTTTGTTTGTCGAGAAGGAAATATAGAAAGGGTAAACACATTGCAATTAATTCGGATAGATAAGCAAAATAAGCGGAAATCTTAACTGACTTTCGAGCCACTGATTTAGTTGAATCTACACTCGAGCGTTTATGAACGTAAAAGCTCGTTTCCAGCGTTTTAAACGGTAAGGGTTTGCCAATGCCGTATAATCGGTATTAAATCTAAGAAAAACTGTAAAATTTCCTTCCTTTAATTTACCGGTAGCGATACTGCTTTTTATATTCGGGTGCATAAAATATTTTATATAATAATAAATATGAATATAATTGAGCGATGATTCATTTTTAATCTAATGTTGCGAAAAAATTTTAAAAAAAGGAATTTTCCTTAATTTTATATTATGTAACAGGTATTATAAATATTAAATTAGCACAAATCAATGCTAAAGTTAAACTTTAAACTTTTACTCAACATTAAAATTAAATAGTACACGTTGTTAGCTTGTAAATCACACGTGCTCCGATTAATTACATTTTTTGGTAAATTAAGAATTTCCAACATCTCTTCACGCGAACGGATCACGCGACATCGAGAAAATTCCTGGATATAAAATAAATGATTTGCGGTCTAAAAGTTGGTTAGGATATCGGTAGCGCGACGTAGTTGCGGTGGTGGTTGTAGATCTGGTAAATTGTTGGAGATTCTTTGGTTCAGCGATCAAATTTCAAGCGTCGAAGAAAAAAAGTGGAAATGTATAGGAAATAAGAACGAATGTACGTATACGTATACGAACGTGTATATCGTATATTAATATTTCAAATTTGAATATTAGTTTTAAAAAAAATTGATTTGATCGTAAAAAAGCACTTTATATTCGTTATATTCGTTATATTCGTTATATTCGTTATATTCCTCGTATCGCATAAAAGATAAATGTTGTTGCTCGGTTGCAACGATCAGCGTAAGATTTAAAAAATTGATCACTCTCGAAGGTAACCGATAAAATTCGGATGACTTGGGCGCATTCGACGATATTCCTCATTTACGTCTGCTAATGTCTCCGTTTGCTATACTTTGTCTTCGTCTCAATGGCGGAGATTCCGATGGTCTCGCATCGTTTATCTCTGAAAACGTTTTCAAACGTTTTATCGCGTTTACGATAAAGAGTCTTTTCTACCGAGAAGTTTACCTGTTCTTTACTCTTTCCATCGAGCTTCCAACATCCTCGAAGCTCAAAGTTAATGTTTTTATGATCTTCAAAGTCTGTGAATGAAGTGCTTCTTCGAAATAGGGCATCGGTCTTCTTTTAAAAATGCTTTGGTATTTTTAAATGTCAGCTTGATAGTTAATGGAACTTCCAAACTTGATTCATGTTTCATTTTTCTTACCTCGAGACTTCCCGTAAACTTCAATTTTTAAACTTCGGTATCTGCTTCCCCGTTAGCGATATTACGTCTTCCTACCGCGCGAAATAGTTCTAGATACGGTTGAAGTTTTCAGTTTAATATCCTTTGGGATCTGTAAAGCAGTTCCACGACTGTCAAGTATTAATAACGTTCCGTAGAATATCCCTCGAGAATAACCCTCAAATTTAAATGGATCGCTAATATTATTAATCCCGCTTGCAACGATTATAAATTTCCAATCCATAAGTATTTTTCGGAAAGTTTTAGCTAATATTTACGAGGACGGGAGGTAAATAAAGATAAATATGCAAAAGTACGTGGATGCACGAGGTAAGGTGTAAACGGTTACACCTCTGGTTGAGCCCACCGAGTAAATACCGTCGCTCCTTCGTCTTTCTCCTTCGTCTTTCTCCTTCGTCTTCCTCCTTTTTTCATCGTTAGATGCAAGAGTCAACCAGCGTTACAATAGCGTACACGACGCGACCGTTAGAATTTATTACTTATTCTTCGAAGTTCTGGATTCCAATTATATTTAATCAAGACCTACTTTTTTTTTTTATCAAATGCAGAAATGTAGAGATCGACGGTATACTCCGTTTATGGAACGCGCGTCACAGGCGATGAATAAGCGATTAAAAATCGGTGATTCCGAAAAAAAGAGTTCGGGGATCGAGTCCCCGTGAAACGACGGACGTGAGACGAGAAGAAAAATGGAGCTTGATAGAGCAGTCCTTCGCGTACTACGGATAATTTCGAGCGGAGAACAAAAGGAACGTGCGAATAGCGATATCCAGTCGTAAAGACGAAAAAGGAAAACAAAGGCAAGCGTCCAACGAACCTCGATCGACGCGTTCCTCCTCCTCCTCCTTCTCCTCCTCCTCCTCCCCATCCTCCTCCGTGTCGCAGCGTGCGGGAAACAATAATACCGTTTCTCCCCCGTTCCTCGAGCTTCGCTGTTTACGAGTGCGTGCGCGAAGCGAAACGAGGAAAAATGAAAGGCGCCGAGAGAGTGAGCGAGAGAAAACGGTACACGCACGCGCGCCTCGGATTATGCGCGGGGATCGTGTTGCGTTACTCGCTAATTATATGCATTAGCGCACGAGCGAACACGCGGGGGCGGCGGGGGCGGCGGATTCGGTCGCGCGATAAAAGCTGGGATTCTTTTCACGGTTGCGTCCCGTGGGATGGATTTGTGTGTGTGTGTTTCGGTGGCAGCGATGCGGGCCGGTCCATCCCTGCGCTCCGAGTTGGCTCCGAGTTGGCTCCGAGTTGGCTCCGAGTTGGCTCCGAGGTGCCGCGAGGGTTTACGTCTCGTTGACGACGGAGGCTGCCCCCGATATGCGACCCCGTAATTCCGATGGCTACTCTCGCGGTAGCGTAACCCGATTACCAGCCGTCGAGAGATGGACTTGGAACTCGTATCTCTGGGCGATGGAACGAATCGGGAACGAGCGCATTTTCAACCATCGCCACGATATTTTCCAAAAGAGGTTCGGCGGCTCTCTGATATTCGTTTCTGATATTCGCTTCTGATATTCGTTTCACTCTGTAATACTCGATAGAAATTTCTTAGCTAAAGTAAATACGTATATTTTTGTACCGGGAAACTTTTACGACGTAAAATATAATTTACGTTATTCTCCGTAATTTATGGACACGCGTTGACTCATTTTTGTAAGTTATGATAACGAAGATATACCGATCGTTAAATTATTTTTTACGTCAAAATAAGGTGGGAATTCAACTTATCGAAGAATCGAGTACAAAGCGATTAGCGCTTTATAAACGAAACATACAGATTACTTATTTCGGATAACGTATTCGTCCAAACTTGGTAATATTTTAACGGGCTTTGTCAAACCGAACAATGATTTTCATTCGTACACGTATTTATTCTACCCTAAATTTTTTCGATAAATTCCACCAAAAGTTTTACGTTGTATTATTCTTATTTTTTACAATAAATTAAATATATTAACAATTTAGAATAGTATGTATTAGCATAAAAATACGTTTATAAATTCTAATTTATATTTTAAAATTTATTTAAGTATCCTTAAAAATTATTTATCGTCTGATAAAATATTTTTACGCATATTAAAATTATTAGCTATCGAATGTATTTTAAACCAGAATAAGAACTTTGATTCATTGCTTATACGTTGCTATTTAAAATACTACGAATAAATTGTACGACGGTATGTTAATAATCGTAGAGTAGAAAAGGTTAAACTTTTACCATTATTTTTTTCGAATTAGAAGTCTTAAACGTGTAAGAAGTTTGATGCAGAAGCGGTGTATTAAGAAACTGAGAAACAAAGAATAGGAAAAAAGAAAATCAGTGTTATTGATGTGGCGATTAAAACATCGTTAGTTTGTAAACTCACGGAGACTTTCGAGAATTATCAATTGTGCGCACAAGAAATTTAATTCCTTTCTTTCGTTTCTCTTTCTTTTTTAAATTTAATTTCTTCACGTTTGCTTACGAAATTTATTTCCATGGAATTTTTACTTCTTTTAAAGTTTGAAAGTTTCCGTGATTCAAATTGATTTTAAAACAGTTTAATTAATTAAATAAGTATTTTTAATATTTTTTCTCTATTTTAAATCGATTTTTAAATTATAATTGATAATAATATGTATTCAAAATGTAATTGTAAATTATTGAATCGAATGTATTATAATTTTAAACATTTAGTTCGAAATTTAAAAGTATCGATAATTAGCAACTAATATTTTTGATGATGGAACACCTAATAAAATTTAATAAAACTATGTAAATGAAGCATAAGAAAAATTTTTCTTCGCTAAAATTCTGTGTAATTAACTTCAAAGCTCAAAAAGATTTAGATTTCATTTACCAAAAATAAATTTCCAAAGACCATTTTATTTTTCATTGCTTTCTTTCGTTAATGAGTTAATAATTATTGTTTGGTTTAAACATACATTGATATAATCGTATTATATAAAAACCGATTTGAATCTTGGGAATTAAAATTTTTATTAATTTCATAATAATAGAGAGCAAATAAACGCATTTGGTTGTAAACGATAAATACAAACACGTTGAAACGTTTCGTTTGTTTATACGTTATATCAAGGGAATAAAATTTATTATTTTCTCGATAGAATAAAGTAAATACCTGGCATCGAACTTTTATCGTCGATATCGGAAAAACATTGTTAATTTAATGATATCGAGTACCAACGAATCGCGTTTCACAGTGGCTAATTTGTATTTATCGTCACCCAAAGGTTTGTCTTGACTGACGATGAATCAATTCAATAATTTACGGTATTTATAAATTTTAATTAAGTGGTAATTAGTAGTGCGTAGCTTGACACGAAAACACGGGCCGATATTAGCATTATCACATGTGCGTATTTTGCAACGGATAGCGGTCAAAAACTTTACAAATATTTAATTTATGGCATACCTAAATTACTCTTGCCACTGCGCGATTTCTTCTAAGAATTCCACTAATTTCAGACCGCTAATAATGCTCAGCGGATCACGGGAGTAATCGAATCCGTGTACGACTAAGTGTAGGACCTTTATTGAAAAATGTTTTGAAACTTTGATAAAACAGCGTAGAGGAATAACGCCGTTGAAATAATAACCGACGCTCGCCGCCGTCGATGAGTCAAATTGTTCCTTGCCCCAAAAACGGCTCGTCGGTGTCAATGACGTCGTCGTCGTCGTCGTCGTCGTCGTCTTCGATCCCCGTCGGGATCGATTAATCGATCGAGGTTGTCGATCTCCCCCAATCCTCTCTCCAGCTTTCTCGTTACGCGATGACGATGTCGAGCACCAATTGTACACGGATATCGTCGGTGCGAAGCTTCGACATTTTTTTAAAGCTTTCTCGAGCGCCTTAGAATCTTTGGGCTCGAGGCACTTTTCTTTATTTCAATTTTTTTTTTCTATTTACGTTCCTCTTTACGAGCGCATTTGCCGGGTCGCTCTCTCAATTTCCATCTTCGTCCATTGTTCTTTGTTGGGTTTCTACGTGGTTGAACCTTTTATCTTTAACAGGACAAAGAAAGGGACGCTCTTACTTCGTGAAAATGCAAAAATTGAACGCGTGCCGTTCGTTCGATCTACCTTTTATTCTTAGCTAAGCCCTTTATGGAACTTATGGATCTTATTTTCCGGAGAATTTATAAACGCTGTATTATAGAAGTGAAATTGAACTTATTATTAGGATGATCGAAGCGTACAGCGCACAAACTATAAGGATAATCGAAACAACGGTCTTACTATTATATCGTATAACCTAAATAATCGTTGATTTCTATATAGGATTATTTGAAACCTGAGTTACGTATTCGATGAAACGAATCTATTTGCAATATCGTGCGCTAAATTATTAATTAACGCGAACGCTTAAATTATCGATTCTGCCGATCCGATTTACGTTTTTCTCCGAAACGAAAATAAGGAATATGAAAGGTGAATAAATTTGCAGCCGAAGCTAAACAAAGCGCATTATCGTGCGACTTAACGGAACCGAATGGAATCGATAAAATATCGTTATCCAGAGCAGAGAAGCCGATTCTTTATGCAATGGCAACATCAGGCAGGATTCCCGTTCTTTTCGCGCATATCGAGGCTTTCATCTATCGACTCATCCGTCAGCTCTGCACGTTTTCTTCGTTTTCTTCGTTTTCTTCGTTTTCTTCGGTCTCCCTTTCTTCGAGCGGTCGACATCCACTTGGCGCACTGCTCCTTACCTCTGACGTGTTCTTTCGCAGGGGAAGGGGAGCGATTTCCTCGACTCGAGGAAGCCGCACCCTCGAGATGAGCGCCAATTATCTCGATCGCTGTTTGCCTTGCGGATAAAGTCGGTTCTCGTTCTCGGGGCACGCGCTTCTACCTTTCTGTTTTTGACTCGTGAGAAAACCAGTTTCCGGACCTGCGAGAGCGACCTGAGAGAGCGACCCGAGAGAGCGACCCGAGAGAGCGACCCGAGAGAGCGACCCGAGAGAGCGGGGGAACACTCGCGGAAATAAGCGATGTTTTATGACAGAGCTCTCGTCTATTTAATTTTATCCGAGAACGAGGGGAAAGAGAAATCGAGTGGAGAATATTGTATTTTTCGATCGTTAATTTCAAAAGTTGTAATAAAAGATATATCAATTACGTATTCTTACCGTGTGTCTTGTGCTCCTTCGTCCTCCTTCCTGCCTTCACAATAATGCGAGACGGTATCGGAGAATTATCAGTATTTTTAATTAAATTAATTTTATTTCACGATGATAAACTGAAAGTATAAAGAATTAAATTTGGTGGAATTGTATATTCGCTTTCCTGTTTATGATTGTTGCCAGAAGAAAAAAGCTTTTATACAAGATATTCAAATTTGAAATCATTTGTGTCTCGTTTGCCTAAAGATTATTTCTTATACCCGATAAAGCAGAGTTTATTTCGCATAATTTTAGATTATCCTGGCTAACTTTATACGTAATATTGGTATAAAGACTTATCTTATTATTTTGCATTACTGTGTTACAGCTTTTAAAGTACGGTTCCGTAATAAATTTTCAAAAGAATTTCTTTAAAAGTAAAAGTAAATTTTTTCGTCCCAAGATTTTATAAATTTTTGATAAGAAAGTCGTACTTATTTTTACAATTAATAAATCACTTTGAAAACTTTTTATCTTCGTCTCGCGTAAGTATTCTTATTTCTTATTTCAAAGGTTTCTTTACCGTCAATTATTTAAAAATAAAAGTTCATTTTTCGCTTATTATAATTAATCTCGAAGCTGATATCTACCGTTTATTCTAGTACAAAGTTACGGTAATTTTATGCAAAAATCTTGTATTTTAATATAATGTTGCGATAATAACTAATATCTTCGAATAAATTTTCGAAATAAATTGTACGTATTTTATATGTATCGAAGCCTTTGGGCAAACTTGGTATTATTTTATTCGGTAAGTTAATATTCAACCTATCTAGACATTGATCGAAAAAAAATGAAAGAACGAAATTTTCGTAAAAGACAGGAACGAAAGGGAGTACGAAATTGGAAAAACAATATCGTCCGCTTGGCACAATGCCTCTGACGTATCGACAGTCGAGCTTTGTTGTTCGTATTTTTTAGACATACTTTTTTTCCGTCCGCTCTTTTAGAAATATATGCTATGTAATATATGCTAAACGAAGCTATGCCTCCTTTCCTAACCGTACACGAGCGGAAAATTCTACGGTTCAAAATATAACGACGCGTCGTTATTCCGGATTATCGAATTTTCAGTTTTAGAGAAACGATCGCATACATTTTTACATAATCTTATATTATTAGATTATCACCGTACATTCGTGATCCGATACATTAATTTTAACTTTAATTAACTTTTGTTTTCCCTATTTTCCCTTTTAATTTACTTTTAATTTTACAATTTACGATATTTGCACGAAATATAGTATTATACGCATCTAAAAATGATGTAGATCGATTATTTTTTAATTTTGGCGATAAAAGTTACGAATTTAAATTAATCAAAAATGGTAAATATCGTTTGGTAAACAGAACTTATTCAAAATTAAAAAATTTTCGATCGTCGCGAGTCGCGGTGTTACATTGGCAAATGTTTCTCTTCCGAAGAGTAATAATAATAATAATAATAAAGTGAAGTAATAAAGAAAGAAAAATATTTCTCCAGAAAAATATCGAACGAGAAGCATAAAAATATGAGCGAGAACATTGTAAACATTGTAATATCGAGTCGGTGCGGCTCAGGAATAAGCGATAACGGACCAACAGTATAATGTTGGCGAGAGCGCCGCGACGATAAGAACGAAAGAAAATTTTCCTCGCGAAAAGGAAAGCAAAAAGGAGCGCGCGAGTCTCGGAGGAAGTACCAGGGTAGCCCGGAAAATGCTAGAGCACGTACTAAACCCTCGTTTTTTTTGCGTATGATTACAGAAGCAACCCGAGGAGACAGCGGTACCGGTCAAGGAGGAAGTAAACCCCGCTGAGCCGGCGGTCGGGGAGGCGCCCGACGCGGAGGTGACGTCGGAGACTGCGCCGACCGAGGTCACGACGCCCACCGAGGTCGCCTCCACTCCCGCAACTCCCGCCACTCCCAACTCCACCGCCACGACACCAGACACCAAGGAAGCCAAAAAGAAGGACAAGGTGCGTTGGCGCTCTCCATTGTTAGGGCGCGTGGGTGGAGCAGCCGTCGCGAGCGATCGATAACCGCCGGGAGCCGCGATCGATGGAATCTTCGCGCCTTTCCCAGTCCGGGGTTCCTTTGTCACCGACGGGATAAGTCGTAGCTTCTCTCGTAGCTTCTCTCGTTGCTTCTCTCGTTGCTTCTCTCGTTGCTTCTCTCGTTGCTTCTCTCGTTGCTTCCTCGTTGCTTCCCTCGTTGCTTCCCTCGTTGCTTCTTTCGGTTCCTTTATTCGATCGCCTTTCTATCCGAGTCGCTAAATCCCGAACGACGCCTTTTTCTTCCACGGATTACCGATTTTTTCCGTTCCATCTCGCGCGATAGCAAACGATTCGCTAACGCGGATTTCAGTTTTCTATCCCGACGTAAATAAGAAAATGCAAATAAGGACGAATTCATAATTTTTTACAACGCGCGCACAAACTCTCGAAGTTAACGGACGGAAAATTTTACAAACCCCTGAGATTTACAACGAAATTTACAACTCGGCACGACGAATTAAACGTATTTAAAATTAAAAGCCGATTACAATGTACAAGTCCTTCCAACGTTGCAGCGCTTAAAATAGATAACGAAAAATATCCGTTTATTCGCTGTTCCTTGGATCGCGCGTGCAAGGATAAATTTTTAACTCGTTCCTCGATTACTCGCGATATTCGAGATACACGATGTAGCGCGTGTAAACTCGCGTTCGCTACAAAATGGAAGAGTCGAAAAAGTAATATCTCGATTATCATTATCCGATTGCAGAGCAAGAAGAAGTGGTCTTTCAGGTCGATCAGCTTCAGCAGGAAAGATAAGAGCAAACCGGTGCGCGAGGCCACGCCGAAGAATGGAGACGTCGCCAAGGAGGAGCCACTCGCAGAGGTAAGTCACTCGGCCTCGTGCCTAAATTCATTTCCACCGTTCTTGATCGCCCCCTGCATTTATCGCGAAATCAGCGCGAGTGATTCATACCCCGATCATCGGTGCGCCCGAGATTTCAAATTCGAACTCGGAGAGCGAGAGATTCGTTTACCCCTTATTCGAGAGCTTCCGATAATCCGATGTAAGCCTGACGATAAATCAGGCGATAGTTCTCGGATGTTCTTTGATAAATTAGTTTATTTTTAACGCTTATTTTTAACGATTATTTTTAACGATTATTTTTAACGCTATTCTTCTACGCCTCTTATCGTATTTTATTTTACGAAGGTTCTTACGCCTTTTCTAATTGCGATGTGCGAATAGACTTTTATTTATCGATAAATGCGTATTTTTTCTTATCAAAGACTAATATATAAGATCGGGAACTAATTATGAATGGTTTATACGGGTTTGGATTTTAGGAAGTCTATTTTTATTACTTATTCGCAAAGTAGTCGATAACCGGAACGACGATGTTTTCTTAAGATTTAACGTATATTATATATTTGTTATCGGAAAACTATGCGATAGAATCTTTTCTATTGAAATAGGATCGCGTGCGATAGATATGGGCGAATATACGCGAGCAATCGTTTATAAAAAATGTGTGCAATTCTTTTACGAATACGTTATTTAGTATTGGAAATTTTCAAAAATTGTGATTTTGGGTGCACAAGGTAATTTATATATTCGTGGTTTTATTCGCAGTTGGAAATTTCGATTTCTCGTTAATGTTTGTTACGAATGTTAAAAAGGTCGTTAAAAGGGTAAAAGTTGTCTAAGCGTAAACGATGAAAAAATGTTATATTTTCAATGAAACTGGTGTAGTACGAAAACGAATTTATTAAGTATAAGTAGCATCGATTACGGTTTAAGGCACATTAAACGATCATCGAATCATTCATTTGTTTTTTCAAGTAAATTGGACGATAATTTTGAATAAAACGTACGGAAATCCGCAAGACGGTAAAAAAAAATAAACGAAGAATAAACGAAGAATAAACGAAGAATAAACGATCGAAGAGCAGTTGGAAAAGACTGGGGGAAAATGGATTCGCGATCCCGTATGACAAGAATATCGATGTTTTAATGAGTTACTGCCCTGTTTTGCGTAGCGATCGAGACGTAGCGATCGAGACGTAGCGATCGAGACGAAGTGGCATCGATATCTTTCGCGCGCAATAAATCCACTGTCGCAACGAATATATCATCGGAGGCGCGAGACAAGAGTCAGGGTTGGCTCTCTTTTCGCGTAGGCGTGATTACGGTCCTCTCGAGAGCTAATCGTTCCTCGTTGTTTTGCGCTCTTCGGCTTTTTTCGACCCCTTCCCCCTCGCCTCCCAGACTTCCCGCCGATCTCCGCGTTTTTGCGCGTTTTTGCGCGTTTTTGCGCGTTTTTGCGCGTTTTTGCGCCTTTTTACGCGTATTTGACCTTCCGCGAAGAGCGGATGAAACGGTGGAGGTAAATCATTAAAATGAACAGATGTGCACGGAAGATGAGAGATAAAGCGACGGGAAATTAGAGTTTTAATAAGCCGGGAGGCTTGAATTAAATCCTACGCTTGATCTATGTTTTGTTTGCATCGCTCGTGCACGATTCTTTTAGACGCTTTCGTTATCGAAATGTCTTATCTTTACACGTTTATTATCAATCGCGTTGCTTTAAAATAGTTTAAATGGTTAAAAATGTCTCTCAACTTTTTTAACGTTGTTACGGAACTAATTTTTTTTTGTTTCTCAACGTAATAATTTGTAGGGAGCAAACGGAAAACGCGAAATAAAATTATATCCACCGATGCGTAGTTAAGGTGTACATTTTAATTTACATTTATTTTCGGTGCGTAATTATTTACGTAATTATTTACGTAATTATTTACGTAGGATTGATTCGAGAATTGAAATTAAATATTAGTATTATCGAAAGAAACCGATATAAATAAAAGGAAAATATATAAAGCCGTGTCGTCGAGCCATAAAAAAGTCGTGCGAGTAAAGTAAGACTCGAAATGTCGAAAAGAAAGCGGGAAAAGAAGGAAATAAAAAAAGAGCGAGTGAAAAGGAGAGAATGAATCGAATGACTCAGCCGTCGTATTTCTGCAACTTGGAAGAGAGTCGAGAACAGTGTACATGTAAGAACGATACGTCCTGTGGTTGAAAAACTTTCAGACTTGGTTCGAGGGAAGAGGGAATTATCTGCGCTGTGGTATCGAGGGCGATGCGATGTTTATGTTTATTGCTCACCATCGAATACGATATTATTCGCATCACTTATCGCGCTGCCAGATAATTCGAGGCTCTCTTTCTCTTTCCTTTAAGTTCACGCCTAAGTAAAGTATGACTCGTAGACTGCATTTCTTCTTTTCTTAATCTCTTTTTTTCACTTTTTTCACTCTTTTCATTTTATTTCATTTTTTTTCTACTTTGTTGTTCGATACTTTTTATAGTCGCGATACGTCCTTTTACGCACGAGAAGAATATCTCCGACTAAATTTCACGATACCAAGCTTATCTCGCGAAACATTCGTGGAATAATTTTATGAAATTTGTGATATTAAAATAATTATATCGATGTAACGACCCGACTTCAATGAAACCCGATGAAACTTTCTTAATTTCATTCGTTTTCTTTCCCTATCGAAAATCTGCAACTATTTTTAAGCGTAACATTTATCGCGTCGTCTATTTTGTCTCGATCAAGATCAATCGCTGTAATAAAATCTAAAAGTACAAATTTATAACGTTATTCGGAAATGGTTCGTTGTTACCGCATTTCATCGCTAGTTCCTAAATTACGGTAGTTTACCTACGATATTTTAAATATTTTAAATAAATATTTAATATTTGCGCATACGTGTATTCGAGTATCGATAGCGCATTATCAACGTTTAAAAATTGTTCTTTTTATAAAAATAAAGCTTGCTCTTGCTGGTACGACGCGCGAAGCGAAACGAAGGAAGATACAAAAGTTCTTTCATTACAAGATTTTCCGTTGATGCGTAGGTCGAATTATATATATATGAGAAATCAATCGGTGGGCTCGTATTCTTTGTTCGAGCAGGTAAAGGCGACGGTAAAATTTACGGTAACGAAATTAATTTCATCGCTGACTGTAATTATAATCAATTTCGTTCGTCGGGAAATCGAATCCTTGGGGGCACGAATGAAAATATACGAAGAAAAATGCGAAGAAAAATGCGAAGAAAAATGCGAAGAAGGATGAAAAATTGAACCAAGGTAATTGACTAGCAATTTTTCCTTTCTCGCGTCGTCGCTAAATTCTTGACTGTGGCGTATACGAACGAGCTTGTTAACAATGAAGGGGATCGTTCGTTGATAGGAAACGTTACGAGTTTCGTTTTGTCGTTGAACGAGTATCTCCCGTATATATAACTCAGTTATTTGTTTTCAAGAGAATTTATAAGAGCTAATAGCTTCGATGAATGTGGAAACTGTACTCCATTGGTTACACCAAACGCGAATCATTTTTTCGCCCAACGTTTGTTTTTTTCAAAGTAAACCAAGTTATAAGAATATCACCATACGCGAATTTTCTATTTTTTAATCGATTCTTATTTCGACGCTAAAATTGATTTTCGGTAAGCTCATTTCGTAGAAAAATTATATCCGCGATAAATGTAAGAAATTTATATATTTTAATAATATATCGATACCGAGTGAAAATTTGATTTTTATCTTCGATAATATAGTTAATGAAAACGATACGTTACATCTTTTAATTATTTACGATTACGTAGAAGGTTAATATTCGGTGAATAAGCGGTGGAATGTTAGGTTTGGAGTGAAATAGAAAAGCTTTTATTCGCGAGTTGTTTCGCACAAGATAGGAATGCTTTTCGACCTTACAATATTTTTATATAATGAAATCGTAAAACGAAGTGGAATATGTTTCAACGTTACCTACTTCGGTAATGTACGCGATAAAGCGAATGTTTATAGGCCCAAGGACTATAAATTTACCGTGCAACTTTTACGAGTAGATGGAAAAAATGTCGAAAAAAAATTGTACAAACTAAAAACTGTTGTAACACGCGAGTCGAAGTACAAAATCAGGCGTTAAAATGAATTTATTTGCACTCGTTACACGGATGTCGCACACGCGCTCCGCTAATTCCTGCGATGGTTCAGTTGCGCTAATTGGAAATCCCCCTTAGGCGCCTCCCGCTTACTTTTTCTCTTTTCTCCCTTTTCCCCTTTTCTCCCTTTTCTCCCTTTTCTCCCGTTTCTCTCTTTTCCCTTCAAAGTTGCGTGCGCACCGCCTTTTCACAGGCGCTAGTGGAGCGCGTCTGCTCGTAAGTAAGGAAATGTCGCGGTAGTTTGCTCGAGCTGAATTATGCGAGTGTCGCGTCATCGCAGCGTCCAGTTCTTCCAATGCTACGTATTCTCGTTTCGTTCTTCCCTCGTCCCTTCCCTCCATCCCTCCTTCCCTCCTTCCCTCCTTCCCTCCTTCATTTGATTTATTTATTAAGTACCGCGTCATCCAGGACTTTCTTACAAGAAACGCTTCTTTTTCTTGTTTTTTTTTTGTTTTTTTTTTTTTTTTTACGATATTTCGAAGGCAAAGGAAAGGCGAAATTTATTTAGATTCGCGACGATAAAACTTCTCCATTAAACGTACGACAATTTGAATAAAAGTCTCGAGTATTTTTATACGACAGCATCGAGTAATTAAATAAAAATTTTCCACTTCGAAAACTTTACCGTGACTTACGTCTCGACCACATCCATCGTATTTATCGATCGATCGAATTTTTTAAACTCTTCAGCATCGTCGATCGATGAAATTTACGGTTAAATTAACACCGTTCTTCGATGCGACGTCTTTATATTTTTGTTTTTTAAGTTTCGCCCACTGCAATATCAAAATTATTGTCCCCGTTCACTCGATACTTTTCCGTAATAAAATCAACGCAACGAATAAATTTGGTTGGCGCCAACAGTTTCGGCGGAAGCGTCAAATTAATTCCGCGGATTGTTCGCGCAAAGGTAAAAGCGGAAGGAAAACAGGGCGGAAGTAATGGAGCGGTGGAGCAAATTAAAAGTCGTGGATGGAGTCGGGGACGGAGTCGGGAACGGTTCCGTATCGTCGGCTCGCGGGTAAAGAGGAAGTCCGTTCGACCGCGCGAACCTCACTCGTAAAAAGATTGGACGTACGCCCGGCCGCGAAACACAATCGGGGCCGTCTCGACGGACCGACTCTACCCTTCGGGTCGACCTCGTTGTCTTTATTTCCAGGGTTCAACGACCCAAACTTCCCGGATACGTTGGCCCATGCGCGACCGACTCCACCCGGAGGGTAGCGACCGTACCCGACCGGTCTCGGAGCGATCGCCTCTCAGCGCCCCGAACTTATCGTTAGCGATTATCGGTTTTTCGCGCCGAGCTTTCCGACTCGGTGCGGTGTGTTCCCCCTCCCCCCCAGAAGGCCCGCGGAGGCCAGGAGATAAGGTTCGCGCGAGGTTCTCGCGAGGTTCTCGCGAGGTTCTCGAGTCGCTGGGGTTTATTTGTCTTTGGCGCAATTAATAGCCTGTAATAAAGACTCGGCGGAGAAGCGGAATAAATTTTACCGTGGCCTCGGGTCTCTTTATCGAGCTGTGGAAGAGGTTCCGTAGGCCTCGAGGCCGGCCATTATTTCGGTAGGCCTTGAAAGCGTAAAGCGCTCTCTCAAAGGTTCGCGGCGGCGCGGAATAACCGTATCGGAAAAATTGTATTTTTGTCGAAGAGGCGTCGCGTTGAAAAAGCGGTAGGTATCGTTTTTATCGCGGCGTCGGAATTAAAATTGGAGCGATGTTTATCGTTCGGAGAGGGTCGAAGTAGGCACGCGTGATCGAAGCGTGCCGATCCATTTCCGTTAAAAGTTGCAAGAGGCTATACCGCGTTCCGGTTTACGAGCGAGGAGAGGAGCATGGCTCGCAACCCGATGTTTACACCAGTGGATCGGCTAAATATAAACGCGACTAATTTATTGGTCGGTCCGCGCGTATATAATTCGCCCCCGCAATGACATCGCATAAATTTGCGTAGTCGTGCGCTATCGTCCCCATCATGCCCATCGGTCGTCGTTTACCCCTTCTCGGTTTTGCCTTATGCGTCTTCTCTCGCGCGTCTCTACCCTCGACGTTGCGTCGTCGGTGTCGTCGGTGTCGTCGGTGTCGTCGGTGTCGTCGGCGTCGTCGGCGGTGGCGCTCAAAAGCCGACTTTTTTTGCTTTTACGAGATCGTAAATAATTTTGTACGTAACGATGGAACGAGAATACGAGAACGAAACAGCCGTACAAAAAGCTAAAAAGCTAAAAAGCTAAAAAAGTACAAAAGAAAGAGATTATTAAGGTACTTTGGTTTTCTTTCGCCCTTTCTCGGATTTAAACTTCGAATTTGTAGCTTATCCGATCGTGATTCACGCCGTTTTGAAATATTCTTTATAATAAAAGTCCGATATAAAATCTAGCGTACGAAAATCTCCCGAGTTTATTAAAATGTATCGAAATTACGATACCGCATAGAGTAAAAATCACTCGGTCCGCGAATTCCCGATAAGTTAAGACAACGCAAAGCTCGTAAACAACTTTTTATTTATAAAGCAAACACTGCTCTAACGAAAGCGAATTATAAACGTAACCGTGCGTTAAATATTTAACCTTTTCATAATTTCCACGATGAGTTAGGACGTTTGTCGCAGCCGTGCTAAAAAACCTTTTATCACCGGGGTTCGCTCCCTAAAAACCAATAAACATCCATGAGCTTAATGCCCGGACACCGTGCGGACATTGCGAGTGTATTCGCGAGAATAAATAATGTTCAAATTTGTGCAATAGAATTTGCAAAGCCCGAGTGCTTCGTGGGTCCTCGATTCGCGACGTCTCTCGTTTAAAAACAAAATTGGAGAATAAAAGTTGGAAGGAAGAGTCGCGCAGAAAATAAAAGAGTTCGTATAAAATACGGAATCCGGGGAAAGGAGAGGTGAGGTTCGCATTGGCTAGATAGAATTTCATTGCTCGGAAGTTGGGGAGAAGGCTGGCAGCATCCGATTCGATTATTCATCGACCCCGCTCGGGAAACTCGAGCAAGTTTAGCGCGCAATCGCGATGTCCCATAAAGCGGAGACGGCCATCACCCCGTTCCCGAATTTCTGGCTGTACTCGGCCATGTCGGAGCGGGGCGAAAAGGGGGGAAGTTCGGTGGCCGCGCGACCGGGTAATCCGAGCGGAGAGGTCGGGCGTTGTCGTCCCGTGGCTTTTCGCCTCCTTCGGGGTGAGACTGCGCGCGAGGCGCAAGAGGCAGGAGAGTGGCAAAAGCCCCCGGGAGCCGGGAGCCGGGAGCCGGGAGCCGGGAGCAACGAGCAGCGAAAAACGAGCAACGGTAGCGCAGCGTCGCCTCCGATCGATACGATCTCGAGCACCGAGAGCGGATGCTGCGACGACGACAGCGGGAGGCTGGAGATCGTCGCGCGACTCTCCTCGTGCCCTCGACCACTCGGAACTCGCGGGAAATTGCACCGAGGCTTCGAGGCTTCTTCCAGGCTTCTTCCAGGCTTCTTCCAGGCTTCTTCCAGGCTTCTTCCAGGCTTCCTTCACGGCTGGGCCCAGGTTCCTTTCGTTCGATCGATCGAGATGGTTTCGTTGCCTCCTTTCCGAGGTACTCCTTTCCTCTCCAAGAGTTTGCGTTGGGAATTCTATACGGTTAATATAAGTTACGCGGACCGAGTTAGAGTTAGATCGCTGGATTATGATGTAACGGTAGACGGGCCGGAACACGAATAAGAAACGACCCGATGGAACCGCTTCGGGTCTTCCGTATATTAAAACGAGACAGCCCTTTTTTCTAGAACTAAATTTTTCTCCCAGTTGATAGATAGATTTATTATTCGTTGGAGTAAGAAAAGCCTTCCTTAAGCGATACGACCGGAGTGCCGCGTCGACGGATGATCTATATTCGGTACGGTAGGTGAAAGTACATAAATCATGATTCAAAGTGAAAAAATTTTATTAAAAGCGGAGAAAGGACGAGAATAACTAACGACAGAATAGAGACAAAAATAAGCGAAGAGAAAATTAAATGTGTGCTCACCGACTTGTAGTCGAGATTAGATTATTACGAGAGTAGCCGCGGAAAATATTCCATCGAACGGGACTTATTGCAAAAATAGATAATTATAAATATCTAGTTAACGTTAATCAACGATTGGAAACGAGCGGAGGGTTGTATTTTTACGCGGAACGTACGTTACCGTATCGTTAAATTTTTATATTTCATGTATAATATAACTTAAGAGTCGAGCTTTATAAAACAATATTACTTCGGTAGTTTCGAGAAACACGGATTTATGTTCGGATCGGAAATATGGATTCTCGTAAAATATGAAGGAAACAGGTGTACGGCATTCGAAAATAAAGTCGGAAAAATATTTTTAAAAAGCAGATTGATACGTATAGGAAATTTCATAAAACTGAAAAACAAAAATTATGTACTTGGTTCGATATTGTAACGACAATTTGTTCGCTAGATTTTAAATGGACGGAGGTCGTATGGATAAAATAGAAAATAAATTTAGAAGATGCACAAGTGTGACGGAATAATTGGAATAATTGGAATAATTGAAAAGTAAAGTTCGTTTAGCCAAAAATATTTTATCGTCAACTACGTCGCGATGTCAATTTTTTTATACCCGGTTTTTCGAAACAAATTTCGATGGTTTTATTTAATCGAGTAGTACCAACGAACACAGAGTTATAATATTTATATACCATTTCTATTTTCTTTTACGATCATTAAAATTATCTCGTTTAATCTAGATACTGTCTTTAAAATTACAATATAAACCATATTGATAAGGATCTTTTAGTAATCGATCGTTAAAATTTTTAACTATAATATAAAGCAAACGAATGTCTCAACGGCAGTTTTAAAATAAAATTTCATTTTATTGTACGCATAACTTAAAAAATTTAGCATAAATCAGTTTTTACGTTTAAGCGCGTTATAAAATGAATAATAATGTTTTTAATTAAATTATATTACATATTTAATTTGCTTTTTTATAACTCACTTATTTTAATCAGAATTAAAATTTATTATTATATAAGACCTTTGAAATTCATAACAGTAATACTCGTGTACAAAATAAAATTGTACGCAAAGCGTTTTGTTCATAATGAATACGAGTAAAATGTGCGCAACGAAGCGACAAGTTCCAACTACTCCACTCGTTATTTTTAAACGAGAATACAAAAAGTTCGAACATCTTAACAAAACATAATATGTTTAAAATTATTCGTATTACACGTACTTTTTTACGAGTTAAATATAAATATGTGCTTTTATTATAAAAGTCAGGATTACAAACTAATATTTACATCCGGTAATTAATTAGTTTTAAATAGTTTCGTTAAACAAAGTATAATTTTCTAAGAACCGATAGATAATTTAATTCAATTTGTAAGTTGATCTAAAATTCCTGCACCGTAACCAATAAAATTTGTAACATAAATTCAGACGTCGACGCTTAATTCGCAAGGTTAGATCCATTTAAATATTTTTTGTTCAGTTCAGACTTTGTTTAAATCGTAATAAGTTGAAATGTAATAAATTACGAACGAAAAGAGATTTATTTGTTAAAATGAAATATTAACGCTATTCCAGGTAAATTTCTCGTTACGTTGTAAAATGTACGACTCGTAGCAACGAGTGGTTTTCTTCACTGGGTTAAAAGGGTTAAAAAACACTCGGTAGCGGACACAAAAGGGAAGTCGGAAGGGAACTCGGAATGGAACTCGGAAGCCAATTAGATTAGATTTGGGTAAGCAATCGCGGGTTCCGAAACTCGCGGGTTAAAAGATATTCGAGGCAACTCCGTACCAAACGCGTCTATTTAATTAATCTTCGCCCGCACTCGTTAGATGAAATTTGCACTTGGTAATTTATTTTCTTCGCTCGGCTTCGTATCATTCGTATCATTCGTATCATTCGTATTATTCGATCGAAACGTGTACGGCATTCGCGCTTTTCTCTTCCCTCTTTTCATGTACCGCGACACTGTTAGCGCAACAAGTTCGGAAGAAAAAGAATCCCCGGTATGAAATTGGTAGGTGGCGTACAAGCAAAGCGGAGCAACGCGTATCGAATGATAATTTAACATTTAATTTAACATTCCGGTAGAAAGTTCTTACCATCGTTTCACGCAATATCATTACGAATAAACTTCAGGTTTAACGTTGTTTTTCTTTTTAAATTTTAATATTCCGTTTTTGTCCTCGAGTTGTTACGACCGAGTAAATTTAAATGCAGATCTCGCGTATCGATCGAAGTAATACTGTAATTCTTTTACGAAACAAGTTTTTGAATCGAAAACTCGATTTCCTATCGAAGGTACATCTTTCGTTGTACAAAAGTGACTCCATTATCCATAATATTGCGAAAAACAATCTAGAACGATTTACTCCAGTGCCAGTCTTCCCGTACGATACAAGACTTACCCTCGACTACATTCCCAGTGGAAAAATGTATTTTCGAAAGAAAGTAGTCTGGCGCTATTCTCCTCGCATCCCGGCTCTAATTCGTATAGAGTTGTGGAGATTATTGAGGCCGCCTCGACGGTGGAAACTCGATTTCCCTCGCGTTCCCGACTCTGCCCCTCCACGGCTTCCAAGTGCCAAGGCAATCTTCATCGCTGACGCGCTTCGGAAGATTACAGGGCGTCGGAGTCTGGAATATAGTGTAAGGACGACGACGACGACGACGACGACGATGACAGCTGCGTGCCCAGGGAGCGAAGCTTCTTACAATCAACGGTACATGCGACGTGCTTCCTTCCTTTCTGCTATGCGTGTATGCGCCTCTCTCTGCGTGTGTGTGTGTGTGTCTCGTTAGTTTTTGCGTTGAATAAAGGCTTGTAAAAATTATAAATTACCTTGCAAGTTCTGGAAATACTCCCTATTTTATAGCAATTAAAACTTTCTTAGCTTCGTTGATTTTTTCTTTTCTTTTTGTTTTTCATGACAAAGTACAGTTTTATGGAAAAGCGGTACGAAGAAAACTTAATGTAAAATTCACAAAATAATTTGGAATCGAGAGCTGATGTTATTTAAAATAAAACAACTCGTCCGTCCAATTTATGCGAACCGTATGAAATATCATTTCTACAATTTAAAAGTTGTTTATTCGTTTTTATCGTGCCATCTACTTTATTTTAATTAGACGGATTTAAGAATTTTAATTTATGCAATGACTTATAATAATTGTATCATTGTGTACTTTACAGGTATTTTTTAAATTATAAAAGAATACTCGATATATTTTCAAAATAAAATTAGCTCGACAAAAGTACCGAAAACTTGCTTATCGACGATGCCTCGACTCTTACGTTCAACATTTTTAGATCGGTAAAGTTAAAATCCCTTATTTCGTTAATTAGGAGCTTTACTTGAAAAGTATTGTATAATACGAAACGAATTGTTCGAAATATACGTTTGTAAATTCAATAAAACGAGTTATTTTAAGTTTTCCTTCGCTCGCGATAAAAGATGTATATATAGGTCAGCTAAGTATATCCGATACATCGTAACATTTCTCAATAATAAACGACTCGTTTAAAAAAAATTAAACAGCGTAGTTTTAACCGACATCTTTTTTCATACGTACGATTCGCAAGATAACAAGAGCAGGATAGCAAGGCAGGATAGCAAGGGCAGGATAGCAAGGGCAGGATAGCAAGGGTAGGACAGCAAGAAGAGCCGCAAGAAAAATAATAAATTGATTAAAAAATTAAATCCTCGGTTAATATAATGCGGGCTTTCAATATTTTTTCCGCATCTTGGATAAGCGTTGGAAAATCATTTGGCTTCACCTTCGATCAAATCCATCAAGTGCGCAACTCGAATCCCTCCGCGACACGCGCACAATCCTTACAATCCTTATGCAAAACGCCAACGCCGAAGTAGAGTTAGGATGCGGCGGTTTAACGATCGCGGGCATATCTTTAGAATTTTTTTTTCCTTTCCGGGAATAATCGTATTCGCCCGGGTGTTCGAAAAATTTGCATCGCGATGCCGCGTCGGCGCAACCGTAAAGGAGACGGAACTTCTGAGTGCGCGCATAAAATTAGGGAATTGAAAGGCGCGAGAGGAGAGCACTTGCGTCTTGGTCCTTTTTATTTTCTTCTGCCTCCGTTGCTCCGTTGCTCCGTTGCTCCGTTGCTCCGTTGCGAGACATGGGAAAAAGTTCGGTGATCGAGCCTCACCCTATATTTTTTCTTCTCGCTACATCCTCGGACTCCTAAGAGCGACTCCCAAGAGCGACTCCCAAGAGCGACTCCCAAGAGCGACTCCCAAGAGCGACTCCTAAGAGCGAGAGAAGAGGATCTTTTAGCGATATTGTTGTTTTGCTCGCTGGATAAGGGTGTCAACTTTATTTATGCGATGTTTTTTTCAATGCGCGATCTGGAAGGAAGAATCCGCTAGAATTATACTTTAAAAATGGAAATTTTTAAATTATCCTCGGTTCGACGATAACCGCTGAATTTTGATAAAAATATGAATAATTTAAATACCTAATATTTATTGTAGGTAAATACTATTGAATTTAATTAAGGGATTTCTTAGAAATATTTTTCCTTACGATAATTCAGCGTTTCATTTTAAAAGCGATGCTACGAAAAATTACCATAAATTAGAATAAAGTAACGCTAGGGTTTCGAATAAGTAATAAAAAATACGTAAATTCTAAAAAGAAAATTGTAGTAAAAATAATTGTTCCGTTGCATCGATGGTAACGATTACGACTAACAAATTTTTATTTTCTTTGTTACAGGTAAGCCGAAGTTAATTCTGGATAACGTACGGAAGTTGTATGTTGGTTCGGTTGCGGCGAATCAAGGTTCGATTTTAATTATTAGTAATTATACATTGTTATTATTTAGTAATGTATTGGGTAAACGAAAGAAGCGGCAAGTGCCAAATTTTAATCGTCTTTTATTCGCGATCGAATAATGACTCGAACGGAACGGATCGAGCGTCAAAATTCATTCCGGTCGATTCGTCGGAGAACCATCGCCACCTCCGTCGTTCTATATCCCGTGACCCCTCGCACCCAATAAAAGAGCCTGCGAGACCATTAAATTATATCTACCGGATGTGCAAAAGCGGTTACGCGTTTCGAACTCGAGCGCGGAATGAAAAGAGGAAAAAACGTAAAACGAAGCCCGGCATTCCGCGAAAAGTGATCCGATACGTGGCCCGCGCCCGCGCACACGCACACGCACGCACGCGCACGCACGCACACGCACGGGCGGATGTTGGAGCTTACGCACCGATTCTTTCAGCCTTAATCACTTACTTATCCTACTCGTGGAGTCCGAGCGAATAAATCAACGATCTCATCTGCCTTTTTAAGGTTCGATTGACCGATAATTACTCCATCTTTTTTTAGCTCTTCTTTCCTACTTTGCTGCAGAAAAGTAAGTTCCTTGCTCGGTCTTTCGAGACTCTTGCATCTGAAACAATTTACTCCTCTTGGAATTGCTCGCCTTTGCTCGCCTTTCCTCGCCTTTGCGTATAACCAATATTTTTTCAATCTTTTTACTACCTTACCTAAACCGAGCAAAAGCTTCAACGTCGCTGGTATTTGTATCGCGGTTTTTATTTATCTCTTAAATTAAACGAACGCTTTGCAATTATTTAGCTCGTAATATTTACGAAACTTTTTACTTTGTCCTTCGATTTGACAAGCGAGTAGTATTAATATTGGTTTAGCGTAAAGTCTATTACATTATAGTTATCCTATCGTATAATCGAATTATACTTATCATTTCAAATATTTGTTCATCGATTTCTGAGTTGAAATTTCGATTAATCGGTGATTCTCGTTTGATTCTGGTTTGATTCTGGTTTGATTCTGGTTTGATTCTGGTGTGATTCTCTAATCAAACTTCTAACATCGCAAATTGAATAATCGAGCGCGGTGATAAGATTGATGAAATTCACACGTCGTAACTTCGTACGACGCGTCGAGTCGGTTATCTCAACGCGTTTCCAAAATCTGCATTAATTTTTTTACGTAATTCCTCTTCCGACATTTAAATCGTGTTGAAATTTGCAATAAATAGCAACCGTTGCGAAACGAAACTTTTTTGATAGATCTAATTATGATACACGATTGCTACGAAAATAAATTAATGGAAAAATTTTAATTAATATTTTATGTAAAACTAAACGTTTACACGCGTTTCACAACTTTTAATCTAGTTTATTCCTAACGTATACATTTAATCTAAATTTTGAAGAAGTAGAACACGGAAAAAAGTAAATTGCACGTAGATCATATATTTTGAAATAAGCCGGTAAAATTCCGACTATGTATTATACCAAGTAAATTTACCGTCCGCGCGTTTTGTTTTTTTCTCCGTGACCCAAGATAAAAAAGAATTAAAAACGTAAAAGTACATAAATTTAAGCGATTCACCGGTTTTTTTCTTTTCTTAAAAAAAATATTCGAGGCATTGTTGCGGTATTAGTGGCGGCGTTCGTTACAAAGTAGACACGCGCAAAAAACTTTTCGAGCTTGACTTCATCTTGAGCTCGGAATATTCTTTCCTTCGGAATCGCAACGAAAACGTTTACTGGTTCGCTTCCAAAAAGCTCCAAAAAGCTCTTTTCCTTTGGCACTCTTACAGCTTTTATTCCGAAAGGGAACCTTTGGATCTCCGCGATATTTTCATAGACTCTGCGCAAATAACAAGCTTATGCCTATTCGGTTTACTCGTCGAAAGTCGATAAATCCAGTTCTTATCGCATTATGTAAAACTTGGATGACGATGTTGCCTTATGCTTTTGTTTCTGTTTTTATAGATATCGATCGAAGTACAGTATCAGCAATTACAGCGTTCCGTTAAATTTTATTTTAATATAAAAACTATAAAAAAAATAGAGTCGCGTAAAATTTTCTATTCGACATTTTATACATTGGTAAATAAAATCCTCCTTTCGGTTGGCCAAGTTTCTAGAGTAAAACGTGATACAAGTACCGTATAAATTCGTAGTCTTTATGGTTTTCGTTACTGTAGAAAATAATACCGAATATCCCGGGAATGTTTAATTCGGTAAAGAAGAACAAAAGAGTTGAAACATAATTGGAAAAGTATCGACCGTAGGGTCCGATCAAGAGCATAAAAAATGAACCCCACGCGATGTTAAATCGCTAAACGAGAATTACGATTGATCTGCTCGAATGACGAAACTGCTCAATTAACCGTACCTCGTCGTAAAATTAAAGCTCGATAGAGCCGCTTCTCTCGCTCGGAGTGAAGGAGAAGAGAGGAGGAAAGAGAGGAGGAAAGAGAGGAGGAAAGAGAGGAGGAAAGAGAGGAAGAAAAAGAAAGTTTGGTTGGGCCTCGCGTGGCTGCGACTCGTAGACGCGCGTTACGAAAGCGGCCGCGATCGTCGTCGTCGTCGTCGTCGTCGTCGTCGTCGTTGTCGTCGTCGCGTTGTCGTCGTCGGTTCGATGACTCACCGGGGGTCACGGGTGCGCGAGCAGACGGAGGTCGGAGGGGACCTCGACGATACGACCGAGACAGATGGTTCAGGTGTGGCGTGCGACGCAACGGCGTCGTCACGGTCACGGCCGGTTTTTTCAGTCGACCCAGTCGACCGCCACCGCCACCGCCACCGCCACCACCTCCACCTCCACCTCCACCTCCACCTCCGCTCCATCCACCGACGTCCACTCGGGATCGCAGGCGCGCGCGCGCACACACACACTGCTTTACCCGGCGCCGATGACACGTACCCTTTGACTTACGTTGGCTGTTGGCTGTTGGCTGTTGGCTGTTGGCTGTTGGCTGTTGGCTTTGACGGGCGAGATGGTGCCGAGGTAGTTGGCGGCTCGGGCGTGCGATGGCAGGCAGGCAGCGCGAACCTTATCGCATTTTGGAGCCGCACCGTTGCCACGTTTTGCTTTTCGAAATTATCGGCGCACTCGCTCCTCCACGAGGTGTTGCTGCTGCCTGTGCTCGGAGCCGATTGATCGTCGGGTCGCACCGAGGAAAATACCAAGGAGTCGTACCCAGGAGTCGTACCCAGGAGTCGTACCCAGGAGTCGTCCTCGATAACCCGGACGCCGTCGACGTTCCTTTTCACGCTTGACCGCCTTCGGGGACAAATTCCATTATTCGTCCAGGATATTTATACAGAGAAAAAGGCCGATCGCTTCGGACGTTCACGTACATCGCGAGCCAATCAGTCCCTTCCCATTTACCGACCAACTAAATATCTCCGTTCTTAATTCTTCTCTGCGTTCGCGCTGCAAAACTTCTTATAAAAGTCTTGGTTTAACAGCTTCGAAGGGCTGTGGAGAACAATACGCAATTACAAACTAATCAGACTCGACGGAAAAGACTTGGCGCGTCTCCAGACCGTTGAACGCCGCCTCCACCTTCGATTCTTCCTTCTCTTTCCGCCTACCGTTGAAAAGCACGACGATGGTTTCTCGTTATTTCGGTCCTCGATTTTATCGATTCGCTTGAAATTCGTCGAGATTATTGGTAGATTAGCCAATTGCTTAAATAGGTGTTGGGCTAAAGTTTGCCGACGGGACGGATGATGATTAATTTTGCGGAAGTAGTATTCGGACTCTCCTTCTATTATAAATTAATCGAGTCTGTTAATTCGCTACCTCTTTTTTAAATAGACGGCTGGGATTGATCTTCCCGTTAAGACCATTAATTTCCACGTGTTTTTTATATTTAGTTTTACGAGTTTCGTTTAAAAGGAACTAGAATATTATTTTTATACCTTTTTTATATTTACGTATTTATTTCTTTTGTTTTACTCATTTTCTTTCCGTAGTTTTATCTAGAATTTTAATCTTTATATTCTATCCTTTTTATTTTAATTAAGCTAATGAAGTTTTCTTTCTCGTTTATTGTATATTTAATCTTCTCTTCTTTTATCCTAGAACTTTACGTGCTTCAAATTTTCTTACTCGATATACATATTTTCCGTTTATCTTAATCTTAATATTTGTTTACTAATTCAACGTTCTCGCGTACATCCGGACGAATCCACAAGTTTTTGTATCTAATAAAGTTCTTTCGAATTTTTTGATGCTAAATGAAACTTTAAATCTAAAAAGTACATATACATTTAAGATATTTGATTAAAAATGATAAATGCATATACTAATATTTCTTATAATTTTATATATATTTTTTATTTTCTATCGTATATTTTCAATTTGTACGAGTAGCGTTTCTAATATTTACACTTATTTTCATTCTTCTTCCTCTTACATTAAATACTATTCTCACGGTAATTAAATTTAAATTTAAATAATTTTTTCGAAGAACTCATATTATTTTAGTTTTTATTTATATCTATTTTTCTAATTATCTTCTATTATACACAATTTTTACAAGCGATGGTTGGTAATGTATTCGGTTAAGAATAAAAAACTATCAAGATTTCACTCTTCGATGTATTATTTTTATGAATAATTCTATAAATAATTTTTTACCAATTTTTCATTCATTATAATATTTTAAGAAAATAATAAAATTATTAAATAATGCGAAATAAAAAACAGCCATCTTAGTGTTTTTCTACTATACATAAAATACGTATTTTAGATAATTTTTACGAATTTTTTTCCATTACTCTGTTCTTAGTTCAATAAGAATATTGTCCTTTTGAACTGACTTTCACATTTCTACTTTCATCTTTTTTATTGTTATCGAAGCCCTCGTATTTTTTCTAAACCCCATTCGCTTTCACCCTGTTGTTGTACTCTTCCCGGTAAGAAACGCTTTCTCTTTTTTTATATTTCAAAATTTGTTTTTCCCCTATTTTTCCAAGAAAATTAAATTTTTTCAGTTTAAATTATTAAATTATCTTAATAATCCTATTTTTCCTTTATACTGTATTTTATTTTGTGGTTTTCATATTTCTTGTAGTTTTTAATTGTATAAAAATTTATTTTATCCGTAACTGGGATCTTAAATTTCGCTGCGCAATTAAAATTTTAAAATACTTTTTAGACTTGTTTAATAAATTCCTCCACTACTCTTATAACATTACTATATCTGTGTTTTTTATCTGACTCCTTATCAGAAATTTCATCTTTAAAAATACTCTGTTTACACTTAATGTTAGTCCTTCCCGCTTCCTCCCGCTTCCTCCCACTTCCCCGTTGCCCCGCTGCTTGCATATTTCATCGCGTGTTCTTGACCTAGACCCTATATCCGTTAGTCTCTGCTGTTTTATCCATTGGCCTATCGTTTTATTTCATTTTATGTTACTTCCGGCCTTTTTCTCAGGATTCCGACAAATTTTTTTCCATAGCGTATCTACATTTATTACTTTATCAGTCGCATCATTAATTCAAAGTACTGTTTTTCTCTTTGTTTTCTAGTACCACTTTACTTTTCTTCGTTAAAAATTAAATTTTTAATTTATTATATCCTTAAGGTAATAATTTTAAATTGATATGTGAAAAAGGTTTTTAAACTTATCGCAAACATTGATCATAATTAGATTTATTTTAATTAGTATATTTTGTTATTGTAATATATGAATATTGTACTATCTATTAATTTATATAAACTAAATTTGCAAGTATAATTTTAAGTAAATAATTTTTACTCGCTATTAAATTAACAATATATGTATGCCTTATTATAAAAGACACGAATAAAAATAAATTATTATGTACATATAAAATAAATAAAGGTCAAAAGCGACACTTTCTCATTTAAATATGCAATTTAACATATTAACTAATTTAGAAGAAGTTACCACTTAGTATCTCAAATTACTCTTACCGAGTGGAATCTACCATCTTTCTCTTTCTCACGTATTATTTCACATGTTCAGAGTTTAATTTTCTCCTGGCTAATAGTTAGCCTATTCGAAGTACGTATTTAACCACGTATGAGGAAGTCAGGATCCGTATGTCACTTATCCAGACGCAAACGTCTCAGATTCCTTGCAGTTTCGAGTTTCGCGACTTGATCAAATCAAGAGGTTAAGATAAAGCGAAGGCAAGAGAAATAGTTTTTACTTTTATTCTCGATATTATTGTATGTTTATTTAGATTTTTTAATCTTGAGAAACTGTTTTAGGTTTTTATTAATTATTTAAAATCTTTCAAAATAAATTTATACATATATATATATATAATTAAAAAATAAATGAATATTTAGTTATCCAAAAAATAAATATTTTCGTTGACTAAATCGATAATTATTAATACATATATATTGTGTTTTTCTAAAAGTGTTTAAATACTTAAATTTATTTTCAGTATGTTTACCTTTAGAAGCGAAACTATTACAAATTCCTTTTTATAGTTTTTCTTCAAAAATGTTATTTTGATGCAAATATAATCTTTTAAAGTATACTCAAATATATAAATAATTTATATAATATGTAGATAATTTGTCAAAGAATTTTTATTTTGCTTTTTGTTAGTAATTTTTTTAAGTCAACTAATAGTAATAACGTAACAACGTTAAATCAAAGAAAACACAGCATCAGATTTATATTTATATTTTTATACAGAGACTATTTATTTGTTTTCGTAAGTATCTCTAAATTTTACATAAGTAGAGAAGTTTACTTTGTTAATGAATATATCATCTATAGAAAGATGAAAATGTAAACAGTTGGTTGACAGTTTTCACGTATCCTGGAGGGTTTACACGAACGAGTATAAAATTTAGTAAAGGAAATAAATGACAGCTGTGCGTTTATACGGGTAAAGACGGAAATTTGATGCAATCCATTAGAGAGCTACGGAAATATAAAGTTGGTGAACTCGACATTTCAAATATTAGTTCTTTCGATAATTTTCACGTTTTTCACTTCGTGTCAATTAAACGTTCGAATCAAGTAGGAAGAGTAACGTTTAGCTTATATTCGAATTCTTTGAGATTTTGCTTGGATCAGCGCTGCAAAAGCGTAGCATAGAATTGTTTTTTTAAAGCAAGAACTTTTTTGCGTTGCTGCGTTTGATGCATCTTTTTTACTTCTCTTTATACACGTATAGGAAAACATTCATAATTTCTAGTATAAATTTCTACTACTACACAGCATTTTATAAAAGTTCTTTATACCATATCTCCTTTATAATCTTTTTTTTATAAATAATTGTATATATATATATACACATATACTAGTAAAAATAGTATTTAGTTAAGTAACAGATTGCAATAGTATCAATTCACCGAATAAATATTTACGTTTATTTACCGCAATTTAACAATATAACAAAATAAATTTATATAAAAATTTGTATAAAATGTTCGGCATAATATCTCGTTACGTACAGCAAAGCGAACAGTACAAAGCATAAAAACAGAAAACCACGGTGTGCAACAAAAGCTTAATCCGATTTGTTGCAGCACATCGAGTTCGACTTCGAAATCTGACATCGGACTGTGATACGTACGTAAGAAGTAATATCGTGCAGTTGCTAAGCTTTGACTCTGTGTGATTTCTCTCTATCTTTTTTTTTTCTTCGTTCTCCGTCGCCTGAGGGGATAATACAGAAAGGAAGGATAAAGTCGGAGGAAAACAATTTTCTTGATGCAACAAAAGTCTTTTCGGTTGGTAAACGCGATTTGGATGAGTAGGCGGCGACGATATTGGACACTACGAATAAGGAAATAAAAAGAGCAACGACAAAAAATCAAAGAGAGTTTTCGGTTCAATTTCCGTTACTCGAGATTCATTCGATGTCTTTTGATCGTACGAAATAAATGCTAGGCTAATAACTCGAGTAAACAAGGTTCAAAGCTTTGAACGAATACTTGATATATCCTTTCTTTAACGTTATTTGTGTATAGTTGGTAATAATCGATCGAATTTGCGGTATTTCTTTTGCGCATAAGAAAGTTTATTCGCAAAGAATTCGTAAACGGAAGCAAACTTTGAAAATAGAATAAGGGGAAGCATCGAATCGGACGAATGTTAAAAAAAAAGAAATGGAGCAAAGCTTGAAACATCGAAACGTTTTCACTTGTACAATACGCTCAGGGCAGAAACACGAGCGCGAAAACGATGAGAATAAATTCAGCCTCCAGTCAAGTGCAATCGCGTTCTGTAGTTCTGTAGTTGTGTAGTTGTGTAGTTGTGTAGTTGTGTAGTTGTGTAAGGGAACGCGCGAGGGGTTGCATGAGTCACGAGGCAAGACATCGTCCGTGTCGATTCGGCAATCTCGTCTATTACTCTTCCTCTGGGCGTAAGTGGAAAGGAGAGGACCGACGGGGACGAGGGCGAGGACGCGTAAATAAAGGATGGAAGGAACGAGAGAGAAGCGCACGGAGGAAGGGAGAAGAAGCCTCCGAGCCTCCCGAGCCTCCCGAGCCTCCCGAGCCTCCGCGGGACGGGTATTATAATTTTCCTCGGTAAAAGTGCAGCTCGGTACATTAAACGACAGGCGGAACAATCGTGAGTCGTTAGGTGGAAGCGCGGGGGCGGACTCGTCACGACACCCTTCCACATTCTCCTAACAGGTTATTCTTTTTATCTTCCTCAATTACGCGATCTATCAATTTATCTTTTTTCTTTTAGCAAAATTTGTTCCACGCTTTATTCAACGAAATCGTGAGTTTAGATATTAGAATCTGGGCATTAGTATCTTTTCTTTTTATTTTATATTTTCAAATTATCGTTAAAATACATCGACTTGGCAAACATTTATTTTAACGCTACAATTTCTATAATTTACAAAATACCTTTTACGTTGATATTTTTAGTCTCCGCTCGTTCGTAATTTTATTCGAGATAAATTTTTTTCCACGCAATTTTAAATTTATTCTTTTATTTTTTTTAGAACGTTCGCGATAAAAGAATAAAAAGGTGAATTAATTGAAAATAGATTATTCGATATCATTTTAACATATCACGTTATCTATTCGAATAATTTTTTAGAATTCTCAAAATAAAAAATATTACGTTGTACGAAGTGATAATACTTATTCTTATTCGTAGCAAATTTTTGAGAACGTGCCCGCAAAAATGTTGGTAACGATTATCCGGTAAGATATCCGAAAGCTCTGTCTTCCGTACTCTGCGTTTATACTATTATTTATACGCGAAGATAACAACTAGAGTATAAAATCCAATGTAGTAGTGATTCTCGGAGTTCCATTTTAAATTATTAAGCTTACAGAGTTTAGCAGTTGAAAACATTCTAACTTTTCTTATCTACTATTTTAAAGGTTCCTTATTTATACAATATTTAATCCCTTTACTCGAAGGAAAGTTGCGTCATTTCTTATTAATTGTTTCTTACTTTGAAAAGGCTCTGCCACGGTAAGCGATAAATAGAGGGTAAAAATCAATATTTAATCCCATTTCAAGACTTAATTTCTCGAACCTCCGTTTTTCCTATCTCGTATACGCGTGTGTCGGCTTCTTAAAAACATGATTTTTCCGTACTTCGAGTCGAAGATGTACATCGCGAGTCTTGCTTCACGGGTCGATACCATCTCGTACGGAACGTCCCACGTAACAGCCTCCTTAGTATTTTCAGGGTGAGGCCGAGGCATTTGATCGCGCCACGCGAAATTTCCGACTCGACCTTCGAGCAATTTTACTTATTACAAAATCACCGCGGAATTAGAATTTCGATACTCGCGCGCGGTAAGTGTACGTTTTAGCACGTTGATCGTACCGCGAATTTATCGATACTCGATATCGCTATCGGTAGCTTTTCATCCTCGTTCATTATTCGTATTTTTGAAAAAACACGCTTAAAAATATTTAATTTTTCACGGATATTACATCGTTGGACGGTTGAGGTGAAACAAGTTTTTTTTTTCTTAAGCTAGATTTCCTGACAACGAATAACGTAGAGGTATACGGTTTAAATATAACGCAAACGATCGTATATATTATCACGTACAATAAAAATTCCAAGTAATAACGGTAATACATTTCGAGCTTAGACTTCACAGATGACGTTAACTTTGACGCGGAACGAATCTCTTTGCCCGAGTCTAGACCGACGGTCACGACGCGACTTTGTAAATCCCATCGAAAAATAGTAATAATTGTAAATAGGAGCCGCAGGAAAAATTGAAGGGGTAGGAGAGATCTTTGAAAATTAAAGCCGAAGAGGATCTCGGAGTTAGCGAGTGTCGCGTTATACAGCTTCGCTGGATTTGGGCGGCGTCTAGTATCGAACGCCGGGACGCGCCGGAGCTGTTACCATGCCAACCGACGAACTCGCTTACTCCGAGGTCTCCCTTCCTCTCTCGGTTGTCCATTCTCTCCTCGCCCCGTCTCTTCCTCTCCGCTCCTCTCCTCTCCTCTCCTCTCCTCTCCTCTCCTCTCCTCTCCTCTCCTCTCCTCTCCGCGCTCTCTCATCTCTACAACGCGTTTTCCAATGGCCCGTCCGTCCGTCTGCGTGCAGAGGCAGAACAGTCTTGGAAAACCCGTTAGTTTGCAGCCTGCGTCGAGATGAATTAAGGAGCGAGCCGTGATTTGTCGGGGTGCGATCTCGATCCAACGAGCCTCGGCTTTCCCGATTGTAGGATGGATTACGCGATGGTCCAGTCGCCGTTCGTTGCGCGTCGCGAGAAACGACCGACTCGTAAGGAAATCATCGATGCATTTCGTTGCGTCGTTTGCACGCCGATCATCTTATCGAGCCAAGCGTTTTTTTTTTTTTACTAATTTTCTAAGATATTCGTTACGAAACGTTTTGTAAACATCGATACTTCCTTCGAATTCTACGACTGCGAATTTCGATCGTAGTCGATGTCGATAATGATTACTTATTCTCGTTATTAGTCCAAGATGTTTTAGAGAATAAATTTATATTCGAGCCTCATAATTATAGCCTAAATCGTTATTTATTTATTTATTTATTTAGTTAAATTGTTAATATAATTCATGCTATTAAATAATATTTTCCGATTTAAAGGATTACGTTTGGATAATTCAAACTCTAAAACTCTTTTTCGATTGCAACGTTCGTATAATTTATATTATTTAGCGTAAGAATTTGCATTGAAAATATAAAAATGAAGGTAAAATAATTTCTTTATACCGTAAAATAGAGATCATATTTATCCGTTTTTAGTTTATACGCTATTTTATAGGCGTCATCGATAGTTGTTACAGTAACGTAAAACATTCTTTAACCCATAAAACGTTGGTGTACGTTGTAGGTTATATACTATACCACCTATACCACCTATACCACACGAATGACCAGCATCGGAAAAATGCTCGTGAATTTCGTCTCGAAACGGGAAAGACAATTTCGAGAACTTTACGATATAACGAAGGACATATTATAAATATTCGCTGCGGTACCAAAGAATGTTAAGTGACAAAAGAGATAGAGAACAGCCGACAATGGGAAAGCGTAGAAAAGTTTGCGGATACGAGAGGAATCCGTGCGAGATGGGTTGGTAAAGGTTGAGTACCGGTAAAACAGCTTTCCGTGAAAACTTGTCCGTCCGTCCATTCGAATTTCATTAAAAGTTCGGGCCTTAATTACGATCGGTGGAGAGGAGATAGGATAGGATGTACGCGTTTTCGTGGTGCGACGTCGACTTAGTCATCGACCAATTTACCGAGTCTCGCGGCTCGAGAATCTCTTACGAGTGCGCCCATCGACCTCGAGGCAAAAGCTCGATCCACCGCTGGAAAAAGGGTTTCGGAGCTCCCGCTTCCCTTTTTTCTTATTTTTCTTATTTTTCTTATTTTCCTTATTTTCCTTTATCCTTTTTCTTCTCGAACTTCTTTACTACTCGAAAAGAGTACGCGCGAAAAAAAAGTTAACCGCTCGACTGGAAAGAATCCGCCGAGTCGATTGAGATTTCCCGGAGAGTCGAGGAAAGGGTACTTGGCGCTTTTCGAATAAGAGACCTGGAAAACTCAGTTTGGTTCGAACCTCGACATGGAAATAACTAATTTTCATTGTAAATTTGTAAATTAATTATAAGGGAACACGATCTGATTCAAAATTTTTAGACAGGATTTTTCAAATTTCAACATGACAAAAAAGGTTTTTTAATAAAAAAAAATTATCTAATTATTCGGAATAACCGCGGAACAAATATTTGCGAACGTTTAATTTCGTAAGTCGTCGATGTAATCGATTTATTTTAATTAGCGTAGTTACGGAAAGATGATAATGTTTCGAAATATTCGGGTCTAAAAATTACAAATTGAACTTTGTAAATTTTAATACTTGTTACCATAATATTGATTTTACAATTTCGAGATTGTAACTTTTCGTATTTCGACTTATCGAATGAACTCGATAAATTATAAACTATTATTATTTTTAAAAAACTGCTGAGCGCTCACGATAAAATTAACGAATAAAACAATTCGTTGCTTTTATCGTTGTTTTAATTTTGTCTCTGTTTTTAAAAATTATAAGTATAAGAAGTTGTAGGTTTATGCAGTACTTTGTAAATATTGTTCCGAATAATCTTCTTTTCCTCTTTTCTTTAACTTGTAAAGCTGTACGCTGTTTGAATTTTGTTTAAGAGCTGCAAGAAAGATTATATTCAACGTCAATTTTTTCTTTTTAAATCCACTTTATAACGTAAAGTTTTTGTATAAAAAAAATGAGAGATTTCGTCCTAAGTTTTAATATTGTTGGGCTTTTGAATAAGATTTTTATACCGAGTTAATTAAGATTTTTCATTAAGTTTACATTGTAACGAAAATACTTTGCTCGTAAAATTTCAACATAATGAGACTCGGATGAAGAAAATACCGTCTGATTCATAGCATTGTTAAAAGTTAGTACCGCTAAAGTCGATGAGTGATGTACGATTATTTTATTTTAACAATTAAAGTAATTTAAGTACTGATAGGGTATAAGTATGATTATCGATGAATCTCTTAAATGCGATAAAATAGCTTTTTTGTTACTTAAAAGTAAGACGTAAAAAAAGAAATATTGTATCATCGTGGATATATCATCATAAATCTTTGCATATTATGCTTAGATTGCTTATTCTTGGTATTCTTATACTTTTCCGATCATTTTATACTGCATATCAATTTCTTATTATTCCTAAGAATCGATGCGCATTTTTTTCTGTTTATCTTTTGTTCGTATGTTACTTTAAGACACTTAAATTTATTTGATTCGATAAATTCAGTTTAATGTTAGTTAATTGTTTATTTGATAATATAATTTAACACAATTAAATTATCAGTTTGTATTAAAATAACATTTTTATTATTTTAAGCGGTATTATTATTTATAAAAATGTGGAATTAAAGATTTACGTTGTTCGTTAATTTTAAACGTCTCTATTTGTATCCTCGCGTCTTTTAACGTTATAGATTTTTTCTTTAAAATGTGTAGAATCTCGTTACATATTTTGCGCATCTTTTCATGACTTTAAAAATGACTGCATATCTAATTTCATTCGTTACGTATCTTTACATAATATCGTTTTGTAATATTCTTACAATTTCAATGAGAATGCTTTAAACGCATTTTTGAAATTTTAAACGTGTTTTACAGAATAATATATTTCTATACAGACTTTGTGGGAAGTCAAGTTCTTTTAGAGTTAGTTACGATAAAAAAATCGTTAACCGTATTTTTGTAAGGTAAACGCTCGTATTTTAAGTCGATGTAAAAGAAAGTGAAGACATTTATTTTTTTTGAAAACTATATACATTTACTCGTAACAAAATAAATAATTTTTATTATGTAATATAAAAGAAACGAAAAAGATAAAAGAAAAACGAAGGTAGAGACAAATATTGGATCTTTCGGATTCGTTCGTCTCAAATTTCCTGGAAAACCCATTCCTAACTTACTCGTTGAGAAGATACACACTAGCTTGAAATGAGAGAGACGGAACGAGACCCCGAAGGGAAGAAGGGAGGGGATGAGATGTGCACGCGTGTACGTTCAATATTGGGTCAAGAAGATATTCTACTCGATCGTCGAACATATATACGATTACACTATTTTTCGGAAGCTGTACGCCAATATTTATCCGCTACTCGAAGGGAAGAGAACCTCCTTATCACACCTCCTTATCACACCTCCTTATCACACCTCCTGAACCAGATACTTAAAACTACCGAACGGATAATGCTTACAAGGACATTTTTTAAATCCCTACGGTTTATTGCCTATCTGTAGCAACTGAATCGCGATGTTCACGAACGAGTTCCACTATATTGTCAAATAAATATTTCTATCGAATCCTTTTGACAGCACTTTAATTATTTAAAAAATCAATAAAATACGAAAACACAAAATACAGTTGTGAATTTTTATTATTATTTAATGCACAAATATTTCACATTGACTATATTCAAGATCTGAAACTAAATTTATTACAATAACGTCGTTATTACTATATCAAAAACTAAGAGAAAATATATCTTTCTTTTGTTGATACCGAAAGATGGCAATCGATGCCTTTTCCTTTTACCCGATATTTATACTTTGTTTTTTACTTCTAACATTATGTATCTTTATTGCGGTATATTTCTTCGATTTAGCAAACTTGACATAAATAAAGTAAACGCTCAACTGTTTCAAATAAACAGTGATAATATTTAAATGTCCTCGTAACGATAAATAATATGTCTGCGCACGTTTTTATGCTAAATGAAAACCAACACCCGTTATATTATTTTAATTTCTTGATGTTCTTGAGTCCTTTTTCATTTTCTCCCTTCCTTCTCGGCTCGGTATCTTTGCCTGATTCGATTTTTCTACTTTTCGCTTAGTCTTCGCCTATTCGTACTCTCGGCAGGATATCAAGGTTCCTGATTTTCATCTCTTATACACAAAGTTTCTTCGTGAAGCTGAGGCGAACGTGAACGGTCCACTCGGGATAATCAGATGGCCCGCGCTTACTCACGAGACGAGTCGAAGAAAGAGAGCGAAGGAGTCGTGGGAATCTTTCCTATAGCGTCGAAGAACCCTCGGGCGACCTTATTAAATACAGATATGGGAGGGTTATATGCGGGAAATACAAGGAAGGCATGGGAGAGAGACAGAGGGAGAGAGAGGGAGAGAGAGAGAGAGAGAGAGAGAGGGAGAAAGAGAATAAAGGAATAGAAATAAGATATAGAATATGGTTTCGAGCTCTTTTAGCTTGCGTAATTTTATTCCGAAGATGTCGAATATAAAGTGGAACCTCGACTCAGTACAAAAACATGTTTTTTGCTTAAGATTTAATAAAAGCGTTAAATTACGGTTTTCTGATGCCGAGTTTAATGCAATCGTAACGAGTATATCGTTACGAATGAGTCTGTAACGTGACTTTTTCACGCGATAACTATTTTAAATCTCACGAAGTCGCTATTTACGATTGAATTTATGATTGATTAAAAAAATAACAATATAGATGTATCGGATTATAAATATCGGATTTGAATGTAAATATAGATTGTAAGCGATTGTTGTGTATAAACTCGCCTGCAATCTTAAAGCTATAATATAAACTATACAAATAAACACATCGATTAATTTTGCTGTATTAATTTTTGTTTCAGGTAAGCCGCAATTGATGCACGAGTTCTGTTAAAGAAGTGACTAGATTATTATCGTAATTAAAGGTTTGATTTGAAAAATTTCTTCCCGAGAAATTCATATATTTTTATATTTTCTATAACTTAACCAGATAGTTGTATCGACCCGTGCGTTTCTCATCTTTTCGTTCTTATTTCCTCGTTTCAAGCTTTCTCGATAGTATTTTGTCCGTTAATTATTATATAACTGGTATTAGGAAGGTGAAATGTAATTATTCTGTAATCCAAGGGCACTATTTTTCCATTTAGCGCTAAATCAATTCAAAATATTTGATTATACCTTGCATTACTAAGTTTAATTTAATATTATCTTCTTATTTTTGTCTTAGCTCGTTATATTTTTATTTATGGTTTTTAAAACCTTACACGCTCATCTTTTTCTCATTTTAACAACATGCCTGGGTCATCTACACAATTTAATTAGTTTTGCCATATTGGGTGAGGTAATATCGGTATAATATATTTTCACTTTATAAGTATATAATTTTCTTTATATTCTCCTTTTTTATTATATTCTACGTCAAACAAATTTGTAGTACTTTTGTTCGAATCATTCATCAATAAATAACGTTGAAGTATATAATTCGGTTTAAATGTAATTTAAATTACATATTTTAAATCGCACTATAATTACCAGCAATTCGAAGTTAAGTTAAAATTAATCGTACGGAAAATATAGATTTTTAAAATTTCCATTCGATTTACCGCACTCATTGCGCTCGTTCTAATTTTTAAATCATAATTCCGATATTTTATTCATAGATATAATTTAAACTTTATTGCTTAAAAATCAATTTTTTAGTTTTTTAGATTCGAATAGAAGTTTTTCATTTCTAACTGACTTGCTTTTTACCACGTTACCGAATCCTATTTAAATCAACACAAACAAAAACAAAACACGCGTACACTCAAAAAATCTTTCGAACGACAAGAAAACAATTAAAATGAAAATAACGAGCAAATATAATGAATATTTTGAAACGAACGTCACACATTGAAATCTATTCGAATAGATTTTGTTTTAATTCTTGATAACAAGGATGAAAGATAGAAATAACTGTCGGGAGAATTTTAAATCCGAGCGAGAAACCAATGTCGTTTCGATGCCAACACGCGTTAAGCAAAAAACTCGTGAAATTTCCTATTTTCGTCACGCGAGTGGAGCAAAAGATAAAGGAAGCTCGATCACACTCGACGAGTTGCATACGGTTGGTAGGCATGAAAAATTCAGTAAACTTACGCGACACTGATACTTTCTAAGCTTACTAAGCTTAGATAAAATCGATATTTCAAGCCATGAACGGACCCTTCAGAATTACACCTTTTTTCACGCTTTCATACGCGCAACGATGCAAAGTACTCCGAATACTGGAATTCGAGTACAGAGAACTCCGTATACTCGCATTTTTTCACGAGTATCGTTTCGAATTACAATTAATCATCTCTCGACGTTTGCAAAACAAGTCAAATTTCATATTCGTGTTCGATACTGCTTATATAATTATTTCGTGTAAAAATAAAATTACACGGAAATGCTTCGAGGATACGCAATTGTCACGGAAAGTTGAAGAAATTTTATTCGTATTTTTAAAAAGGTCTAAGCTAACGAAACAATGAAATTATTAACAAGTTCGAAAAAACGATCCTCTTCGTTCTTCTGAAAAAAATTCCGTTTTTTTTTAATATTAATTTCTTCGATATTAACTTTTTTTATTTCGAAATCAATATTTTGTTACAAAAATTTCGTTATGAAACTTTTTTAACTTAGCTCCGACCAAATGTTTTTATACTCGTGTTTTTAGTTCCTTACAACACTAACTCGTAAAAATATCTTATTTTACGATGCGTAGTTTGCGTATTCATAGGCTTGTCGTACATTTCAAGAGTACCTCGGTCGTGTAAGGGTGACAGTTACCTTTTTTAACCGATGGTTGTTTCTTTTAGAAGATGAAACTATTCGAATACAACTTCGTTGTAGATGTATGTTGTGTTTTTTATTCGTATGGCGTTTCTTTAGCGATTATTCCTGCGTTGCAAATGCACTCGGTTTCAACGAGTTTGTAGGTAGTTTTGATATTTGGAACACCGTCTATAATTATAATTTCGTTTCGTTTCTTCCGTTTATTTCATTGGTAAGAAAAATTGTTATCGATTTTTGCTATTATTATATTTATGTAACGATCGGGAAAAATTGAGTCCTAAATTCATAATTATAATCCTGATTAAATCTCAAATTTTATGAATTTCATCGGAATACTTTCATCGTTAAAATGATATTTACTATACGAATATTTATCGGCGATAAAAAGCGATTACGAGAAAAAAATATTCATTATTATCTCGTAAGTAATATATTAAATATACTATAAGCTCGAGAATAATGTGTAAAGGTATTGCGCAAATAAATTTATGGTGTCCCACATTCTTGCACGTTGCACATAACATCTCGTTTATCCGGAGCTGGGGTAAGAACTGCGACCGAAAACAGGTCTATCCCCAAATGTGCCGTGCGAATAAAAAGCTCCTGTGCCAATAGCCATAAATAATGCCTTAGCAATTGCGTAGCAAAAGAGCTTTGCGCCTCCCTTCAATGGACATTTCCGACTTTTGACGTCTCGTCGTACGCCTCGTCGTACACATACGCGAGCACATATACATGATTTACGAACTGATAACGAATGCGGCCTATATACGTCGTCACGCCCCAAATTTTGGTTTTCCCCATTCCTACCATTGCGCTCGCAAGATTTATGACGCGAAACTTTTCCCTTCATTGGCGCACCCGAAACTTGAAAACTGCCTCTTTTTTATATCTCTTTCTTTCTCTATTGCTCTATTTTTCTCTACCGGTGCAATTAGGGCTTTTTTTAGGCTCTCAAGTATATTCGAGTATATCGATCCTGTCGCTTTTCTTGGAATAGATATTTGATTTTTCGTTACTTATTTATTTATTTTTTTGATATGACAGTTATACGTTGAAAATGGTACTTGAAAATATATTATTCAACACGATTATTGGATACATGGATTAATTCATTGATTAATTGATTCGATTTTAGTACGTAGTTATAGATCGATCGAATCAAAAGATAAAAATTTTTTTTATCTATTTTTAACAACTATGCCATATTTATTCGACGACAAAGAGTACATTTATTTTAACGTATTACGTTAGATTTATCAATTGCACATAAATTAATTGTTTATTCAAACTGAATAATTACCGTAAATTTTCAAATAAATTTATAATCTTATACTAAATGAAATTAATGATTATATAAATCAAAGGGTGATTTTTATATCTATTATTACCAGCGTTCCATATTTATTAGGTTACAATATGTACATTTATTGTAATAACTATTATTGGATTTATCGGATACTCGTATATTAATTGCTTACTTGTATGAAATAATTACGATAAATATTAAAATATATTTATAAATTACTGTAAAATTTAATTCTTTTATGTTATAAATAATCAAAAAAAATTTTAATATTACAAAAGAAAACGTAATTCATCGTAAAATTATTCGTAAGACACAATAGTTTTATGTCACCGCGGAACTACTTTGCTCAAAAAATACAATCGCTAATATAACGAACGTAGTTTAAAGCAATTATTTCAATCAAAGATGTATTCGGATCATAAATTTAATCCAACAAACCTTTATCTACAAGGCCTCGTAACTATCAAATCATCTTAAAAAAACAAGTAATACGAGTCTCTTCTCGGAAGTACCACAGCTTCATTAAAAATAAGTACACATATCGTACACTCGTACACTCGCAACGTCTAATCGTTAGTTTCAAATCAAATGGCATTAGTCTTCCCAAGCAGCGATTCATACTCCAATAAAGGTGTCAATTAGAGTAGAGTGATATAGAGAGAAAGAGAGAGAGAGAGAGAGAGAGAGAGAGAGAGAGAGTAGAACCGAATGTTTAAAAGGGGTCGTTTCGAGAGCTGCGAACACCACAAACGTATACACGAGGAAAGGCGAGTATGCGTGATATTACCGGGTACCATCGAATTTGTACGCTACGATAATCAAAGCTAACGAAAACCGAGATGGGCCTTTTCTTATCTTCGTCTAATCACAAGAGTGCGAAGATACACGACGGATAATGAACTTGATTTTGATTGCGCTCCCTTAAGAGATAACTCGAAAAATCCAAAACTTAATCATCCGATATTAGTTTTGTTCGTTAAACTAATTGAGTTACTTTGAAGTCCAATTATCTATTATAATAACTGAAATAACTGTAACAAATTTTTTTCTTATCACTAGTAGTTTTGTAACAAACTACGATTAATATTTAAAAAATTCAAGTTCTTTTAGATATGGTCAATAATTGCATTAAAGATAATTTTAAAAACTATAATTTTTCGGGATGTCACGAAGTTCGCATTTTAATTATTTTAAAGTATTTTTTAATTTTGTAATTAGTGTTTTGGTAATTAAGATTTTTTAATATTTCCGTATCGTTTTTCCGTTATTGAACTTGCAGTAAAAATCGATCTTCAACCAAGTTATAAATTTTTCGTTGTAAAATATTTTTTTAACTTATTTATAAATGTTTGATATTTTCTAAGTAATTTAAATTTTTACTAGAGAAATTAAAAAAAATAAAATTTTGTAATAAAAAGCTCAAAGATAAAAAATCATGCAAATTAAAATAAAATCTAGATTAAAAATGAGCTCGTAACTTCATTAGATAAGTTCGTGTTTGTAAAGTAAAATTTTTCTTATTCTTCTAAATTTTCTACATGATTATAATTACTTTCATTTAATAAGCGTTCGCTTAGAAAACCGAATTAATCAAAGAACAGATTCGAGTACAGATTCGAGTACAGATTCGAGTACAGATTCGAGTACAGATTCGAGTACAGATTGGAGTACAGATGCCAAAATTTTATACACAATTTATCGGAGTACCTCGATCGCTTTAACGACCGGATTTCGAAACGAAGTGGTTGGCTCGGCTATACGTACGTACGATCTAGTTAGTTTTAGCGGAGGGTGCGACAAATGGAACGTTTTAATTGTTTGAGGAAACCTGTATGGAGGCGTAATGTGTAGACTGCAAGTTTCTCGTTTTAATGAAGTTAAGTGCTACGGTCAGAAATTTTAAGAGACAACGTCTCTTTAAAACGAATAACGAGCGGTTATCCATTATTTTGACAAGGGTTTATTCGTTAAATAGTGTTTATGCATTTATATTCTTGTATATAAATTAGTTGAAATTTATCTATTAAAGTTATTAAAAGAAACTTTTCTGTCATCAAAATGGTTTAAAGAAGTGTGCGTTATTAATCGCGTGTACTTTTTAAAATAAAATTATAAAAAATGTGCCATCGTTATTTATATTAATAGATTAATTGATTCAACGAATAAAACCATAATTTTTATCGTCTTTTAGTTTTTATTTTTGGAAATGTAAATTATTCTTGGGACCTCGTATAGTATTTAAGCACTTTGACCAACACCTCGATACATATTTTTTTGTTTAAACGTAGGAAATTACAGTCGATAAGTCGTATCTCATTATGCTCCACGAGTACTTTAAACATTTTTAATTTAATAATTTGTTGTCCTAGTAGTTTTTTTTTTTTTGAAACGGTTGTTAACAAAATAAAACTCTTGCATTGAAACAACCGTCGACAGCGCAAAACGAAAAGCGAATTCCGTGCCAACAAACGATACAGACACGACGCGAACGAAGCTGCAATGGTACAGAGATCACATTTGCCGATTTAAAATGCTAAAAATAAAGCTGGAGCCTCTCGTTCGATGCTGCCCTCGCCGGAAATCCGCCGAAGCTTCTTTTCACTTTTTTACCATGCGATTAAATTATACGACGTCGATTAATTCAGCTTCGATCGTCGTCGCGGTCTCATCTTTGATCTCGTGTAATAACACCGTTCGACGCGGGAAACGATATTATTATCTTACTTATCCCACACTTTATTCATCTCACTTTTGCGCACTTCGGCTGCGCACGCGCAATAATTTCTAATCGTTTTGTCGAAACGCATTTTTAAACGAGCGCGCGTAAATTTTATTTACCGATTGTCACGCGTTTCGTTCATCGTAATTCGTTCGTAGCTAAAAACGTTCCGCGTAGGAGCGATCTTGGGACTAATTACATTTTAATAATAATAATAACGTAAAAATTGGCTTTCGACCCATTCGAGTCGAACGAATTTTACGAATTTTACGAATTTTACAAATTTTACGAATTTTACGAAATTTCGCAAACATTTTTCAGCGCTATTTATACCGTTGAAATAATTTTTAACGATCCAAATGAATCATCCGTACGCTTTTACCACTTTTCATTTCGCGGATGAATCATAAAAGCACGCGGTCGGCGTTTAGAAAAAATAATATGCGTTTAAACGAACAAAAATGTATTCCACTCGCAACAGTTTATCGCGGTAAGCGTTAAAATCAAAAGGATTAATTAAAAACGATAAATGCGTTCATTATTAATTATAATTTGATTATCGAAAACGAGTCTCTGCGAAAGACGCAATAAGAAACGATTCGCGAAGAATCGAAAGAACTAATCATCGTTTCGAATTTCGCAAGAAAAATTACTCGTTACGCTTGTCTGAGTAAAGGGTCTGGATGTTGCGTCGGAAAAGCTTAGACCGTGATTATTCACGCACGTGTGGACGGTAAGAAAAGAAGCGTCCGAGAGGTCGAGACAAAATGGAACGAAGATGTTGGTTTCGCGTGGGGCGGGGGAGAAGCGGGGGAGAAGCGGGGGAGAAGAGTCGCACGCGAACTCTCGATATTTTTTCCCGCTTCCTTTTTTCACCTACGCGCGTATCCAATAGTGTTCCAAGTATCGGATCGAATGAAAAAATAAAGCCGAGCTGCCGCTTCGATACGCGATTCGTTTCCAACCTCTTCGAACGTTAAAGCAACACCGAGGAATAGATAAAAACTAAGTTGGACTTTGCGCGAGTTGGTCGGCGAGATAAACAACTAACAACGAACAGCGAACAGCGAACAGCGAACAGCGAACAGCGAACAACGAACAACGAACAACGAACAACGAACAACGCAGCTCCGAATCGAACCTAGTTATCCTGTAATTTATAAAAATCGAAATAATCTCTCCCCTTGTAGTCGAGTATACGTCAACGACGGTCGAACGGTCGAACGGTCGAACGGTCGAACGATCGACGAATCTTCGAGAGCTCGGCTTTATTATTCATTGCGCGTATGACTCATCGAACCGCGCAAAACCGCAACGTTACACGGGTATTCGCTCCGTGTCGATGCGTGTCGATGCGTGTAGTCCGCGAATTTCGGCAGGGGCTCGTTGGCTCTTTGGCTCTTTGGCTCTTTGGCTCTTTACACGCGTCTCGTTACGGATACTTCCTTGAAAATTAATCGAAATGTACCGTTGCAGCTTAACTGTACATCCTATTCGTATCCGGCCTCCTCCTTATTCCGATCTAAAATACTTATTACGGAAACAAACAAGCCTCGAATATTTTATGCTAAACCAAAACGCGTATCCTTGGCGAGTTTCTTTTCTTTTTCTTTTCTTTTTTTTGCGCTTCCAACGACGGCGCGATAAAGTATCGCACTCGATATCCGCGTTTCTATACTGTACGGGTCGGGTATATTATATCACGCTCGGTTTCGCTGTCGATGTATAGGATATAGAGAGACACGCGCGTGCGCTCGTCGCCGTCCATCAATTCCAAAGGCGCAATAGTGTCGTGTTCTTTCCGATCTTTCTCTTTTTTTCTCTCGTCGTTTCGACGCCGCGAATAGAACCGCACCCGCATGGTTTGCGGTTGCACGGATTTTTCGCACCGAGCCGCAAAACCAACGATGGCTTTACACCTATCCGCTTTAAGCTTCGTTTCTTATCCGTATTTCTCTTTTCCTTTTCCTTTATTCTTCTCTCTCTCTCTCTCTCTCTCTCTCTCTCTCCCTCCAACCATCCATTTCTTTCCGTCCAACGCTTATCGGCGCCTACTTCGACCCTTTCCGAAGTTCGTTTGTTTTTATTTTATTTTTTTATCGTTTACCTACGATATTGTATCGTGCGTTGCTTCAATTTTTTTGCATTACATTTATTTATAATTTCGACTCTTCGTAACTCCGATAAAACCAAAATTGATTCGATGCGTTACCGAATCGAAACGAATCACGATCTATAATTTTATTTACTCGCGTACGAAATATTAGAATATTATTTCGCTAATTAATATTTGTTAATCGTTAATACGTATCGAATTTGCGTATTAAATTTTTTTCAACGACGTTTCAAATATCATATATATAAAAGATGATACGCTAAAAATTTTAAAATAGAAAAATCTAAAATTGATGCTCGTATTTTAAATCGTAATATGAAATAATAACGAAAACACTGGGATTATTTATACCGAAATTTTACGCGCATTATAATTTTATAAATCCAATTTTAAACTATTCGTAGAAAAAGAAACTTAACGAATCCGAGCACCTTAAAATAATTTCTTAATATCGTGCCTGGAAAGAATTTTGAGCCGAAATATCAACCGTAGTATTAGAAAAGATATAATTTTGGCAATGCCCCAAACCTAGTTTACGCACGAAAAAATTATGCCAAATGTTTATACATTGTTTATGTAAATTATTTAATAGTAATTGGTGTTGCGAAGACACGGCACACCAAAAGTAAAACGCATAAAACCAAGATAAAATGCATCGAACTATGTCCATGTGTGGGTGTACTATCCTTTCGTTTCCAAAGGGAAGACCACCGCGGAAAAATCCATCGGCAAGATGGAATAAAGGCGGAAAAAGGGAAATTTGACGAAATATCATCGATAGCGAATCCAAGATATAAACTCTATCTCCATCGGCTTATATTATTATATCGAGCTTATACTTCCTGTATTTGTCCTTGTCTCTTCCTTCGAGTGGCTCACCTACACGGACATTTTCAATATGCATCGCGTAAGGTGCGTTCCACGCCCATTTTATTTTCTCTGTACATTTTCGCTCCTTCCTCTTTCTCCTTCTCTCTCTCTCTCTCTCTCTCTCTCTCTCGCCTCTACCTCGCCTCTATCTCGCGCGCCTTTTTCCATCGGTGCACACGACGACGTGTGGGATGCGGCCGGAGACTCTATATAAAGACGCCGGCCCCGACCTCCGGCTCCGAGTAGTCCGCGAAACGCGCGCCGACCGAAAACGCCACTGTAGCGATCGTTACCGTGCACCTCGTGTTTTTTTTCGAAAGGTATAGATTTGTGCTGGTACACGCGAGGCACCGAGAGACAAGTCGGAAGCAACAGCATCAGCGAGAACAGCATCAGCAGCAGTAGCAGCAACAGCAACAGCAGCACCGAATCGCCCGCGGTCTTATCGGTTAAACCTCCCCCCGAGTTCGCGCGAACCAAGGAGTCTCTCTATTTTTGCATTTTATGGCCACTCAAAAATTAATTTTTTTCATCGATAATATACGCTCGATTTCAACGAAATATTCGGCTTTTTCTCCACGGTTTCAATCTCAATTTATTTCAACGTACAAAGTATTCTAAAATATAGCTGCGCAGTAAAAATTTCTATTAGCTCGTAAAAATTTGAATGTGCCGAGACTTTATTTTAATGCGAATCGTTGATAAGGAGTATTCGCCGTAACGTTTTAAGAATGATACGTTTCGTTATAAATCTAACCGCGAAAAACATTTACATTTTTTCGTATTACGTTACTATTTTATACGAGTAATGTATAACTTGAAAATCGCTTGGAAAATTAGACTATGCGATCGTTCGATTTAAAATTTATTTCCGATTACATCTTTCGCAAAGGACAATTCATTCGATTCGTTCGTTTTCTTTTTAACGTATATTTCTAGTTTCGAGTAACCTTTTCATCTTACATAATTCCGACGTACATTAATTTTTTAAAATTACTTATTTACTTATAACCGTTAATTATATTTTTGTTAAAACATTAAACTAAAAATAATCAAACGACATTTTAGTATAATCGTTGAAACTCCGATGTCTTTATTTTAGAATTTATTTATAAACAGAACCATTGTAAATTTAGACTTCTGAGATATATTTCTAAATCTAACGCTTCTAACAGAAATAGAAACTCCGTGACTCTCAAAAATTTCTTGAAATTAGGATCGCACGCGGATTACGAATGAAACGGTAAAATTTTTGGACGATATTAAAGGTGACTCGAATTACGAACGAACGGTATCAAAATCATTTTGCATCTTATTTATCTTTTACGAACGTATTAAGTAAGTTATTGGTATTATTAAAATTTGTTCGTTTAAAAGAAAAATTTGAACGATTCGGTTTTGTAACAAACTATTGGATACGCTGGTATCGTTGTCGAGAAAATAAATAAGAGCGGATAAAGTTATCACGGCATAAATTAGTAGCATAAAAAGAACGCTGAATATTATCGCGCAATCGCGATTAGCATAAAGAAACTATAAATATATAAAACGGATATCGCGCGAAAACGGGACGACGGAAACTGGAGGTACGAGGCGTATCGATCGCGAACCGCGCAACTGAATTTCCACCGAAGCAGGTGCGTCGCGTAACTCGTACATATCATTGAACGATAATTGAATAATTGATAATTGATAAATATTAACAACAAAAGCGACAATGAAAAACGAAAGCTCGCTGTCCTCGAGCGTTGTTTTCTCTTATCGGCGAAGCGGGGATGAAAGTCGCGGGGGCGAATAGGAGAGTTTCGAGGCGCGCCTCGGTTAATCACTGCGAGACGGGGAAAAAAAGTTGGGCGCGTTGCTGCTGCCGCTGTTGCTGCTGCCGCTGCTGCTGATGCTGCTGATGCCAGCGTTGTCCGGTCTCATAAAAATGAACGCGCAAAAGGTACAGAGGCGTGTGCTGCACCGAAGGAGCGGTCGAGAGGAAGGCGACAACCGGTTTCTCTGGAGAGATCGAGAGGGAGAGAGCGAGAGAGGAGAGAGAGAAGGAGAGGAGAAGGAGAGGAGAAGGAGAGAAGGAGAGGAGGAGAGGAGGAGAGGAGATAGAAATAAAGAGAGATAGAGGATGGAGTCCGTGCTGAAGGTAGGCCGGACGATGAGCGGCGGAGTTTGCAGGGCTGCCGGGCTCCTGGCACGAGGGGCTCGGCGGATTCTGGCAGCTATACCCCTCCTCGGCATTAGTAGCGAGGATACCGATGACGATACTGCTCTAGGAAATACCAGGGTACGGCCGCACGTACGCATGAGGCAGTTTGCGGCAGTCGTTCTCGCCGAACCTCGTCCGTTCGTTCCGTCTGCTACCACCGACACTTAACCAACCCCCGAGATCTCGACGAGAGCCTCGATCTCCCCCGTCCCTCTACCGTCCCTCCCCCGTCCCTCCCCCGTCCGTAACACGGCCTTTTCCCTTTTCCGCCTCGAAAATTCCGTACCTTGTGGTAAGCTCGGGCGCTCGGTGCCAAATTTATCTCCTCGGTTTCCCCGTCCACCGTCTCGCGAGCGAAGGGTCGTCTCTCGAAACGCGCGCTTGGCTTTCTTAACGCACATCCGCTACTCCCAATGGAAATGGCTCCGAGCAACGAACGGACGATATTCGGAGTGTTTTGATTGGAGAGTGCCCCGAGCAATCGCGCATGCACGCTTTCAGTTTCCGCGTTTCCAACCAAAGTCCAGGGGTGGCAATGTTATCGGCAATGTTATCGGCAATATTATCGGCAACGTCTTCCACCCTCCATTTTTAAAGCTGCGTTTCCCGTTACGCAGCAACAACTACTACTACTACTACTACTAAGGAACTCCGCAAACGGCTTTGTTTAATCTCTTCCGTGTCCCATCTCGTTTCGATTCGGCAATCACCGGACAGGTAGAAGACGCTTGAAGAAGATGGACGCGCGAGTAGTAACTCCCCGGGGTCGCGTCGGAGATATAAAACTGCTCGCGTGCGACTTCCCGGGTATTCTCGGTCGACTGGCGCGGCTGGAAAGAATCACTCGCGCGATCAAGAGACAGACCAGTCCTTGAGTTTCCGAAAAGTTCTCGTAAGTTCTCGTTGTTGTTGGTTGCATCGATAAGGAAATGGCGCGCGAACTCTTGCGCTCGTTTGCCGGGACTGAAAAGAAAAATTTTCCGCGTGGAAAAAAACGAGGAAAGCAGCCTCGACTCCAATTTCTGGAAGAGCGCCTCTGGACATTCGGTTGAAATCGCTGGGGAACGCGCGTTTGAAAATTAACAACCCTTGTGATTACCCCTATGAATTGCGTGTACCCGTGTGTTTTGATAACAACCCTAATCTATCAGTGAGTTGTACCCATCCATAAACCCGACCACTGGAGTCGTTCCACGTTCCATCTTAGCGCGCGTATATACCCAAAGGTGTATCGCGTTCTCAGGTACGACCCGCAGATTGCACGCTATCTTTGAGCAATGTCCCATGTTTTGCCAAAGCGCGTTACATGCTGTTTAATCGATGCAATTTCATGGTTTTTTTTTCCTACGTTACGCCTCGCGAGTTCTTAATATGTAATGGTAATGCGTAATGGCTTTATTTTTCCAAGATGTATCGCAGCTTTGTAATCGGAGAACGCGTTTTCGAGATAATTATTGCCTTGGAATATTTTATTATTATCGCTGCTTTTCGGAACGAGAGGCTTTTTTTTATTATTTTAGTCTAACAAATTAATTTAATTAATTTCTAGAAACTCTTTGGGAACGATTAATCTTTATGCAAAATTACGATACTAACGATCCGCTTCATTTTTATTCGAAAGATGCTAAGCGTTTTGGCTACAATTATTTTTGTTGAAAATGCTTTTATCCGATGACCGTAATTAAAAATACAAAGACAAATTTACGTTGAATTATTTGCTAAATGTAAAGTTTACCATAATTTGATAAAAAATCTTTCGAAACTTTTTTTAAGTGCAAAAAATAGAATTTTAACGATAGTTTGATTTTATTAAAAAATTTCTCGCGTATCGATTCGTTAAAATTCGTTTAATTTTGTAGTCTTTGAAAGATCGAACAAAACGTATTTAGGATTGTTAATTATACTCGTTCGATTACGTATCTAGGATTAAATAAAATTTACCGGTCGGATAAATTTCCCTTACTTCGTAGTTAGCTAAAATGGCACTACCGATACTTTTTGTTTTTATTTACGGTTCGATATACGATTTTTTCATTTTTCCCACTAATGAGATTTTTAGCGTAACAAAACTATTCCCTTTCAACCTTGTAGCGAAAATATTTAAAAGTATTTAAATATCCACGTAAAAATATATATATACCTGCGTACATTTATATTATAGCCTTATTCGCAATTTTTCGTTTCGTTTAATACTTTAATATAAAAGATAATTAAAATTTTATCGTTACGACAACTTATTTTTGTATAAAGTATACATTGCAAGTTTTCGTACTTGTAGCATTTATTAAAGCTAAGATAGAAATTAGCGAGGAATCGTTTTTATCGCGTAGTTTGTTACAAGTCGTAAACATGAACGTATACTTTGTACGATAATCTCCGTTGTATTTTAAGAAGTATACACGATATTTTTTACCACTCTATATTTAAATACGAAAAATGTAATGCACAATTTATTTCGTTGTAGCGATTAAAATAAAAGTAATATTTATAGGAAATTGTAAAAGCGATGATTAAACACGATATAAGAATCATCGTAATTTATACACTCTTGGTGGTATTTCTCAATTAAGACGAAAACGTTATTTTAAGTCGATCGAGTTACGAACGATCGAAACGATTTTCGAGCAACGAAACTACCGAATAGATCGCCGGCAAAGAAGCAAATGGAAATTTTGTATCCGGAATCTCTTTGGAGTAGCCTCGTAGAACGATCCGCTCGATAATCCACATCGAATTCTTAATCACGGTAGTCCCTTGTTAATTTGCATCGTTCTTTCTTTAACGACTCACGAATGGGCCGTACGGTGGGACGAGGTACGAGCGAGGGGGGGAAGGGGATTCGACATTCGCTCGTCGCGGAGGTACGAAAATAGTCGCGCCGTGTCGTCCCGTCGTCCCGTCGTTAAAGGGAAAGAAATGCCCGACGACCGGAGAGTGCACAAGAGCTTTTCGCGTGCCCCTCTCGACCCCCCTCTAGATCCCCCTCTCGACCCCTCGATGTACCAACGCGCGGATCCGCTCCATTCGTTCTCGTCCCCGACGCTCTTTAAAATAGTACCTAACCGAGCCGCTGCGAACCATCGAGTCCATTTGCACCGGAAATGGACGCTCGACGTTCCGCACGTTCGGGCTCTCGACCTTTGATAGCGCGGAATGGTTTTCGATCGCTAGAAGTCGATCTCGCGCCGATGCTTCAACTTTTATTCGATAGGAATGCGGAGGATCGTCGTAAAATATCCGTTTTTTTTTTATTTCAGTGCCGATTAAACTTTTAAATCGATTCGCCGTCGCTCGGGTATTTTGTTAGTCCGCTGGTAATTACGTTTAAATTTTCCAGTCGGAAAATCGATATACTTTTATTGTATCGCGTATCGCTCGAGTATTCGCGTCGATATCGTTATTACGTTTTCGAATCGATTGGGAAGCAACGGTAAAGGCGAGGGTAGAAACTATTACGTGGCATTTTTAAATATTTAAAAACTATTTGGAAGTAATATTTTATCGTTACCCTTAAAACCAGCTTTGAAATCGAATCGTTTTCTTCGAAAGTTATCGATTAAAAAATAAGAAACATTTCGAGGTATTTACGAAACGAAAGAATCGACCGAACTGACTTTGGACGTTGAAACTCTATTTGTCCTTGATATTGATCTTTGGAGTAACGGCATCGCTATAGTTATCGTATTTTCGAGAATTCGATTAGATTACTCGGTGCATACGTGCGAGTACACACGGGAATGTTGAAATTAAATTAGGTTTCGGACAAATTCCGCGACCGCTAATTCGAGTACGATGCTCTCGTTGATGATTAGGATGATTATCGATCGTCGTACAAAATAAACGCATCGCGTATAAATTCGCTCATTCGCTCCTTCGCTCGGAGGTCGCAACCCCGATAAGAAAAAAAAAAAAAAAGCCCTCTTCGAAGAAAGGAGCATTTCGAACGAAGGTCCCTCTCGAGGCTCACGCATCCTGGCGCCGTCCGCGTCGCTCCTCCTCGTAAAACTCCGCAGGATGTAATTTCCTTACCGAGAAGTGGCCGTCGATAATTCGCTTTCTCGGCGAATGCTAATTCCACGAGTGCGGGTGCCGATTACGGAACAAATCGCGACTCTTACCTCCGGGCGGCCCGTGATTCAAGGCGTATTACTCGCGCACTCGATCGTTACTCGTCCGCCCGTCCGCCCGTCCGCCCGTCCGCCGAGTGCCGGACCGAATTAAAGGACGCAGCCTCCGCACGCGAACCTCACTACCGTAAAATGGCTCACCGACCTCATCCTACCGCCCGCGGTTCCTCCGATCCGTTCCTCCGTCCCGTTCCTCCGTCCCGTTCCTCAATTTACTCGGCGTTATTTAAATATTAAAACGGGCTTCTCGCCTCCGGTCGGGCTCCGGTCGGGCTTCGGTCGGGCTCCGGTCGGGATTGTTGCGCGCGAAACCGGAATTAAAAGCAACTCCTCCGTTTAGATCGCCGTTTAGTTTGCCGTTTCGAGCCTCCCTTGAGCTCGAGCCTACGGAAGCGGATCGAGATCAAACCTCGAAATTAGGTCCAGTCCCTCCTTCTTTTCAACTTTTTCATCATTTTCACACGCGTCGATGCCGCCGCGCTCGGAAAATTCAGCTCGATACCCATAGTCAATAATAAGCGATTATTCTGCCGAAATTGATTTTTAATCGGGTCCACGATAACAAAATTATGCGCCATTCGTACGTACGAAAATTGTTACCGCGCCGAAATAAATTTTCAAAGCCGAAATGATTTATGTCGTATTATATCTCTTTTAATGAATTTTGCCAATGGTAAAATGTTCACCGTCGAATTAAAAAATGTGTAGCACTGCGGAATTATCTTAAAAGCTGACTTTATTTTTTCCAAGTTATTATAAAGTTAATGGCCTCGCGTAAATCTTTTCGCTCGTTTCACCTCTCGTTCGACCGTTATTATTTCATCCAAATCGCGCTACTCCTTTCTTTCGTACGAAAGCCTTTTCCAACTTCTCGTCGGCTCGAGTTTTTCCTCGTGAAATCTCAATTTATGGCTATTTTACGAATCCCCGAATCGTGATCTCGTGCTCGGTACTCGAATAACATCCTACTCCAAAACTTAGACGAGATCTCTTTTCTCGGGAGCACCGGTAAAGAGGAGAAGAAAAATAGTTGGACGAAAGAAGAGGTTGGATTAAATAGTTGGCGAAACGATTCGTGGGTGATCCGCGCGTCTCTGGAAACGTTCGAAACGCTTCCGACGCTCTTCGGACGCTCTTCGGACGCGACCATCGATCATCGGAGTCGTCGACGCCATCGTTGCATCGCTTTTATTGCTTTTGCGCTTACGTAATTGCAAGCGTAACGACGAGACGAAGGTGCTTCGCTCGCGCCCTTTCGATCATCGCGCGATCCATAATTTATGGACGGATCATCGGTCCCGAGAAACGGTTTTCGTTCGTTCGGGCTCGGGAGCGACCGACAACGCGAAAAATTATCCTAATGCATTTTTGATGCTTCCGTATTTAGATAATGGATGGAGACCGATCTGGATTCTCGAGCCTCGATCCTCGATCCTCGATCCTCGGTTCTCGATCCTCGGTTCTCGATGATTAACTAAGTTGATTCGCAGTTACGGGTTATCTCTCAAAATTACCTTTTATACACCGTGAAATTGATTAGTCGTTTCGGTGTGATTCATCAGCGCAAGAGAAAGACGCGAACGTTCGATTTGCGTTTCGCGAACGCTTTCGATTTAACGTCCATAAAATAATAATTCACTTTTATTAGATAAATTGTTACACGTATTTTTTTTAACGCGTCAAACTATATCGAAAGCTATAACCGTGTGCTATTTTCTCGGAATTTGTTAGCTAACCCAACGATACGCTATTTAATGTATATTTCGTATTTTCTTTTACAACGAATGATTAATATTTTAAAAAGCACGAGATAAATCAAAAAACGCATTGCAAACGCATTGCAAACGCATATAACGAGGTTTAGAAATCCCATCGTATAAAATAAAATGCCAATTATTTCTTACTCGTATTATGACAAACATTCTCGTAAACTCGTCATAATTTAAGACGTCTGCGCGATAGCGGCAATAGGAAAAGGGTGGGGGGAGGAGGAGGAGGAGGAAAAAAGTACGAGAAACAGAGAAACGGACTTCGCTGCGTAAGTTTACGCGTTGCAACTTTCAAAGAAATAAAAGTCTCCGTTATCCTTCGCTTAACGTCGAATCACTTTGTTGTTTAATTTACCTAAATCACTCGCTATCGAAGGCAGCGAAACGCGTTCGAAACGTTCGCAACCGAAAGCCTCGTTTCTTTTCTCGTTTCTTTTCTCGTTTCTTTTCTCGTTTCTTTTCTCGTTTCTTTTCTCGTTTCTTCTCTCGTTTCTTCTCTCGTTTCATTCTTCGTTCTTCGACGAATCGCGCGTTTCGTTTCCTTCGCGTAACGAACGAGGAACGGCAATATATTCTCAATAACGAAAATTTAATTAAAATCAATCGCGAAACTCAAGCGTGAAATGACTCGAGGCATCGCGATAAGGATTCTTATCTCCCGGGTCCTCGAGCCGAATCAGCGCTCGCGATCTACCCCTACGCGAACATGGACGAGACCATCCCTTCACCCTTTTCCCGGACGCGTGCGACCTTACAGCCCGGATCCACTTTTGGAGGCATCGGGGCCGATTCGTGCCAAATTTTTCTTAGGCGAACTTGGAGCAACGCTTCGATGGAGACGAAAGTCTTCGTCCGCTTCGCTTTCGGTGCTATTACTTTCGATACCGAAAAGACGTGGCCGATCTTCCAATCGAATACCGTTTCAACCATCGCTTCAACCACCGTTTACCCTTTACAGCAAAAAGTATCAACGCGGTAATTTGGCGTTTTTCCCGTTATCTCAATAATTTAGCTAAGCATTTTGCAAATCCGCTGTATTTCCGTACTTGTTGGGATAAATTCGCGTTTTGAAAAGCAACCCAATCGAAAATAATCCCCAATATTTTCTACGTTGAATCGTTCTTATTCGCCTTTATACGCGACCGTTGAGTCGTTTCGAGTTCTATTCTCGCGTCGTTCCCCGCGGCGATCGATATTTCCACGTTCGCGTCCGTACACGCGTCGTGCAAAAAAGAACCTTCGTCGAGTGCGTTCGATTCACCAAATTGAAAGCTGTGCCAACACCACCGACGCCGCGTTTCTTTGTTCGCGCCCGTTCGCTCGACGATCGATACCAGGGGTGGTTACGTCGTACGCGTGTGCGTATAAATAAGAGGGAGAGAGAGGCAGGAACAACGCGGAGCTCATCTTACGAGTTCGGTGCACTCGACGACTGCGACGCGCGATTTCGACTCGCAGCTGAAAAAAGCTTAGGATCTCGGGTTTTCGAGCGAGGATGGATCGTTGTTGGATCGGTGTTGGATCGTTGTGGAGCGAGAGTTAGAACGAGAGTTGGAGCGAGAGTTGGAGCGAGAGTTGGAGCGAGAGTTGGATTAGGGTGAGAGCATTAGGACGTAAAAACGGGAAGCCGTCCTTGGAATTCGTTTCGCGAGCGTTTCCAGTGCTGGAGGAAGGACGCGGAGTAGGGAGTCGATCAAATTATTCGCGGGTTATTCGCGGGTTATTCGCGGGTTATTCGCCGACTACGGATCATTGTCTTTCGAGACTCGAACCATTCGGAGGAACCCGACGTTGTTTGTTATCCAACAATTCGTATCGACGAATTTGTTTAGCACGAAGGCGCGAACGAGCTTTGAAAGAAACATCGTTAACGAATCTTGTTTTATTTTTATCCAGAGTCAAAGTTTCCGCGTTCGCGTGTATCGTAGGTCTTCTCGAAAATCCGTTGGAACGAATTCCGTAATTAGCAAAACAAGAATTCATTCCGTACGATCGATGAAATTTAGGAATAATAGCGTCACCCCGTATTCGTTAGGCGTTGGTCGGACAAAGCTGCACGCCTGAAATCACGATTGAAAAGCCTCGAGTATTCTTCGCTAATTCGGAATTAAAGCATCCCCCGCTAAATCCCTCGCAAAATTAGAGTCCGCGTAAATCTGGACGAGCGCGCAAAAGAGAGAAAACCGTCCCCTTCGGTAAGGACGACTCCCGCGCTCGATTCGATTACCGTCGCCTCCGTCGGTCGCACCCGTACACACCCGTACACACCCGTACGCACCCCTACGCGCACTCGAGGCGGTCTCCCCGCTGACCGGCTGAAATCTCTCGCATCTGGCTCCTCGGTTTTCCCACGACCCGCCGATGAGCGAAAATCCGCGCTCGATTGGACCCGGAGCGATCGATCGATCTTCCGGGCGGTGCGCGCGTGTACCCACGCGTCGTTTGACACACTGACACGCTCACGCTCGTCTTTCACGCGTGCGCCGAGGGAGGTTTCACGAGCGCTTCTACCCCCCGACTCCCGACTCCCGAACCCCGAACCCCGAACCCCGAACCCCGAGTCCGGAACCCTAATGCACTTTTCTTTCCGGGCGCTCTTCTCCTCCACTTCTCGTATTTCTCCGCGCCTCTTTTCATCTCGCGGCTTTATCTAGATTGCGCACCCCCTATCACCCCGTCTCTCCTCCCAACCCCCAACCCCAGTAGTCCTTTTATTCCACGTTTTAATGATTACGCGCGTTGTTCTACCCTATGTTTAATCTCCCGCTTTTTCGTTTTAAGCGAATCTTTCTTTATTTTTCCTTATCGCTGCGTTTACTTTTTGTTTGTTCTTCCAACGGTCGAATTATTTACTTTTCCATCCTAGTTTACACCGTTTCGTATTCTTTATTTACATTTTTTATTTCGCTTCGTGTTTACGTTTGCGAACGTCGAGCGAGGAAGTTGGATTCGAATCGTTCGTTCGAGAACGCCATAAATAAATTAATAACGCGTCTCAAACCCTCGCGAATATTCGAAGAATATCAAACTTTTTTTTTTCATTTATTTATTTTACTCGACGTTTACGAAATCGTCGCATCGAATCGACGAGCGTTATTATCTCGATACAAAATTCGCGCGATCTATCGAATATTCTTCCCTTCCGAGTCCACGGACTCGTTTTACGAAGAAGATTTATCGAAGAAAAATTCGTTATCGGGTTTCGAAGAACCCAATTAAATTTGAATGCGCGGGTAATCGTAACGACTTCTTTCGAGCCGTTCCATAAAACAAAAAATTAAAATCGTATCCACGGTTTCGTTTTAATTGGATATATTTAACTCGCTTAAGACCATTCACTTAATATAAATACGGTTGAGAGCTATTCGTATTATGCGGAAGAGAATCGTAACAGGAGAATAGACATTGTATCGCGTGACATCGCCGACGTTACGCGCAGTTGCGAACGACGTTGGACGAATTATATATTATTGTTTATCGAGAAAAATTCGATACTCGCAGCAGCGCAAACAACAAAAATGTAATATTTATTAAGCCCGTAACGCGTCGGAGGTATGAAATTGAACACCTCCGAACGACGACGCAACGATACTTCGAAACTCGAACTACGTTTTTTCTTTACGTAATCCAAACTCGGATGATTTTATTCGTTTTAAAAGGAATGCGCTTCTCGGAGGCGATATCGATTAGCTCGAAGGGACATCGGTCGTTCGACTCTCGTTCGACTCTCGTTCGACTCTCGTTCGACTCTCGTTCGGAAGTAGCCGTCGATCAGAGAAATCTTCCCCTCGACGAAGACCGAATACCCCCCCACCCTACCCCGGTCCCTCGAGACCCTCAGGATTCAACTCCCCTAACACGTCACTCGTTTACCTACGTTCCAGGGCGGCGAGGATGCCGAAGTAGCTGCGGCAACGACGGCCGACTCCACCACCCCCGAGGACAAGTCCGCCGTGAGCAGTCCGACGGAGGAGTCCAAGGAAGCGGCCAAGGACGAGAAGAGCCCGTCCCAGGAGGCCGTCGCCCCCGCCAGTCCGGTCGTCCCCGTCGAGGAGCAGCCGCCCAAAAAGGAAGAGCCTGCAGCCCCGATCGTCGAGGCCGTCCCAGCCCCGCTCGTCGAGAGCAAAGTCGAGGTCAGTCCCGGCGCGACGAGCCAGCCGATCGCGACGCCCGCTACCGCTATCACTAGCACTAGCACAAGCGCTACCTCGCCGTCTATCACTGAGAGGAAAACCACTGAGGACACGTGCCTCCTGCGTCCCTCCGTAACCTCCTCCGCCGGCTCCGTTGTCTCCGGTGGCTCCGTTGTCTCCGGTGGCTCGAGCGCGCCCGCGACCGCGGCCGCCACCCCCTTCGCCCTGCCCTCCAGTCCCCCGCCGACGCCCGTCGATCCCTCCCCCCTGCAGCGGGCCCAGCAAGTCGCCCCGAGCGCCAGCGCCCTCGCCGAGGCCCTCAAGCTGCCCCACGAAACCCAGCAGCGACGAGACCACGAGAACGACGTCGCCGTCCTCGCCAGCGACCCGACCGTCGACTCGACCGTCGATCCGACCGTCGACCCGACCGTCGACCTCCGGCTCGCCCGGGAGGTCGTCGAGCTCGAGGAGAGTCTTCAGCGCTCCCTCGCCTCCCAGCTCGAGGCGCCCCTGGAACTCCCGGAGGACGACGTCCCGCCGCCCCTGCCCGTGTCGCCGGCGCCCGCGGAGGCCTCGCGCATCGCCACCTTCGCCGCTACCACCATGCAGGAGTCCGTGGCCGTGATCCTCGACAACGCGGTGACGACGACGCTGCCCGAGGAGGCGCTCAAACCCAAGCCCGACTCCCAGCCCTCCCAGCCGGAAGGCTCCCTCGAGCGGCTACCGCCGCCCTCGCCCCCCGCGGTGGCGCATCAGCCCCTCGAGGAGGAGGCCGCCCTCGAGTTCCCGCTGCCGCCCGCGGAGGACCTCGAGCCGACGACGAGGCTGAGCAACGGCGAGCATCGGGACCATCGGGACCATCGGGACCATCGGGACCTCCACCCGGACCGGGAACAAGAGGAGGAGCCGACGCTCGGGGATGCGCGCGAGGATAACCGTGAGGATAACCGCGACGAGAAGCGCGACGAGAAGCGCGACGAGAAGCGCTATGAGGTCGAGAAGGAGGAAGAGAAGAAGAAGGAGGAGAAGGAGGAGAAGGAGGAGAAGGAGGAGAAGGAGGAGAAGGAGGAGAAGGAGGAGGATCTTTACCCGCAGGTGAATAACGCAACACAAAAACAATCGAACCGAGACCTCGGCAACCTCCTGGCATGTGAACAGTAAACCGGGATGGGATGCTCGAGAGCGAGATCAACGGGTCGCCGAGGATCGGGGCCTAGAGATCGAGGGAGGATGCTTCTTTCGTAACCTCGTAATCTCGTAACCGCGACGAGCTCCTCTGGAGGAGCTTGGGCTATTTGCTGCTATTCGCTCGATCGATCGACGCCATGCGCTCGTACCTCTGACGTTGCTCAACGTGACTTCGCGGACGAGACTTCGCGAACGAGACTAAGCGAACGAGACTAAGCGAACGAGACTAAGCGAACCCGGATCCAACGCTCCAACAAGATATCGCGTCTTTAATCCCGCGGAGACCTTGGATGATTCGACTTCTTGGATGCTGCGGTTTTTTCTACATTTTTTTTCTCCGACATCGGTCGCGCACTCGTCGCCGACGATGCTCCCGTGCACCTTCCTAGATAGCGATCTCGTTGTACGAGCGCACGAGCTTCGGTGCCGGCCACCGACGCCATCGCTGCAATATTTTGCGAGCCCTTCGCGCTTCTGCCCTAACCGCTTCATTTATACGAATACGTATACTGTTTGAATGTTCTCTTCAATAATGGTGATTATTCAATTTCAGAGCAATTTCGGAACAATTTCGCAACTATTTCGGAACAATTTCGGAAAAATTTCGGAAAAATTTCAGAACCATTTCGGAACGTTTAGGTATATTTCGGCTTTATCAGGTACAATACCTTAACAGTCGATCGGATCTCGTAGTACTCGAAAAGTTCCATACGAAACGCTAACGGTATTCGATCGGTGATCGACCGAGTTTTTAATCGTTCGCACTCCTTGAATCATTCGTTCCCCGTTCTTAGTTCTCTCTGGAAGTTTCGCGCGGATGACGTTTAATGGATGACGCATGAACGCGTCGGAACGAAACAAATATAAGCATAAATATTGGCCTCGCGCGAAGTCGATCGGTACTTCGTTTCAAGGCCGATGCATTCGGGGCTTCGCCGAAGATACTCGCAAGCATTTCGATGTATACGTGCGTCGATGTACGGACGTCGATGTACGGACGTCGATGTACGGACGTCGATGTACGGACGTCGATGTACGGACGTCGATGTACGGACGTCGATGTACGGACGGCGGTGTTGGAACGTCGGTGTTGGAACGTCGGTGTTCGAACGTCTCTGCGATTACGATATGCACGTACGCATTTTTGCACTTGGGGTACGCTCGCATATTGGATGATAATAACAATCAAGTTAATATAAAAGAACGATCCTGACGGACGAGATACAACGACTGACGAAAGAGTCCGAGTCTGTATCGCTGGGCAAAAATTGATAGACTCGATGGACCGCTGCAACGATCCTGCGCTGAACGTTGTATAACCTTTATATTCTTTGTCTCTGGTCCTGCCTCACATTCCTTATTTTTATTCATTGTTTCAGACATAATATTCATGGATTAACAAACGCAAGCTTTAACGATCTCGAAAAAATTCGATTATTTTCCTTCGATTCCTTCTTTATCCTTAACATCCGTGTTGTGTTGCCTCTTGGTTTTCTCATTATTATTAACACTACGTATTATCTATGTACGATTAAATATGGTTATAGACTTAGTTGCGATATCGATCGAAATTTGACGTTTATTTAAAAGTTATCCTAGCAAAAATCTGGCTTGTTTTCACCAACGTTACCAACCTTATCGATTACCTTCCTCGGAACCTAAGTTTTTTATCTCCGATTGCTCGGAAAATTCGAGAGTCGGACCGATTTATCTACGTTCATTGTACTATTTCTTAAACGCTGAATCGATGCAAGGCCAAATAATTTTCAATAAACGTTCAATTTTGCGAATGATACCGATGGCTATCTTTATTTATGTTACTAATATAAATAGCTGTTTTAATACAAAGACGATGTCTCATTGATAGACGAAAATCCTATACGTAGCATTTGTGATTGCTTTACATACATACATACAAACAATACGTACGTACGTACGTACGTATGCGCGTACGTACACTCGTACACTCGTACACTCGTACACTCGTACACTCGTACACACATATACATATATGTGTGTATCTACGGATAATAGCGTACGAAGCGTCTTCCGTTTACTGCATGTTGGTTGTCTTGTCGATCATTAACGAACGCTGCAATTCATTATAGCGATGGGCGCTTCGTTCCAAATCGTCGAAACCGTGAACCGCCGCATCTTTGGTTCGGAAACGGGTACTTGGGTGCGCAGACAAGCGCAGGCGAGGGAGAAGGTCGGAGAAATATAACGCATCGTAAATATTAACGAAACGAACGTTTCTCGTAAATATCCATAAAAGTTCAACGATTACGGAACTCTCGATGCTTACGAGGAGAAAAAAAATAAAAAAATTTCACGAGCGCTCGAGCTTCGATAATTTATGAATCTTTATATATTTTCGGACGATATTATTCGACCGCGCGTTTAACATCTTAATCGATATCTTTGAGAATCCAAGTGTTTCGCGAACTCCTCCAAGGAAAAATTCCCGAGTCGGACGCGAGGAGTAAGTTAGTTCTAAGAATGTTTTTATATCAACGCCGCGGTTGTCAAACGTAAAAAATATCGTCTCCTGGCCGTGAAATTGAAAAATTGCATGTCGGGGGATATTTGTTGGGGATATTGGGACAAGTCAGGGAATAAAAGACGATTTCCCAGCGCATGAAGATTCGGTCTAAGCTGGGTTGCTTGAGCTGCTGTAGCTGTTGGAGCTGCTCGGGGTCGGTGAGGGTGGATCGAAGCGCCCACGGGATAAATGCATGCTCCGCGATGAGGTCGCGATGAGGTCGCGATGAGGCCGCGTGGAGGCCGCGAGCGCCGCTAACCTTACCCTTGGACTTTGAAATTTGCAGAGCGTCCCGGAGCCAGAACCGGCCCCCATCGTCGAGAACAACCTCTCGGCCAAGAATGAGATCGTGCCGACGGAGAACGGCGTGGCGGACGAGGCTCCCAAGAGTCCCCCGCCTGCCGTCCCGGTCGATGCACCCCAGTCCGCACCCGCCATCACCGAGGACGTCGCTTCAGTGACCAAGGTGAGTTCGAGCCCGGTGTTATTATTTTATTTTCTTCGCGACGGTTAGTTTCGCGATCTCGGATCCCCGAACGGTTCATTGGCTTTGATCGGCTTTGATCGGCTTTGATCGGCTTTGATCGGCTTGGATCGGCTTTGATCGGCTTCCGTAAGGATAAATCGCGTATCGAACCGTTAATTACTCGTCGCCTAATTTTAAACCACAGTCTTACAATAATTTACGTGTTATTTTGTAAAACCAACAATCTTATATTTCGATGAATGTAATTATCTTTGAATTAGCAACGATTTCATTATTGAATCTTTAACGAAAACTCCGATAATTAAATGCTTGAGCCATACATAAAATAGTTCTACGGTTAACGACGATCGTTTCATCTTGGATATTTTATGAAAACGGGCATCGAGGACTCGATCGTAATATCGCTCTTAAAATAAATTTTACGCGTTATTTTTTTATTAAACGATAATGTGCGTTTCAACAAAAAATTAGTTTAATGTAAAATCGTTAAAAATTATCGATAACGTATAAAATAATCAAAATGGAAAAAATCGTACATCTTTTTTGTACGCGTAAAGTTAGAACGAAAGTTAAATTTTCGAGTAAACGGATGAAAACTTGTTAAAGTTGTATCAGCCCTTTTGTAAAAAAGTTGATTTAAAGTTAAAATGGGTTTCAAGTTACGTATCCGTAATCCGGACGACGAAGTGTCTCGATGCGATTCCAAATACGAGATAAAGATAAATCTTTTCTTACACGATCGATATTAAATTCTGGTTTACAAAACATCGGAGACCTACAAAGTCAAAATAGGAAATTCTTTTAAATTTTGGAGCGCTGTTGTGTAAAGTACGCGACGCGTACCTTTCAACAAAATATAATTTATCGTGAATTCGTAATAAATATAAATTCATATAAACGAGGTGATAAATAAAATATTATAATTATAGTTTTGATTTCTAAAGTAAGCTTTTGTGCTTTGGAGTAATCGTAAAGATCTCGCCCTCGTTTAATTATTGTAATTTGTTTTTCAAGATTAATATCGATCGAACGTACGTACTTATTCAAAAAATAAAATATGTATATTTATAATACTTCGAGCACTCGATTAATAGGATAGAATACATTTTTTTTTTCGTTCGATCGAAGGAACTGTGACGCGCTTTTAAAGGATACGGTAAAGTATCGATTATTTATGTCATACATTAAAACGTCCAAGTCGAATTGAGAGTTAAAATTTAAAATCTTTACGTAAATTATCATTTCTCCGTTATCAACCGAATACAAAATATTTTAAATTAAATACAACAAAGTACACTTTTTACAAGATGAAAATTGTCCACGGAATAATTGGTAAAAATAAATGTTGTTCATACGATACGAGTTAATACTTATCCGTGATTTTTATGTTCGATATTTGCAAGTTACGCTATCACTTAAAAAAGTTTTATTTTATAATATTGGCGTATATTATCGGCTGTACAACGACTGTACAACGACTGTACAACGACTGTACAACGACTGTACAACGACTGTACAACGACTGTACAAGCTTTGATGAATCAGAAAGGGAGAAATACATACTTCTTAGTCGGTACACGTTCTTACGGAGTCTATTTATAACTGACCCAAGACTCGCTGTCCAATCCAGCTTTTATTTATAGTAAAAATCTCAATGGGCAAGTTTAAAAATATTAATAATACCAACGATCACTGATTTATCGTTATTTTTTACTTAAAAAACCGTGACTCGGTATTATAAAATAAGAACAATCGATTTAAATATTTTTTATTTAAGATTATCGATTATATATTATCGATACCAATGATTACGTTCGGAATAAAAGTGTAGTAAAAGAGACTAATAAAATAGTTAAAGAAAAATCATCGAGTACGAACGATTCCTTTGCGTCTTTTCACCGCAAAACGAAATAAAAATATGACGATAATTATCGATATCGTATCTTGGATATAAATATTTAATTATGGTTGGAATGATGATCGCCCAAAGATTATCGTTGTTCGATGAGCAACGGTAATCCTGAAGATCCCTAACAATAAAATTGTAGGTCTGTGTAGACGATCGAGCGAGGGGCCATCTGACCAACCATACAAACGTAACCATACAAACGTAACCATACAAACGTAACCACACAAACGCACTTAGAAAACACGTACGTCATTTTTAGCAGTCGGTTAACCTTGTAATTTTGGTTCCAGGCTATCGAGGAGATTGACATCAGCGAGAAAGCCGTTGCTGCAGCCGTTAATGAAAATATCGAGAGTACCGGAGTGAATGTAAGTTCATTTTGATCACGGGTAATTACGCGACGTACGACCGGTAAATAATTCGATGTTAATTACACCGGCGACGAGATCCACGCGAGCACAGGATTTTTTATCGTTTGCGTAAACTGGAAACTCGATAAACACCGTTGCATTTTTACATTTTTTTAAATAATCGACGACGCGAGGCGACTCCAGGCGACTCCAGGCGACTCCAGGCGACTCGAGACGCGAACGCGATAACTTTGAAAATTTATCGAGTGGTCTGAGCGAATGTCAGGGTTTTTATACGGATCTTTGAGCGCGACAATGGATGGAATAATAAAGAGTAATTACGTCTGGAAGAGTAAACCGATCGAGTAATTCCGGTCGAACGCGTTCGTTACTCGTTACTCGTTACTCGTTACACGTTACGCGTTACTTCTTACTCGTTACTCGTTACTCGTTACTCCACCAACGCGATCGTTACGATTTTTCGTTTTGAAAATTACCAACATCGCGTCTTTGAATAATTTATCGCGATGCGCCAAATTTAGAATTTTCGACGATTTTCAACGAGGGTCGATCTCGGATATTTGGTTATTGATTCGTAAATCAATTTCTTACGTTCGGTGCCGAATCCTTCGTAAAAGATGTACTAGTTCGCAGCGTCGGAATAGATCGATCGATTCGACGAAATATTCGTATCGTCGAAGAACAGATCCCCGAATCGGAGGACGATCGCTGAATTATTTAAAATCTCGCTGACTAGAAATATATTTTAACGTAGTATAGCAAATTACGATCGCGCGGTTATCGGGATCAACGTCGCGAACGATTACGCAAAATTTCGAGAGACGAATCGCAAGATTTATCAAAGTAATTTTTTTCCTTTTTCAGGAAATTGTCGCTGACTCGATCCACCAAAACAACTTGAATGAATAAGCGCCGCTAACCGAATTGTATTTTGGGAAGAAGAAAGTTTTTTCTCTCGTTAAAACCAAAAAAGTATATTATATAGAAATGTATATTTGGACCATTCCTGCAACAAAACCGAAAATGACGTTCTTTTGTTTCGAGCAGCAGCAGCAAAAAAAAAAAAATAATAATAATAAAAATATGGAGCGACGACGATGTCTACCGAATGCACAGCGCGACATCGCGAGAGCATACAGACTTTTTATAGTAGGCCTATATTAATTAATTATATTATGGCACTTGACAGCAAGCGAATAGACGGGACAGACGAGTATAGTTTATTCAGGGCTACGGTCGATTTATTTAAGAAGATGAAACAATTAAAACTGCGAGCGCCGGATGAGACGATTTGAAAGAACATAAGACGAACGAAAGCGTAAAAAAGAGACAGAGATTAAAGAAGGAGGAAGGAAAGAAGGAAGGAAAGAAAGAAAAAGAAAAAAATACGACTCGAGCGACCGTCGACGATCTTTTCCGGTTTTGCAAATTGAGAGTCATTGCCGATTTATAATCTATTTCGCGAGGCGAGCATACGAGCAAGAAAGTTTTTTAATACTGGGCCGTGCCCAGTCGCAGGTTACGATGATATTGCCCTGCAATGTAGAAATTTTAAAGTGTCATTAATTGTTATTAAGATTAATATTAATAATGCAAGGAGAGCAGCATTTCGCGAGGTGTTCAACCGGCGATGGAGATTCAACTGGTTTCCTTCGATCGCGAGTCTCTCGCTTATCGTTGCGTACTCCGCGGGAAATACTCAGAAAGAAAACGATAAAATTTAACAAAAAAATATATAACGAAAAAATAAAAAAAAGAACGAAGATTAAAACGGTGGCAGCCTCCCGTAATCGCGCTACTATTATATATTGTAAGGAGCGTGGAAGGGAAGCGAAAAAGAAGAAAATGCGGTGAGATTCGATCGAGGAAGCTTTTAAGATAATAATACTTGGCGATAGACGCGGGACGGCTCGATAAACGCGAGATGAACGCGCGATTGTGCATTCGAGAGCGAAACGTGAATGAGCCTGAGAGAGAGAGAGTGGGTGAGGGTGAGGATGAGGGTGAGGGTGAGGGTGAGGGTGAGAGTGAGAGTGAGGGTAAAGGAGAGGAGAGGGAAAGACAAGCTTTCTTCGACCGACTGCTGCGGTACTCTTGTACTCTTGTACTCTTGTTATCGCGGGTACGAACAACCTACGTATTCTTTGTTGATTCGCGACCTCGTCTCCTCGGTTCCATCGAACCGAGATCAACCTGTTCCAACCTGTCGAGCTTTCGCGGTTTACCCGAGTCCGGAGCGGAGCAGCTTCTCGACTCCCCTTACGCCCCGTTCGCAATCTACTCGATCGCGATCCAACTCGACTCTCGTCGGTTCGTTAGCTTCGTTAGCCTTTCGCCTTTCTCGCCTTTCTCGCGTTCCTCGGTGCGCTCCGACTCTCGGTCCAGGAGGTCGCGAGTCGATCGGTGAACGTCCTCGCTGTCATCGTAAGTCCATTTTAACCGATTCAAGATCATTCCCCCAACGACACAACTTTGCTACACCCCAGAGGTGCGCGAATCGCGGTTGCGATCAAGATGCCACACATTTTTTACGTTTCCACCTAGAATAGTATTTGCAAATTTTACATCGCGAGACATCCCGAGACGACATCCCGAGACATCCCGAGACGACATCCCGAGACATCCCGATCCATACAGATCGTCATCGTCTTTAATTGGATCGTTATTGAATCGTTATTGGATCGTTTATCTCTGTCCATCGATCGATCGATAACACCGTACGGTTGTGTATTATATTCGTCGAATCGCTATTGTACTACGATTTTCTGAGTTTTGCCTTTTATTTAATATAGTACGAAACGTTTAGTAAATTTTTTATGTGAATTTTCCTTTTAATTTGAAAGCCGAGTGCCGTAGCCGACGTATCGCGAACCGCGAACCGTCGCTTCTTCGCCTCTACCGATCCGTTCGATACTCGAAATACGGCGAGGTGACGACGCTACGATCGACGTTACCCAGCGAACAGGTAGCCAAGTTAGCTTAAGACCCAAATTCTACGATCCGTGTATACGTTAACGTTGAAAACAAAAATTCTGTAATTTGTGTGCACCTTATAAATAAATATGTATATATTATAAGGTGTGGCGACGACGGGAAATTTTGGTAAAAGAACCCTTAAAATCGGATACGCAGGAAGTAGAGGAGAGAACGAGGAGAGAGAGAGAGGAGAGAGAGAGGAGAGAGAGAGAACGCATAAGATGCCGAGAAGGAGGAATGAAAGAGATGAGAAAATGAAACTTGGACGCGATTCGATAGGAAAGGATGGTCAACGAATACGCAAAAAGTATGCTCGAACAAACGAAATAAATGGCGAAAAAAGTTTGATGTAAGCGCGAAGAAACGAAGAAACGAAGAAACGAAGAAACGATAATAACGATAAGATTGATAATAGATTTGGATGCGCGTCAACGGCGCATCGTTATACTTGTTGAGCACGCGTTTTTAGTAGAACCGTAGAACATTTTTTTTAATTGCACAAACGACAACAAATATTCTATTGCTTTTGTAATTTCTTCTTTTCGCTTTCTTTTGTACTTGTACGATCAACGACGAACAAGACTGCGGGTGCAAACTCTTCCACGCGATCGAAAGGGACGAAAAAGGTCTAAATGCTGCGAGTAAGCGAAAAGTCACGCATCGCGAGATCAACGATACACGATTAGAGAGGATTAAAATGATAAAAGATTAATTATATACATACAGTAAACTCGAGCAGTGTAAGTGATATATAATCTAGACGTAGGGAATGCGTTTATGTAAATTGAGCGTCTGTTCGAAAATTTTAAAAGAACGAACGAAACATGCCACTTTATGCACACGAGACAAAGTCCATCGTAATCTCCTTTTGATAATGTATACTGCCCGATATTAAATTAAGAATCCCGCACAAATATGAAAGAAGGACGAAACATAAAAACGCAATTTTAACAAACGTTTTTCTCAACCGGAACGCAACATTTTTCAATTTTTCATACCACGTTTCTACGTTTATATGGATCTATGGATCTCCCTCCCAGAGCGAAGCGTCATCTAAATTTAAATAACCGTTAACACGAAACTTTTTCATTAAAACCGTAGCGTAGAGACCAATATTATTGATACGAAAATTAATTTACACTATTAGAAGGAAATAAATAAATAAATAAACAAATAAACGAATAAACGAATAATTAAATAAATAAATAAATAAATAAATAAATAAATAAATAGATAACTAAACGAAAATTCACTAAAGCCATCAAAATGCATATATGCTCTTTACGTATATGTTCCTTATCCGGATCGAAACGAAACAAAACTAATGAAATTTATAAGTGTTAGCGAGCGAGAGAAGAAAAGTAGAGGAGACGAGGAGAGAGTCTGCGGTCGTAAACGTCCGCAAGAGCGGCATTGATTTTAAAATCGATATATTATTAATTAGTAAGGTGAACCAGCGAGAAAGAGAGAAAGAGAGAAAGAGAGAAAGAGAGAAAGAGAGAGAGAGAGAAAGAAAGAAAGAGAGAAAAAGAGAGAAAAAGAGAGAAAAAGAGAGAAAAAGAGAGCGCGAGAGAGAGTGAGAAAGAGAGGGAGAGCGAGGCAGCGAGAATGTGAGAGAAAGTAAGAGTAAGAGGAGTTAAAATTAAAAATTGTATAGTAAACCTTATTCGTAATGGGAATTTAAACATTGTCTGTAATAATATTTACAACGAAATTCACCGTTTACTCTCGAGACGATTTAAGAGTTGAGTGACGAGAGCGAATTATTTTCATTTGCGCACACCCTTTTATCGCCGTGTCGGACTCGCGATCGCCTCTGAAAATTTTCCGAGGAACGGGAGACGCGGAGAGTTTCGGTTGAGCGGATCGAGCGGCGAATGCAACGACCGGACGATCGAGGCCCCGTCGACCTTGGACCCGCAAATTTTCAGACGCGATTCTTACGGTCCACAGTATCTTTGATCAGCAGTTATTAATAGTAACTAAACTATTCTACATTTATCTATAACCTATAATAAACTGTGAAACAAGTGTACAGCCGTTGTTTGATTTATTTTACCTTTCTTGCGATCCTTCCAGCCTCCTTTCCTTAGCTTTCCCCCTCGCCAATCGGCTAATGGCTTCTTATTTCGAGCAAACTTAAAATCGATATTAAGCCTCTTACTCAAATTTCGAGCGAGAACCTTTCCTTGCTCTTAAATCATTTTCTTTTCATCGGTAAAACTTTTTCTTCCTTTAAAAATTAACTGGTGCGATCTACCGTTTAACTTTATAATAAAATAAAAACAAAACCTAATTTTTGTTTCGTAGTGCGCTATTTTTCTTCTTTTAATAATTCAAAATACGTACGCGCTTAAATATTTCCGACGCGTGCACAGAATTTAATATAACATAAATTAATATTAACTACAATAAATCATTTTATCCAACTACGGTTTATATAAATTGTTAAGGTTTTATACCGTAATTACACATTTTTATTCATATTCGAATATGTAATTTAAAGTTTTCTATTAAGCTCACTTTGTGCAAACAAATTTAACGTTTAAAATCGAAATAATTGGTATATACGGAATAATATCGTGGACAATTATGATGAATAAAATAAAATAAATATACCGTTCGAAAGTTTGTAAAAGCGGTACGATTGTATATTTTATGAAATTGATTTTTTATACATAGATACTTAGTCCATTTAAAATTTATTAAAAATAAATTAAACGATAACAATCTACAGAAAACTTAAAAATCTTTTTATTGCAAATTTTAATTTTGTATTTATTTACTATTACGTTAACAAATTTCATTTTCGTAATAGAACATTTTTTTACAAAAATAAATAAAATTAATATTCTTACAAATCAATTGTACGTTACATTAGATTCAATTAAATTTCTTAGTATCGATCGATTGTGTACATAGTTCAAAATAATTAGTATTTTAATAAAATATAAATGATATTTATAGATGTATAGGAATGCTTCAATAATCGAGTATTAGTATCATGATTTGCTTTAATAACGGTTACGTTATAAACAGATTTTTTTAGGAATGATGGATTTCGCTTATAAACTAATACATGTAATAAATAAAATTACGTTTGAAAGTTCGAACGGAAACTTTACAAATACTTAAATATGGACAAGCGATTAAACATTTTAATCATTTCATACAATTTTTCGTTACGATTAATTACGCAAAAGAAACTTTGATTTGTTGCATTAATCACTTTAATTATCGACATAATGTTAAAATGTAATAAGAATAAAAAATTGCACGTACAAAAAATACTTATATATTTAATAAAAAAAAGTGTATAATACAATGATTTCTGTTCGTTATAATAAAATATATTACAATATTTACATCATTTTCTGTTCCGCAAACGTATCAAATAATTGTACGGAAAAAAATTAAAAAATATAGTATAAATTATACAGATTTGATATAAAAAATGATCGATATAAGATTATATATCTAATCAGCATTCGTTTCATCGTTATAAAAAATATTGAAAACGTGGTTCGATAAATTATGTAAGTAGCGTTTCCATCGTATTTATCATCGATTCCAATTCATCTTTATTTAATTCCAGTTCCAAGATTTCCTCCTTTTCTTTATCTTTTAAAATGAAATCCAATTGTAGCAACGGTTCTTTTATTACCGCTATTTTGCTCGATCCCATAACATACTAAAAACATACAAGTTTACACAGATATAAAATTGCTTTTAAAATTCGGATCACCAGTAGAAAATTACCTTCAACCTCCAATCGAATTCTAATAAAGTCGGTACTTTTCTACAGGAGTATTCGTACAACAAGGCATCGGTTAGTCGAGCTTGACTTACTCTCAAACAATTTATAATGGTTAGTCGGGCAGATTCGGGAAGTTGGTGATATTCCTTCGGCATCTACGAACGAAACCTTACTTAAACTCCAAGTTAAATCTTGCAAAGTAACGGATCGAACTCTGCTTACCTTTTCCTCCTCCAGGTACAAGCAAACAGGTTTACGTAACAACGTCACCATAAATTTATGTACGTCGTTGAAATTTTCTTCGGTCCAATCTACATTGGTAAATTTAGAAAATTTTGGTCCGCTCCGAGCACATATTTCATCTATACAAGCGTGTATAAACTAAAAACAAAGTTAATCGTCAACGATCTTCTCAACCGATCAGAAACTGATTTATCATTTAATTATCAAGTAATCGACGATCGAACCTCGATCAAGTCTTCCTCTTTCTCTTGGTCAAAAATCTTACAATTGACAATTTGATCAATTTCCATAATAAAAGAATAATTTGGTAAAGCCGGATGGATTCTGAAAAGAAATCACAAGGAGTGAAATTAATTAAGATATTTACATAAAGTATCTTATCGATCGAATCTACGATAAACGATTCGCGTGAAAAGATCCGAGACATCGGAATAGCAACGGACAAAAGGAGCGTTGGATTATTTCTAAACGTTGTTAACCAAAAAAAGAAGCAAGGAGAAGCAACGGATAGGACTTGGAAAAGTTGCCTCGGGATCGATCGTACCGAGGAAGGAGACAGCGTTAAAATAATAAACCGAACGTCTCCGAAAGACCGAAAATCGAAGAAACGTGCTCGAAAACTCACCAAAGTATAGGATTCGTGGTTGCGTTACCTGTTATTTAATTAGGAGCGTAGCACAGTGGTTCGGTGCGGATGGCCTGTGCGGATGGCCTGTGCGGGATGGTCTGTGCGGGATGGCGGGAGGGAGGAAGGGAGACAACAAGTAGACGAGCCAATGACGAGCCAATGGCCGGGATGCAAGGACTCGTAACCGCTTACTCGAAACGACGACTCCCTAAGAAAATAAATTGGGCGCTCGGGTTCCGCGTGATTCGGACGAAGCTTTTTGCCGGTTCCTCGATCCGGTTCCTCGATCCGGTTCCTCGATCCGGTTCCTCGATCCGCTTCCTCGACCCGCTTCCTCGATGGTTCTCTCCTTCCTCGTTCCAAGCCGGATGAGTACTTGTGGCACTTTGTACTTGGCAGTCCGTGGCAGTCCGTGGCCACCTCACGGTGAGCAAAGGTACTCGTTCGAACCTTGATTAATTTCTTACGGCTCTGCTGCCTTATCTTTTCTTTGCGTGGACGGGAGAAATTACGAGCGAAGCGTTGATTGAAAAAATATTTATTTGTTCTTTCGTATAAAGATATCGTCTTTTAATCAAGGCATATAGTTTTACCCATTTATAGTTTTACCCATTTATAGTTTTACCCAGTTGGAAACGATATCGAAGTTTCGTTCTAAACTTCTCTTATTCGTTTCCACTTTTAGAATATTATACACTTCCAAGTTCTATTTTGTACGAACAATTGCTCCTATGAATTTATCCTAAGACCTCGCGTGATTTCTTTTTATTTGAACGCGATTTACGAATCTGTTTCCGTGCGTTCGATTCGAAACGCGTTGTACAATTTTTATTCCAATTATTAAATTTCGAGTCCTGGTCTTTCGTTCTCGTCGTATCCTTTCCTACGATCGGAAGTTTATTATTTCGATTCTCTTCGAATTTCCGAATAAACTTCTACCATCGTATGTAAAAATATTTACTTACCCGTGAATAAATATATAGAACGATTTGTAAAATTAGTTTACATCCTAAAAGTAAAATTTTTAATTTTTTACCGCTGCCATTTTGTTTCGCGGTTTTATCGGATGCTGTTTTTAGCCGAATACATCGTTCGAGCCGCGACGAAAGATTAGAAGATACGAAAGATCCAACGAAAATGATTTTGCTTTTCGATTCTTAAAGTCGATACTTTGTAATATTGCATGACGTTTGAACATTCATATTTAATATAAATACCCATGTATAGATCTTAAATTACTTTTGTAAGAGTCTATCTTGTAATTTTTATAATATTCTGATTTTGATCGATCTTGCATAAACGAATACGAATATTTAAATTACTGCGTTTGAGACGTATTCAACGATAGCCTCTGAATTTCGGATTCTAGAAATTTCACGTTGGAAAATAACGTTTTATATTTGTTACCCCATCTAACTAATTCGCTTTCGAGGCTTTCGTTCTTATCCACTAATTGTTTGTAATTTTCTAAAAAATAATCGGTATCCGTCTGAGTAGAATGATCTTTGACCTTTATACACTGAAACATCGGAGACGCGTTTTTTTCGTCTGTTTTTCCCACTTTATCACTTTCGTTTATTTCCTTATAGTAAGATTCTAAGTCTTCTTTCATATTTTTCTGGATACGATAGTTTTCGTACTCCGATAAATATATAATATTTTCTCCCTTTGTATCTTCGATATCACAAATTTCGTATATCGGTAAGTCGTCGGTCGATCGATCTTGAGTATTTACGTTGTCCAATTGTAAATAAATGGTTTCTTCGTTACTTAAATACATAGACGCTTCGTCGTCTATGGACATTTTTTTTCTTTTTCTTTGCGTCAAAGAAACGAGCCCTAAAGGTGGAGGTACCGTCAAAAACAAAGACGGTACAGCTGAAAAAATAATAATACATTTATAAAATTAAATTAAAATAAGTACGCTAAAGTACGAATTTCAATTTTTACAGCTGGTTACTTTTACCGTATTAGTTCTTATAATTTTATATAATTTTAGAACAACTTAAAAATGAAGTCGGTTTTAAGATTATATAACTAATTTTTTTGACGCTGAGTTTTATCGATGAATCGCTAAGCGATCGTTATTACTATTTACGTTATGAAAATACCTGTTGATTTCAATCTTCGTTTTCCAGGAATATTTAAAAACTCCGACGACATATCTCTTTTATAATCATCCGCCGTGAAGTGAATCGAACATATGTGACAAGAGTTGGGATTCCAAGTTCCCGCTCTTCTACATCTTTGTATCCAAATATTTCGCAGAGGCTGACTTTTGGGAAATTGATGATACATTATGTTCATACCGGCTCTTTTCGTTTTTTCAAAACTGTTATTACAAACAGCTACGGTACACCTCGTTCCAGGCATTTCAATTATTATTGTACATACGATCGATATCGTTGAAGTTATTCTCTGTAAATATACATAATTAATGGGTTAAAATTTATTTAAAAATATGAAATTGTTTTTATATTTTTTGTAAACGTAAGCTTATCGTAGATACGTTTTTAATACATATTTATATATTTAATTTAAATTATTTAAAAAATAAACAGTAACAAGTTTTAAGTATGATTAAACTCAAAGTTGATTTTTTATAAAATAAAAAACTTTTGAACAATTGAAGATTAATAATTTTAATCTAATTTTTAAACATACCCGTAAAAATTATTAAAATAATTTAAAAAACTTGAAATACAGCTTTTATTACCTCATTATCTAAAAGAATGAAATATTTCCTCAAAAAATGTGTTCCATCGTTTAATTTTATCTCGTTAATGTTTGTTTATAATTTATATTCATGTTTGATTTACCTAATAGAAGCAGAATTCGTACACTTTAACTATTTAAAGTTTAAGGTTACGTTCATCCATAGACTACAAACTTATACACGGTAAAACTGAATTTAGTTCAACTCTTCTATGCCCTTCCATTTTTATATTTGATTCAACGCACGATAAAATTCTACCATAGACTGCAGACGTGGATTTTTATACGAATGTAACAATAGAAGTAAATATTACTTTAAAAGAATATATATATATATATATTCTAGAAAATGAAGAAGCAATTTTATGTTACTTTAGTTTTAAGATTTTAAATCAAACCCACGTGAATTTTTTTTCAACGATTGGTTAAGTGACTTTTGGTAAATTATTCATATTTAAGTACATTGTAACATATACAAATATAAGCAATACTTAGAATTCTAACGGATATTATAGAAAATTAGTCTCTCAAATTTCATGTTGATAGAAAAAACTTACCGGTAAAAATATAAGGTCTAAAAGAGTTTTGAAAAATATTTGGCTTTACGATTTAAGTTTTAAATTGTAGATCTTTATATTCTAACGTATAATTACGATTTAAAAAATTACGATGTATTTTGCTTATTATAAACGATTAAAAAGTGTACACTCTATTATTCTGACTTGGTATCGTTCTTACTAAAAAGGATACATACTTGCCTTATTAATTATATCGAAGAAACGTTGATATTTCCCGACAATTCGGTTCGAAGGTGTTTTGTAATATACAATCCGAGATTTTTATCGACTCTTTTATTCTCCTTCTTATACTTAGTTTTACATGATATAATACTTATTTATATCTTTGGATAATAAGAGTAACGTAATATTAGAGTTTATTAAAGTTGAAATTCTTACAATTTACTACGATATATATTGAAATATAAATTTAAGAACGGACAGCTAAATTCAATAAGTAAAATACAAATGTAAGACGTTAATTCTTTATTTCTATTATTTTAATAATCAATGTAACTACGTACCAGTTAATATTTTATTTTATTTATCTTAAAGTTTTATCGTTTTACCTACTATAGACGAAGCATACGATTACTCGGTATAACTGAATATTAATTTATTTATTTGATATATTTACGATAAATTTGCGATTTATTCTCGTACATAAATTTTACGTTTATATTTCTATTTATTTCCGAATTAAAGATACGCATTTCTTTTATTAACTTGTTAAATCTATTATTTTAAGCATTAAACGTAAGAATTAAGTGATTTATACGACAATTAGCGAGTTAATTTTATTAGCAGTATTTAAGCTTTTCTAATTTCTATCATTTATAACACTTTGTGTTCTGCGCGAAAATCATCTTGTAATCACGAGATGATTAAAATGATTCGACTCTCGTGCGATTTGCCACTAGAAATTAAACGCCACGTCATTTTATTTTTACTCTTTTACAGTTGTATAGTATTAAAGGCGATGCTTCGAAATACGAATAAAATTCAATTAACGATGGATGTAGTTTGAATATTAGCACGTTCAACGATAATTTAGCAAAAATTATTTAAATAAAACGTAATATGCGAAAAACAACGAACGAAAACTTAGCGTTCGATTGGTAAACATTTTTGTTCCGAACAAAAATAATCAATGAAAATAATTGTAAAATAATTAAGTAGCGTAAATTGTAGCTTATATTTTTTCTTCTATACATTAAAAAATGTTGGTATTTTTTATTTTTAATTATTTATATAAATAACGTTGATTTAAATTGTAACATTTCTATTATAAGTACTTAATTTAAAAATGTCGTTAGGACAGGGATTATTTTATTTTCGTAACAAAGCCGCTGATTAAAGTTGGTCTGATTGAAGGAGGTCCGTTAAAATGTTCGCGTCTTGGCCATTGCACGGATGTATTTTTCGGCGAATTTCAATCGGACTACGAGCGTCGATCATCGAAAATAAATCGACCGTCGGTACGTTCGAGTCTTGGACTTGGAATAAAATATCCCCTTCCGCTTTTCCGTATCGTTTAATTTTTGGAACAAAAATCATTTTTATAATAAATTTGATTACTTTCTTTTTCCAAGAATCGATAGTTTATCGAACATTCATCGACTTAAATACATTTTTGAAACCGTATTTATCGGAATTAGAAAAAATTGTAAAATCAATTTTCGACTAAATTGAGACGTTACGATCGTATCGACCCAATTTCGTTTGCTGCTTATGTAAGAATTAATTTTTTATAATATTTTATTCGCAACGAAACAAGTTATCTCTAAAATGTTATCTATAAATGATACGTACGCAGTAATTATTATTAGAAACTTTGAATACTTATTATCGAATACTTTTGTTTCAAACAATAACGCCTGTGATATCAACCGAAATTTATTTATTGTTAGGACACGAAATAAAAAATTTGTTTAAATTGATTTCAAAATTTAGTCTTTTGTAATTTATAATGTTGATAAAAGTGGAGAGTCGATTGTAAATATTGCGAAGAATTATTTATCTCGTAATCTTCTTTCATCAATTTGGATCAGTCTAAGTATATTAAAAGATATTATATCTAAAAATATATATATTTAAATCTAAATATTAAATATATCCGACCGTTGCGAATATTTACGAAATTTTTTACCGACGAACAAATTCCCACTGACGTATGGCTGAAATGCAGAAAAAGATAACGCGTCCTTCAATCGTGAAATTCGTAGAAAACCTAGCGTCAAATATCTCTGACTTAAAAAAAACTAAAATGTGCCGAATGTTACATTCTTTTATATAAATAGCGAATTTGTATATTTGCAGTTACAAAACATACAAATTTATATAATTATCATAAATAACATTGGATCGCAAAAATTAGTAAACTTTTTTTTAAGTACTTATGATTCTACCACTATTGAATTCAAAATTTCCTTGCGTATTGATTTTTTGAAAAGCAACGTTATCGTTTTATTAAATATATTTAAGTATATTGTGCTTATAATTAAATTTAAAAGTTTTTCATTGAATCATGATAATCTAAAACTTAAAAAAAGTTTTATCGCTCCAATTTCAAATAATTTCGAAAAAATAATTTGCCATTTGTATTGGTTTGATTCTTTGGAAGTATTTTAAATTGAACCGTAACCGTCGAAATATCTCGCGAGTCATTTGGATCATTATCAAGTCAGAGTTCGAAAATCGAATGTCCTCGTCGTTCGGTGGATAGAATTTGAAATCTAGACATAGAAAATGAAAAACGTGAAGATTATTTTCCGCGCCACGATAATAATAAATTTTATTTTCAAATATTCCGTTACAAAATGGAGAAAACGCTTTGAGAAAATTTTTGTAAGTCGCGTTTCAGTTTTCTACGGATTAAACAAACGTCCTTTTGAAATGGGCTTGTCCTTCCTCGAAAAGCCTAATAAATACATTGTATTTACATATACATCGTATCGGAGAATTGGAGAATTGGTTGTAAATACAAAAGAAAGCAATTTATCGTTCAATCTACATCAAGCGTAAATACCTCCGGGTGAATTTGTAAGGAGCTGCAACATCGTTGGACGCATCGACTGCTTCGAGTACTCGTTCGAGTACTTACCTTCAATCTTATCTAGTGCTAAGATAGCGCTTACTTTGCTCGAGTTTAGGGAAACTGGCTGCTATCTAACCAACTTCCCGAGCGATTGGCATCCTCTTAGCATATAAACGGCTCCACTGCACACGTTCCAGTGTTCCAGGGCTACGATTTTGCTTATGGTGCTGTTATCGGTCTCGGCTTCGTACGCAAATATGTAAAGTATAAAAAGTTGAGTATTCGATCAAATATATTCCGATCGCGCCTCTAAAATGCTTACGTGCTCGAATATACACTCGTGTACTTCGAGAGAAACTGTATGTATCCAAGTAAACTGGTTAACTCGGAAAATCACGGGTTTTCCGAATTTTCTCGTTGTCTGTCGAAACGATACGATATCGACAGGTTCAATGTAACTTTTAATAAGTTGTACGAGTGATTTATCGAAAAACTATGCATCGATTGCACCTACCGAATATTCGTAATAATAGTAATATAAATTCGTTAAATTCACGATTAAATTAAATGCAAACGAAATTTTGTATAGAAAAGAAAATTTTTTCCAATGTAAACCTAACGTTGATTAAGGTAAACGGTTAAGATTAAGATTCGTGGACAAGCGAAATTTCAACGATGGTCGCGATTTTGGGAGTAACGACAAAATGAAATGCAGAAAGGTTTTAGGTCTTTGGCTAAACGATTGTTTGGGCCAAAGTCTAGTCATAACAGCGCCTATTCGAGAAAGACTCGCGTGGTTTATCGTTTATTTCGTATTCGTATGGTTTGCAAACGTGCCGAGAACTTTTATTTACTTCTTTCGCGAGACGACGAAGCGAGTAAAGGTTAAATCGTTCGTCTTAGACTCCTTCCAAGTTTTTGTAAACGCTATCGTATAAAACTGTACCGTATGTTTTTATATTTTTAGACGTTCGTTTTTACCGTTGCATCGAAATATAATATATCCTTTATAGCTATAATTTATCTTCTCTTTTTGAAATTTTCGTCGAAAGAGTAATTTTTTAATGGATTACTTTAAAAAATTTGAACTATTTTAAAAATGAATGAAGTTTTTAAAAATTCAATGATTTGTATAAAATAAAAAATTTATTTTAATACAATTCCTTGTTTTCGATATACAAATATTTACAGTAATTACAATTTATCGTAACGCAATTGTGATTTCAAATACCAATTTTGGCTTTTGACTTACGCGAGCATAAAGATGTTTTTTTTATATACGTTTAGTTACATCGTTTTTTTTTCAATATTTTACTTTTTTTTACTTTTTTGTAGTATTTTAATAATATTTTCTTATCAAAGCGGAATTTTTATTTTTATTAATTTTTATTTGATAAATAAATATATTTTAGTATATGATTTTTGTAACGAACACTTCTGTATCGAGTTGCATTCGTATAGTTGAGATTAATAAAAACAGTTTATATTAAAAATTTAAGAATAAAAATACTTTCTAAAAAGCGAAAAGTAAACTTGGTTATTTAGCATTTAAAATTTGTTTCAAATAACCGTATTTCTTCTAAAAAATACCGTTAAAAATAATTTTACTTATAAATGCTTCGAGTTCGATCGATTTAAGTTTATTTGAAAGTTTGTCGATCGCATTAATTATTTCGATCAAAACGTTAACATACGTGTTATTATTTATTATTATAAATTACTCTCAAAGAGCAATTTTATTAAATTATAAGTATGTTTTACGAAACGTTTATTCTGCGAAAAGAAATTTCGACTTTTAGAAAATGTAATAGATCGCATCTCATCCGGATAATATTTTGGTGATTTAATATCGATAATATTTAACTATCCGATGCTTTAAAATAAAAATTCGATTTGGGTGAGTAAATTGAAAATCTATTCAGTATTTAACAAATAATCGATCGTTAAATTATCGATTATTGTTGAGTTACTCGAGATTCATAACGAATTCTTTGAATAAAAAGTTAGAAAACGAAGTCAAATTAGATGATATTCGTAGCAAGTTAGAAACCAGATGCTAAACAAAGTGAGTCTAAGCGTATTTAAACTTTGAACTTTTAAGCGAAAACTAAAGTCGTTTTAGTTAACCGTTAAATGAGCGCGAACCACTGAATTACGCGGTAAAACAAACAAAAACCTTTTCTATTCGAAAATCGTGAAAAATAGTCGAGTAACAATGTTTAATAATTTTCGTTCAATTTTTATACTCTTCGCTTGTCTACGCAACACAAGCTTTCTGGTTCGTACACAACTTGAATTCAATTATTTACTCAAACTTTTAATTGCGAAATTCGTATTTAGATTTTCCAAGTTAGAAAAAAAATGCAATTCGCACGATCATTTCCCACGTGATTATTGAGGCGTCGTCGAGTTGTCTTTTACTGCACGCATATATGTACCACTAAAATAGACGCTCGTAAATTTCTTTGACCTGGAAATAGTTGCATAGTTGCATAGTTGCATAGTTGCATAGGAGAACTAATTGTTAAAGTACGTCGATAACGCCAATGAACGGAGCAGAGTATTAGAAATATTATAAAAGCTCTGGTTTTTCGGACGTGTAATTTTGTCGCCTCTCCAATTTGATATCGAATTTTTAAGAAGGTACCGGTATGAAAAACTTACCTGTATATACATTATTATACATTATTATACATTATTATACATTATTATACACTTGTAAATTATATCGATGGATATCGTTGATATGGTTACATCGAAGTAACGAATTATAATTTTATTACCATCGTTACTCATACGTCATCTTTGTTTCTTCTTTATTTTATTCGCACGAAACAGCGAAATTACAACTGATCGCGAGCGGTGGCAAATTTTCTCAGGTAATTACAGGTATGCCGTATCGGACCATCGGGAGCAGATAATGTAGGTTTTCAGTAACGGTAAAACATTTATCATACGAACTTATTCGACAAATTCAATTGCTGAAATTCAATTTGCCTGCGTGGAATAGTCATCCTCTCTTCTGGAAGACCGAATGTGGTTTATTTGATTCACCGAAACGAAAATCTTCCGGTCCGATGAACGTTAGCAATTTATTAAACTTAAAATTTAACCTTATGTGAAAAACGATCGAGAGTTGTCGGAACGTAGTTTTTAGAACGGAGTTTTTAAAACGCCTGGTTTTTTTCTCGATCGAACCATTTTTATACCGCTTTAAAAAAGAAACAGAGCCGAAGACGATGGAAAATTATTATCGATGGTATTTCTCGAATGTCGTAACTGAAAATATATATTAATGATTTAAAAGAAGAAATGAAATCAAAAGAGTATTTTAATAGTTGCGATCGATCATTTTTTATAATATTTTCCTGACGATGTATAAGATATTTAGAAATTATAACAGAGATTTCAAATAAAAAACTCAAAGTTCGAATTTTTATTTTATAATAAAAATAAATTTTTATGCTTTACACAAAATTTATCCGTATATTATTTTATGTAAATAAGTAGAACAATTTTAATAAAATAATAATTTAAAATAAGACGTTAGTTTGAATTTTAGTTTGTTATTGGCTGAATATTATTCGTTTGAATAATATAATACGTATTTTGTAGTGCAAGATTTATATTGATCGTACCTTTTATCGTAATAGTACCTTTTATTGTAATTTCCAAAGTACTTAAATCAAGCGTGATTAGATTTCAAGCAACAACTTCCTACGGATTAAAACTTACCTGCAGTTAGAGGAACGACTACTAATGGTAAAGTTTAGATAGATCTTGCTTTGCTCGGGTTGGATCGATGATTACATTTTGTATTTTTGGTGAAGTTGTAAAATAGTATACACATAAATTCGAATATTTATAAATGTAAGCGTCGAGTTTTGAATTATACGATCTATGAACGATTCGAAGAAATAAACTGGTAAAATAATCGAAAGAATTATCAACCGTGAAAAACTGAATTGTATATTGTATGTATATTAAAACATATCGTCAATTTCATATCGTGAATAATAGAAACGTCGCGTAAATATCGATTTCGTCAAATTTACTTTAGAAGTGACTTCCACCCAAATAAACGCATTCAGTGTTTCTATCAAATATTTTTCTCTCTTTTATTCATACAACATTTTTTCAGGACTTCTTTTTTAATCACGGATTTCGACTTCTTAACATCGAATAGAATCTTTATTTAATAGGCATATTATTTCCCGTCGAGATACGATTGTCTACGTTCTTATTCATCGAGTCGTTCTCCTGTAATTAAAGTGTATTAAATAAAATTAGATATCTGCACTTACAACCGGTAAACGTTGGACAGTTGTCGAACAGTTATTTCATACATATTCAATGTTCAATGTTTTTCTATTGTGATTTGTATATTGAATAAATAAGATATTTTAAAGTTTGGTAAATTCAATTTGTATAAAAAAATTTTTGATTTGTTTGTAATTTTGATATTTTGTATGGAATCAAAGATATTTGAATGATATTTTATTATATTTACAATTTTATCGTATAGTATTCGAATTTTATTTAAATTTTTATGCATTTTTGAGAATTCTTTTGACTAAAAACAGTTTTAAAAATTTTGCTAATTATGTTTTGCACCATTTGTTTTCGGAAGAGTTTGTATCATATCACTTTTAAAAAACGCAAAGTATAATTATAGATTATGTTATAGATTAAATCTACATTTGTTAAAGGTAAGTTGTTCAAGATTAATGATATGCTTATTAGTGTTTCATGGTTCATTAACGCTGACTAATTAACGTTAGACATTGGATATACTATTTTTATCATTTGGCGAATACGGAAATTTACTTACATTAAAAAAAATCCTTTTGAAAATTCCATTTGCCTGCTTTCGATAAATACATTTACATAATCTGACACTGCTATTGGCATAATTTTGTAATAAATATGAAAGATAGATAGTTACTACACACCAATGTATCAAGCTGTTGAATTAATTATATAAAATTATTATATACATTTTCATAAATATTAAAGAGAGAATAATATTTTTTTAATTTTAATCTAATTGACTAAATTTTCATAAGTAATAATTTAATCTTATCGTTCTTACAACGTAACTTATTAATTATATTTCCAAGGTGTGAATTTGTCAAAATTTTGCAGAAAACTTTATGGAGACTTATTTTAAATCGAGAAAGAATTTTTTTCACAAAAATATCATATGTTATTAGTTTATACGTGTAATACAATTTAAAATTTATATCGGACTTTTTATTTATAAAATTCGTGTATTGCTAAAGATAAAAAACAATACAATAATATTAATATTATTGCAATAATTATTAATATAGATTAGTAACTGTATTAATTAATCTATTAATATCTAAACAATTTTTGATTTTTAAAAACACACATTGAAGATTAAGAAAAATAAGTGAAAATTATTTATAATATTCATAATTGTAAATTATATAATTTCTCGTGAGATAATTCAAATTTATGAAGTTGAATCGATGTTCAATGAGAAATTCTTTTATTCATAATATTATTTGAAGGTATCGTAATAATCAAAATAAGAATTTTCAAATATCAATATATTTTATAATCTACGAATCAATGTAACAAAATATTAGAAAAAAAATTTAAATAAAAAAATAATTATTGTTCGTTAGATATTATAATATTTATAAAAAATAATAAATACGTATTTAATATGATATTTACTTCTAAGGTATTCTTGTATAATACATTAACAAAAATTGAATGATATTGGATTTTTAAACATTTATTTAGGTTAAGAAACGTACAGTCGAAATATACAGTCGAACCTGGATTTAATGTAGATATTCGAGGTTCAGCTTAAATAAATTCGAAACATCAACTGCATAGTATTTAGTTTATTGAAGCAAAATATCTATAAGTGATTGTATTAGCTTTAAATCTATAGATATGAGCTTTATTGAAATTATTGATATGAAAGATGTTGTGACTTACAACTATTGTGGATACATGGCTGTATTGAAATAATTAAATTAAAAATAATACAAAGTATCGGTAATAGATTGATCGTCGATAAGAAAATTTTTCTTCTATACTTACAAAGTAGCATAAAATGTAATTAACAGAAAATTGGAACAAGATTTACTATTCTGTACAAATAGTGCTTTGTACAATGATAAATTAAATTACAAAGAAGAATCACGATCACTTACATAGAAAGAAAGTATTCTTTTTAATTTCTTTTGATATGGAAAGTGATTTTTTTTAAATAACTAAAGACAACATTTGCTAATCGATATCTTTATACCTTGAAAATCGTTATTTTACTCCTTCAAACCGTAAATAATTGATAATTTGATTAAATTTGATTAAATTTGATTAAATTTGAAAGTAGAGTTTAATAAATTCAGATTATTTTGTTACGATGTTATTACAATGTTTTCGTTACGAGACAATCTATCGTTTAAAAATTCAAACAACTGTTGTCAATAAATATTTTAAATAGCTCGTTTACTTTTATTTTAAATATTACTTGCCTTCCTTTTAGACTGCTTATATTAGACACATACACACACACATACAGTTAATCGAATATATTTTCTGGATAATACAAGTTAAAATTTTATTTAAAACTACGATTAACGTTATTCTTTACTTTTGAATGTTAAAGTGCCAACTGTTTATATTTATGCCTTGAAAGTTTAGTGACTATAGGACATTATATTTCCATAGGTTTTTAAAATTCGATGACTTTTTCTATGGTACCTTGTTGCTTGAATTTTTTTTATTATATTAAGTTAAATATTCATCGTATATGTAGACATGTAATTTTAAAATAATTTGTAACAATAGGTATGGCGATATAATTATAAAAGACAAAAATAATTTTGATAATGCACAACGACGACAATTATTATATTTTTCGCGATAGCTTATGTATAAATTACAAGATTTATAATAAAATACAATTTACAATTTGCTTACTGTTGCGACCTTCGTTGTTTCTCCTTTTTATTAAAAAAAAAAGATCGATTGGTATAAGTAAATTATCAATCAGCTTAAAAATGTGTACAAGCGACAAATATTAAATTAAGAAAAAATAAGTAAATTAAACTTTCAATCGATTAATTCGATTTGATTATGAAAATGTTATTTATAACGATATTTATTATTACAAGGTCGCAAAGATCACGTCTTGTTCTCTTGGTACTAATTATTACATCTAAAAATATGTATAAAAGAGGGTTAGATTTTTCTTACTGCTAAATATTAAATTAATGAACGTGTCTTACAAATGCTTTGATATTTTTTTATAATCTACAATGTTTCTGTTTTTCAATTATGCAAGAAATATATACTTTGAAAAGCGAAACGTAAAAAGTACATATACAATACTTTGCAATATACGCGTTAACAAATTATGTTAATTACAAAAATTTGTAATTAATGTGTTAAGCAGTTACGAGGTTATAATTTTTTTTCTATGAAAAATTTCAATGGATAAGCTTAAGATTAAAAAAATATTAAATACGATTTACGTACATATATAGTAAATTGCTCTACATATGATATCGTGTCAGTGTTGGTGTATATACGATAAATGTTATCTAAGAGATACAATAATATATTACGAAAATGGGTACATTAAGGACCTTTTTCGAACCTGCGATTATTAAGTCTCCCGTGTAATTAGAATTTGTCTTTTTTATTCAAGTAACTATTTAAAAACTTTTAGGTTTTTTGACTTTATAAAGTATAAATGTTTGTAGTCGATTACGTTGAGATAACTTTAATGCTTTAATCGGCGAATACAAACTAATAAATATATTTTTCTCTCTAGCACGCGAACGAACATATATATATATATATATATAATTTAACGTTGGAAGAAAAGTACATTTATTCGCTGATTTTTCATATACATGTTTAATTTATAATAATTAGCTTATTTTTCTTTGTTATAATTTTTTATATTACTATAGAAACATATACTATGAATGTTGCACGCGCACCGAAACACAATTTTCTTTTCTATTAAAACTGGATTTTCCATTTAAACTGAAATATTTTACTTTTTTAGCAAGAAGAAAAAAGTAATATAAAAGCAATGAAAACATAACAAGTTTCCCATCGGAAACTTGTAATTCCATTCCGTCGAATCAATTTTTAAAAAATATTAAAATCTATTGTTTTGCTTATTAATATAACTGGTTTTCGATTCGTAAGTAAACAAGGAGAAAAATTTACTTTTTAAGTGATTTTAAAAACGAATTCACGAATATTTTTTTTGCGTAGAGAAAATATCATTTACGATGAAACGAGGCAATTGAATCGTATAATTATTTATTTAAAATATTTAAGATTATGATAAGAGACTGTTTTTGAATCGTTAGCGGGTATAAAATTTTAGTGTAAAATATTATATTAGATCCGAATGGATAAAATAACGTAAATTTTAATTTGAAACGTTCGAATCAGTTTCCAGTTCCTCACAAAATAAGAAACAATAAAGTTTGAGTATACGCTCGTCGTGTATAGTCTAATAAAGTTATTTATAATAGATAAAAATGGACACATTTTGAATAGATAAACGCGCGGATAAAACATTCATCGAAAACCCTTAAAACGATACGTTTCATATTATGCTCGCACCGATAAGTCAGGTATAGTGAGAAAACGTCGGGTCGAGACTCGAGCGCAGATAGCGAAAGCATGGACAAAAAAAGGGAAGAAAAAGGGGAAAAAAGGGGAAAAAAAGGGGGGGAAAAAGGAAAAAAAAATGGAAAAAAGGAAGAAAAAAGGAAGAAAAAAGGAAAAAAAATAGGAAAAAGACGCCGTCAGAAAAAGCAAAAGGAGACTTGTTCGCAGGATCGAGATAGGGCCTCAGACTAGGCTCGTGTCCGAGGACTTCTCATTAACATTATCTGCTTACGAGGGTTTCTTATGCCGCTTAAGTTACCTCAATGTATAAAGTCAGTCGAAGAGCCGCGTTCCTTCAGATCTACACATTTCTTTTCGTATAATTTTTTTCTTTTTTCTAATCGCGTTCTCACGCCTGTTTCGTGTCCTGATTTCTTTCCTTTTCTTTTTTTTCTTTTGTTTCGTTCGATTGCGCAGTCATTTGTACTCAATTTATACGTAGCATGCGAAAAGAAAAATTTAAGTTCATATCTTAGCTTTTATACGTTAATACTTTTTTTCCTTTCTTTCTTTCGATACATCTCGCGATAATGTATGATTTTCTTTGTTATCAACGTTGTACGGTAAGGGAGCTTACGTATCGGTTCGAGGACTTGGAACGTCGGTTTAATTTTAACAACGTACAACCAACGATTATACTTATTTACGTAATTTTTTTTACCAAACGAGTCAATCTTTTTCCGAAATGTGACACAATTGTTAAGTAATGGATAATGGATATATAATATTTTAACGGTACACGATAGATAGTTGCATATATATTTGTTAATTATACGTAGTATTTTAGTATTGTAAGTATTCGCATAAATATCATAACTATTAGCGTACAGAAATTTCAATGACTTCGTTTTTTTCAACCGTTTACTTATTATATATAAATTTTGTGATGCGTGCTTAGATAAAATTTTATTTTATAAATTCGTAGGATTAAATATTATTACGAGAGTCGTATGAAATACTAATTCGTTATCAGTCGAACACCATATTATATTAAATTTGATCAATATTTAATTGCTGAGTTATTTACGGCTGTGTTTAAAATAGTAAACTTTAGAACGAAAACAAAATTCTTTTAATTATTTATAAATTCCGATTCATTTATTTACAATAAAAGTTGTTCCCAAAGTAAATATCGTATACTTTTAGTTTGAGTCATTTCTCAAACGGTTCGACTGGCTTATTTCATGTAAAGTGGAATCGAAAAGCAAGTTAACAACGTTGTTAAACTTAGCACCGTTTATTGAACGTACATCTGTATATATATATCTATATATATATATATATATATAAATTGGAAAATAAGTATTAAAGTAGACGCGGAAACATTTTTTTTTGTACATCCGATTAAAAAATTTATTGTAACATTTCATTTTGTGTCTTGCTTTTAATTTTATTCATATTTGTATCGATCTTCTTAGTAATGTAATATAAACAACGTATTTAAAAAAATAATGTTGAAATTGAACACGTAAACACTTGATTCTTTTATATCGTAAATATCAAATTAGGTATATTGTTTGGTAAATTAAAATATATTTTAATTTTAAGCCTAAAACATCGAAAAATACCCAATTTTCGTACAAAATTTTTACAATTAATCTTCTATGTCGAAAAAAAAATATTACTTTCTTATTCTAAAAAATAAGGTTATATAAAATTTCGTTCAATGAACTCAATGAAATTTAATTAAAAAATTTTATAAATATAAAACGTTTCATATACAAAGACTACGTTATTTTAAACATTATAATTACAAGTTTGACTTGTCTAATTTAGTATTATAATAATATTATAACGAGTGATACAATTGGACAAACAACTATTTTTTATTAAAAACATTTTCTACTTTTTAAATACTGCTCTCTGGAGAACGCGTAAAGAGTTTTAAACATCGAAACATTTTACTCGTCTCGTGTAAAGAGAACAAGTTTTCCATCGATAAGTTATCGAATCGTATTTGAGACGTAAGTAGAGGATCGGCAAAAGAAATAACGAGCGTAGAATTAGCGTAAGTGTAAGCGTGTCCGAGTAAAGTCGCGTCAGGTGTCGGGCGTCGGGCGTCGGGCGTCGGGCGTCAGGCGTCAGGCGTCAGGCGTCAGGCGTCAGGCGTCAGGAGAGCGGCCCTAAACGATCACTGGTATAATATTATCAGGTGCGCATTCGAAACAAAGTATATTTTGCATGAGATTTAAGCGGTAAAAAAATATCGCGCGCGTGCCGTCGTCGATCTCGCACCACCGATTTTTGGAACGGAAGAACTTTGCAGGTCCATTATTCCAAAAGGCGCGTCGCCTCGATTCCCTTTTTCTTTCCCCCATTTTTCCCGGCAAAAGGCACGCGAAGAAAAATGAAAACGGCAAGCGGGAGTAAAAAAAAGATGAATTAAATGGCACCATCCGTTCGCACGCGTGTCGAGCGTGTCGATCGTGTCGATCGTGTCGAACGTGTCGAACGTGTCGAACGTGTCGAGCGTGTCGCGCATCTTTCGTTACGATAATGGATTCCTTTCGCTCTCTAACTTCGCCGATGATGATAATTGAAGTTCGCGCGATGGTTCGCGGTCGCCTCGAAGATATCTTTTTTCTTCGGACACCTGCCTTGAGCCGTGATGAACTCGCCGAAAGTGCAATTCGGCGAGGAGCACTGATCGTTTTGTATGCATCTGAAAACATTTTTAACGTACTTTAGGTGAGGTTCTCTTTCCTAGGTTCCAAGCCGCGGTATCGAAAATCCATTTTTCGACCTCGACGACTCCTTGCAATTTTCGATACGCGATAGATAAAATAATTTAAAGTTGCACCGTTGGACCGCGGAATTATTTGTTATCGAAAATTACGGTGACCGGAATTAACCGTTGAAACGAGATAAAAAATCTCTCTCGAAAAGTATCGAATCGAAGGGGTCTTCGCTGTTTTTTACCAACGATTTTTTATCAACGTTTTTTTACCATCAAAACCAAATCAAAAGTATACTTACATTCTGTCTCTCAGCGATAAGTAGCCTTTGCCCCGTTGAAGCTTGAAGCAGTCTTGATCGTGATCGATGCAACTGCATTCGCACACTCCATCGATGGTAATTTTTGGTGTGAATTGCGTGGGACAGCGGCATCTGAAAAAATTTGTACGGAATTACGGATATTCCGTATTATTCCGAGGGTCGCCTCGTTCTTCCAACTTTCGACGATCGATGACATTCTCGCGCCTGAATCGCGCCTGAATCGCGCCTGAATCGGGAAATGTCGATCTCGAACGTTTAATAAGGAGAAACGACGGATTTAACGGACGAATCTTAACGGACTTATCAAAAACGTTCCTTGCTGACACCAATTGCTGTCTGCTTTACGCGTCGTGACTCGTGTTTCGGTCCAGGTAGACGTCCGAGTCGACGTCCGAGTCGACGTCCGAGTCGACGTCCGAGTCCATTACTCGGAGACGCCATGTATCGAAACGGGCGATACAACTGATGAAATACAACGGCGATCCGAGAAAGATCCGTTGCAATATCTCGTATAATTAAAACAAACTTACGGTTTTCGCGTCGGAGGCCTGACGATATTTTGTGGCGCCGGTGATGAAGGGAAATGCCTCGCAGTTCTATGCTCCGTCAGTCGGTCACTTACGTTCGCAAAGTCCTTCCTTTCGCGACATTCGCACTCCGTGTGATTTTCGAAAGACATCTTTTCAATTTCGGTTTTACCGTGGATGTACGTCGCCTGCAAAGTAAAAAATATGCTGTAAAATTGTGATGCGTTCTCTGGAAATGCAAATACGCAAGAAGTATTTGCAACAAAGTATTTGCAAAAAAGTATTTTTTACGAATATCGTGAAATTTTCCTAGTTTGCGATGTTGCAACGTGTTTTCGACTCGCGGTAACATTTTTCCAGTTTTGAGCTAATTTTTTTGGCTTATTTGTAAATCATACGCCGGTTCGGTAGCGAAATATATAATTCGTAACGATCGTTAACGTAACGGAACGTTTGATCGGTAGTAAATATATATCACAGTGGAAATTTTACGCGAATAAGTGTAATTCGTTATACGAATCGAAGTAAGTTAATTTTGTTAAGGAAAACGTATACTTTATACGAATCGTTCCAAGAAAATTAATCGCTCGCGATTCGCAATTTTTACGTTTTTATAGTTTTATAAAAATATTATCCCAGGAAAGAGAATGTGGATAATTTTGTTTTTCAAATTGCATTTACATTTGTACAAAGTATTGTATTTAGAATTTAATAATTTTTCGGCTCTTTTAACGTAATGTAATTTTTACTTGAATTATATTTTTAGAAAGGAGGATAAAAAATTTGAAACTACAGAGCGAACGTTAACGCAGAGCGAAGAGGGTTGAAAACCAATCGTTCAAAATTATCGGAACGCGACGATCCGTTGTTTTAATTTTTGTTACCGATACACGGTAACAAAAAACGAAAACGAAAACGACAATAAGACAATAAACTTAAGAGTTCCCGTTGAATTATTTATTTTGAGATGATATTCAACTCGATTCTTCTCGGGTTCGCCAGTCATTGGCGAAAAATAATAACTCAAATTAACGAGTCGCTTAGCGTCGAAAATGCCTTTTCATAACGCTCGCGATACGTCCGACGACGATCTTGTCACATAAAACAAAGCGACTTCCAGTCACATAAATTCCCAACCGCGAAAAATAAATCATAACCGTTAACTCTCGAAGACTCGAATTTATCTAGTCTCCGGACGCTGGAGGCGCGTGTAATTTCTCAAACATCCGCCGCGAACCTTTTCTCTCTAATAAATATCTCTAATAAATATCTCTAATAAATATCGATCGTTGACGGGAAATTTCCAATCGATTTACGTATCGCTGGACCTTCCCTTCGTCGATTTCCGGTCTTAACCTCGAACACTCGGATCCAAGGCTTTTCCAATTTCGGGAACCTAGGGACGACGGCGATTCGCGGTACAGTTTTTGAGAAAGCCATTTCGAATATTAGACTTTGCTTTTATCGTTGAACTACGCTTCGGTTTTCATTAACTGTTAAACGGATCGCGATCCAAGCTCGATCGAGAATCGTTGCTATTTTCCAACGAACCCAACGAACCAAGACTAAATAGAATTGAAACGAAAAATAGAATATTCCTAAGTAAACGGCGGATTTTAATTTTTCTAACCTATCGTTACTTTTTAAAGCGAAAGCGTTTAAATTAAAACTTTTTTATTCGATACAGAGTAAACAAGAACGACACGCTTACTAAATACGTTGATTGGTTTTCCAAAGATTTGCATACTTTCAAAGAGGCGATAGAACGCGAAATATTGTATTTACATTTGTTGGGTACGAAAAAACTTTGGAGCGCATCCCGTAAAGGTTCCTCGCGTTTTTTTTCAACGATCGTCGGACTATAAAGTTTTCTGTTTACACAGTTAATGGTTACGTGACCCGTGGTTTTACATCTCTTTAAAATGGGTTTTTATCTTTTATTGAAAATCACAATGACTGGATAAACACTCGTTTCGACTATTTTTAATCGACGGTATTGGCGACAACTTACGAGCGAAGCGCATCTTCGAGTCGTTAAAATTTTCATTACCGTTTCGCGTATTCCCTCGAAGACGTCTCCTCGGAAAATCGACGGTCAACGGAACTTAACAAATTGGTTTTCTACGGGGACCGAGGCTCCCCGGTATTCCGTATCCCCGGCATTGTGTAAGATACGCCGAGTGTCTGCGACGAGGCGTCATTTTTCACTCGCTGGTTTCTCGTGAATAAGAATCGCTCGAACGTCGGAATATCGGGTTGCGGTATCGCCCATTTATAAAACGCTGTTCGGGTAGTTGATCGATCAACGTTAAATTTAATTTCTAGCGCCTTCCGCAGCGATCGCGTAGGAATCGCGTAGGAATCGCGTCGGAGTCGCGTCTGAGTCGCGTCGGAGTCGCGTCAACCCTTATAAATTTCGGAGGAACGTTATAAATGTCGACCTTCCTCTCGAATACTCGAGCGCTCGCACTTTTACCGGGTGGCCTATATACCTACGTCGATTCCGCGAATTCAGCCAAGTCGCCTCGGAATTTCGCAATCAACCCGCAGAAATAAACCGGCGAATAAAAAAAGTTTAGACCTTTTTTCCACGTCTAGGTTATTAGGAATGGATCGCACTGTCGCTGCTTTCCCTACCTGGCCGCGACTCCATCCGTCCATCCATCGTCGCGGACGTCTTCGGATCTCAGGGAATCCTCGAGTCGCACAAATCAAATTAACGAGCGCGTGAGCAGCGAAAATAAAGGAGCTTAGATCCCCGAGACGCGTGCCAACTTTCTCGTGAGAGACACTCGTAAATATTTATAAACCGTTTCGCGTGGATTTTTCCTTGATTTTTCCCTGATTCTCCTACGTACGAACTTCCAATCGAAGAGTTCGCGAGGCGATTCCGCGGTAATCGAGAACTTTGAACGAAACATACAGACGACGCATCCAAGAAAACTTTTCCCTCGTGAATCGAACCGATCGAAATATTCCGGACGATAATCGAGTGAATTTTCTACTAGGAAAAAAATCAGGAAAAAATCAGGAAAAAATCAGGAAAAATTCAGGTAAAATTCAGGTAAAATTCAGGTGAAAATCAGGTAAAATTCAGGTAAAAATCAGGGGGGAATCAGGGAAAAATCAGGTAAAATTCAGGACAAAATCAGGTAAAATTCAGGAGGAAATCAGGTAAAATTCAGGTAAAATTCAGGTGAAAATCAGGTAAAAATCAGGGGGGAATCAGGGAAAAATCATGTAAAATTCAGGAGGAAATCAGGTAAAATTCAGGGGGGAATCAGGTAAAATTCAGGGGGGGAATCAGGTAAAAATCAGGTAAAAATCAGGTAAAATTCAGGGAAACTTTATTTGGATGATATTCCAATTCAACAATGTCGAACGAACGAGCGTTGTACAAAATACTTATTTAGAGATATCGGGGGAAATAGGAGTAAAAGTAACGGAGTGGAGACGCTTAAAAATGAAAATTAATAAACGACGTAAATCCCATGAGATCTGCTTGAATACGATGAAACAAAAAATTATCGATGTTTTTACGACCTTTGTGAAACCGTTTCAGAGGAAACGAGCGAAACGAGCATAATGCGTACGTAGTACGCGATTCTCGAGTATAAAAATCGATGAAAACACATTGGAAATACGTTGGAAATACGTTGGAAATACGTTGGAAATATTAAAGATAAATTTCTATCGGATCGATAATTGCGGCTGTCCACTATTTAACCAAGACTCAAAGTACGCGCAAATACCCGTTACGCAATATCAAACGAAGCTGTAAATTGAACGTCCCCTTCGCTCATAACGCGCTTAAAAATTAAAATTTGTAATTTTTCGAGAGACGGAGCTTGGAAGGTCGACGCGAGCATTTTTACGCTGTTGGGTTTAACGAGGCTGCGCCTAAGAAAGATTAATAGACGCACCGCGACGTGATTTACCGCTTACAATTTCGCGTGTTGTTCTAGTCCGTAGGTTTCAGGTTCGTGAGCATTGGTGAACATTGGTGATCATTGGTGAGCATTGGTGAGAGCAGATCTGCCATTTTTCGGATCCCAGCCTCTTTAATGGTCGGCTACCGCTGCGTTCGGAAATTGCGAATCGAGCGATGCGCGCGCGTTTTATTTATGCTCGTGTTCTTTGGTCCGCGAAAAGCCGATCTGCGAGAGTCAACTTGGATGCTGTCAACGATCCGCGTACCTTTTCAAGGGAGTTGTCGCACTGGGATTTGAGTGTCGCTCGGCTCATTTTCGCGTTACGCTTCTTCCGACCCTAACGAGAAAGAATTACACCGAGTTTTCGCGTCTCTTCCCTTTTCGACACTATTTTCCCTCGCGTGAAAAGCGTCGTTGTTCTACCGACGAGACGGTTCGAGAAAAAGTTACGAATATTTAACGGGTCCATTGTTTTTCAAACAATTTTCCTTCTCGTTTTTTTCTTTCGCGTCTTGTAATATATGTTCTAGCGATTATCGTACTTCGTTATAAATTTCTTTGAAAGTCTCTTTTAACCTCGGATACCATACTTTGGTGATTATGTTTCAAAATATTATTGTTTTCAAAAGCTATCTAAAATCGTATCATCGTCGTACGCGAGAATCGAAAAGTTTTTGTACGTACTCGAACGTCGCTTTTATTCTCGAAACGCGGACGAGAGCTTTGAAAAAGTCATCGACAAAAGTCATTGTCCAATATTCGTACTCGGAAAAACTTTGATTTATAGCCCACTCGAAAGAGTTTGCAATATATAACATTTTGAAAATAAGTTTTAATTTATCGATGTAATTTGAATAACTGGTTTCCTTGTTTCTGCGCAATCGTGTAGAAAACGTGCTTATTTCATTTTACGTATTGTAATTTATTTAACGTTACATTTGAAATAAATTTCCTTTATCAATGAAGTATCGAAAGTACATAGATTGGAATACATAATAATAGATAAAACTGTTCGCGAAAGAAAACTTTTCGAATAGTCGAGATGAAGTAAAGTAGAATGAAGTATGAAAGAAAAAGCAATCAATTTAAATGATTTTAGTTGGAGTTAGGTACTTCCTTTACTCGCGTTAAAAATGAACTATGCCATCGATCGAAAGTTCCGATTTCCGATGTCGACGTCAACGAATGCCTCGTCGACTAAAGATTATCTCACGCACATAAATCTTTCGAGATTCGACAGGTTGCATCGAACAACGTCAACATCGGCGAATGCTCTATCGAATTAGCAAATATAGCCTAATGATATTCCAGAGAATTATTTCTTTTTGCATTCGAACGATATTTAAATTCCGTAATGAACCGAAGATAAATAATTCGTTCCAATTATACCGGAAATGTACAATTGTAAGGATAACAAAATTTAATCCACCGAAACACATCTTTTACACACATTTTTTAATCCGCGAACGTCTTGTAAATAATACAAGTTTTCTCGTTATTGGTCAACAAACTATTGACAAACAAAGAAACAATTCAGGAACAACATTTTATCGGAAGCAGACGAACAAACTCTCGAATCTCCGTGCAAAGTGCAAAAAGTGCGGAGCATAGCCAATATCGAATCACGAAACTGTCGAGAGTCTTCGCAGCATCTCTTCCTTCTCCGAAGTAAACGCGCGAGGTTTTAATCAAGGAACTCGCGTTCGTTTGTGTACGAGTTACCGAACGCCTCCGACGGCTATTAGCGGCGATCCGTTGTGAATCTTCAGTCTGGCAATAAACGCGAATCTTCTTCTTCTTCTTCTTCTTCTTCTTCTTCTTCTTCTTCTTCTTCTATCCTTCAGTATCCTTCGGACTGCATTTAGTCTTTTTGTATATTACGACTTATCGCGCGTACAACGAAAATCTACTGTAATCTTTCTGTCGCGAATCTATCGATAGCGATAATTATATTTTTACCTGGATCGCGAGTTTTTGTCCGAGCTTTTTATCAGAGGAAATAATTATTTTGTAAAGGAAATTAAAAGTTATTCAATTACGATAATAATTACATTGTGCGCTTCTTTCATTAAAACGTATTTAACGGGCAACGTTCGTAGTAATAAATTAGAAATGTAATATTGGAAATACGATAATAACAGTTTATATGAGAAACGTTGAAAAAAATTAAAATAATATTAATGATATTACTCTCTTTATGTTTAATCGCTGTTGTTAGTCTACATATAATTGCATCAATTATAACGATCGTGAATATTTCTCGATAATTGAACTATCGATGAATCATATATTTTAATAATAAATAAGGATAACGCAAGACAATCGTGTGCGTATATAAAAAACATGCGAATAAAGTTTACCAATAAACAAATAAATAATTTACCATAATTAACAATTGTTTTAACACAGGTTGTATTTTTCTTTTCTATTTTCAATGAAATTCTTTACAACGATATATTTTATTAAAAACTGCATAGAAAAGTCGTTAAAAACGGAATAAAATATATTATTTACTTCTAAAGCGTTTTCGATCATTAAAATATTTTTATGTATTTTATAATTTTTACGCAAGTTAAAGCAATAAAAATTTATATACGCGACAAATAATTGTTTGAAATAAGCGTTTCTTTTGAAATGCGTAAAAGATGTATAGTTTAAAATAATTTTATAATTAAATGGTAGATTAAATTCACAAATATGTTCAATTCAGGAATAATTCGTGTCTCGTTCGATAAAACCCTGCTTTCTTTTTATCTAATTCAACGATAGTTATCCGTTTATACGATCTTTTTTTTAACGTAATTGCACGTTTATAATTTTATATGTTTAAGATAATTTTTGAAATAGCTTTTGTATTATATTGATCAAAAATATAATACGTTAAAAGGTAGTGATCACGCGATAATTATTTAAACTCACTCGTACATCCTTCGTTATTTATTACGTCATCTTGTGTACGTAATTCATAAAATGATCGTTATTCAACTCAATGTTTGCAAAAATGTCGAAAACCCGTTATTAGATTTAAAGAAATCCCTTTTGAAAAAGTCTTTCCGTCAAATTGTTTTCTTTCGATTTATAAAATTTAATAAGAAATTTAAAAAGACGACGGCATTACAAATAAATTACGCATAAATTTAAAAATTCCTAGATAAACATAAGCATATTTATATTTAATTTAGTACGTCAATCTTCGTTCTTTATAATTCCCGATAGGTCTCGATAAGCTTTAGGCATTCGCGTATTTCATTTCGATCTCATTTCGATCTCATTTCGATCTCATTTCGGCAACGCATCGAGCTTCGGTTATTTACCTTCTCGAAAAGCTATTGGAATAATCTTTAGAAAAACTTGTCGAAAGGTATTTAATTCCGACGGTGAGGACGAGATTCGATAGAGCATTATATTTTTTCAGGACTCTGTTATCGAAAGAAAAGTGATCGACAGTCGCGGCTACGGAAGGGGAGAAGAAACGACGAGAAGGAAGAAGAGAATTCCGCGTACGTCAAAGCGCACGCGGGACTTTTTACTTGAAAAGCTGCTCGGAGTGACGCGAGCCTCTCGCAACAAGTACAAGGTGATAAAGGAAGAACCGCTATTATACGAAATAAGAAACGATAATCGTCGTTTTAAGGGGCATCGCCAAGAAGGATGAATTTAATTTGGCGCTCGGGACGCATCGCGGACGCGGGAGGAGGAGGAGGAGGAGGAGGAGGAAGAGGCGGAGAAGAGAAAGAGAAAGTCGAAGGGGGGTCGAAGGGGGGGGTCGAAGGGGGGGGGGTCGAAGGGGGGGGGTCGAAGGGGGTCCAAGCGAAGACGCCTCATTAGCATTCTCTTCTCTCTCGCCTCGGGCTGCCATTCATGAATGGAGGTACGTACGCGCACCCACGGAATCGCAGCTGCACGCGGAACAAGTCGACATCCTCCGCACACGTAGGCGCGTGTACGCACGCACGCACGCACGCACGCACGCACGCACGCACGCACGCACGTGGAATCCCGTGGACCGACCGTGCGAGCGCAGTTTCAAGACTCGGAGGTGCTGGCTTCGAGTGCAGGTCTGCGATTCGTATCCGCAATCGGCGAGACCGAACTTAGGAACGAGAATCCAGCGTTTCTAATCTCGTGATTTCGAGAAGAGTTGCCTCTTGCCTTTTTTACCACTCGGGCTATTCTTCGTAAGCTTATCTCGTCCGACGAGTGTTCGAACGCTTCGAACGCTAATTCGTTCTTCGGTTTTAATTTCTCTCGGTAGTAACGCGAACGCGTTTATAATTAGCGCTCGCGCAATCTTTTATTTCGATAAATTTATTTAAATTGGTCGGTATCGAAAATTAAAATGTACGTTACGAGTAAGTCGTTATCGGGATGCTAAAAAGAGCAAAACTTTACGTATTTCAGAATAATTATTTTTATTTCCATCCACCGTAAATATCCTACGGGCGTTCGTCGCTCGTTCGCACGCACACGCACACGCGCACGCACACGCACGCGTGCCCAACTTCCAATGTCCCATGCCGGCTCTATTTATAATCCCACGATATTGTTAATTCTTTCAAAATTCGATCGATTTAATACTTTTGCATAGCGCGGAATAGTTTTTACTTGGATGACGTAACGCGGTCAAAGGACGTACAATTTATTTTATTTAACTTATTTGGTTTTGTTAAATGAGAAACTTTGACGCGATTCTTGAACAGTTTATTTGGATACGATGACTGAAAAAACGTACGTTCCGAATTTTCCCAATTTATCGTTAAAACCAAGACTTTATTTTAGTTTCCTTTGAAATTTTGTACATCGTTCCGTACGTTGGAAGTATAAATCGTTTTTTTTACGTAAAATTTAAGAGGATGACTCAATACCGAATAAAATAAAGCGCGCACGTGATTTAAAAAACGTTACTTAAGTTACTTAAGTTACTTACGATACTCACGATACCGAAGTGCTTCGTTGATAAGTTTTGCTCGAAGCGGATGAGAACGCGGGAATTTCGGTGTACGTTACGGTCACTGTTGGATAATTCGTTTACGTCAGTCTCGCTAATTGAACGCATGCTCCGATCTTCCCTCGATCTGATAATCCCGCGTATAATTACGAAAATAGGTTAAATATGTAGCTATCCTTGGATCGAAAAAACTGTTGCAAAAATCTACGAGTCGATCAAAGTTCACCGCGACAATAAAAAATGTAAATTTAAATTAGTGGGTCAAAAAATGAAATCAAATATTTAATTCATTCGTTTTATTATTCGTGCTTGATCGATAAAAACGCGCGTAAAAATGCGATCGAAATATTTTTTGATGTATTCGATTAAGAATATCTTGAAATAAATAAATGTCATAATTATTTAGAAAAAAGGTACGACGCAACGAAAAAATTAAAAAAATGTATGCGGTCGAAGCCAAAAACAGGCATTTATATATTATATTTGATGTCGATACGAATAAAAAAAATATTTCTCTTTTCTATAGAACGAATAATTCAATTATGGCAGCTGTTAAAAGTTTTTGGGATCCTTTTGATCCTTCCTTGGATTCTATATTGGAATCTTTTTTAAATTTTAAGTTATAAAAAGCAATAAAACTTACAACATTGATTCTTTTATTATTACGGTTCTTAGAAGAAAATAAAAGATACAAAAATACGTGAGAAACGAATGATTTTATCCCCTTAAAATGTTATTTACATTTAGTTTTTATGACTTAATTTGAAAGTTAAAATTTATAAAAGTATGAATTATCGGTGTTATATAAAGATACGAATTACAATACCTTAAAAATTCGAAAAAAGAAATTAGGTTATAAGAACGAATTTAAAAAAATAATCAGAGTAAAATAAGGTTAACGTTATAATACCGAAGATATCTACATTCTAATCAATATTTAAAAAGTAACGAAATAACGAAAATTAACGCGAAGACGATACGCGTTCGACTCGAGGAATAACAAGAATAATATTTTATATTTTAGTGGAAAATTTGTAAATAAAATATACTTATGAAAATTAATTCGAGGACAAAAATATAATATTGTACATCGACCGATACAAACTAAATAAAATTTTGTATCGTGTATAAATATTGTAGATAGATACGAAGGACAAGGCGAGTAAAATTTGAGTTTAAATTGAAAATAAGCTTAAAAAATATCATCGAAAAAGTCGCGCGTAATAAATTTAATAATAAAATTGTGCATCGATAATTTTTTGTAATATTATCGCGCAAAGAAATATTTTCCGTTTATTTGGTTACAGATGTTCGAAACTACGGAAATTGAATTAAATTCTAAAAAGTCGAAAAAGTGGAAAAGTGTCGATAAAAGTAATTATGCGAGCAAAGACGAACAAAAATGATTACCAAAATAAAATATTTCGATAGAGTTTACGTTAACGATAATGAATGTTGGAAAATGGATTCGGATCAGTTTTATCGAATAAAAGTAACGAGAGCGCTGACCATAAATACACGGAGCGAGTTGCCACTCGAAAGATTCGACAACGTGTTTTTATCATAAATTTAAGGTCGCGTTACTCGAACGACTGGAAATGTCGAGAAGGAGTCCACCGGTACGAGCGACACCCATGCGTACAATACGTCAGGATGCGTTCACCGCAAAAGTAATTTAAAACTTAATTTGAATACAAACGAATCGTCGAGACTACGAGGGTTTGTATTCGCGTTCGTATTCGCGTTCGTATTCGCGTTCGTATTCGCGTTCGCAAATCGCGACCTATAAATGCAAATACCACAAGTGGGCCTCTCCCGAGTGACATCAGGAGAGGAACTATCCATAATGACGCAAGTGACGAATTCGACCGCTACGAGGTCAACCGCTACCCGCACCATCGAAGCTTCCGGATGCAGTTGGTGGTTCGTCGCCGAGGAGATGCTAATGTCCGAGCTGTTTTTGTAAATGCTTCTCTCGAGGTGAGCGAGGTGAGGTGAGCGAGGTGAGGTGAGTGAGGTGAGCGAGGCGAGCGAGGCGAGAAAGAGGCGAGTCGTTCGCTTCTATTATCATAATACAACGATTATCGTATTTCACGCGGCACGAGGAGCTGAATAAGAGAAAGGGACGTCCGGAAAAATGAACGGACGTATTTAAACGGCCCGCCAGTCCTTACCAACTCCTTACCAACTCCTTACCAACTCCTTACCAACATCCGTCTCTCCTCTCCAACCATCCGAGCCTTAACGTTATTCCAATCAGTTTCACTCGTTGCGCGGTCCAGAGATTCGATTCACTTTTCATCAACAGCGAAAATTTATCCCAACTAAATGTAGACAAGGGACGGCTTGATCGAGACATTCCTCCATCTTTCCATACAAGTGCGCTATTAACCTCTATAAAAGCTTCTTTCACTCTACTTTGAAAGAAAAGTGTATTTTAACGTTTTAATCGTGGAACGTTTTCAAGGAACTTTTTCTCAATCTAACTTTGTATTTTATAAACTGACCGTTTTCAAAAATTATTTCATTTATTTTCTTACTTTTTTGTATCGAGAAGAATGGATTTCACGAGAAAGTTCGAATCGCGCGAAGCTACAAACGTTTAATCTATGGAACCTTTTAAAGATGCGTTGGATTTTATGGATGCAAAATATCTATTTTTGTCGCTTATGACGCGCGATAGTTTTTTTCTTTATATTTCTTCTTTATATTTTTTCCTTCTATTTTTTCTTTATGTTTTTTCTTTATGTTTTTTCTTTATGTTTTTTCTTTACAAAAGCACATTTGGTTAATCGACGATCGAAACCCGTAAGAAATTACATTTTAAAAGGCTAAGATAATCTTTTATGTACGTTATAACGTTCGTTTCGTAATAATATTTTTCATTATCTTTTTTTAGCGCTTAATTCCCATTCTATTTTGTAATTATAGTTCAAAATTTATATTTATTACGTTCTTTGCATTTTGCATGCGCGAGGATTCGTTCTTTATTCCTATATAATTACGATTAAGCAAACGAATTTATTCATTGTAATATCCAAGAATTTAATTTGCAAACAATTAGATAATATTTTAAAATGTTCGAATAAAGTAATTTTCTACATACGTATTATTTATCGGTAACAACTTTAAGCAACGCGATGTAAAATTACAAATTTATTCCTTTCTATTTAAATTATCGAGTAACTGTAAAAGTAAATGTTCATCGGAATTTCATAAATACAGAGATTAAATTTGTTTATAATTTTACTTAATATATATTTTGATTTAAAAATTTTAAAATACACGATACAATGGTTTGTAAAATATTTTATATATTTGTTAGAAATTAAACGCACATCGATCAAAAAGTATCATCGATTGTCTTAAGTACTGAAATAATGTATAGGAGTTATTTCATGGATACAAAAATTCATTGGTCCATTACGTAATTCCATTTGATAAAATATTATCGATCTTGTAAGCTAAATTATAATTTATTTTAATATTTTTCTATTAAAAGACTATCGATGAAGATTCGTTCGATACGTTACTTTACAATGCATTAATTTAACTTAATTACAGAATTACTTAATATTTATTATCCCAACGGAAAACTTTTAGTTTTCAATACACGAATGCATAAAAAGTAGTTCTTCTTTATTTCATTTACGGTTAATTTTTTACAGGTAAAAATAAATTTTTTTTTTAGAAATTTCATCAGTTTCTATTCTTATCGAGATTATTTAAATTTATTAGTATTTTAGATCGATTTGAATGTTCATTAACAACTAATACAAAATACAAGAGAGCTGAATTTCATTAAGATACATTTAACGTAATATTAACATTCTTACTAAAATTTGTCTCCCGTAAAAGATGAAATAATTAACATGAAAATTAGTTACGTATTTTCGATTTAGAAGCTGCAGTAAGCATTTGATCTTTTTCAAGGTTTACCTTTACCATGAAATTCCTTTTAAGAAGTCAAATATAACTCTATTAGTGACGTAAATATGTAAATACGTAAATACGTAAATACGTAAATCACGATTACGTACGTTTATTTAGATTGAGAGTGTATTAAAGAGATAAAAATTTTCCGTTCGACCTGTATGGATGTAAGTCCCTTGAAATTGCTGGACACGACTTGCATAGGTGCAGCTACACTTATTCTGCTTTTGAACTGCCGTGTGCGGGAGTTAATGTAATCTCAGATTACGTGTGTCTGCATAATAAATTGATCACGATTAGTGTAGAAATATTGTACCCACGGAATCCATGGAACTTGTCATCACGGCCCGATGAGAATCTCTCTCTCTCTCTCTCTCTCCCTCTCTCCGTCTTTAAGTGTTTTTTTATCAATTGGGGGTTGGCTTTGTTGAGCAGAGTTATTAATCTTTTCGTGATAAATTTTATACGTCATTTATGTAATGAGTCACTGTTAAGCGAATTCCTAACATTTGTTTAACATAGCTGTACCAATCCTTTTTTATGATATGTATCTCCGGTCGAAGTCGTAATTTCACTTTTCATTTTTCCCTGGGATAATTCTCATTGAGATTCAGTACACCGATATAATACGTGTACTGCTGACATTTGAGTAATTGAGCTATTTTATATTTGCACCTTCCTCGGTATTGACATTTACACTATGAGTATAATGCGATCAAGCGATTACAGCGATAATTTAAAAATTGACGTTGGTAAAAAGTTTTACTTTAGTATAAAATAGAGAATTAATATGAATTTTCTTATCTATTTCAAACGAAGTGGGTTAAAATTAAAAATAGCTTTGAATTACAATTAAACAAGTCGATTAAAATTTCATTTTTATTATTTTTTAATCGAAACTATATCGAATGCAGTCGATACCGAAGGATCGAATCGGAAAGATATTTTATTTTATTATAAATACTTTATTTTTCTTTTTCCGAACGCAATTATTTAAAATAAGAATTTCCATAAATCTTTAAAGTCTTTCTATAATGAAAAATTAAAAAACCATTAATATTAAAATATTAATTATTATTTAAAATAATAAAATAAATATTTTATAATATACCGATCGTATCGTAGAGTTTCGTTATGAAAAAGAAAAATGTAATTCGTTATTGAACTAATCGGTAAGCGTGATTTAATAATGTTAACTATTATGGTTAAAAATTGCAATATGATAGATCGAGACTAAATATCATATTAATCATGTTTAATAATACTATTAAAATATAATTTATCAGTTTAGATAAAAGTCTAAGATTTAGACTTATAATCACGGTGTATTAAATTAAAACGTTTGTTCGAAATAATAGATTTCAGGATGTCATAAATATAGTATTAATTTAACGAGTTGAAATTATTAATTAAATCAATAATTGAGTAATAATTGAAATCAATAATTTATCAATGTTTTAAATAAAAGACTTATTTTTTAGCATCGCAGTTATGAATAATTTTATAATCAATCAAAATATTTCAATTAAATTTCAATATATATAAACGGATGTCAGCGAATAACATCGTATTCCTGTACTTTTACTTAAGTTGCGTTAGATAAAAATAACAGTGAAATAATTATATCGATGTTCAAGTTTAAAACGTTATTGTAAACTTTGCCCTTCAGCTGTCAGTTGTGAAATTATAAATCCTATCGCTCGCAGGAATTTTCTATATAGAACAACTGTTACCTATATAATTATATTTAACAATTCGCTTATGAATATTCAAGCGTTGAATTACGTAGAAAAAGAAATTATAAATAAATATATAATTAAATTCCTACAAGTTGTTAAGTAACAAAAGTAATTTTTTGGTCATCCGTAAACTTATTTGGTCATCCATAAATATCGTTAAAAATTTTTATAAGTGTAATTTCGTATATCTTATCGTTCGGAGATCATACAGATAATTTAAAAAACGCGTAATTTAAATAATCGAGCGTGCAAAATCTATTTTTCTATTTTATCTATTTCTCTCCATTTAAGCGTGTTCTCGTGCATATATCCTGTATAATGTAAGTACAAACGCGTATATACACAACGTAGTAGACCACTGAGAATATTTTTAGATTAAGTTGTAACTGGGTGCAAGATTCGCGTTTAAAGTTAAGATTTATGCGCGAGCCTCGGAGAATCAAACTCGATGTATTCAAATTAGAAGGAAGAGTCGGATCGAGCGAATTACTCCTTTATTACTTTGAAATTGTTTATTTAAATTCACGATACAATATTATTATTCTTTATTACCAATAATTTTGGTAAATAAAGAAGATCTTATAATACATAATGTTAATACGAACGGACTGAAATATGTATAGTAAGCGTAGTTACATATTATATTTCGAAGTTAAAATTAACATTTTACATATGGAGTATTTTTTCACAACGGTATGTAAATTTCTTTTATTCTCTACAAAAAAGAGAAGATGTACAAATTGTCTAATCAGTTTTTTACGTTTCATTTTTTATTCCATTACGAAATGTTGAAAAGAGAACGAGAATTCAGGATGATTTTAGAATAGAGAATTCGTTATAATTTTTACGTGCTTTTATAAAATCTAATTGATCATTCAGTGGCGATAATTAAGTATATTGTGTTGGTCGGTTGTAAACTAGAAATTTAAATAATCATGAAACATTTAAGTTGCTAATATGTTATAAAAAAATCTTTAAATATTTAAATTCTACCCATAATTACTAATTTGTTACTACAACATTGAACATTGTTTGTAAATTAATTAAATAAATGTACTGTATTCACACCGAGTGAAACGTATTTGATAAAATATGTGTATATTTGTACCATTGTTAAGACCGATCGAAATATAATTAATCAACTAAAATTAGTTATTATTCGATGGATATTTTTATATATATTTATCGATAAGTCAATAATGCCATTATTACATTATTAGTACTGAAAATCATAGTTTACGGATAAGTACGAAATATACGCGGAGTACGAAGGACGGAATTTTTGTTGAAATTATTGAAAAAAAAGACGCGACATTCGAACCACGGTTTAATAAATTTTCCTCCGAATTTAAAATTGAAAAGATTCGTAGGATCGATGAGAAAGAATAGAAAAGTAACAAAAACGAATTCACCTCCGCTCGAGCGAAAGACTAGAGTTTATTTACGTCCGGCGTCGTTGATGCGTCGAACCGGGAACTACTCACCCCATCCGGGTACGGGTACTCAGGGTAGGTACCCAGGGTAGGTGCGCGGAAGGTGCGCGGATGGAATCGGAGGCAACACCAACGGACGGACGGAGGAAATGTCGCACTCGTCCGATCCGGGACGCGCTTCGAGATGCAAATGGGTAGCGAGTAAACGAACCCGGGAACCTCGGAATCCATAATTCCAAGTAGTTCTCTCGGCTGTTGGCTCCGGGCGAGCAAATAAAAAACACGACTCGGTAATGATTACGCAGTGGAACAAAGGCCACGCGGGAACTCGTACACTCGTACACTCGTTCACCCGAACACCACCCCCGAGGGTACGGAGAATGGAAACCATCCGCTCGTCTCGGCGAATGCAATTTAAGTTAACGTCAAACGAGAAATCCTACCGTAAGCACGGAGGGCGAGCCAAGTTAAACGACCTCGAGGGAGATTCGAATTGTTTGGCCAGCCGGTTAATGACGAGCTCGGCGTCGGGACCGCGCCGGAGATGAAAAGGGAGATCGCCGATACTCCGGGTAGGACGGACTCGAGGACGACGTAACCGCTCGACCTCGTCGTCCCCGTGGCTGCGCGAGGACGGACGGAGAACACGAGCTCGTAAAACCATTTGGGTCGAGCGACAAGTGTTTACCAAATGTTCCTGGCTCACGGCGATCTTGGGTTCGTACGAACTGGAAAATCCACGAATCCATCGAATCATCCGAACGATCCTCGGATGGAGATGTTCTTCGTTAAAAGTTTCATCGATGGCTGCAAATTTAGACTATTTCCACGATTTCCACGATTTTAAACACTACCGCGCGGATTTTGTTACCCCGATGTGAAAAACTAACCTCTTTTTTGCTCGAATCTTTTCAACGTTGAAAATCGAAATTCGTTTAAAGTAACTCATCCCTTCCCATTTTTTTCAAACTCCCTCTCTTTTACCATTTTATATTCTTTTCTCCGTACTGTAATGTGTTTATGTTTCAATTTGGAGGCGTGTCTGCGTGGCTGTCGTTTGCTCGTTTGTGTTTGAACGCGGGCGTATGCGTGTGTGTGTGTGTGTGTGTGTGTGTGGTGCGCGGGCACATCGAGCGTTACAGGGACTAAACTACAAAGCCATACAAAGTCCGAGTTTCGAGGTTCAAAATTGACTAGAAATAACGTTCATTTTTCGAATACGTGCGTGCGTTTTCAAAGCTTTGATACGTATCGTATGCTAATGTACTATTACAAAATTACATTTTTAAAAAGTCGAAATATTCTCTAATATCGAAAAAGTAACGGCGATAAATTCCAGAGTTCGGTAAATATAATAATTATATTTTTTATCTTTTATATTTTCGACATTGTATTATTTTTTTCGTTTTTCTGTGAAATATTTCAAATGTTTTCAATAATATTTCTATCCCCACGTTGTAATTTTATATTGATTTGGCCATTATCGTTTATTCATTTTTTTTTAAATATTCGAGAAACACTATTTTTTAATATTCTTGATTTAAAATCATAATCATTTTCGATAAATTTTTCTTTTGATTATGCGAAAAAATTGAGCATATCGATAAGTGGACCTATAATTATGTAATTATAATAGTATGCATTCGATTATTCTTTTCAGAAAAATTATTTCGGAAGGGTACGAGAAAACCTGTACAATAAAATTGTAAAGTTCATTTTTAATCGAATTGAATTTTTGTTTAACAATTTTCGGAAATAATGCAACACCGTTTTAAAAAAATTCATTCTTCATTTATTTGGTAACGTTCCGTTACATACATATATATATATATATTATTAACAAAAATTATTATATTTAAATTGAACTTTAATACATTATTTTGATAAAATTTTTATGTAAATTGTATATAAAAACGGATACGATTGTTCGCACTAAAATATTTACTCGAAAATTAAAAATTCACGGTTATTTTTTTGTATAAAAATACGTAATTTATTCGCAACTTTTCATAATAAAACAATTGATTAATTGCGAGTATTTAAAATATTATCGATGCAATAAATGAACCTTGGACGAATTTAACTTCTTGTGTTAAGTATATAAAAAAAGAAAGATGGGAAGAAGAACGTTCGTAAGTAAATGCCAAGGATTAAACTCACATTTGCGAATACGGAAAGATTCGTATACGTACAGAAAAGATTACTTTTAGGTTTAATTGTAAAATAATATGAAATATTTTTGAATTAATATATTAAAAAGTCTAAAAAATCTATATTTATTTATAATTTTAATATTTATGTAATTTTGCAAAAAAAATTTTTGGTACCTTAAATACCTTTAATAAATTTTTATTTCATTTTTTTAAAACAGTTTTTTTATTTCAACGTTTGAATGTTCGTTCAAGTAAACATTTTTTAAGTTTTTGATACATTATTTAATCGTAATTATTATTTTTGATATTTCTTTCTGGATTAAATAATATTTTCTTGTACAATAAAAGGCGCTTGCCAACCATTCAACGATATCGTATGGACGTAAAATTTGATACTTGTTTAAAAATGTTGGTATTTAGAGAAGAATAGTACGTAATCATTCGAAAAAAGGGATAAGGCAGTGTTAATGTAAATCGATCGTTGGAAAATATCCGTTATAGCTTACGAAAGTAAAAATTATTAGCTTTTCTAAACATATCATGGATAATAATAGTCTAAAGTGTTTTAATGTAAGTTTCAAATTTACATGCAGATGTAGTATTATGTAAAATAGGTGCATTATTGAAAATTGATTTGGAAACGAATCAAAATAAATATTTGAAATCGTTGAATTTAATTTCCACCATAGGTTTTTCCGATATTTATTTTACTTTTTTGTTTTAATTAAAAAAATGTCTAAATTAACTCGAATTATATTTTTCTCTAAAAGTATTGTTCATTAAAGATAGTATTTATAATTTAGTAATAAGATAACTAATTTTAAGACGAATGGAAATGAAATAATCTTATCCTTAAATACACGACTAAACTAATATAACAAAAATGTTATCTAAACGAAGCGAATAAGAAACTTATTTGAAGAACCAATTAAATATAGTATTTTATGTTTATTTTGAAGAAAGGTGTATTTTATGTATAAACTTATTCTATTCTATTAGAAACAGAATTCAATTATTCTGGAAATTTATTTATTTAAATTTAACATTAACGAGCTCATACATAAGCGTAATTTAAGTAATTCGAATAAATTAATTTTATTTGTTTTATCGACGTTTCACAAGCGCAAAACCTTCCAACCACTTGTGAAACTATCGACAGTGAAGCACTGCATTGCCAACATAAGTAACAATCATAGAAATGGCAAACAAATGAGATCCATGTGATCAAGGTTGAAACTTATACTTTCTGTAACTACTTTGTCAAATATAATAAAATATTATTTGAAAATAATTCGAAATATTATGCTTAATCGAGTGTGATCGAATTAAATAGTAATTCCGATTTTTTTGGTGAATGGTACAAGAAAATTTATATTTTTAACTTTGTTGTACACGATAAATAAATTATTCGCGAAACAGTAAATTATTAATAAAAAAAATTGTGAATATATATATATCGATATATTTCTTCGTATAATTTTGAATTTAATTTTAATACCGTTCGAGCGATCAATTTTATAATTTTTGTTTACGCTCACGAGCTATTTTAAGAATAGTTATTGCTAATGTAATAATTGTAAAGTATTATAAAATTAACTATTACCAGTTGAGATAAGAAATTTAAGATAAGATAAATATCGAGTCAGGCGAACAACTTGAATATTAAATAGGTCTATTTCCGAGTAAATAAAATTATAAACCGTGAGAATGTTTAAGCATCGGTCTCTTAAGCGTTTTCATTTATTTTCTTCGCGGTCTGTTTCTGTACTTCATTTTCGCATAATTGGATAATGGGGTAAGCGGACGTTGGAATGACTTGGTTTTAGATTCCAAAATGCACTTCCAGATATCAGTTAAGAGCTTAATCGATAAGTCCTAGAGCCCGGATGATTTTGGATTTGTGGATTTACATCCGGGCTCGTTGTTGCCGTATAGATTGCTTGCAATTCCAGTTGTAGAAAAGCAGAAAAGATGTAGTTCGTTACATCTGGAATGCTTTTGCTTATTATTGTAACGATAGATATATATATTCAGTATTCTTTTATTAATATTTTCAAGAGTTATATTTTTAGGATACTGAAAATTTACACATTTTATGAGTTTTTTTTCTTTTTTAAAATAGTAAAATTGTATTCTAAAGCAAATTTTACAGACAGGTTAATCAGATCTTAACTTATTTTCTAATGCATGACAGGTAGCTTGGATTAAAAATCATAGCTTAAATAATGTTATACTATAATATAATTATATTTATTGATATTGTAAGATATTATAACATGTAAGTTTTAATGAGCAGTATATTTTATGAGAGCTTGATCAGTTTTAGTTATAGAAAAATTATGTATCTTGTCATAAATGAAAATACAAATATATTTTATTTGATTAGATCTCGAATTCCTTAGTGTTGATTGTTTGTGATTTCTAAGGCATACATTACAGTAACGTACCATATAAGCTCGGATCTAAATATTATACAAATCTCATTAGGCACATATTTTAAATTCTATATTCACGTTATATTAAGATAGAATAAAGTATATTATAAAGAATTTTTTATAATATTTGTATATAATTTAAAAAATATCCAATTTTATCGAAGTTTTCTCATAAAATTTAAGTTTATTTTTATTATAAATTAACGTCATCGTCTTTATTTAAAATTATAATTATGTGGAAATAATATGACAACCGATGAACGTTGCCGATAGGTAGTTTAAAACAGGAGGAGGCTAATTTTTTACGACGTTTTAAAGAAGCTACAATCTTTATTAGCCCGAATAAATAACTTTTAAATATCTTCTAAAAACTTTTTTGCCGTATTTCATTGCTCAAAATTACGGAAAAAAAATTTTTATTTTGGCTTATGACTGGTTTTAATCCGATTTTAATTAATATTTTAGTTCAAAATTTAAGAAATTTCAAATATAAATAAATTAGTTTTTTATTGTTATAATTTTTTAATCTACTTTAATCTCAATTTTAATAATAGATAAGTGCAAAAATGAAAATCCATTTATTGTATTCAGACATTTTTTATATTTATATAACGAATAAACAAAATAATAAATCTTAAATATAATAAATTCGTCTTAAATTAAATATTTAAATAGAAATATTTCTTGGAAATAAGATTATTTTAGAAAAAACAGAAATTTATAAATATGATCAATTATTTTTATTTATATCTATGTTTTATCGAATTAAAAATGAAATTTCATAGAACTTATATTTTATTAGTGTAGAAATAATTTTTTTTTAATTATGAATTGTTAAAAATTTGTTTGTAATATTTTTATGCAGAAATTATAGATTCTCTAAATATTTTATTCGTCGACACTCAATGGTTTACATTTTGAATAATTATTTCGAATTTGCATTTTTCATTCTGTCTTCGTTTGTAAATTTCCATATTCCATAGTATTAGTACATGTATCAGCTATCAGTACATGAATCATACTTTGTCCATATACCGCTTGTCTCATACTCGAACAAAAGGTTGAAATTTTCGTACGTATTTAGCAATATCCAGAGACGTTTTCGAGCCACAGAAGTGTCAGCAAAGGAACATGACACTCCTAAGTGCGATGCCAATCAAAGTAATACTGATGAACTATGTTTCATTCTGACAAAGTTTTAACGACTGAAACTTTGTTGGCAATGCATCAAGCGGTGATGTGGCCTGTATCGGCTTAAGAATCGAGAAGATAGTTTCTGCGAACTGTGATTTATGTCGACCAACCTCGAATTAGATCGAATGTAAAAATGCACGTGAAGTAATCCATATACAAATTAAGTTCTCAAAGGTTAAATATAGATTTTTAGACTTTAATTTTATGAATCGAAAATCCCGCGTAACGATTGAAGGATTTCTTACACTAGGTAATTTAATCTCGTCATTTCTAAAGACATTTATTAAAAAATCTAAAGTCTTTCAAACTATATCACTTTATATATATATTTATTATATTTTAAATAATAAATATGACTTTTAAGTAAATTTTAGTGAAATAATAAGTTTATTGGTTTTTCGTAACAAGTCTTTACTATTTTAATTTAAAGATAAGTTCATTTTTAATATTTAAGGCCTTAAGAATATAATATGTGTTTGTCATATCGAATTAAAATTTCTAAATATAACTTTTAATCGACTTAACGATTCGTTAGTAATGTATTTAGATCATTTATTCATGAATCGTTCCATTTTTTAAAATGTATAAGCATCGAATAATTATGTGTATTTTCATACTTTTATTTATATCTTTTTATATTTTATTTTAATATTGCACGAGAAAAAATTATATAATTATCTAAAATTAAAACTACGCGATACATACGAAGTAAATATATCAATATAGGTTGATCGTAACCATGAATAGAAAATAATGCATTGTATCATTTAAAAAATTTTATAGGCGATGAAAAATAGTTAGACGAATATTTTTTTCGGTCGGTAAAAGTAATTCGCGATACAAAATTTAAAAATAAAGAATATTGCATTGAAAATATTAGAATAATAAATTACTAAAACTTTTTCATCAAACTTTTTGAACTTATATAAAAAAGTGTGCAGATTATTAAAAATATATCTTATAGAAAAATATAAATTAGTAATTATCACGTTTATAAATTATAAATGCATTTGAAATACATAAGTTATCGATATTACTATTTTAGATAATTCTATTTTAATTATTATTTGAAGCAATAATTTAAATTTAATAATTATAATAAGTTTGTTTAATTATTTAATATAATTATATAAATTTTATTAAAATAATAATTTCGAGTATATTGATGGAATAATTAAAAATTTTTACTATCAAATCGAAGGAAAATAAACGATTTTATTTTCTGTAAATTATTCGAAAGAAATTGTTGAATATTATGAAGCCGTTAGAAAAAACAATATTGTACCCTCGGTAAATTTTTATTTTCAGGAAAAATTGGTTGGAATATTGCGTCGACCTACTTAAATGAACTTAAACCATATTATCTTTTTACCTCGCGTTCAATGCAATAATTAAATGTAATACGTTAGTTTTTTCTTTTTATTTCCTCCATCGGTAAACAGACTCGTTGTACGCGACTACGCGACATGTGCCAATGGTTTCAATACTTGGCTTCCTAAGCCGTCGTTGCTATCTGGTGAAAACTTATGTTCGAATGAAATTGCGTGGGTGCAGTGTACGTCTCTTGGTTAAGATGATGCTTTTTGCAATACGACGTTGTATACTTGCGATTGTCTTATATGCCGTTATAGCGTGAAAATTGAAATCTTAATGGTACCGATGCAGAGAAAGCTGAAGTGCTCGAGACATGTTTATAATACTTTTTACATCTTTGTGCTTATTTTAAACAATTATTCAAGTATCTATTTGTAGCTGAAGCAATAATATATGTAAATTAGTAATAAATCTAAGATTTTTTTAAAAGTCTTATTTATCATTCTCTTTAAAAATCAGTGACTATGATTCATTCGATAAATAGTACATATTTTTATGTATTCGAAAGCACACGCATAACTACCATGAAATTATAGTAAACAAAATAGAGAACGAAGAATTTTTTTCCTAAACTATCTGTACAAAATTAATGTAAAGCTTCAGATTGTGACACGATAAATCGTAACTTCATTTTAGTAATATTTTCATTTAGAAATATAGATACGAACTATTCTAAAAATTTAATATGTATTATTTTTAAAGATTATCGTAAAATCAATTTATTTGAATCTTTGCTTCGGTACCTAGATTATAATGTTTAATTAAGAAAATTTAAATTATACAAATTAAGTGTTGAAATAAATATATAATCGGTATTGGAAACGAAAATAATTTTAAAAACGAAAACTCTATGAGATTTATTACTAATATAAATATAACAAAGTATTATCAATTATCATTATACAGTTTTAAAATGCTATTGTTATACATTGTTGGTTATTTTTGTTTTCGAGAAATGCTATTGTATTCGGTATTACACATATAGAAATTTTTGCACTTTTATTTCATAAAATTCCATTGTGTATAAATGAGATTAACCAATTGCCATGTCTGGAATGTTATACTCGAGACATCGTCTAAGGAACTTCAATTTTTGACATTATAATTTTTATAAAATGTACAAGCTGCGCGGGATATAGATCGATGAAAAAAGCAAGATAATGTGCTTTAATATTATAATCACCTGGGATTAATTGAGTCGTAATATGTTTTGCAAATATGACCATTAATAATTAGTTCTTTTAAAACTGTAAAGCATATGTTATGTAATACGCCTAGCAAATATATATATATATATATATGGATTAGCTCTCTATGATATTGTATGACGTTCATTAGGATTCTTGGTATGTGTTCATTTTAATAGAACATATCGATAATTATGATATTTTGGAATTACGCAAAGTTTATATCGTTTAACAATGTTCAGAATTATTGCTTAAATATTTCACTACTATTGATTATTGTTACGCTAATATTAATATTTGATAATCTATTTTTTGAAATAAAAAATTATACTTTAAGTTGTAAAGTATTACTTCTGATATAAAATGAATTAATGTAATATAGATTGAAATTCATGAAGTTATAACTAAGTAAGTATTTTAACTCTGATTTATGTTGATTTAATTATGTATATATATATATATATATACATATATTAATTATTATGTTATACAATTGTATATTTACTTAATATCTGAAAACTAGAAATAATTATTATAAATAAACTTTCGCAAAAGTGAATTTTTAATAATAAAAAATGATCAGTGTTTAAGAAAAAGAAAAAAACTCTTTTATAAAATTTAGTTTTTCGTACAGAAACGTTTACTTTTAAAATGCTTTAAATTACATCTACTTTAATTAGAAAATTATCGATATTAATTATATAATTTAGTTAATTTATAAATTAAAAATGAATAAATTATTCGCTTTAGATGATATACTTCCTGTAATTACAGATGTTTCTAAACGTATTAATTACAAATAAAATATCTACTGTCTAGTATTTATTGTGATATATAATGAACTATTAATATATTTGATCTACTATATAATAATTATCGATAGATAAAAGCAAGGCAATTGCAAGCGATAAGTTTTAAAACGTTTAAATAAATTAAAAGTACAAGACATTGGTCTATCTTGATTGTCATTGAAAGTATTTGCTGTAGACTAAACAATTATACATCATCCATTCACTTCAGACGCAACTTATTTCTAATATGGTGCTGAAGTATAACTGTATAAGATACGTAAGTACTTTTGATAAATACATTGTTTTGCATAGTTTTCTTAATCGGTAAATGTTGTTACATATCAAAATATAGAACATTTATTTCAAATTTTTTATGAATGAAATGAATCGTTGTATTGAAATAATAATATTATGAACGAAGATTATCTATATCTTGAATATATTTTACTTTAATTTATGTTATTATCGAATGTTATATTAGAAATAATGTACTCGTTTCAACGTTGGTTAAATGTTGCAAGAAATAATTTTTGTTCGTGTTTATACATATTTTATTCCTTATCGATACACATATACCAAATTTATTAAGTTCTATATTTGTCTTTATTAAAAATAGATCTAAAGTCCAACGAGATACTTAAAATTGTGAAATATACACGAGAGTTTTAAATCGCGGATACTGGGAGGTCTTTTGATGATTGATTGGATGAGTGAGGTAATTAATTTCGTTGCTAGGATGTAATTAAAAGAAAAATATGCTTCGTCATTGAAAAGATTTTTTTACACCCACGCATGAGGTTACTTTTAATGAGATTATGACAATGCGCATACTGCATTGTTAATGTTAAAAGAATAACGATAAAATAGAAATAAACGGTATAACCTAAGCGATATGTAATATGTATATAACAAAAATAGGCAATTATATAATATAAACAAAATTGCCTTGTTTATCAAGTATTGTGATTTCTAATAAAACTATTCGAGTCACGTTATATTGTTTAAGTAAGTTGGAAGATTAATTAGGTTTAAAAATTTTTAAGCATATTTTATTCAAAAAATGAAATATCTATTTGATTTTACGTTATTTACGTCGGATTAGTTTATTATCAAATACAGCTTTATCCTTATTTATATCATACGGACATTAATCATTACGAATTATGTAAACTATTCATCTATGTAATGGTATTTAAATTGAGTATAATTTAATATATATATATATATATATTCTTTGAATAGATAGAATAGTACTATTGGAATATTACAATATATGCAGACTTTAACAGTAACAGCATAATTTGGTGTACTGTACGTTACAAAATATGTATTCGAACAAAAACACATATCTTAGTTAACTTGATACTCAATCCATACTTTTTCATCGAACAAAATCTTTAAGTATAAACCAGGAAAATTTATAGGCAAAGTTGAATAAAATTATATTTCAAAGTTGAAAAAGCTGCAACGTATCGAAAAACTTCTATGGACTTACTAACGCAAATATTTACATCTTCTTCGAGTCGAAAAATTGGACGTATTAAAAAAATAACTTTCTTTCTTGAAATATGAAACTTTCCAAGTACTATATTTTGAATTCTAACTTTATATCTCACAATTAAAAATATTTCTAAGAGTTATCAAAAAAAGCAGCTTTTTAGCATTATATTATTTCTTTATTCGTATATTAATATAAATATTTGAAAAAAATTTTTAAATTTGAAAGATAATTAAAATAATTACACGAACTGAAAGTGGAATTTAAATGCAAAAAATTCCGTGGGTTAAATAAAAGCAATTGTAGATAATGGAATACTAAAGATTAAGTATCAAATCTGTTCAAAGATAGTGTCATTGATACAATTAGGAATTAAGGATTCGGCATTAAGAGAGAATAAATAAGGAACGGAAAGCATAAATAAGGAAAGAAATAAATAGCGAAGGTATTGGTGAGCAATGCAGGAGGGGGTGGGGAAATTCTCTCCTCTATTACCGGTATGCGGATTTATCGTGAATGGTGGCAGCATCTCGCCGTAAGCCGCTGTTTATGCACACACCGCTAAGAATATAAGCGAAGAGATACGGGACGGGATGTACCGCAAGTATCCAGTATCCAGCATCCAGTATCCAACATCCAGTATCCAGTATCCTTATATACCTTGCCATGCTTTATACCGCTTCAGATCTCGATATGTACAGGGTGTTCGCGTGTACGCCCGAGTACTTATCGTCTTATCTGTACCGCTGACAATGTGTTGGACACGCGCTCGATATCGGGATATCGGGCTCTTAAAACCCAAGTTCTTGGACCGGTTGCTATTTTATTTCGGATGAATTGTCTCGTTTCGCTTCGCGGATGTCACGCGTGTAATCTTGTGATCGCGCGATGGCTGTTGAGAATTGCACGTAATTCATGCTTGTCTTTGTCTTGCTCTTCATCTTCTAACAACCGCCTGATTTATAGTTCTCGAACTTTGAGCAAGTTACACGGGTTTTGCAAAAGTGATCGGTTAAAAAGAAAGAATCCGATTGTTTATATATTTTTATATATTTTCATATATATTATTTCGATAGTGGAATTACTAAAATACCGCGTACAAGAATAATTAATTTGGTTTAATTTGGTTGAAGCTCTAAATTTATTTAATGTAAGGTACACAAGTATATCATTTTATATGAATTGTTAATTTACGTTCTAGATTCAGTTTATCGATCTCATCTGCGTTAATAATAAATTAGATACTTAAGGTTACTTATTTTTGCTTTAAAAGGTTTTTTTTTTAAACGTTTAACTCGTTAGCAGTTTTTATTAAAACATAAATATAGCGGTTGAGTTATATATACGTATATATATTGTTGATTCGTTTAAAGATAAAATGTTGTTGTAAATAAAGAAAATAATTAATAAAATAGTTTAGTTTTAAGAAAATTGTCATTTATAGCGCAATGAAATGTTACTGGACTAATAAATTAATCGTATTCCTAGTAAGGAAAAAAAAATAAAAAAGATAGATAAACGATATCGTAATATTTAGTATGTTTTATCGTATTAATATTATTCGGAAATATATTAAGTTACAATGGGTCAAATTTATTTCGTACACAGTATATAAAATCATAATCAAGTGAACACGAGTTCCGGTATCATGTATTACTGCTATAAACGTGTTGCATATAGTCAGGCGATTATATGGTTGATTCATATTCCAATACCCCGCCTCATTTGCTTTCTCTCTCGCTCTCGCACACTTCTACTTCTTTCTGCCGCTTATGCTCAACGATGTTTTGACATTTCACGCAAGTATACGGATAATCTTCATTAATAAGTAATATTATCGAATCTTTTACTTTCTATTTGATGGTACAGCATTTCAAATTTAATTAGAATCATGGATAATCCGATTACAGTTTTTATAGTAAACAGGTAATTTATTCGTATTAATTTTAAAACAGTAGATGTAACATTATAAAACAATAATATTTTAGAGTCTAATTTAAATAAATATTTTATGTAATGAAATATTAAACGATAAATTCTGAATTTAAAAACAAAAATAATTATATCAATTTTATATATAAATAATTTACTGTATCCTTTTTAACGCAATTTAGGAGATAATTTTTATAAATATGAAAAATTTCATGTATTGAATGTTAAACTCACTTTGATTTAATAAAACAAAGCATCTTAATTAAATTTCGTACCAAATTATATAAATACTGCTATACCTAAATTTTTGTATAATTTATTTATATAAATATTATTGGTATTCATAGTTTTTTTTATAAATGATAAACCAAAGATTTTTTCTTTTATAGCAAAAAAATTTCATTTTTTTGAGAAATATTGAAACCGTAAAAAATATAAATTATTATTTACAGCTTTTTTAGATAAAAAAATTATTAAATATAAAAATAAGTTTTATAAAGTAAAATATAAATTTTTAATTTTTTAATGATCAAAAAAATTATATACAAAAAAATTTTTTAAATATAAAATTGTAATCGTTTGATAAAAATTAAATGTTTTATTTGCGTATGAACGAACAGGGAAAAATGTAATAATTTCAAGCAGTGGTTAACAGAAAATAAGTTATTTTCTAAAAAGACAATACAACTAATATATTATCCAATTTCAATAATTAATTAAATTCATTAAATTAATTTTTGGCGCAAAGATATTTTTTACATGTATCTAATAAATTTTATATATTATATTATACAATATATACAATTATTCATTATAGTATTATATACAGAGATACGAGTCCAAAATTATTATGAAAAAAATTTGTTCTCCCGTAAAAAATTCTCACAAACAATAAAAAATACTAATTAAAACAAAAATATATGCCGTATATAATAGCATATTGATCATAAGTAATTTATTATATTAAATTATTGTTATGATAAACCAATATTATCTATTTTAACTAATGTAACCGCAATTGTTTCAACGTTAATATTGTATCTCGTATAAAACCTGGGTATCACAAATTTATAATAAAAGTTATAGAGCGAACGATCGTATATATCATAAACGCGCGATTTTTATTTGAGTATCATTTTAATTAACGTTTACGAATCCAAATAATTTTGTGTAACTGAAAAAGTTTATATATGTTAAGTGTAAGATGTTACGTAGTATATTATAAAATTAAATACTTTTCGTTTATAATACACAATTGGAATATATTATTTTATATAATGTAGTAATAAAAATAATCGTAATATAATTTTTAAATTTATATAAATTTATATAAATTTATATTTATCCAACAAGTTACATCGTACGATGAATCAATTTACATTTTAATAACTTTCTATTCATGAATAACTTACCCATGTATACTTATGAGCGATATTTATAATTACATTTATAATGTAAAAGCAAAACTAAATTTTCTATTAAACTGCAAGTTGTTAAATTGATAAAGTAGAATTTGAGTTTAAGTAGGCAGTACATGGATTCTTTCTACTGATTCTTACTAGGAAAGATGAATAAAAAGCAGTAATTTAATTTGCTTTAACGATTTCTTCATCAAATAAATTAATTACACTTATGCCTACTCACAGGATACGCAATTTAAGTTCACAAAAACACGCGTTCATTTACAGCGCGGTAGTTGTTAAATTGATGAATGATATCTACTAATACAAAAGACATTAATGTATTTCAATTTTTTTATCTATGCGATACTATTCAACGCTTGAGTGCAGCAAGTATTTCGGACGTATTGTACGTACACGCGAATGCCTTAAAAATGCACAAATGGTAATTTTATTTATCCATTCTATAAGAAAAAAGTCAATATCATTAAACGTAATGATTTAGATTGGATTCATTTCCAACATATTTTTCTACTATAGATTAGAATTGTTGTTCTTGTTTTCGATGCAGGTGTATATGATTTCGCGTGGTATTTTCGAATGCCTTTGAAGTGCGTAAAAAATTTTGAAATCGAAATGTTATTTAACCGTATACAGTTCAGTTCATTTATATTATGTATCGTTTATATTATCGTATCGTTTATCATCGAGCTATTCATTATCGATTCTTTGCGTACGTGTAATCCTATTTTTATAACATTTAAAATATTTGGTTTCCGTACTTAAAATTAATTCTAAAATTGTTTCATTCGTAAAAGTAGATAATTTTATAATGTTTTCTCGAGTATGAATATTCTTAAGAATTGGTTAATTCATTCACAAATTTATAGAATAGAATAGATATAAATATTTTTTATATCTTACAGCGTTAAACATTTTTTCTTTTATCTACGAATATGTATAAATAAATAAAAATACGATTTCTTTTTATGCTTAAGTATAATATATTAAGAATTTATTCCTTATCTTAAAGACTATTGATCGAAATATTGAATTAAAAGTTTTAAATGTTGAATTTGAAGAGTATTTTTAAGAATTACATAGAAATATTGTTTTAAAAGAAATCATCATAGAAATTATGTGAAACTAGAATTATAAAATAATTATTAAATTAAGATCATTTAAATTACTATTTTAATTGTGAAAGTAATATTATTTATTTTACAAGAGAAATAATGTATATATCGAAGAAAATATTGTTATAAAGGTAATACAAATAAAAATTTTTAGCAGTAAAAAGTTACGATTAAACCACCTCCATTCGGTATATCATAAAGTACACTTCATGTGAAACAACAGAAAGTAGATAATATACTCGTGGAAAATATATTTTCAAGAGTCTGCAACTAAAAAAAGATGGTTATTGGAAAAATTCTAAGACGGTGTAAAAACAAAAATAAATATAAAAAAGAGAACAAAAATGACAATGGGGATATCGCAAACATTCAAAAAGGAAAAAATAGAGTAAAATGAAACAGATAAAAAGAAACTAAACATAAGAAAAGAATAAGATGAGCAAAATACGATAAAAAGAAAAACTAACAAAGGTAGTAATGGTAGAAATAAGAATACGAGAAACAAATAAAAATGAAAGTAATAAAGAAAGCAAAATACACACGGTTAAAGAGTACCTGAGAAAGAGATTTATAGAGGATATATGTAGAACGTTACGAGAATATATGTAGTTCCGTTAGTTAAAATTTTGTAGAGCTAATAAAATATAATTATAATAACGTTTTTAAAATGATTTACGATAAATTATTTAAAACTTATTTTTCGTTAAAGCATTCTAAATTATTAAATTAATTTAAAAGAAAAAATATTATGCTTATAATATAAATTAAAAAAATAATAAAAATAAGATAATCATTTTTAATATGCATATGTTTTTTTTCTTACGTATATGCAAACAAAGCTTTTTGTTGGAATATTTTAACGTTAGTTCTTATAGATTATTTAAAATAATATATATTTAACGAAGATAGCTCATAAAAAGATTTTCTAATTTGGAATAGATTTATTAATTGTAATTTTTAATTTTTAAATATCAAATTTCTAAATCAAATATTCTAATCTACGCGAAAAAAATGTTATAAAAGAAAAACGTGAAACAGCAAAAGAGTAAATAGAGTAATAGAAGATATACGGTAAATAAAACCAGACAGAGAGAGAGCGAGAGAGAGAGAGAGCGAGAGAGAGCGAGAGGGAGAGAGATTGAGAGATATCAAGAAGAACGATCAGTTAATTTACGATTTGAATCTACATTTATCGAATAGGTGAGTTAGAGCGTAACTAACAATAATACTAGTGCATTCCGTAGTTACGTAACCAAGGATGCCGAGAAATCGATTTTCATTTGAAATAAGAGTACATCTATGATTAATTAAAATTTGTTTACCGCGATAGTAGTGCAAACTCCTTTTTGCTTTCGGATATTCATGATATCGATGACGCAGTTGATTTACGAGATTTGCTTTTATTTAACACGTTACCGAGTATAATCGATTACACGCTTAAGAAATTAACTTCTAATACGTGTTGGCGAAAAAGAAATGTATCGATTAAATTGTAATAGATTATAAAATACCTAACGATTACGTATCATAAATTAATTACTACTATTTAGTAATATTTTAGCACTAATTCACAATATAAATTATATTTGTATACGCGTATTAGTGTATAAGTGTATACGTGTATCATATACCAAATACTACCATTATTCCTAATACCGCAGCTTTTTATTAACTTGTCATAGAGAAGAAATAAAAATTATTCATCATAGGAAGATGTAAAGTGCTTTGCTCGATGTAAACGATTCCAGATTCAAGTTTCAGGATCTCGTAAAAACTGGTAATACGGATGACAGTAATTGAACGGTTGTGATAATTTGGTATACTATCGCGTAACTCTTTTGAAATTCAATATTGCATACATTTAGTTACCATTCGTTCGAGTTACCAGTAATTGGTTGGCAATAAAAAATGTCAATGATTCATTAGATATTTTAATTTAATCGTATTTATAATTTTATTTCATGAAAATATTTATGTTCGCTTGAGCAATTAATAATTGCGTAAAATTCATTTCGACGGATACTCGGAGTACACGTTGTATTAAGTAATAATTTGTTTCCACAGAAAAGAAACGTATTTACCGCAAGATTAATAAATAGCGTAAGAATGATTATTCAAATTCGCGAAAAAAAAATTAAAAAATTAAATTAAACGTCACCATATTCACAACAGGTTCATTCCCGATTACTTAAATTGGTTCGAATCAACATCTGCGTCTTCAACTAATAATATTGTCATTTTCAAATCGAATTTTAATGAAAATTTACGATTCCCTCGATTAACGATACCACCCAAAGATTAAAATATCACCCGAGCTTTTTTATTACATCATTATTATTTTGGTGTAATAAAGCCCAATAAAATTTACGATACATTACATTAAGTAGTATCATTTATAATAATTTTTTTTTCTACGTCATACGTAATGTAAGTTGTTTAATTATACTTTTATAGTTAACGCAAGCGTAGAAATTTTGAACGTTTTAAAAAATTAAGGCAATCGACAATCGCGACTACGAATACGAATCTAAATAGCGTATTAGAAGTTTACAAGGTACCGCAATCGATACGAAAGATAATAATATTTTAAAAATCTTACTCGAATAAATTCATAAAATATCGCTTTAAAAGCGAGATTCGATAATTAAACAAATTTTTCTCTATTCTAATCGCCATAATCGAGACCATGATTTTTTCGACTGCCAAAAGAAATCTTTAAAAAATTGTATTATAAATTAAACATGATTTGTAAAAAAACAAATATAAACGCACGCGATTTTCTGTCGATCGCGTTTAAACCAAGATAATATTTTACCCGCGCGTTACTTTATAATAAATCCCAGGGAAAATAAACGACCGAGAGCTCGCGAAAACAGCGGAAGATTAAGTTCTCCAACGGTCCATGAAGAGTAGTGCACCACAATTTATCGAATACTCGGATCGTCGCCAGTTTTCCAGTGAGCAAATCAGTGGGTGTCCCATTTTTACGCGGCCTCCCACGAGACGTCGTTGATCCCCCGGAGCAACTCCAAGTGGGAGAAATCTTTGCACGCGATCCGCGGATGCGGGATGTTCTTGGAAGCTGGAGCGTCTTTGGCTCCTTGCCCGAGCTCATCTCCGCGAGGGAGGTTCGATTGTTAAAGCTCGCGGATAAGCGACCGCGAACTTTTCTCCCGGGCGGTGTGCCAGGATTTCCTATTGAAATATGAATAAGGAAAACAATGGAAACACGGGAAACAAGGGAAACAAGGGAAACAAGGGGAACAAGGGAACACGGCTTGTGCTCGGAGCAGCTTATTTTTAAGACGACCGTCGTTTCGATATTCCGCCTTTTATGAAATACGTCCTACTATCTTATTCTAATGTGATCGTTTTAATTATTAGCTTTCACATTATCGTATCAATATTAACACATTTTCTTCGGGTATAAAATTTTTATTTTTTTTAACTTTCTTTTTTCGATCAAAGGAACTGGAATATTGTATTAAAACGTAAATATGTTGGCTGCAGAATCATATTGTTCTCGAGTTCGAATGGAAAAAACCAACTACAATTTTTTTACGTTTATAAAATCTAGCGAGATACTTATTATTCGTGTATATGATATACATTTTTAAATATATTTAAATGTTTAAATAAAATAAAAAAATATTTACAATTATTATTTTAAGTTGATAGCTGTTTAGTTTACTTATTAATAAATATTATTCGTATTATTCGTATAAATATTTTAAGCCATTGAGTTTGAAAATTATGAATATTTAAATATTAATTACAATTAATCTTTAAGAATTTATGAATATTAATTTGTATCGTAAAAGTGAAGCTAATCGTCGATATAATTACAGCTTCGGTTATTTTAAATATCGTATTGATTTAATTCATTTTTTGACCTGAGAAATGTTTTAATTAATATCATTAACTAGTAATTTAATAGATTAATATCATTTCAATCAACTAATAACATTTCTTGAATATACAAAGTATATTTTACGAATAAAATTTCAATTAGTTGGATACTAAATATTATAAGATTTAAAAACAACCTTAATATAATAAATATAGATATTATATTAATTTTTGTCTGTGTATTGTTTCGATAATAAAAATTTGTTATTTAATAATTTAAAGTCATTCTACAAAGTATTAGTTCTTAAATGCATCGAATGTCAAACTTTATTCAATATTATAATATTCCGAAGTAATAATGCGCAGGTTAAAATTTTGAAATCTTAGAATACATTTCAAATAACATTGCATTGCTTAAAAACGTGTCTCCGTCGCATATGTTAAATATACAAACTGTGTCTAAGTACCGGATAAAACTGTCCTGTTTGAAAAAGATAATTTTATTAAAAGTGTAGACACTAATGATACGAACTTGTAGACTAATCATTTTATTCGATATATTTGCTTTCAATGATTCTAATTACAAAAACATTTATAATTTATGACTGAAAACAAATTATTCCCATACAGAAATTTTAAATGTGTATAGCACCGATGCAAATATACATTTGCATTAGGACATTGTTCTCTTGATAATACAAAAATATATCACAGAATGCGAAAATAAGAGAATACAAAAAATATGATTAAGTATAGTTTTGACAAAATTAATTTTTTCCGTAATGTATTTTAATTTACTTGTGTAATTTAAATAAAAGAAATTTGAAAAATTGATAGATATATATTAATATGCATTAAATATTTACTATAATCAAAATTTTATTTAAAAAATTACTTCGGAATTTCATGTACAGATTATATATATAACAATTTAAATAACGTATTTCCATAAATTAAATTTTTCAATTTGAGTTTGAAATTATATTATTAAACATTAACAAATTTAGCTAGTCCAAATATACGTTGAGTGTATATTTGCATTATTTGCATAAAACAGCCTAAAAGGTTATATTATAAATATATATCATAATATTAATTTAATATAATTAAACTTACGTGTCAGGAACGCATTGTACAATTATAATTTTTGACACTTACCTGTAAAAGAAAGAATAAATTATAATTTTAAATACATTTAGGTCGAAATAAAAGAAAAAATTTAAGCAATGTAAATTTTCACATTTTTATTTGATTAAAATTTTTTTGTATATAAAATTGTATTAAAAAATATTTGATAAAAATTTTGGAAATATTATTAGTTTTTAAAAAAAGTAAGCCATTATATTCTTTATACTTATAAAAAGTCTTTCATTAAGTTTATATAAGCATTATCAATATAAAAAGGATGTAATAAAGAAATTCGTAAAATTAGCGATAATCTTTTGAAGTTTCCAGGCATTTGAAAAGTATATTTCATAACAATAACTTCATCAAAAGTAAAGTTGAAATCGTAACCAATATTCCCACTGAGTTAATTATAATTTGAAATCGCAGTACAAAGTTGAAATTTACGACATTTAATTATCTCACGGAGCCACTGTAATAAAACTAGTATGCGGATATAAAAATAAGCAGATCACTTGGTAAAAGAATCGAAATAGGTCACTTTCCAGATGCGATTGCTTATTTAAACACTTCAGTCCGTTATAACTATCGCATTCTAAAACACTCGTACTAGTGTTAACGATATTCAAGAGAAAAGAAACTCTCTAATCGCTCGCGCATTGATTGGTCGTGGCAAAGTATCGCAGACCTGCTCATAATTCGTAGCTAACAAAGCAAAATTACGCTTTGCGTGGTCGATTATAAAAATAATTGATAAATAAATGATAAATTTGAACACTAGGATAGGCCGGATAATTCATCTCGGGGGTGGTCACTTTAATCTATTTGCTGGTACATCTGTATTAGTTCTACTGTCAGAATAATTTATATCTAGTTTATGAAAGTCGAATTCGGAGTTCAATTTTTAATATTTGTACCCTTACATTCTTATAATACATCTTTAATCCTTTTTTTTTAGAAAATAAAAATAATATGTCAAATGTATACTGCGCTTTTCGTGTTTTTACGAATATAATTATATATAATTTCACTACGATGGTTAAAATAATTTTCCAAGTTAAATTTAAAAAGAGTTCCTTTGAAAACGAACAATTTTTTATGCTTCTAATATATTTTGATTAAAAATTTAATTTTAGTCTATTAATGAAATCTAATTAAAGTCAAGATTATTGAAAAGTAAAAACTTTCTTACTTAGGAAGAAAATATTTTGAAATCAACGAACTTCTCAATATTAATATCGATTCTTTTCTACATTATAACTTATAGTTTGCATTATAATCTTATTCAAATATTATCTGATTTTATGTGAAAGTTTCTTATCAAAACTTTTAACAAGATTCTTTAACATTTATTACATAAAAAATATTACTTTGTCCGATCATTACAATGTTAATCTAAGAAAAGAACGTTAAATAATTAATATTAAATTATAAATAAGGACAATATTTTTAATACAAAAATACCCCGAGAGATTAGAATAAAAAAAATTTGTTTTCGAGAAAGGACCCGTTTATCTTTAACAGTTATAGAAGAAATTTAAGAATTGTTCCGTTTTATCTTTAAAACATACTTTTATCTTTGTAAGGATATAAGGATATAAGGATAGCGTGTATTTTCGGGAAGGAATTAGAGACGTAATAAATCGTGCAAATTACACCAACTTAACGTTTTCACGTTTGTGAAACTCGGCGTTATCTTATCTCCGCAAAAATATAGACTAATAATCGAACGTAATTTCTCAGGAAGGCTAAGAAAGAAGAGGATCGGTCGTTTTTGTTGTCAGATTGTATGGTTAGAATGGTTAGAATCGAGGCGTTAGGAAATACAAACACCTACAGTTTACTTATCTAATTACTGTCCCCCGAGTGAGTGGGTGGGTGGTAAGTACGTCAACAGTCGCCTCGTTCAACGTCTCGGAAGGATGGAAGGACAGGTTCGAAAGACTTACTTTAGCTGGAGCGAAGGGTCGAACGAGGATGTTGTTACGCGCGAGTTTAAGATGAAACAAATTAAAGGCGGTGCGTATCCGTTGATTTTCTTTACGACGTGCTCGAAGCGACGTTCGCGTACTCACACATCGTTCGCCTCTTTTCTTGGAAGGCTAATTAACGAGTCGTTAAACCAAGTTCGGGGCAGGTGGTTAGTAGCAGCCCCGGCGATAAGAATCGGCGCGAGTCACGGGCTTGTACTTTGCTGGATATTAATTAACGTTTCTTTCGTTAAGGCCGCTGCTGCTTACCTTTACAATGATCGAACACGCATGCGTCAAAATTATTTAAGGCTTAACGAGGCTTTTCTGCACTAACGCGGAAACAGCGATTTTATGATCGAACGATTCAGTAGTGAGAATCAAACGACGCTTTATCTTTTTTAAAGGTGTCTATGGTCCTTCGGTTAACTCTTCGAAATGCGTTACGTTGAATCTGTCCTGGTCCGTTTAAGTGGTTTGAATAGTAAAGATTGCAACGATTTTTAAATCGATAGATATCAAAGTTAACTTAATATTAATTCTTGAAAAGATGAGCTGCTCGTTTCTACAATAAACAATTCTTAATGAATTTTTTGATATACAAAACTATAATATTGCAAAGTATAATTGCGCGATAAGATTGAATTTATGGAACAAAATTTTATTCAATTTAAATTAATTTAAAAGATGCTTATAAAAGATTCGTTTTTTTTCGAGTCTCGCTGCGATATCATCTATACGTACACAAATGTTCGTGAATCAGAGTAACATCTTTATATATTTTTGTTTCCGGTAAATTTTTCTTCGTTATCGTTTCCGGTTTGTACAAGTGAGTCCGGTGGTGAATTTGCAGGTACATAAAAACAAAATTTTACTTTTATACCGTGAATAAAGAATGTAGTTTATGCCTTATATACACGCAATAAACAGTCGGAGTCAAAGTTACTTTTTAAAAAATTATAAATCGAAAAAGAAATATATTTTGGTAATAAAATTAAATTTGTGAATCGTAATAATTATTGCGCATATTTTCACTGAATGTCTCAATCAAAAATAACGGATTCAAAAAGAACAAAAATGAATAAAAAATTTTTAAGTAACTTTGAAATTCGTAACATTTTTGTAAATTTCGGAAAGTTATATCGAGATTGTATAAAATGGTATATAATATATAACTAGCTTTACTCGATTCGTCAAATAAATATTAATATCTATACGGGTTTGAAAAATAACGAGTAATCGCGTATACATTTCTAGCGGGGAAGAAACTTCTTACTTTAATCACGTTTATAAATTAATCTGTTTATGAGAATTTTTCGTAGTTGGACGTACATATTTATAAGTTAAAGAAATGAATCTCCGATGATAATAACCTAATTTAAAAAGTGGTAAAGTGTCGGTGTATATAATCGGTGTATATGCGAATGCGCGTTAGACCTTTTCCGACCTGTAAACTCAACCATTAAAAATTGTTTCGATACAAAGCGAATTTTTGTAATTACAATAGTTGCGAAGTGCGCGTGTCGTTTTATCTTAACAAAGCACCACTTCTTTACCGATGCGTTAATCACCGTAAAACAGATGCTGCGAAGGGAAAAAGGCAAAAGGCGTACAGTGACATCATCGAGTTGTCATTTTGCAACGATCCGAGTCTTTCAATTATTTTTTAAATTTTTAAATTACATTGACTTTGCAAAGCATACTATCCGTACGCGGTTTGACGCAACATTATTCTGTAATAAAGAAAAGTAGTTATTGATAGACTTTTTCTTTTCCTTCATTTTAATACGCGCGAGTCATCCTTTCCTCTTTGGTTATATTCGATGTTGTCTCGAGAGAGTAATGTACTCGTGAGCCTTGAGAAAAGGTGTAGCTAAAAAAAAACTTTTCTTTAATAAGAAAAGTAAGCATTTAATTAAATTTTTAAACTTTTTTTCCGTTTTTAAAACAAAAAAAAAGATGATTTTTTTACATTTTATAGCTAATATACATTTTAATCGATAGTAAATAAATTTAAATTTGGTAAACGATGACTTTTTACGTACGTATTAAATTAGCGAGTAATTTGTAAACAAATTTGTACGAATAAAATACAAAATTCCTACCACGATAATTAAATATTTAAATTATTGAAAACATTCATAAGAACTAGTAAATCAGTATTTAAACGAGTCAGAAATTTAGAGATGTAATTGTACGATCAAAGTTGATACGTATTAGCTCCTTTTAAACATAAGAATAACATTATCGTACGATTACGATCGCATTAAATTTGCCTTTATATATATTTAAATATTTTAAATATTCGACGATTAAATAATTGAGATGAAACGTTGATTAAGAAATTCGATATATGTATAACTTGTTTACACAGTTGTTGATTATTACATTATCGAAACCACTTTTTGCCATTATTAATGCTTAGTTGATTACTCGTACGTAAATAAATCGCATTGAATGTACCATCGTGTCTATAACACGTTTAGTCAATTTCAAATATAAATTATAATTAACGTAATGAAATCATGCAAATTAACTTGTAAATAAGTTTTTCACTTTAGTTAAATTATTTGTTAATAAATTGATAAGTCTTTTAGAAATTCAAAGTATTTCTCACATATTTTTTTTTGGTTTTTGAAATCTCGATAAAAACTACTTTTTAATGGATTATCGAGTTTAAAATTCTTACCTTGAAAAGTTTGAATATATTAAGATTTACCAGAATTATATAATTTAATAAATCCAACCGATATTAAGAATTTTTATATACAATTACGAGTCATTTAATTAATTCGTTTAATCTTGGATAATTGTAAGAAGGAAAAATATTTAAGTAACATTTACGTAACTACGCACGTAGAAACAGACGTTATAAAGTTAGAAAGAAAAAAAAAATTGTCAAGATAAATAAGAGTATAGTTTACGATAATTTAGTTAGTGCAGTGATCCACGTGTTTTAGCCCGTAATATCTATTACACGGTAATCCAGCCCAGACCCATTACATTTATACATTTACTCCCATATGTTTTTCGACGTTGCCTCCGCGTGTCGCGAATGAAAAATCCCGATGAAACAGCCAAGGGCTTATCCTTCGCGAAGCGCCGCTCCGACGTCCTTGTCTCTCGGGGGTACATACGTATGAAACGACGCGCGACTCAAAGCTTGTTGTCGATTTAAAAATCGAGACGAGTCTCGCGAGCAAACCAGTTTTCGCTGCTTGCCAACAAGAAAAGCTGAGATCGGAAGAGAACAAGAGTAAGAGACGGGAGGAATTTAAGGATGCTTTCGGATCCTATCCTACCAATTTATTATTAGAGAAAAGCCCTTGTCCGATCTAATTCCACCTAAAGATACCCGTGTCTTTTGTCTTTTTAACATCGTCTCCTTTATAACGCGTTTATTCAGCCTAGTTTAGCTTAGTTTAGAGAACGTTTGCACTTATTTCAACTATGGTTCACTTTTTATTTAACCATGTCACTGTCACTTTTCCTTTAAATTCATGTACAATACTTTTTATACAGAACTGTCTAATCCTAGATTGTATTTCTTCGTTATAAAATACGCGAAATATTTGAAATTACGATATATTTAGGATCGCTACGTACGCGAATACGATTATACGAATGTGGAAATCGTTCGATTTTTTCAAAATTATATTCACATATTTTTAATATAAAGTTATCAATGATTCAAAGCTTAATTAAAGTCTTCGTAAAATCTGTTTCTACCATTCATTTCGTTCATAATATTGTAGCATTCGTTTATAATATTCGATCAAAAATATTATTTCAATATTATATATCATTCAATGTAACTCTTAGTAAAAACCAACTTTATGAAAATATTTATTCGAAACAAATTATCATTGCCCGATAATATACAAACCTGTATATCAAAGTTGAAACATTTCGTGCAATAATATTATCGCGATGAATCATAATCTCTGTATTTAGTAGGCGTAGTCAAAAGTACCATTTCAATTCCCAAGAACGGAAAATTAAAAAAATAGTACCTTTTTGTGCTAGTTTAAATATTTTAAAAATTTTATAACTTAAGTAATATATAAAATTTATATCCGAAAGTTTTTAATGTAAACAAATTTTTGTAAGTACACAAATGGAATAAATAAATTATTTAAATAAATTGTATTTGATATCAAAAAAATATAAAAATTTTACGAAAAATGTATCTTTAGTTTTCATTTGTTTTATCTTTTATATATTTAGAGAATTAAAAATAGATTTCCTTGAATGGCTTGTGAATCCATAATATACAAATTTAAAAATTTTATAAAAAGTAAGCGTAAGAATAAGGTCAAACCGTACGTGAATATAATCTTCAATTCTAATAAAACGACCAAAATTATTTTGTTAAAATAAGAATTAAATAATGTAGGCTACATGATTACAATTTTATCAAATATTTATCTTGAATAAATTTAATAAATAAGGCCAATAGTTAAAGCAGCTGTAATTCCGATAAATAATATTTTAATAAAATTAGATAGTCAAATTAATTAGAAAATCAGAGAAAACTTAAATTAACTTTCTTTTCGAAAATTATTATACATCAACCGAAGACTAAAGTAACTCGATAATTAATAATTTTCTTTAAAAAAGTATAATTTACGAATCTAACGATTTTACGTCTCTACTTAACATATTCAAGTATACAAACTTGTATACTTCCTTATAAACGGTTCTATAAATATTTATAACTATAAAATAAACTTCTCACGGTAAATTATTAGAATTTTGAAGATATATTTATAATAATTTATTTGTTAAAATCGAATAGCATATTAAACAACTTTCTATAACTTTGAATAAAATATTGAGATCAAATAATAAATTGATAGTTGTTGTTTGAATTTAATTCGAAATATTTGTATATTTAGTTATACGTTTAAATATTTTAGAAATGATTTGTATTAAATTAATTCAATGACCAATTAAATTTGGTAAATAATAATATGCAGTAAAATGCGAATATCTTATTTTCGCTTAAAAAAAATTTCAGTAAGATCGTAAAAGAATTCTCCATAACGTATGATATAACTTTAAAATACGGCTCCAGAAAATGCGAATAACAAAAGATAGTAGGGAAGTTGGTAAACAGGAGGAAGAGTTGGGCACTATTATGCAATAGCGTGTTTGCGACTGCATCTCTCGGTCGTTCACAACAGACTTCAAAAATTCGACAAGCGGCACGAACTTTAGGAAATTAAATGGTTTCGCGTATGTAGACTTTTTTCTTTTACCCTGTTGTACGAACAACCACATTTCCACTATACGATTTCGAGATTTTAGTTATATACTCGAATACGAAGCATCAATTGTATTGCCATTAAGTTTTATAGACCCAATGGGACAGCCGTTGCTTTCAAAGTTATGGAGTGAAAGGATTGCACGTTAAAAATAAGCTTCATTTGGTATAAACTCCTTAATGTCTGTTAAGCGAGTCTCTGCTAACTATATATATATATATATATATATACATACATACATACAGTCGCATTATCATTCATCGTTTTATAGTTTTGAAATTTATAAAATTATTTATGAAATAAAATAAGTTTGTTGCAAGTCAAGACTGACTGTATAATTTTAATGTTATTATTAATTTCTTTTAAATATTACACAAATAAAAATTAAATTTGTATAAAAATGTAAAATATTCAGTAAAAATTTTATCGACAGAAATATTACGAAAAATTTAAATAATATTAAAAACCATAGTCGCATAGATAGAAATTAATATTACTTATATTTGATTTCAACAACTCTAGTATTTTTTATATTTATGTAAAAGCTTAGAAAATTTTGATCTCTTATAAAACGAAAACGCAATAACATTTTGTATTAAATCATCTTAACGAACAGAATTAGTTTTGTAAAAGTAATTTTATTTTTAATGTCATGTGCGTACGTGTGCGTATATGTGTATGTGCGCACTTGCATCCGTTGCTAGTTTCAAAAGTTTCTGTAATAATTTGTATCCGTATCCGATTCCAAAAATATTACTTCAAAGCAAACACGATATTAGACTTTAGAGCGTGAATATTTTACTTTGAAATATAGCGTTCGTTTAAAATATTCAGTATATTCGATTCATCGATGTACAAAACATAACGGTTTAACAAACAATTAAATCAAATAATTATACGAATAATATGTTCGTATTTATATTCGTTGCCGCGCGCATAAATACGCGCATACATAAATGCATACAAATTTCGACGTCGCAACAATAATTTTTTAAAACTTATTCGATATAAAGTACGAACGAGATGGTATTTCGGAAATATATATGAATTTCGCGATATAACGCGAAATAAGCGGGAAAGATGATTGTAAAAAAATTGTAATTCGAAGCATATCGAAACCTCTCTAATAACTCAGTCAATTACGAAGTTTAATCAGTGATTTTATCCCAAAGCATATTCAACTCGCGCAACGCTCGCTTGCATTCAAGTTGTATGAAATTTATAATGGAATTAGCTGCCATTGATTCGGATGCTCGTAAAGAATCGTCAAACGTTTTCTACTTAAAACTCAATTCGCAAAGACGATAAAGTGCTCGCGAAGGTCTCGACTGCATCGGAACAATATTTACCGGAGCCAAGGACACGTTCGCAAACGCGTACCGTCTTTTTCAACGACGCCTCGTAAACACGAGCTCCGACCCGATCGCATGCGGACCTCGTAATTAATACGCGATCCCGTTTACGAGCGAAATCGCCTCGTCGCCTCGTCGCCTCGTCGCCGCACCGTCGCATCGTCGCATCGTCGCAACGCCGCGTCGTCGTAAATAACGAATCGTGGGGAATCGTGGGGAATCGTGGGGAATCGTGGAGATCGTGGAGAACCGTGGAGCGAAACTGCCAAAAGGACCCCCGGTGCCCGGAGGTAATCGGATTCCTCTAATCGTCCTCTAATAAATCGCGCTCGCGCACTTGGGAAAGTGGGAACCGCACCCGAGAACCTCGAAACCGCTACTCTTTCCTGAACTCCTTCCTGAACTCCTTCCTGAACTCCTTCCTGAACTCCTTCCTGAACAGAGTTCGCACGCGCCCGAGATAAACCCGAGAAACGCCTCGAGGAATCTTCGTCTCTCCAGCTCCGGGTAACGCGCCGAGGCGAAAGCGCGAATCGGATCGCGTGACGCGTCGTTGATTAGCCGTCGATAAGGGAGCTCGGTCTGTAGTCGGAGCTGTAGTCCGAGGTCCCAATCCAAGGATCCGGTTTCCTCTCTCCTCTCGGGCTGCTCGTGCTTTACCGGTACTCCTCGCATCGAGTCTCGCCACTCCCGAAGAAACGCCCATGTACCGCGGGATAAATTTGGAGGCGATGTCGCGGGGCGTGCGAACCTTTACGCAACCCATTGGATTATACTCCCAAATCAGCGCTGCTCCCCCGCACAGGGCGAACCTCGGTAAAATATATGCGCCGGGAGCGGAGGACTTTGTTCCCTGAGCGAACGCGAGTCACGGTCGCCGTCGTCGCCGTCGTCGCCGTCGTCGTCGTCGTCGTCGTCGTCGTTTCCCCGCGAGGATAAACAATGAGAGCATTGTCGCGGTCGCACCGCCTCGCTCCGGTCGAAGAAGACGCGCGCCATTGTCCACGTTCCACCGAGTACCTTCGGAGTTTTGCCGCGGTTTTTTTTCGACATTCCTCCGGTGCTAAGTGCGCGAGACCTTGTACATCGACGCTCGTCAATTCGGAATGTAGTTCGTTGGATTATTCAATTTGTTCTCCGATGTTATTCTGGAAGGGAAATTTAGGAGAGCAGCTCCGACATTCCTCGGGGAAATACGTTACCTTCTTACACTCCTTATTTTCCGAGTGTCAAGCAAAAACCTTACGTAATAAATACTCGAAAGAATAATCCTCTTTTAACAACGAATAATAATTATATTTTTAATATCGCCGTTGTTCAATATAAATTGTTTATCGAGCGTCGTCGAAATACGTGTATTATTTTTAACGACTATTCAATAATTTCAAATTTCAAAGAATGTATATTTTCTTTTTAGTTTACGTTCAATGATTTAATTCGTACGATCGGAATAACTTTTGTATAATTTTTTAACTCGTGGAAATTTACAAGCGATGTTTCAAAATCGAGATATCTTAATTTTTTATCATATTTTATCCTGTTTAATTTTTTTACGATACTATATAAAACTTTTTAACTACGCGTAAAACGTTTTAATCCAAAGTCCGGATTTTAATAAAATCAATTGAAATTATTTATAGAATGAAATATATAAAGAATTGCGTTCCACTTTTACAAGAGTTTTATTTCACAATCGGTTATGAAAAAATATAATATTATGTTAAACCGAAGCAATAATTTATATATAAAAGATGACGATAATTTTTATAATCAACAATTTTCTTTATATATTATAGTTATACGTTATTTAGTTATTTATTTACTTAATTTCTAAAGAATACCAGTGATTCTTACGTTGAAAGACCTTACGGATGCTTGGATTACGGTTGATTTGTACAAGTATTATATCGAATGAATAAATTACAAAAATTACATCTTGAGAAGTTAAGGGCACTTATACTATTATATTTTGTCGAGCACGAAAACAATGGCTCGATCGATACGAATGATTAATGATTATGTAAATGTAAATGTTAAGTAAAACACCTGAACGGAATAAAGTATTTTAAATTTCTAGATTTAAAATTCGCAAGTAATCTTTTATTCTTGGTAGAAATCTTAACAAGTTCTTACCTCGTGCTTTGCTTTTTCTTATCGTAAAATGACCGTTACCTACTCTACATATTTGTAAACAATTTATACATACATAGTATTTAGCGATAAATTGGTTTAAAAAATCGTCAATTTAAAAATGTTCTAAAATAGGCTTAAATATAATGTTTACTACGATAAGATAAACAAAGGACAAAACAGATGAAATTGTATATGTATTTAACGTTTTGAACTAGATATCCTTGAGTAGTAAAACGAGCTACGCAATCGATTATAAATTTTAGAGTATGTTATGGTATCAAATTCAGCGAATTCGTTCTTGTAGTTGCACGCGACAAGGTCCAGGTTGAATGCTCCGCAATTTTATGATTCTAGGTGCGGTAACTGGTTCTACTCGATTTCCACATATTTAGGGATCCCGATTAATGACGACGTACTTAAATTAATTTAGGTATAGTATGTAGCTCTATTTCATATTTGCATCCCAAAGTTATGTAGTGGTTCGTCTAAACCTAATTATCGCCAACTGAGAACGAGTACAAGTATATAACCAAATACTGCATCCGGAAAATAACCAAGACTGTATGTAGTTTCTCATTAAACTTGTAATTTGACGAGTACACGAAAAATGTGACCGAGCATATTTCAGGTGGATAACATCGTTGATGACATACTGCGACTGTACTCGATGATTGATTACCCGATCTTAACTTCGTATATTTATTCGTATATTTTTCGTGACAAATCCTTGACCAGTTTATATCTTTTAAAAATATTTTCGATGTATTTTTAACAAATAAATCTATATAAAAATAAATGAAATATCTGGTTCAATTCGTCAATTTTGCGCCAGGATTTCACTCGCACCATCTATTTTTTTTCATAATTATAACTTATCGTAAAAATATTTTATTAAAATAGTTAAAAATAACTGGTTATAAATTTTTATAATGTTTATAATTTCATGAATTTTTTTGTAATCTTTTCAAAGTCACAAAAGTCGTACGTACTGAATAGTAATTTAAAAAAATTATTCACCTATTATTATTCGTATTCTAGTTTATTTTAAGCTATTTAAATTTTATAAGCGTATGTGAATTTAACTATGAGAAATTTGGTTAAATTAAGAAATATGTGTACGTAGAAATAAAAATTCATTAGTGCAGTAACAGAACAGTGAAAACTTGTCAAGAAAGAAACATTTGATACACTAACCATTGTAAACCCAAAAAGTAATAAAAATCTTTTCCGTACATCGCAGCGAGAAGTCGTTCAAAAAAAAAAAATAAGTTTTAAAGGGCCGCTCGTGCGAGTTTCTCCTGTTACGTGTAAGTACGATTATAACCCACAGTTTTACTTTTAAGCACGCAAGTAAGAGAAATTGAATATCCCTTTGGTTATTTTACCCGTTCAGATTTTTTTTTCTAAAATTTTTATTTATAAATATGTACATAAATTGTATAAATGAACTGTATATATATTGGCAATAGCTACACTCTAAATTATTCAATGATTAGTTATTAAGATTTTTAAAAAAACAATGTGTTTAATATTTCATTATTAATACCTTATGATTTATATTTAGCTTGAGACTTTGTAATCTTACGATACATGTTTTAAGTTCCGAATAATATCATTTTAATAGCAATGGAGTCAAGTGTAAATTTCGTAATATAATCTTTCAATCCCTCCATTAAAGTTTGTTTTCACGATAGTATTACTTGAAGTATATAAAAAAAGTTAAAATTGTTAATAATTTATATAATAATATTATTCAATAAAATAAGATTTTATTATTCTTGTATATGATAAAATTCACATTTCATTTTTAATTCATTTATTAGATTTCAATGCATATTAAATAAGTAAATAGATATTTTATCGAATAACAACGATTTAGAAGATATTTAAAAAATAATATTTTACGAGAGTAATTCTTGATTACTCTATTAGTCTTCTACTTTAAACTCTACTAATATATACTATATAAATATATTGTAAATACGGTCTTAATTCTTTTACAAGTTTGATTATTTGTGTGTCATAAATGTGTATTAAACTCTGATTTTATCAGTACTAACGGAAAAAAGAAAAAATCTAATAAAAAAGGACTTAATAAAGTTTTCGAAGTAAATGGTCCATAAAATAAATTTAATTCAGAATTCAGTAAATTGTAACGTAATTCGTCAGAAATGATTTTATTCTGAAATAGTTTATTACAACTACATTTATATCACGTTGTATCCTTTAATTTAATTTTGATGAATCTTTAGAGAATTATCGAGTCTTTTTTGCACTTTTTAATTATTTGTATTTTACTTTTATTTTTAATACCTAATTATATGATTTTTAATTACCAGGTGTATTTTTTTTTACTAAAATATTTTCAAGGAACAATAAAGCGAGTCGATGTAATCATAATATCCATTTCAATTTCGCGTAAAAAGCATTGCGAAAATAACGTAAACCAATTTATTTAGACAGTATTTTTTATTATCTAACAAACTGAACTATAGAAACATATAAAACATAGTACCCCAGCGGTAAAATATAAGAATAAGAACTAAAAATATAAATTTACTGGAATTGCGATAAAACGTTGTATCAAAAGTTATTCTTACGGTAGCGATTGTTTTATCAAAAATAAAATCTAAAAAATGGCGTTATCGGAGAGAAAAATCCGCCTTCGCATAAAATTAGAGTACGGTAAACACGTGTAACAAAGGCCTTTATCAAAAGCAATATTTTACTATCCTTCTTATTTGCTCAGAAACCCAGAGCGGAAAAAAGGCAAGGGTGCATCGAGTCGACCTCGTAAGTTTTCCGCTGACCCGATAACAATGGGTGTCGATCACTCGCACAAAGCCGAGACTAAGCTTACCTCTCAAAATCCATCACCTCCGACAATAGCTCCTTTTCACCTGCATAACTCTAATTTATGTACCGATGTACGATTTATATTTCACGCGTTGCCGATATCTCCGACGTCACGCGTATGTATATATAACCACCGCGTATCGTTGGGTATCCAAGTCGAACGCGGGCAAACGACTTTTGATTAATCGGTTCTTAAAGTGCGACCGATTCTGTGTATACGGCGGGTCACGCTTAATACGCGGCTGATAATATTAATTTTGTCGAGCTCGAGGAAAACTCTTTGTCGTACCGTTGGACGCGTTTTGACTCGATCGAAGGAACGCGGAGACCACTCGTCTATTATTTTCCTATCCTATCATACCTATCATAAACGAGAGAAGTCGATACGTTCCGGCTCGTAGTTTCGACTCCTACTTTAGAAATTGAATAAAGTTGTTACTGTCGTTCTAATGCTACATGTAAACTTTGTAATCTCCCGAGCTAAGCGTAAATTCACGAGGCGATCGCGACAATCTTTCCGTCTTCGATAAAGGCTCGGACTAAGAAATTATTTATACTTATTTCTGATTCCGTTCAAACTTTTAAAGCTGCAATTTTCACTATTTACGCATATCCGTATATTTTTATCATTTACCATATTTTTCTTTTGTCGATGTAATTATATTTACCTATGCAAATACTACAATATGGATAAAAATAAAAAATTTGTTCAAAAGTTTTTTGAACTTCGAAGAATGTTCGACTACATCAAAAAAATTATTTTACAATATATTAAAATTATATTTGTCCTGTAGTATATGGATGTGAGTACATGGATTATTAAGGAGATTAAAATAGAATTTTATAATAATTATCGAATAAAAATAATAATAATATCGATAAATAAATTATGGTTGACAGAGTCGGTTTAATTGAAATAATAGTATAAAAAATTATATTCATAATCAGAATTGCATACTTTATTAATATTTATTACTTATAAATTTAAAATAATTTATCGATTCTTTATCTATTTCTATTTAATATAATGACAGTTGTTACAAGCTCGTTTAAAAAAAACGTGTCTTTCGTGACATTATGTACATTTAGATATAATAATTCATTTTCTTGCTTCTCACGCTACTTCGTCGCTTTTATTACATAATGAAAAGTATTACTAATTAGGAGAAGTGCAAAATGTACGGTGGGTGCAGAATCGCGAGTAGGCGTTTGCTCTTTATCGCGTATACGACATTAAAACTCATTAGCCTGCGAATGTAAGAAATAAGCCATAGATTCGAATTTACGGAAATCAGATTCATGATTTATGACATAAAATTATAATTTTCCGTGCATCGATCCAACACCTCGATCGTTACATTATTAATTTAATATTTCATTGCTTTTCATAATATCTGCTAATAAATAGGCGAGCATTGAATGTTGTGGATAATTTGATAAATCGTTAGCGTGATTACAAGTTATTACGTATTTTTAACCGATGCGCGGTATAATTTAAATATGCATTTTATCGCTTTCTTTCGCGTACATTTATATATGGGTTAAACACGAAACAAAGTTGTTTAGCGAACACGCGCGAGGTTCGTGCGATCGGGAACGAGTGCAATTACCCGAAAAAAAAAATTACAACGAATAGAAAGTCATATTTTTACGTTCGTATGTAATTGTTAATTAAGACAAAAATCTCGTTTGGTATATCTAAGATTTCACGTTTAGAGACAAGTTTTGATATTAGCAATAAAATCGTTGCTGTCTCATTGTAAAACAGGCCGTAAGGTATGCGCATATCATTAAAGTTGTCGCATAAATCAAGCGAAATCCCCGGCAAGCATTGTACTAAAGGTTCGAAAAAAAAAATGTCGCCGTATCGAGGAGTATCAGCCTCGTATAGACAATTTTACCAAAGCTTAATTCGAACAGTTCCGATGTCCGTACGAACACGCTTTCACTCTCAACGGGTATCGCTGAAGTAATACGCGTCAAATCTTCGCAAAATACCCACGCCTTTAGGTCTAGGTTAGAGACGCCGGCGTCGCGTGACTAATCGGGCACTTTATAGTGCCAATATCACGTCCGGTTGCTAATAAGCGACGAGTCGGCGTCTTTTAATCATCCGTCGACAAAGATAAATCTCGATAAAGAAATTCGGCGATTATTCTTACGCGTTATCGGTGCATCGTCTGGAGGAGTCGTTAATTATTTGTACACAGTGGCGCGTTTCACCCGATAGATTAATCATCTTGTCTCGTCGGTCTAAAATTACACGGGGCGTCTACGTTTTCCTTCAAATATGTATCCAGTTTTATTTCAATGATTAAATTTGCATAAGCGAAGTAGCTTTTGTTAATGAATGGAAAGGATGCCGATTTATCGACGCGTTCCTCACAGTTAAATCACAAACTACAATCGTTGCTAAACGAATCTACAAAAATGGAGTTCGTTTTTATTTTTTAATTTGGAAAGATCGTTCACCATTGAATACATTTATTCGGATGAGATATTTTTATTTTCCGAATTAACGCGTTAAAATATTTTTCAGCACTTTCGCTAACTTAAAATTCATTGATTTAATTATTTCTTATTTTTCGATACGTATGACGGTAAGATAGTTAGTAATAATTTATTATTAACATATTTTTATCTAAATATTTTAACATTTTAATCGCTTTTAAGAAAATCCTTTTGATAGCTGTTGTATATTTTTAGCTTTCCAAATTTGAATTAGAATTTTAAAAACATTTTAAATTATCAATTTTATTTCAATTTTGATATTTTGCAAATTTTACAGAATAATAATTTATAAATAAATTAACGGTATGGATTTTAACTCTTTAAATATTTTTGACGTTTCTTAATTAAATTTATTAATATCGAGAGAATGATAACAAAATGCTCGAATACGAATATTAAACAATGAATTAAAAATAAACAATACTGTAAAATACAAATTTAAATTCCTTTTACATTACATATTAATTTATATTTTATTACATGATTTTTTAAACTAGTTTCTAAACTATTCATTTAGAAATCATTATTGTACGATTTCTATTAGATATCTCATTTTTTAATGATGTAACATAAATTTCGTCTCTGATATATCATTTCTAAAGAACTAAGATTATAAAACGTCTGCATTTTCATTGATGCAGAATAGTTCCTTACAGTAATGAATCATATCCAAAGAATCAGGACTCGTAAGAATGAAATGCTGGCTGCAAATATGATATTAGAAGATATTTCTCATGGTTTAATAAATTATGTAACACAAAGCCTAGAATTGTTGTGAATTACTAAATGTAATATCAAAATGGCCAAGTGGTCTGTTTTACGATCGTGTGAGCGTAGGAATATATATACGTAGATTTTTCAGATATTATTAGGAAAATAAAACGAATCGATTATGCGAGTGAAGCAAAAAGAACCATTGATCAAGTCTGTAATTCGTTCTTAAAGATAAGTTTATTCACCCGATCCACAATCAAGTAAGGATCATCGCCCCTATAATAATGGATTCGAAAATTTAACGTTTCTTACAATTTGTCGGTGCACTTATCCGTATTTTAGTTAATCTATCGAATGTACGTGCTGAGAACATTTTAAAGACAAGAACAGGCAATTCATACTAAAATTCAACGTAGGTAGATTTTTAAAACTCTATGAACTTAATACTATTCATTTTTTTTGTTTTAATACATTCATTTCAATTAATCAAAAAATTATTTATAAATGTTATAGGTAATCGTTTTATAAATTATATTATATCATAGTCCACGTTGGTATAATCTAAAATTCATGTTATTAAATGAGAATTATGGAATTTTCAGAAATTTCTGACAAAGTGTGTAATTTAAAATAATTAAAACTTGAACATTATTTATAAAAAATATTATGTAAATGCATGTTATAAATTGAACTTTGAATATGTCATATTATATATATGTTATATGTCAGCTTTGAATTGTTCGAACTTAAACAATATATTTTAGTAAATTTAAATTTCAGTAATATTGTATTCGAGCTCTTCTTTGATAAAAGTATAGTCATTTTATTTTTCGTATTATTTATTCCAAGGCTAAATTTCCTTCCGATGATGTTATATTATATAAATATATATTTAATTTCAATAAATAAAATAATACTTATATTTAAATTAATCCTTTATGAATATTTAAAGTTAAACAATCAAAATAGGAAAATTTCGAAAATTATGGGAAAATATTAAAAACTTATGATATAACTTTTTCCTTAGGTAATCGATAGTACTTTTTATATTATGTATTTATATATATAAAAAAAGAGTTTATACAATAATTAATTTTTTGAATAAAATTATTTTATTATTTATTTGTAAATATCTTATCTATATTAGAAATAATATTTATTATTAGATAGATTATAATATTCCCATCATGAGAATAAATGCAATACATATTAAAATTAAAATAACTCAATTTTTTATAGTATTTATAAAATACTACTTTATTGCATATTTATAATTACATTAAACAATTCAAGTTTTTTTATGTGCAAAAGAATTTACGCTTTACTGTAATGTACTTCTATTAAAAGTTTCATAATTCAAATATTATTTTCAAAATACAAAATTTTATAATCTATTAATTCAGTTATGTACTATAATAATTACTAAATAAAAATATTTTCTACAGTTCTTATATATAAAATAAAAATGAGTAAGTAATGAATAAATTTCTAATAAATATTATATTTATTTTTGAAGAATAATTATAAACAGCAGATAAATCAAATTTACGAAACAATTTTTAATTGTTAGTGTAAATTTCAACTAGTTAATATTTTTTAGATATATATAAAATGAAAATTTTAATTATTCAACAGATAGATTATTTATAAAATTTTATGTCTTAATTGAAAACATAACAATCTTAAACAAATAAATCAATTTTCATAGTTCGGTTAAAAATAATAAATATATATTTGAAAATAAGTATATATATATTTGTTATGTAGATTTAACTTCGTTTCTGAACCATTTTTGAATATTTTGTTTACTTTAAACTAATTATTGTTAAAGCACAGAGAATATACGTATTAATATACATTTATGCAAATCAATTTAAATATATAAAATTTATTTGAAATTGATGATTCTTAATAAAATACAATATAAAATATAAATAATAAATAAGTATACAATAATTCTTTTATTTATACTTACTTAAATTATATATTAACAGTAAGGTAAAAATGTATACTTTCATATTTTTTTATTTCATTGAAAACCAAGAATATATAATATTAGTACGAAGTAAATATAATGTCCTATCGATTAATTTACATGTAAAGTTTACTTCATCTGTAATAGCAAGTTAAGTTGTTTCGAGTACAAAACTAAATTTTACACATTCCTTGCTTTTAATTAGTGAAATTAGTATTCTATAGTGTAGGAGTACTTCTAAAATTATATTTAAATATTCTTATGAATATTTAAAACGGTAGAAAATATTATATATGTAACCTAATTCTGAAATTTCATAATTTAATTAATTTTTAAATGTTTATGTAATTATACATTATGTTAACTTAAAATATTTGATTTTTTAAAATAAAATAACCATTATTTTTTATCGATAATTAAAGTAATATTTATATAGGAAAGTTTTATTCGGCTTACTGATAATGCTTTAAATAAATAGTTCATTTTTAACGAAAAAGTGTTAAATATGTATATAACAATACACACACACACACACACACGCACTCGCGCATACACATATATTTTCGCGGGTCGATAAAGCTTCATTCTTTGTTGACTATCTGCTCTCAGCTTGATTTTCTAATATTTTATTGAAGCATTGAACATATGCACATTTAATAATCCTTTAATTACACTTATTGATATTAATGTAATGAAAATCTTGGATGAATGAGATTTTGTTAAATGTTTCTTTGAAAAATTTATAATTGTACTTTTTACTATACCGAGGATCCATAAAATATAACAATTTAAAAATATTTGAAGCAGAATTTTAATTTCGGTAAAGCGTAGGATTACTCGTGTGAATTTTTTAATAAATTGCTTTCTCTATACATTTAAAACAAATTTTTACTGCAAAATAAAATAAAGCACCTTCGCAACGATGATGTTGATTTGGCATTATTATGTAAATAATTTTCGTTAAAATAATTGTATATTTGCTTTAAGTATTTATAAAATTAGGATATACACGATGAGTGTATAAAATGTATGTACGCGATATTTCAATAATTCTTGGATAAATGAACCGACCATCGTTCAAACTTTCGAAAACCGTCTTACGTATATATTGTTAAACAATTGTACAATCTTTTAACTTCGATATTCAAGGATGTAACTATATGAGGCAAGCATTTGAATATAAAGCAAATAATTCTATTAATACTTTTGAATATTGATATTTATTCTCGAGTATCATAGGCCAATAACTCATATCGATTCGTGATTTATAGTCGATATAAATTTACATTTATACAATTCCATTTCTTATTGTTAATCGTTCGTCACGTTTTTGTATAATAATAAATTTATTCATGTTTCATTGCTGCATTTTTCCGAATTAACCGAGAAAGAACAAGAAAAAAACTGTTGTTCTTGCGTATATTATGTATATGATGGATTAATTAGTATATGCATTTGTAACCATTTGTTTTCAATTTATGCAATAATATAATGCTAAGTATAATATTCCATGTGAGCAATAATAATTATTCTAATTTATGGCTCCTGATTGTTTTTCCATTGTATGTACGATAGATAACTGTTCGTTTAAAAAAATTAATTATTAATAGAGTTACGATATTTATTATATTGATTGAGGGATTTTTCTTTTCCTTCAATTATCGAGAGTTTTAATTGCTTTTAAAGTTCTAACTACTTCATTAATAAAGCGATATATATGTTCAGTAGTATAAATAAAAATGATTTTATCGGTTTATCTGAATATTTTATTCTAAAACTAATGAATTCACTATTGATACAAATGTAGACATTTGTATTGGTGTTATGAGTTGCAACTTTTCAGACACTATTATTAGATTTTTAATTAAAAAATAAATTAAAAGGAAAGATTTTGAATTGTTAATAACATATTGCATTCATCGATACTTATTAAAAATATTTTTCTATAACGGTTGTTTATACATAGAAGATTATAAGTCTCGTTTAATCATGGTCTTCGCATTTGCTTGAGAGAAAATGATAACAGATTGTCATGGTCAAAGTACGAAGACGATTTTTCTGTAAAGTTATTATAAAATGACCGATAATAAAATAATAAATCAAATGTTGTAACCAGAAGTTGAGAGCTAATAAGGAAGTTAAGAGCTAAGAAGTATAACATTTTTAATTTATCCATTTTCTATTTACACAGTTAACGAGGAGAAAATTTATTTTCTTAAGACCAATGTATAATAATTATTTTCACGCGATACTTTTGTTACGTTATATAAAATAATAATATGGCGAGTAAGATTATTTTGTATACTTTATAAAATTAAAAAAATTTTTACGAACTGGAATCGTAAATAACTGAATATTAGTCGAATGTATTTATAATCGATTCAAGTGGGATATAAGATAGGAGGAAATTAAAAAAACAGGTATGGTTGTATGCATATAAAAATTAAATATTTGAAAATTATTTAATATTATAACGTTAATAATTATTATGATAATAATTATGAAAAATTATTTAAGTATTTAATTATTTAAGTACTGTTTATAATAGTCCATATTTCATTAGTTATTCGAGGGATAACTTGGATACCAAAAATACAAAAATTCAATAATTTTAAAGTTTTATATATAATTTTTTAAATATTACTTAATAATTTTTTACTATTTTTTCAAGAGTGATAAATTTATTTTTTGTAAAATATAGTGTAATTAATAATGTGAAATTAATTCTGGCACGAGAATTGCTTCGGTATTACTTTCAATAATAACAGTAGTGCCTAAAACAGTGCGACAATTTTAATGGTAGCTGCTTCAAAGATAAATTACATTTAACTAATAATGTTATTCATATTCGTCGTTTTATTTTCTAAAGCAATACTTTAATATGCCGGATATGCAAGAGTAACATTAACTAATAATGATTAACTTTTTACGTTTTTAGTTATAATGTATGTAATAATATATGAAATTTATCGAATAAATTTATCTTTCAGCGATACAGATTCGCGTATTTAATTAATCTACAGTTTTACAGAAAAAAATCTTGGAAGTGCCGACGAACATCGGTAAAAATGATTCGTTACGTAAGTCGAAAGCTTCCGTAATGCGAATTAACGGTTCTCACGCGCCAAGACACGAGATTAGCATGTATTTGACCAAGTCGATGCAAAGTCGATAAAAATTTCTTAATGTTTCGGAAGTTGCGTCTGTCACCGCGATTAATTTGTGTTTGGGTGCAGTCGACCGTAAGCGGTAACACTTATCGAAAACGAAGGTTTCACCTTCGACGAAAGCAAAGACAACGAAAAAAGATACGGGATTTATGAGACGGAACGGACGGAAGCTAACACCAGAATTTTTCGAGCAACGCGAAGCGACAAGCCACAAATTAGTGGCCATGCGTACAAGTTGTATAAAATGATCGATGGAACGCAAAGAAGATCTTCGGCTCTCCCTATCGTACCTCACCCAAGATTACAAGATACTCGGAACCCGGTTTTCCACTTCTGCATTTTTTCCACTTTTGGGCGGTTTCGCAATTACTTCGCTCGGAGTTCGAGGAAAAGACACCCGAGTCGACTTCCGTGGAACGAATAGCCGATTGGACGAGCGAACGGTCGGATAAATCGGTCCAAGAGCTATAAAATGCACAGGCGTGAGCCATTGTTGCTCGAGTGCATCCCGAGCACTGCTGGAACTTCTTTACGGAGCGTAATTTTATTTTACTAGTTTATTCAGTGGTTAACACCACTTTCGGACTCGTCTGTTCTTCCCTTGAAGTTTTTTTCAAACGCCACTTTCATTCTTTTTCAAATTGCATCAAAGACATTGTATTTATTAAATTTATTTTATAACCTTTATTGTTTTAGAATTGTTTTACAACTCGATGTAACGCACGTAAAGGATGACTTTTGATAGAGGTAGCATTTAGATAAGGTAATTCGTATCGTTTTGAGATATAAATTTTTTTACATTTGAAAGTTGGTTTATACGTAAGAAATTTAGAAGAATAAAATATATAAATGTATATTCCGTAATTTATAAGTACTAAAAATCTTCGAGAGTTAACAAATTATCAAACTCACCTTAAAAACATATAAAAGTGGGAGACTTTTCGACCTTTCGAACAATTTTAAATTGAAATAATGAAAAAAAAATGGAATATTTCGCGATCCCGTACACATCGATAATATTGACGGATATTTTCATTGGTTCATCGTAGCTTTCGTTGGAACGAACCGGTCATTGGTAATCGGTTATCAATCGATATCTTGGCAGCCTCGACCGTTCGATCGACGCTAACGAATTCGGTATCATCGATTACCGCGCGACTCGTAATTATTCCAAGCGCATGAAGTATTTTGAGCGTGGATTTAGCCGAAAACTTAGCGAGTAGATTTAGTCGAAGGAAGGAACGTTTTTATTCGCGTCGTTGGCTTGAAAAGGAAACGTCGTAATTCACCGGAATTCACCGGAATTCACCGGAATTCACCGTAAATCATCCTCGAACGCAGATTCTCATCGAGTTCAAAGTTTGCCCGTGGACAATTCAAGGTTAGGCGTTGCATGTCTCGTTACATCGATGGGCATAATTCGAACTCTCGCGTTACCTTCCGTGCCTAGGGGTGCACACGTTCGTGCGGAGGTCTCGAGATGTTCGAGGAGGAGAAGAACAACGAACCTTCTCGTGATGTCTCGCGGACAAGGAGTCGGTGGGGGAGAGAGCGGGGGAAGGAGAAGACGAAGTAAGAGAGTGGGAGGATGACGAGAAAAAGAAAGACGAGGAGAGAAAGACCACGGCCGTTCCCTGCTCCGTGGTTTTGGTTCAAGAGCCGAGTCCCTCGTACGCGCACCGCACCAAACACCATGACGAGACACTGGCTACTGTTTGTCTTTCCTCCTCCTCCTCCTCCTCCTCCTCCTCCTCCTTCTCGCCTCGTCTGCGGCTTTTTTCCTCGCCTGTATTCACAACTCCAGCCTGCGCCTGTATTATGTAGGCACTTTTTTCTTCCTTCGTTGTTTCGCTGCCCGCTGATAAGAATGGAGCTCCTTGTGAAGCGCGCTCGGCTGACTTTTTTTTTTTAGAGTTCGAGACCGAGCGCCGAGCGTCGACCGTCGACCGTCGACCGCCCGAACATCGATGTTTGATACCGAGGAGACGACAGCGCTAGGAAATTGTAGCCGCGAGCTCCGCACAACCGAGTTTTATTCTACAGACGTTTTATTCCAGACGTGCCGCGTCTTTTACCCTATAAATATTCAAATCCGGAATATCTTTGCTTCGATTCCTCTTCGATATCCTCTTCGATATCCTCTTCGATATCCTCTTCGATTCCTCTTCGATATCCTCTTCGACCGAGATTTACAACCGCATTTTTATTTAATTGTTCAATTTAACGTTTCTTCTTTATTTCTTTCCTTCCACTTTCCAACCGTTTATCTTTATAAAACGAACTTAAACTCGATAATAAATTAATTCCGTCGAGTTACGACTCGTCCACGTAAGCTTTTACGATGTCTATTTTCGCGATACGCGACAAACTTACGTCCCAATGTTTATTAAACGACCAAGAAAAATCCACTTATTATTGTTTAGTCGCGAACAAAAGTATAAGGCGCGGCGGTAAAATGTAGGATTTCGTTTACGCGTTTTACATTATGTATTTCTATTTATTTAGACGTTTACTTCGCGCTGATCCTTCTTAAGCCAATAAATCAATATATTTTAAATTTTAATCGTTAATTCGCGACGGTGAAAATGGAATATTCATAGAAAAAAGAGAATCGATAAAGAAATATTTGCATATTTAGAAATTTCGAGATGCTAATGTGCATAGATCGTTTAATTTTCTATTGCAAAGCAAAGATTTGCATAGCTTCGAACCTTTCGTAATGCAATTCAAGAAGTTTGGTTACGCTATGAAATAAATTTGTGTTTTCAAAAATTAGTTACACGGTTTTAAAAATCTATCCACAGCTTCCGTAGTCGCGTCTACGTTTATCGACGCGAAGGTAAACTTTGAGGTACGAGGAAATTCGTACGTTCGTGTCGGTGCGGTAAAACTCACTCAGCTTCGATGAGCGACCGACGATGTCGAGCGATTCGCTGTAAAATACGAAAGGACGAGTTGGAACATTGTGTGCTTTCAACGGAAAATCTTTGCGCGAGCAGATGATAATAATTGCGAGGGGTAGTAGACTAGTAGACTGATAACAGCGGTGCGATACTCGTACTTGAATTTTAGTTTATCTTTGAACCGACGGTTGTCTTTCGCGTTTGGGGTTTGTTTCCTTTGTGGCTACCGGATGAATCTGGTGAACCGAATATAAATGAAAATATATTATATTTACATCCGAATAAACGAACCTTTGATAAACAAAATTTTGTATTTTTTACTGGTTTGTTAAATAATAAAATTTTTTGTTTCGATTAATTTTCTTTGATTTTTATAAATATTTGTTATTCGTTTGTTCGATATTCCATAAAAGTCGTTTATAGAAATATTTATAGAATTTTGTATTTAACGACTTCAGAAAAATTTTTAAATCTATAAAATCTTCTACACTTGGGTAAGTATCATTAAACATAAAAGACGAATTATAATATCGGACATCATAATTTAATTAAAAAGAAATTAATGTTGTAATTTTAATAGTAATTATATTTGTAAGTGTCTTTTTGCATTAGTAAATTCGAATGTTTTGCTTGCTTTCATAAAATATATTGTATATACGTACGCAATCGTAAATTTTACGAAGCTCAAAAAAGATCATTATTATGTACATAGGTATATAAGTGAATAATACAACAGCGTCTCACGCTTTAAATTAACAACCTTTCTCTGTATACTTATCCGAACAGCATTATACAGCGACCATATACATAACGTTAAAATAGCTTTTCGAATTGATATTTACATCGCGGCTCTTTTATCTTGTGAGCGGAAGATATTTCGTGTGACAAAAGCATGAAATTATAGGAAGTAAAAATGAAGTTCGCTCGAAGGTGTGGACAACTTAAACATTTCAAGTTAAACGATATTCAGCTACGTTAATATTTGATGTAAAAATTAACATTTAAAAATTGATATATTTTTTGATTAATAAGATAAAACGTGTGAAATTTTTCATTTTCAACAAAATTTTTGAGCGGCTGTTTTATACACAATTGTTTAAATATTTATGTGTATATGTGTGTATGTTTAATATCATATGAAAAATTAAAGAATACGAAACATACGCATATATTTATTTTTTTAAATTGGCTTTGAAGAATGGATTGTTAAAAGAAGCGAATCCATGGATTATTTTTAAATAGAATATAATATTTGTAATAATTATAAATATGGAACACAAATTAAAAATTGTTTAATGTTTATTCGAATACATTATGTTTAGAAATTTAGTTAAGGTTTCAAGCCGGATTAAGTGCACTTGTATAGTGCATTAAGTATGTATATGTGCAATTGAAACTTATACCATTAAAATATTTTGGAATGGATGAATTTCTCTTTAGAGATGCATTTTAATAAATAATCTAACGAATATAATTTGAATAAACAATATTGATTCGGTCAAGAGTAAGGAAATTTTTTGTTGTAAGTTTAATAATTAAAGTAGTTATTAAAACAATTTTTTATAAATTAGTATTTAATATTTAATTGTATAAATTATACGATATTACTTCTATGAGTATTAAATCCAAATTAGAATTTACTTTATGATAAGCATCTCATATGTATCCTTAATTATATTTAATGCTTCATAACGTAGAAAATTGCAAACGAATATAAATAGGTATATTGATTTTTCTAGAAAAACAAAATTAATCCTAATATGTAAATCATGAATTTTTTAACACGAATAAAAGAAAATAATAAATTAAAATTTTCAAGTTTTTTTTAAAAACTTTTTTAAAAACAGACGCGAATATCGTTAAAACATTTATGCATATTTGAGATTTTAATGAAAAAACGTAGTTTATATTTAGCATCGAAAAAAAGTATTTATACCAAAAGTTTAAGAAAAATAATTAGTGCCGACATATTATCACAGATCATTCGTAATTTTTAAAAGTATTTCAAGCGGTTAATTACATTGTTTTTTACATCGTTGTAGTTCGTATTAACGAAGAATTTATTAGCAGCAGTAATCTATTAGTAAAAAAATATAAAAGATAAATTTGACTTATTGACTTTTAAAACTCGTGATTGATACGTGATTTCATTTATCGGAGATATCACTAGTGTCGATAACAGCCACAGATCATCCGCTATAAAAATAGATGCACTTATTATCTAGTAAAACGCGTTTTAAATAAACTAACTAATTTATATTATTTACCAAAACAAGTTGTACAGAGTAAATAGATAAACGACTAGATAGAGTTTCTTACATAAGATCAATTTCATTCAAGTTATTCGAGTTGCTTTTGAAAATCGTTGCTCGCGATTGATTTTTATGGAAAGAACCTGTTACATACCAATTCCGAGTTTCATCTTTACGACATTTATCGTTAAACGATACTGTTATTACTGGAAGCGAATAATATATAGTAAATCATGATTGTTTTTTACTTTCGTAGCGAAAGCGACAGCACTGATTTAGAAACGATTCGTAATGCAAGAAATAGTGTTCTAATCTTCATGATGTACGAGGCGAAAAGCTTGCATTACGCCCTGAAGAACGCACATGCATAATTAAGTCCGAGCCGATGCGTATTTCTTTCCTCTGCCTATGCCGGCATTAAAATAGTCGAGCGAATATGACCCGAGGTTACCGATTCCCTCGCGGTCAGCTAAGACAACCACTTCCGAATGCGATGATATACGCATAAAGGATATTCCTTTTTTTCTTTTCTTCTCCAAACGGAAAATGAATGAGAACCGATGTTCGTTTTAAGACACCTGCATTTTTACTTATTCAAGCTGCTTCGTTATTCGAAGTGGCAGAGATTTAAGAACGTCCAATTATTAAATTAGATCAAATTTACTTATTATTATTATTGCAGTTTTATAGTTTACGTGTCGCGCATCAGACGTTTCATTATATTTACGTTTCCATTCGACTACCGTCACGTATTTGAGAGAAAAGAGTGAATTTGAAAATCACTCTTCGTAGCTTTAAGAAAAAAAACGGAAGTATTTTTTGAACAATAAGCGAAAAAATACTACAAAGTTTTACTTAACCTACAAACTTCTCGGTACCCGTTAAGATTCTTATAAAAATTCGTTCCACGAATGGAAATCATCTGGAAGAGTTTAACGCGTGCATCGGTTGCCGGCAGGCGACGTAATTTCACGCACGCGATTCTCGACGACGTGTGCACGCATCGAATTTACGGGATCGGGTGGCTACGCTCATCGGCGAAATAAAGTCGCGAACGTCCGAATCTGGCCGATTTCAGTTTTGGTAAGGTTCCTCCTCGTTCGTAAATACCGCGAGGCGAACGAACCGAATCTCGCTAACCGCGTCCCGAGAGTTCGTGAGCTTCCTTCCTTCGAGATTTATATTACTTTCGCGAGTTGTGCAACTCGTGGTCAACGAGTTTGCATTGTTTTTTGCGGATGGATTCGTCGAGGGAGGTCAGTTCGGGCAGTGAAACGTTTGTCAGGACAGAGAGGCCATTGTAAAACCGAGATATATTACAACGCGTGTACGAGAAATTTTAAGACGTTGAATTCTGATATTTTCAATCTAAATTTTTTTTTACAGGTTTTCTATTATCAATGTATTATTAATTTACACCAAGTTCTAAATTCACGATATTTGTCATTTAACTCTTGACCGCCGATCTAGATAAAGAGATTTATAAACATTATCGGATAACTTCGGATAACAATGAGTATTTTATACGCGTCTTTCGCAATAGTTTCGCTTTTATCGAATAAATCTTCTCTGCTAACGTTTGTCGTTGAAGAATGAAATAATTCCATTTTTGTATAATTCAATAATTTATTCGGCCTGAATCATTATAATGCGTATATATATACACATATAAATAGTAGTGTATATCCCTTACTCTTTTTTTGCATAAAAATTTATGGTTTTATAGGCTAATTCAGTTTTGATAGAAATACGCAATACAATGAAAATAGCCTCGCTATTTATAATTTTCGAGGATAAAATTGTTTTATTATAAATTCTTTGATTATAAAAGTAAGCACACCGTTTAATAGCGTTTAAAATATTGTAATTGGTAGATAAACGAATAATTATCTATTTTCCATCAGCGAGGATGATGTTACGACGATCTCAGTCGAGACGAGAGGCGAAAGGTCTGCGCTCCGGAAGGGGCACGTCAAAAATAATAAAGCTTGGTTTTAATTAATAAATCCACGTAGTCGATCAACTTTTCATCTTAAGTTCCGAAACGATAATCCCTCGAGTGAAATGTAATACCCTTAGCGCAGTACCGTTTAAAGGTGAAAAAGCATCGGAGCTCCGACACACGCGTAATAGAGACGATTGCTCGTGTCTCGTTGACTATCGTTCGAGGACGCGTTTTTTTCCTTCCGGTTTTTACGACAGGTTAAAATGTTGCCGGCGGCAGTTTATAACGACGAGCCCCTTCCGGGTCTTCGATCGAGGACGCGCGGTCCAAGGAATTGCGATCTTGGCGCCTTAAATCATTTTTACGGTGTTCCTGTAAAATAAGAATCATGGAATCTCGAGGATTTGGAATGTTTTTTCGATCGCGAGTAATTGGCAGTGTTTCTTGGTCTCTAGCTCGAACGACTGGTATTCGCAATTTTAAGGTGAATGGATTTAAAATTTTTCTAAAAGGACTTAAGCCCGAGCTTATTGTTTTATTATTTGCCTAGAATTTAATGCTTATATTAATTTAATGGTCTTCGAACGGTGGTTTTTATGTCTCTATCGCTTGGAATTGTTGGTTTACAAGCAATTAAAATCCTTAAAAATTAAGTATTATTGTTTTGATTGGTAAGAACGTAATCTCTCGAGGGGAACGGCAGAAAAAATTAAACGAAGTTGGCGCAATACCTTAAATTCCTCGCGTTTCTGCGGACGTTCGGTTACAGAAGTTTGAAATCCAGTACTTTATTATAGTCTTGACTAAAAATACAAAAGCAAATTTTTCTACTATGGAATTCCTTGTTGCTTGCTTTCATTTTCGAGTTGCTTGCAAACGTATTTCTTATTATGCTATTAATAGGGCTGATGTACACCCGATTGAATTCTGATAGAGTTAACGAAGTGTGTTAAAATAAATATTATATAATTGAAAAATTACGGTTCGTATTATTTTTAATTTTTTAATTATCGTCCTTAGAAATAATAAATTTTTCGATTAAATTTTAATAATAGGACATTTTTACGGAAGATTATGCTTCGGATTATCGAATATTATCATCGCACGATATTAGAAAAGAACAAGATTTAATTATTTCGTTATTTCTTGAAACAGAAAAGTTTTTCCATTAATCTTTTCTATTTTAATTAGATAACTGTACGCGAACTTAATTTACCATAATTTTTAATATGTAGCGAGATTTCACGTTATCTAAAATCTATGTATATTTTAGAGTAGTCGTTTATTGATTCTGTTATAAACAAAATTGATCTATGAAGGTAATTTGTCAAGTAACCAGCAGATATGTCGCAACTTTAGAATGTAGAAAATATATGAAAATGCAGTACAAGATAAGACGCATGAAACAGTTGCTAATCATGTAGAACTATCGAAATGTACGTAAAAATATTTTTCCCTTCCGTAATCAATCACTATAATTTTTCGTTATATTTATTTCAATATATATAAGTAATAATAAGTATAATTATAATAACGATATTTCAGCTTTTTTTTGTTACAAAGAGCTTTACGCAAAATTTTAATTAATTGTCCTGTAAATTGGAAAATGATCACTAAAAAATACCGTATTAATAAAATTCTGACAATATAAAATATACTTTATGAATAATATCAGATACGAGAAGATTTATTCAACGTCCATTTTTCATTTTTCGATATATCTATATTTTGACGAATCGATGCAGGAAACTGATATTTTCTTTTAAAAAAGACCCGATAAATCAGTTATTTTTATTACCGTGACGGAACAATGCCTTCTTTAGATTTAAAAAAAACACTTTTGAACGCGGCGGTCGATAATTTTCCAAAATATCCGGAAGTGAAAGTCTTAAATTTGCAGAAAAAAAGCCGAGTGTAAAGCAACGCGCGGCAGCCTTTGACTCCGGATGAACGAAGCGGTGAGCCATCATTTTTCGAAAAGCCTCGTTCGCCGTGCAATATTTACAGCCTCCCTCCTATCCTCCTTCCCTCCTTCCTTCCTTCATTCCCTCTTCCTCAACTCGCTCGCATATACGGAATCGAGAGCGAGGATCCCCGTTTCCCAGGATCGCTGATTCATTCGAGCCACGGATAAAAGAGCTTGCAAGTTGTCGAGAGTCGAGGCACCGATTCGCTCGATACGAGGGGGATTCACGCGGCTCATTGTATGCAGATTGGTTGTCGAAAGCTCGTCATTCGAGAGAGAGAACATCGCGCGAGTTACGAACGTTATCTCGTGTCGTACACGCGGTCCGCGGTCGAGAAATCGAGCGTTAGAACATTCCGTGTATTTGACGGGCGAATTGGTTCCGAATAAGCGCCATTTTTATAATGGATCGCACGTGTTCGTATACAAAAGATGACGCGTACCTTGGGATTTGCAAGTGCATCCGACATTGTAGAATTAAAGTTGGACGGGTACAATTTTTATCTGCAAAATTTACGTGTCTCGGTTCTAATGTATTTATCCAATGATCCAAATATATCGATTTGTACGACAAAAATAATTGATAGATAATTTTAGAGATAATATATAATTATTTTTCCATTTGTTATAACATTTTGTAATAATAGTATTAATAACATTTATAATACAGATAATATTTCATTTCCAAGGTTAAAGGCGTGTGCTTTAGACGAGACATCGTAAAGTGCAATTTTAAATTATATGTACTCTGATGGGCTCTTTAAACTTTGCGTTCTATAGTTATTGTATAAAAGCAAGCGAGTAAGATTTTAATTTATTAAAATTTAAATGCTAAATATAAATATAAATACGCGCATAAGCAATTATAAATTACCGGCATCAATTTTCTTCATTCAAAATGACTGACAACTACTTCGAATGCTTTAACTTTATAATTATTTCGTTAAGTATCAATGTTTTAACACCAACGGTTTCGCTAAATTAATAATTAATTTTCGACTCGTATTTCAATTTTTGAAATATAATTACGTAACTTTTAAAATATTTTATCAATTTTTTTTCGGTTTCTTTTTATAAAAGAATCTTGTACAGACGATCGCGACTAAAACGGTTTATTTGAGTTATATCGATTATTGGTATGGTTTGCACTTTTTAAATTATTTAAAATAAATAAATAATTTAAAAGTTTTAAAATTTAAAATAATTTCAAGGTAGATTCGCATTCATAAAATAGAAACTAAAAAATGGTACGTTGAAAGCAATTTATTCTGAAATATTTTTAAACGGAATATTCATTCTATGGAATTTTTTATTTGTCTCCATTATTTTGTCAAAAAAAGAATTCGACATTATCGTGCAAAAAAAGTAACCAATATTGCAATATTAAGAGTAACGCGAAGAACTATGGAAGCTAAAATATTGGTTAACTTATCTTTTCGAGCGACGAACGTTCAAAAATGTCGAAAAAAAGAAATTAAGGGTGTAAGGTTAAGATCGGAGTTTAAAAATATGAAAGCACCTTCGCCAAGGAAGTATCATAGAAGAAGCAAATAGAAAAATAGAAGGTGGATGGAATTCGCAAGGCAGAGGGGAGATAAGTAAATAAGCAGGAAAAGAAAGGAAAGCAATATTTTTGTGGAATGCATTGGTTGTTTGTTGGTCGTTGGTCGTCGGTCGCTCGTCGCTCGTCGCTCGTCGCTCGTCGCTCGTCGCTCGTCGATACGGAACCGATGCCAATCGTGGCTCTGAATCTCGCGGAGATCGATTACTCAGGCGTGGCGGTTACTCGTGAAAGGCTGGATGCTCAGACCGTTGCATCGGCACGCGAATGTTTTATGGCAGCGACGGATGACGAGCGCAAGTGATTTATGCAAATTGCGGGCGACGCGTGTACGCGTTTCTACCTTCCACCTGGGATCTTAATCGTCGTTATTAGGAATTATCAAAGATGACGAGGTGCTCGGTAAGTCCTGGTGAGTCCTGGTGAGTCCTGGTGAGTCCTCGTTTCCGTCGCTAATGATAACGTGGCCGCCGGCGAAGTTGGCTTTTTTTTGCAACGACCACCGAGCCGAGGAGGAGCTTTGCGTTTTACTAATTGGACGGGACTCGAAACCCGACTGGGTGATCTCAAAACTCGGGCTTATTTCTTCAAATTCAATCGCAATTTTTGGAAATGTTTACCGACAAGTGCCTCCGTATTTTAAATTATTTACCTTTTTACGCAAACTTCGGTTTATTCCTCTTAAAACTACAATTTTCTTCGCTTCTTTTTCGAATCTTTAATTTACAAACGAGCGACTATATCGCGAATTTCTAGAAATTTATTTTTATTTAAAAGTACGTAAAGATCAAATATTGTTTAATATTCGTTGTATATTATGCAATTAAATTTTCATCTATAATTGAATAACTTATAATAGTAATGATATAGTTTTGCACCTCGTGATATACGTTGACTCTGCTTTTGTAAATTATAAAGAAAGAATGGAATGCTCAATTTCGAGTTCAACTCGAATTTCGACCATCGTTAGTTGAAAACAGAACAACTTTGTATTATAGCACTGAGACAACTGTATTCTTACATTTCGCAGAAGTTAAGCTACCACTGCATTTACGTTTAAATGCAAGTATATAATTACAAAAATACTTTATAATATTTTATAAAACTATTTTAGTAAAACTTTAATGGTTATTCCTTTAATTTTTTTTTAAATTATATTCGTTAACTAAGAAATTAAAAATTCACAAAAAATGTAATTTATAACTCATCGTTTCAAAGACAATGTTTTCGTTTACATTTTGATTTTTAAATTTTAAATTCGAATTTTGAGTCGAATCGATCTGGAAAAGGTCGGATCGATACAATGAGTATTTTGACGATAAGAATAATTACATAATTTTACAAAATTCAATATTCTACATAATTGAAATTCGACATTGATGTAAAAATTGAATATACGATTAAAGAATGGAAAATAAATTTTATACATCGACAAACGTTTCGGTACCGGCAATCTTCATTATATAGTAGATTCGTGCATCGTGACTACGAATCATGCGGTCGTATAAATTTGCTATCCCAACGGAACAATCTAATAATGCTTTATAAGATATGTGGTCATTTTGTTATTCTTGTTCAGATATTCAATTTGTACAGGTAGACGAGGAAAATTACGCCAAATGATTTCTCGAGTTCTTTTCTTTTGAATTCTTACGTTTTTGCTTGTTCTATTCGCTTATCAATTTTTTTTTTTACAAACCAGTAGTAGAAAAAAAGGATGTTTTATTATTTGCCTGTGGATGAGGATAAATATATATAATAACGAGAATAAATAATAATATATAAATAATATTCAATTTCTTATTTATCCCTTATAAATGTAAAATCAATATTATTATACGATTGAATAAATATTTATATTTTTAAAATGTTTTAAAAAAATAATGGATGATAAAATATCTCCTGTTAGAGTAGAAAGTACACGATAAATGCTTTGATATATATTTTGATCTGATACAGTTATATTAAAATTAATCTTTGTTTAGAATTTTAGATAAATTGTTTCGGTTAAAAAGTTTACGTACGAAATTAAACCAGTTTGATCCATTATGAATATTTAATATTTATCCTTTGAAAATTTAAATTTAATTTGATGCAGTTTATTACAGTTTCTCCATGGTTTTTATTAACTGTAAGTTAAGCAAATATTTACACGATGCTGTTAGAAAATGTAAAATTTTAAATTATAAAATCATACATGTTTATTAAATTTTAACTACTTTTTTATTAAATTTGATATTAACATGGAATAACGAAAATTTAAAACATTTAAAATCAAATAAAAATAGTATTAAATCAACATTAATTTCGATTGGTAAAAAATCAAAAATTACATTTCGGCTAAATAAATGACACTCGATCGATAGTAGAAATAAATTTTCTAAATACAAAATGTATACGTATACTTTATTTGATAAGCCAGTATTAAGCTTTAAAACGTATTTTAATAAAGAATCGATAAAAGAATTTAATGGTTAGTTCGAAGCTTTTAATTTTTATTTTAAGCGTATTAGATAAATTGTTTTATATTTTTAAAGCTTCTTTTAGATGAACTATAAAAGCTACAAATAAAGATCCGTAAAATATAAATGAAATTTTTATTATGCTTCTAAAATTAAAGATATCGAAGCTTTCGATTATTTATTAGCAATGAATCTAGTACTCATCGATGAAAAAAGTGTTGTTATTATTTTTAGAGTCAATTGTAGAACTTCGTACGCGCTCCGGTTTACTTTCATCTCTTTACGATAACCAGCCTCAATTTTAATTGAAGTTCGCGACTCGAGATTACGGCAAAGCGGCGCCCAAGTCCCTAGCGCCGCAATTATTGTCAATTAATCCTTAAGTGGTGTGTTTTCTAATCAAGATTTTTTTATCGAATAAATGTGCCCGCGCTGTTCTCGCGTGCCATTCTTAAGGAAATCTCGTGTTTCGTGTAACCGCTGCTTTTCTACGATATCTTACTTAGGAACATCCATTATTTTACTTTGTCGTTTTGCTGTTTATCAACAATTTAACACTCGTTCTCTCGAGGTAAATAATATATTGATTTTTTCTTGTAAAACGATTAAATTGTGGATTAATCAAAAGCACACTTGATTATAACATAATTAAATTTCTTACTTTGTGAATTTATTCTATTTATGAATGATTATCGTTTTAATACGAGAACTTTATTTAATTAGATTGATCGGAATGAAAAATCTATTAGAATTTTGTATTTAAATATGTCAATGTAGATTATAGTAATAAATTATAGCCGTTTCTCTTTCCTTATATCGCAAATTATAAGCTACTATAAACATCTTACATTTAAATTTTACTGCAATAAAACAAAAATAAATTATGAAAACAACATTTAAGGCTTGTAAAATATGTATCTCTAGAATAAGATAAAATAATTTAATATCTCTACTAAATACTTTTATTTGTTTCATTATGATAACTATTCTAAAAAATTCAAATGTAATCTTACATATTTATTTTATTTTTATTTATTCCTCGTGTTTAGATACGTAGTAGTTCTGTTCAATAGACTTTGTTTTTCCAGTATTTAGAAATTTATTTTAATAAAAGTATAATTAAAACGAGTTAATCGAATAAACGTACTGTTGTGAAATAAATATATAAGTTTAATAAAGTACAAATTACTAAGGTAGATCACGTATATTATAAAAATTGTGCGATTGTATTTTATTTGTCATATACAGAAAGCTGTAAGTGAAAGAAGTAAAAATAATACATTTTTCAATACACTAAAAACAGTGCCTTAAATCTAAAAAATTTTTAGATACATTTGTAAAAGCAATGAAACGAATTTTTAAAATTATTAATATAAAAATATCGTATAAAACTATCGTAATTTTTACGATTCATTTTTATTATCATCTTATTAGTGTTTGTATTATGCGGCGCTTAAAAAGAACGTGATTATCTTAAATATAATACGTAGCAATGATTTGTACCTCAGAGTTACTGTGATTAATAAGCCGAATGAATGTATATGTAAGTACAATTTGGCCGTTACGCAAATCTATACGCCAAATTACACTCACTCGTTAATTTTGTATAATATATTATTATATTATTTAATACTATTATTTAGTTTCTCTGTATTATTAGATTTCACATTATTCAAAGCTACAAATTGCTATTAATTTAGAGAAAAGACTCGATATAAATAATAGTCTAAAGTTAGTATGTACAAAACATGATTTAATATGAAAATATGAAAATAATAAAATAATATAATACATAATTAAATGTCCTTGATAAATCTTTAATTAATTTTACTGTTTCAAGCGAAAAAAAATTTTTTATTTATGCTCTTATGGTTTTCATGTGTTTTTTAACTTTTAATGCAAATGATTTTATAAATGGTAAATTTTACGATGCAAATATTCCAAACATAAACATATAGAACATACGAATGTACATGCATTCATATAGATGCATATGTATGTACGTACATCCGCTCAAAAATATAATTAAACACATGTATATTTCCATGCATGCATGTATAGATGCATCTGTATATATTCGTTAATACGTGTGTAAACATATATGTAAATGTTTATACGTATATAAATATGAACACAGGCACGCATGCACACACGCACGCACGCGCACACGCACGCGCACACGCACGCGCACACGCACGCGCACACGCACGCACACATTAAGTCGTAAATAAATTTGGGTACTTATAAGTTTTATTTATGAATCTTGAAGATTTGTTATGACATGTTTATATACATAAGAATAATTTCATGAAGAATAAGATTCTACTTGTAAATCACTGTTGACGTTTGTGTTAATTAGCTTAATGTCGATGAGCCAAGAATTACAAAAAGTATAATTACGATGACAATAAAATAATGAGAAGAAATAAACATTCGAGAAGCAAAGTTTTTCTAGAGCATTGAAATTTCTGTATTGTATAAGCTTTTATTTAAAATCAAATTTGTCTATAAAAAACATAAATTATAAATAATACAGTTCAATTATCGTTATAAACATAGATAAACATATTTGTACTTGAAACATATGTTATCTGCAATATTGATGTTTTTGAATAATAAGGAAACATCAAAGAGTCATTTCCACATTTAATAGTCGTGAGAATAGCATAATATTATTCACTATATTGTATACATAATACTAGATTCCTCCTAACCACATCAGAACCCAGTTACAATCTCCATTGTATTTTGGATCTGTCATACGGTCTTGTATATTTGAAGTTTATTGTTTGAAATTTACTTGAATAGTAGAAAGCAAGAATTTATGTTTTCTATTTTATTAGATACTTATTTTAATGTAGTCAAACTATTATTTATGAGTATTTTTGTTATATACTTCTAATTTCAAGTTCCTTATAACTTATAATAGATTTTAAAATACTATTATTTTCATAAATATTTATATTCAATACGCTTCTGTGGTTATTCAATATAAATTTAAATAAGAATTCTTTGATATGATAAGATTATTATGTTTATTAATAACCGATATATTATTTTTATTTTGTATTTGTATAGAAATTGTAGTAATTATATCTCAAATTTATTACATAAATTCAAAATTTTTAATTTTGATTTTGTATAAAACGAATTTTAATAAAAATATTGTTAAAATAAAAAAAATGAAAGTATAATATATAAAATTAAAAAAATTTTTTTATCATTTTTTCTATTTAAACTGCAAAAACACAAATTATACTTGCTAAATATGTTTGAATTTTTTTAAATATAAAAAAGGTAGAAATATTGAAACGGATGGTTTAAGCAGAATCAATAGAAAAATATACATATCATAGATATACTACAACTAATTGGATTACACACAAATAAAATGCTATAAAAATCTGCATAGAAGAAACTTAAATTTTTAATCGAAGATTGAATTAGACGCAAAATTTGATTAAATTATTCAAAATATGGCAAAAATTAGTCGATTGCTTAAAATAAAAATCGAATAATAAATAAGAATAAATAAAATTTTTATGGACATTAAAATGTATAATATATATATATATTTTTTTTTGTATATTATGAATGTATATGTAAAAGAATTATCATAATAATATTTAATAAAAAATAAAATCACTAATAAAATATTCAAGTAGAGAAACTGGTTATCGATATATTTTAATATGTGGTCATTTATGAAATTTTTGTGACTAATTATAAAATATAAAATAATATAAGTGCAATAAATAATTACTAAAATTACAAAATGCAATTTATAATTGAATTATTAACAGATAGTATTTTTTTAAGACTAATTTTCGTGGTTAATTTCTGTATTAGCAAATATTTTTTGGAGAATTGAACCCGTTAATTTGCTCATGAATAAAATATGAGACAATATTATAAATTTAAATAATTCCATTCTATTAGTAGATATGTGTAATTTTTTTTTAATACAGTAGTTAAATAGCTACTAAAACTAGATATTCATATTTCATATATAAGCATATTATATTTTACTAACATATTTACCGACAAATCTTCAATCAACTATATCAATTTTTAAAACATTTTATACAAGTAAGTAGATTATTTTTAATAATTTTATTAGAATATAAATAAAGTAAAAATATGTATGTCGGATTTATGCAAACATATTTTAAGATAATGATATTGAATAAAAACATGTCTTTACTTATTTAATAAATAATTAATATAATTAGTGAAATTTAAATTGTTTAATGTGAGTCAAATTATAATTTTTTAATACCGGTCAATTATTACTAATAACCAATAATGTGAGACAGTAAAAAAGTTACTGTCTATATAAAAACTTTAAATGAAATATACTATATAAAGTACCTAAAATCGTACAAAGTAGTAAATATTCGAAAACTTTTAAAATTATAACGTTCAATGTTAATTTAAATTTATTTGAAAAAGAACTTATTATCTCTTATGAGCAAATAATTAGTTTTCTTATAACTTAGCTATTAATTTTTTATATTATATGTTTAATATATTTTGTGTAGTTTCAATTTTTTTAATTTAAATATTTAGACATAATATCCGTAATTAAAGGTATGGAGGATTTTAAATAGGTCTTGGACAGTCAAATTCGAATATAATATAATTAGTGATTTTTCTAAATATAAATCTTTCTTAAGCTTGATATATTTAAGGTTAAAATTTTTTTAAATCATGCGATTTTATTAAAAGCAATGGCTTAAAGTATTTAAAGGATTTTTACTTTGATTGTTTAATTTAAATTTGTTTCATTATTTAATGTAATGTTTTTACAATTCTCTTTAAGTTTTTATGTTCATAAACTTATTTGAAAACCGCAGTTTGACACAGTAATGAAACAATCTAATTGAGTTCTTTATGGTCTGTGGTTTTCCCAGCTGAATACCAATGAAGCATTGTGTAATCATTTGGTCAATGCACTAACTATTGCTTGTTAAAATTATTGTTTCATGATGTGTTTGGACGTATATAATCAACTATATATGTATATATATATAAACATATATAAATAATACGTAGATGTGTTAAAAAACATTAGCAAGTCGTTCCCTTTACGATAGAATAAAAGTTAGGGAAATTTTCATTAATTTTATAATATAATGTACAGATTTAGTTTTCACTTATACCTTAATATTGCTAAATTTTATATGCTAATTTGAACTGTTTCAAATTTTTAACATAATCAATTTCTTCTTAATTGTCAGTAGGATCCATTTCGAAACATGTCTTTGTTACAAGGTAAGATATATTTTACTTAGTCAATTTATGTGGAATTAGTTATAAATGTAACTATTTATGACACGAAGTTTTTCTTTGATATGATATATTGACTTTGAAAGTCTTATTAGATTTACATATACTTCTTTTTCTTTTGTTATAATCTGCTGTCGCATTAGATGCAATTGTATTTTTACAGTGTGATTTGCACATTTCCATTGTGAGCACGACAAACGTGATATAGAGGTATGTAATATTTGAAAAATCATTAGACAATCATTTTCTTAGTAGAAATTAAATGCCAGGAAAGTATAATTTTTATTTATGTAGTCATATATAATGTATGTACTGTACACTAATTTATCTATTTGAGTTAAAGCTATTCCATTTTTACTGGCAAAGTTGTTACAGGATAACATTGTATTGTCTTGAGAATCTACCAACGGTCGGTTCAGAGGTGAAAAAGGAAAGCGATATCAGATGTCATATTTGTATTCCTAATTAATAATTTTATATTTTAAGCAATTGTATTAATAATAGTATAGAATAATACTTTAATTAAATTTTTTATTTATAATTTAAAAGCTGATCAAGCTGTACAATTACAAAAATGTAATGTCGATGATGTGTAAGCGGAGAAGATAATTTATCGGTTTACAGCTTGAAAATTTAATATTTTCCGAGTAACGAATTTGCAGTAAATTTTGAATATTACAAATTACTACTTTATATGCATTAACGAGGGAATTTTAATTAACATCATTACACATGGCAAGGGAATTCGTTTCGATCGAAATCAGCTGAAAACCATTGGATAATAACATATTGTCCTCGCATCGATATTATTCTTTGAAATTAATTTACAAATTTCAAACTTTATTGTATTTGGAAATAGCGAAGTTACGTATACTGCTATAATAATTAATTACGTTATATTATTTATAAAGTATTGTAAAATATGATCAATCGATTGTCTTTGATATACAATCCAAAATATAATTTAATTCGTAGTTTACATCAGCAAGTTTTTCAATTATTCTAAACACTAAGCTTTTTCTATATAAATCTATAACAGAAACAAAATTTTGTAAAAGTAATTTGAAATCACCGCCGAGTTTAAAATATACTTTTAAATATTGTAAAGTAATATCGTGTTAAATAGATTGACTCATAAATAAATGTAAAGAAAGAAGTTTAGAAAGATTCTGTATCGAAGAGCGGATTAAAATTGAATTAAAACAGCCACGATTTAGAAGCGCGTTGGAATAAATTAAACGTCGTCGAAAACTCGAGTTTGCAACAATTAAAAAACAATCAACTCACGCGTGTATACACATTTACATACATTTATACACACGCGTGCGTGGATCGGTTGCGTGGATCGGTTGCGTGGATCGGTTGCGTGGATCCGTTGCTTGGATCCGTTGCTTGGATCCGTTGCTTGGATCCAGTAGACGTGGAGCGAAGTAGCATTGATTTACATCGCAAACTCATTACAACGACGCTCAACGACAAAATGCTACCGTCGAGATAGCGATCGGCTCGGTCGATGCCCTTATCGTTTTTCACGCTATTTTCAAGTCGGCTACCGAAACGCGTCTATCCTCCGGCAGTTTCCTGTCTCGCTTGTCAAATCTCGCAAACTGTTATAGTGTAAAATTGAAAATTCGTTTTGGAAGAAAGATTTCCCATCTCTTTCCATCGCTTTACTTTCCTTCCCTTAGATATAATTACTTTTATTTATAGAAATATGAAATTCTTATTGTTCTTCGATTTAAAGTAGCTTTTTCAAACGTATACTTTACTTTTATCGATAACGTGTCCCGTTAAATAAAATATATTACAGTTCTACGTATCGTAAATTTGAAACATGTAAAATACGATGTGTCGTCGTATCGAAGGTTGGTATCATCGCTCCAAGTGTCGCGATATAAGAAAAATGTACGTTTCCAAAAGCAATATGTGCAAAATGTCGTATTTGCATCGACGATGTAAAGAGCGCTCGGAGTTATAGCGTAAATTAAATAACAATAATACCACTTAAGAAAGACTCGAGTTGCTTTAAGTAGTTTTTAGGAAAGCGGAGGAAAATAAAATTGCGAGTAAGCAAGCGAATCGGAGTAAAAGCGTCTACCCTTTAAGAGCGAAATACTCATGAATGTCAGTAGAAAATTAGTGGCTTGATAAAGCGGTGTTTTAAAAAGCGAAGAAATCACTGCTCGAGATTTAGAGAGTTGGAATCAGGAAACCAGACTGCATCTCATCTTGGAATTGTTGTGTCAGCGCGTGCAGTGACCGGATGGGTTTAATGGGTCGTAAGGAGACGCGGTACATACGTATGGACCTAACGGCTCAATTTTTCATGATTACACCTGTCTCGCGCGAAACACACATAAAAATGCACTCTTGCTTTTCAGAGAGCGCGAGTCCGATGGTAATGCATTTTACCGATACGGTGTGGGTCAGAGCGCATATAATTTTGGGGTCATTAAACTGTGTAAAGGAACCGTGTAAAGGAACCGAGTAAAGGAACCGTGTAAAGAAACTGTTCCTTGCATACGAAAGCTCGGACAACAAGTACAGGCGCTTTCATTTTAAAGAAAATATATCTTTTATTAGGAGTAGTGCTTTTGCGCACATTTTTCAAGACCCGAACAATTTCTTTACGGTCTAATATTATATGAATTATGTTCTTACGTGGCTGCTTTGTCATTTAAATTAAACTAGCTTCTCATTGTAATTTTAAAACACTTTTTAAACTCGCTGCGATAAACTCTGTACTTATAAATATAAATTGAAAACAAACTAAAAATTAATTTCGTACTCTTGAACGATATTCCGTTCGTTGTACACAAATACAAATATTTAATTAAATATTATTATTATTTATAAATGGAAAAAAATTTGTCGCAAAGTTAACGTTTCATACAAACTCGTATATCTTACGCGTTTATAAAATATTTGCTTTTTTGTTTAATCGTTATTCGTTGGCTTAACGAATGCGTTAGTTTAAAGATAAAAAGTACGTTTCGTATTCTATCGGTATTACGATCGTGTTCGTGGAAGTAATTCTCTATCCTACCGTTATTTTACAGATTTTAAATATTTATAAGAAAATTACTATCTACATACGAGAACCGAAATATTAATAGAAAGATAAATTAATTAATCGTTATTAAAATAATTATCCTATAAATGGATTATTTTTCAATAGATTTTAAACGTTCGACAAACCAAATCAATATTTTTTTTATTTTTCTTATTTTTCTGTATCGTAGGTTTTCTTAAATATTTCTGGATACGATATTATTTTCTTGCAGGATAAAGTTTGAAAGCCTTCGGATTATACTTAAAATAAAGTATTAATAACTTATTACATGGCGTATATAAGCTGTCACAAACATTGTTGGACCAGATTATCTCTGATCTATATCATGACATAGTATCCGTTCGTATTTTTAATAAGTATAATTAATGAAAATAAAATTTTTTACAAGTTTAAATTATTTTCGTTTCATCGGATACAAGCGGATAAGTTTCTACAAAATGTCGAAATATTGAAATGAAAAATAAATTAAGAAAGAAGAATAAAGAAATTATAATAATATGATAGCCTCTTATATCTTGAATATAAATTTTCGGCCTTGGTGATAAGAGAATTACGCGAAGTACTAGAATTTAATTCAATTCTCATAGAATTTAACGGCCGAATCAAATATATTAAAGTACCACATTTCGTTTATCAGCTCATAATGGAGAACAAGATAGCTTCTGGACTATATAACTACTAAAACTTTCTTGTATTTTCTTGCTGCACTAAATATAGCATCAGGAAATCTTGAAACCGCAAAATTTTCAGCATCATACTCGAGGAAGACGCTTATAAATACTCGAGAAATTCTTAAGAAGCTCGTATACGCATAATTGTGTATCGTAGCAGCTCAAACAAAGCAGAGAACGAACGTCTTCTTTAACATTCAAATGTTTCCGAAACTCTTTTTGTAATCCCTTGTTCTCTGTTTCTATTCCTTTCCCCCATCCCTCTCTCTCTCTCTCTCTCTCTCTCTCTCTCTCTCTCTCTCTCTCTCTCTCCTTTTCTCTATTACTCTCCGAATATATCTATATATTTGGATCTTTATCTTCAAGCGTATTCGAATTATCGACTCCTAGCATAAAATTTGTCCAGTAGATACCGGCATAAGTTTTTTCAATGTAACATTTACATCGCTTATATATATTATACCAAACAAAAGTTGTAATCCTATAATACATTATCATTTAACAGATTTTTGCATTAATTATCTATAAATATATGCGTATATTATATGGTCGTGTATAACGTATATGTACAATATTGTGTCAAGATATTTTTTTGCTATATTGAGAAACAAAATTTTTGTACAAGTATTAAAATCAATGGAATTCGTGTATTGGTTGTGCAAGATATTACGATATTTATATTAACTTTTTATTATATATTTATGAATATTTAATACAGAATTTTAACTGTAATCTGAGATTAAAAAAATAATTATTTCAAAACCAAATAAATCATTGAATGATAAATGAATATTTATAATATATAAAATATTCGACCAATGTCTTATCGAAAACCACATATTTTATACCGAAAAGAATCGTTAAAGTACAGGAATATAAAAATTATAGTTTCGTTAGTGCATTGAAAAATTGAATATTTCATTTCTCTTATTTGGTAAATGTTTCGATACAAGAAATTATTTTAAAACGAACGTTGGAGAAAACTAAAAGTAAAATTAAAGTGTAGGCGAGTGCATAGATTCACGTGTTGAATTATCTGTTCCAGTTACTATACGAAAATAGTACATACATCGAACATTATATCGAGTCATCGTCATTTAACTCACTTTAATATGTTCCTGATTCAATCGATTATTCAAAAACGCGAATTTTACCGTTAAAATTTCGATTCGTTTAAATTACAGAATTTAAAACGTAACGTTTCGATCAACGATCGTAAACAATTTTTGCTTAATAAAAAATTAATTACGATGATTTCTTAAAATTTAAATATCTTTTAAGCAAATTAAGAGTGTAATCCAGTGAATACGATAGCAAAATAATTTCTTAATATCTTACGATTTAGATCATAAATTAAAAATGTAAAAGAATAGAGAAGAATATAAATTTACATAATAAAGATTAAAATTTTACATTTGTACTCGTTAATTTTCAAGACACAATAAATTTAAAGGATTACATATAATTTTCCATTTCTTCCAAAGACTCTATTATTCTTCTCGTATTCTTCTCGCATTCTTCTCGTATTCTTATCCAAGAAGTTGTTTCCCATGCTCGCATCGGAGCTACATCGGAGCTACATCGGAGCTACATCGGACGCTCACACAATGTAAAATACCACCGATGAATACGAATTTAGGGCGCGAATGTCAAAAGCATAATAAAAAAGGTATATTTTAGGTTTTACGGTAGTAGATAGTACCTCGAATATGCCTTGAAGGTATTAACGACATCGAGGCGGTAGTGGTTGAATTGGAGCGGTACTTTAAAGTACTTCCGCGATAACTAATGGCACGAGAGCATAAACACCCGTTGATATTAGACAGTGCATCTCGTTGGATCGAGAAACAAAGGCCAGGCCAATACCAACCGAATACCTATTTACGTACGTTAAAGCCTTTTAAGTACGTACGACATCTGTTAAGTTAAAGATTACTCTCGTATCAGGGGAACGCGTAAGACGATAAATCTAATCGAGAAAATGTATTTAGCCAAGGAAATTAAAAATTAACCGCAACGACAATAATTTACTTTATATATTTAAAGTATATTATATATATAAAGTGTATTTTTTTAAATATTTGCTCGAAGAATGTTTCGGTATTGGCGAATATCGATACATTTTTTTAGTTTCAAATTTATATTTATTTTTTCAATTAATATAAAAATGGTTATCTAGTAAAAATAAAAGAAATCTAAACCATTCGCACGATTTCTCTAAGCCGCGTGATTTTTAGTAAAAGATTTTGAGTCTTACTATAAATATGCTATAAATTATGAGATACACGTTCGAAACCAATTTATTACGCGTGTATAATACATTGTATCGGTAACGTAGAAATCCGGTAAAGGACCAAGCAAAGAAAGTCCTAGGCTCGATAATTCCGTTTCTTTTCGATATTTTGAAAAATTATGGAGAGGAAAAGGTAGAATTCTATTTTTTGTTTTTCTGATTTATCCCTAAAAAAAATATCGTTTCGGTCGTTATTGTTAATTTAAAGAAAGCATTATTCAAGTTTCCTGTCCAGAATAAATTTGCTCGGATATTTTTTAATATTTGTATAAAAATTTGATCCAATATTATTTAACGTTAAATAAAAAATTTTATTTATTAATTTTATTTATTTTATTCGATTATTAACGAAGAAGACCGAAATTTATTTTAGCGAATAGCATCGGATAAAATGTTCGTAGAAAATTTTTTTTCATTTCAACGCGATACAACCATTCCTAATCGAGGCTACGTTCTCGTTGTTACATTTTTTATCGAATAAATATTTTATTTAATTAGTTTTTATTTCGATGTTTAAGCAAACTCAACGTACGTGGCTAAAACGCGTGAAAATTGGACTTTAAAAAATATTTAAAGTTCTTTTAATTTCGCGCTTAAGGTAAGTTTATTTTGGTTTTTTACATTAAACCACGTTTATCGTTTATTTAATTATAATAAAATTGATAATCGATTCGTATGAAAAGTATCGATGAAATTTAATATCCATAAATATAATGGAATTATTTTAAAACTTTTTTAAAGAGCATTTAAAAAGATCTCGCTGTTTATCAATGTTTTAATATAAGCGCAGTGAAACTATAAAAAGAAGGTAATTTTATTATATCGACGTACGCAAGAATAATATTACCGTACCTTAGCAAGTATTTTTCATAATGCATCAACGCTCGGGTCGATTCCGTATTTATTACTCGCTTATCGAACAGATAATAACTTTTATTAAAAACGAGCGTTGGCATATAAAAAAAGGTGTGATAAACAAATGTAAATAATGCGATTTTAACGAATTCGGAAGGCAGATATCGACGAAATAATATTTATATTAAATATTGGTGAAATAGTTAGAGTTGGTAAAATCTTAAAAAACAATCGCCCTTAACGCGGTTCTATTATAATTCTATTATAATTCTATTATAATCGCTATGCGAATGGCGCGATTACACGGGCACGTATATTACGCTATATTACGCAAAGAATTATCGGAGCGACGACGTTGGTATTTTCATCGGTGCTGTTGGAACGAAAAGGGTGGGAACGAGGAAGAAAACAGAAAACATACCCGCGAGCATCGCAGTAGCCTTCGAGTGATTCAAGTGACGGCCGCTAATCCGTCTGGTTAGCCTAAGTTGGGTTGATCAATGGACGGGTCGATCTCTCGTAGCGCCGAGCGAAATCCTCTGGCAAATCGAGCATCGAGCTTAAAGCCGACACTCGGAGTTAAGTCGAGCTCCTTGGGTAACCTAGTAAAAGCCCTTGGGGGAAGTCGTCGTCCGAGTCGCGGACAACCGCGTTCCTGTCACCCCTACTGTCGTAAATCAACGAGGTATTTTCGTACCGCGGAAGCGGACAGCCTTCCTCCATGTATTTATAGGCGCGAGTCTCGACGTCTCAACCGAGTCCGTCGGTCGGTCCACGCGACGGTCAGAGATGAGCCACCGGAATCCGATTCACGCAACCGTCGATTTCTCGTTCGCTTCGGGAAAAACACTCCAGGAGTGATACGGAACCATAGTGGATACAGAACCGGAGTCTCCCTCGAGTGCTCCAACCACTTTTTCTCGACACTTTTCGTTTCATCCTCCTTTACTTCCGCGGCTACTTCGGCATACGCTTTATCGTGTGTTTGAGTACAAACAGGTTTGGTCGGCTCCTATCGAGCGATCGGTTATATCGCGATGCGGTTGATACACGCTTAAAATGTAAAGTTTCTTATCGCAGCTTCTGGCTATTAAAACTACATTTAATCTAATCAACGATGTTTAAGCTGTAAGAATAATAATAAGCTGAAACTAATCCAGTTTTCCAGACGCGTGTCAAGATGACTGGAAATTGCCCTATATTTTGCCTCCGGCCGCGAAACGTAACGTAACACTTTCTTTGATAAGACCGTTTATCTAGTTTTACAAGGGCCGTTTATCTAGTCCTGAAAAATGGCTTCGTTGTAGCTGGAGTAGACACCGATCGATGTAAACGCACGAAAAACTTGAAAATTAATGCTAATACATCGAAAGTTATTAGAAAGTAACGATTGCTTTTCTAGAAAGTTAAATTGTTACAATGACACTTTGATCCAACTGAACGCTGAATCCTTTGAAAATATATAAATAAACGTTCGATCGAAACGACGGAATAATATTTACTCAAAGGTAGGAAAACATCGCTCGAAGCTTAAGCGAGTAGTCTACTTAAAATTGACTTGGGATTGTACGGATTCGATACGCGTATCGAACTTAAATCTACAAGGAAGAGAGGAACGAACGTAGTTATAGAAATCAAGAGCGCCGTCGTTTTATTTCCATCGCTCGATCTTCGGCACTTTGCCGAGCTTACGAAGTGCGAACCGACACATCGAATACACGTAACTTTAATCTCGAATGAAGTTTTCGACTTTAAAATGATCTGCCTGCACTCGATACTCGATTCGCACTTAATGTCGGTCCACGCGGAAGTACTTCTGAATGTTCGATCGGCGTTGCAACGTCGCCCGATAAATCCTTATCGTATATACGGTGTAATACTTTTTTGCGCTTTTGCATCTGGACTCTTGAATCGCGATACGGATGTCGTACTTTAAGTTCAATGTGAACTCGAGCCTAGAACAGGGAGTCGGTCCACGATTCCCATGCAATTGCGTCGGATACATTTTTTTGCGAATGTCGATCTCTTTTTTTCTCTCTCAAATATATCGACGAGTGTAGACCTTTTGCTTTATCGTTTTTCATATATTTCATGCATCGTGAATATATGAATATGTAAAGCGAGCTATACATCTTTTTCAGAAATTACCTTACTTTGCTTTTTATCGATTTACATTTTATTATCTAATAAGTAGCGATACTCGATTATATCACCTATATTCTCGTTAGTATCGATGCATTTACGAGTAATTCCAGAAATATCGTAATTATTGAATACAGATATCAGTTGGAATTATTACACCACTTTATGAATAAATAATCAAAATCGAACGCGTGACACCGTCTCATAATTTCTTACGGTTGAAACATAACTTGTTTTATCGAACCTTCGTTGCTATATTTAGTTTAGCAATCCACGAGAACTTTATAAAAAATGTTATTTTTTAAATAAGTATCGACTATTTCTAACGCAAAGTTATGTAAGTTGTAGATAGTAAAATAAATTTCTCGTGCGTAATAATACAATAATTAATAAAATGTACGCGTATAATTTTCCCTTTCCTGGCGAAAAATTCATCATTATAACGACGGAGTAGTCGTTTCATTTTCTTGCTATTCTCATCGTATTTTACGAGCCGAGAACCGAAGCTTTTGATTGTCCAGTTGAAATTCCGATCTTTTGATGCTACGAAATTTTACAAAATATTCTCGATCCGATTTTCTCGAGTTAAAACGAATCGCGCGAACGGATATATTAAGTTTACACCACCAGTTCAATTCAGGATGACCCATTTCAAACTTAGTTTATGACGCGTACTAGAATTAGAAAATTCCACCCTATCGCGTTTATTCGTGCATAGAAAATACTTTTTTGGTACGGTGGAAGCAACGTCGAACGTTGTAACGGTGTAACGTTGCATCTCATCGGTGGAAGGAATAATTATTTAAACGCAGTCGGGCGAACTTGCGATGCTGTCGATGAGAACTCTATCTCTTACTGCCTCTTTCAATTCTTGTCTCAATTAATTTTATCGCTGCGATCGTAACGAAAGAAAGTGCACTGCTCGTGAAAAAGCACTTTGGATAATTGAGCCACTGTGGAAGAAAGTCCATAAATTTTACGAGGTATTATTGTCCACGAAAACATCGCGTGAATTAAAAATTTATTTGACTATTCGAGAAAAATGATATTTAAATTTAAGTTAAATTAAAGCGTTGTTTAACGATTCGTTTACTTATGCGGCTCGATCCAATAAACTAAAAAAATTTAATTTAAGCCGAAACTTTTATATTTTGTACAACGACTTTAATCATCGTAGGTATAATTACTCGTAGAAATCATTTGAAATTTTTTAAAAAATTCTTTAATTAAGATTCTCGTATATTTATATTTTATTCTTTAAAATGTTATCAATCGTTATTAATTAATTAATTATTAATTTAGTTATTGCAAAACTAAACGTAAGGGAGAGAATTTTTATTTTTATCGGTTGTTTCATGGTTAACTTTATTTCGATATTTAATCCCAACCGTGTAAACTTTTAATTTCAAAATATATTTCACAGAGGGATGATCAATTTTTCTACGTTCATTCTAAAACTAATCAAAGAAATCTAAATTAATAAATTTCGAAATACAGAGTCTTCGATCAGTTTTACGATGAAGCATTGTATTGGGTTACAATCAACGGAGTTAAATACAAAAGGTTTATAGCGTAAAAGGAAGCTACGGTAGAACTTTTAATAGATAAAACTGTTATAGCGCGTCCAAGACTATAGGTACCGTAGATTTCCCGTTGGGATATCGGAAATGGAGAGACAAGGATAAATTTAAATTCTTAAAATTCAATTACCGTCGGAATATTCGGTCGAACCGAGTAAAAGAGTAAAAGGGTGACGGAAAAAATCCGGTGACGAAACCTCGTTGTCCAGTTCGACAAAAGCAAAAACTACTGGCTCTCGAGACTCGGACGCGTCGATCCTCGTAACAACGTAACGATAATATTTCGATGAATCACGAGAAGCACACGTGGCTGCAGTCCGAGATCGGACTTCAGATCGAGATTTCCCCCAGGGCTAGACAGAATCTATCTATCCGCGAACCACTCGAGACTCTCGCTCGAGAGCTTCGTTTCTGGGAGGTCCACCGATCCTGTGATCTTGGATTGTTATTCAGCCAGTGTTATTCAGCCGCGAGTGTGAATGTTATTCTCCCCGCCTCCCTCGGTCCATCCTATTTATCAAGGGCCAGAGTTACTCCTTTTTCCCGAGCTCGACTATTCGAGGCTTGATCCCCTACGAATCGTCTCCGAAGCTTCGTTCGCACGAACGCGGCTCTTTAAATTTCGTGGTCTTCGCCCGTTACGAATTTATGATAGTACTTATGATAATCGAAGCGGCCAGACTCGAGTAAACGATTTCGCTTTCTAGCTTCTACGCGTTATTAGATAATGGATAAATAGAAGTTAAGCTTTGCCTGGTTAAACAGCGAACGCGAGGTTATTTTTTACACGCGAAAAATTGTAAGTACTGGAAATTGTTAAGCTCGCGAATCGCGCAAGTATATTTATTTGCATAATACGAATAATTATACTTTTTTTAAAACAATCGAATAAGTTATAAGGCATTAAAATTAACAAAATTACAGGGTGTCGTCATTGTCTGCGCCATTATGTCCTTCTTATTACCTGAATTACCGATTTGAAGTAACGTATTCGAGAAGAATTGTTTACGAAACACCTGTCGATAGTTTCTTAGATATTAAGTAATAATAGTATTTGAAAAAGACAGTTATTTTCATGTAATTTATTTTGAAAGGGGTTACTTTTAAAGAAGAGATATTTTTTTAAGATAAATCCGTTATTCGTATTTTTAACTCATTATACCCAATTACATTAGTTCACATCTTCATAATTACATATTTTTCAAGTTATTTTCAGAAGGAAAATATAGATACGATTCAAAAACTATAATTTAAGATATCTTCGTTGCACAAATGCTTTTCAATACAACACTATTCGCGAAATTTCAAATTATGAAAAGAATTATCGACGATGAAATATAAGCTATTTTGCGTGGCTTTAATCACTATAATTATTTATATGATTAATATCGAAACGCTAATCAAGTAAATATAATTATTTGAATTCCTTCTAGTTTAAACATTTCAATTAAATTTAATTATATTTGTTATTGTAGGTTTCCGTTGTCGTTCGTGCATCATAAATTTACATACAAATTACCCATATTTGAGATTCAAAAGTCCACAAAGGCGATACAAAGTTTCGTTTTTAGAAATACGATAATTTTATTTGTTTCTAAATATATCGTTATTAAATTATTCATTATTATATAATTTATGCTTTACAAAGTAAGGTTGATATAATTGTTCGAGCATAGAATGTACTTAATTACTGTGACTATGGTTAAAACTCTTTTCGTTCAATTTTTATGATAATTATCGTTGTACATCGAAGAAACAATTTGCAGCTATAAATATCTATAAGGACATAATTAGCTTTTTTTTACTTTGTTAAAATTTTAAGAGATATACCAATGGTTGCATTACTTTCTTTCTCTTTTTCTCGACCGCTTCCGGTACATTCGTGTCTTTGTTGAGATCGTCGTGCAACCTTAAATTTTTTAGAAGGACGTCAGCTTGCAAAAGGACAGATGGATCGTTAATTATCCTTGTCAGTTTTAATTACCGTTTGATAATTGAAATTATTTCCAAGTTATTACGACAAAAACAAGACAATTACAAAGTAAAATATAATAGCGTTTAAAAATTATATGTTTAAAAAACGTGCCTTACAAACCATAAAAAAAAATATTAGTAAATTTTCTAAGTATAACAATTAAAGTCCATAATATTAAGTATCATAAGTATCCACGTATGAAAAGGTTTAAAGTATTTACGTACTGGTAAGTGACCAGTTCACGATAATTAGATACCATGTATCGTGTTTACTCGTACACGTTCCGGTGAATCTTAATTTTGTAAATTCGGTCTTCCGCAGGTTCCTACCTCCCAAGATGAAACAAAATGAAACAAAATAAAATCCTTTCACGTCTATTCATCATTTTTTATATTTATGCAAAGTAATTTTATGTCTCTAAAATACGATATCGTTATATGCTTTTATATAGTTTTTTTTTTTACTCATTTTAAATCGTTCCCTGCGTCGAATGTTCAGTTACTTAAATCGAAGAGATTCTTATCAAATTTGATTACCTTAAATTTCAATTTTGGTAACAAAATTTGATTGAAACGATTTATTCTTTAATATCGAAGAATGATATTAAGCACGTAAGAGTCATCGATCGGGAAACTCGCGTTAAGAGAATGGGTTTATCGATGTTTTCGTCGAAGTGACGTTGCCATCGATATCCGACCGAACGCATCTTCCACAAGAAGCTCCGATCAGGCGTTATCACGGAAGGTCGACCGCAACCCACATTCGTCAGTCGCTATCGAAGCACTGGCGGACGAGCGGATAACGGCGACGTCGATTTTTCATCGAAATTGGAAACGATAAGCGATGCGATTGGAGCATTTAATATATTTGACGCTACTCACGTAGAAGTAGAGCTCGACCCGTTGGCTGTGCTTGGCCTCGCAGGTGAGCGTCTCGGACCTGCAGCATCCGGTGTCGTCGGAGCACCTGTGCAGGATCGCGCAGTGGGGAATGTACGTGGCCGTGGAGTTGGGGTAGACGTCGCGGACCGGAATGACCCTCGCCCGGGGCCACTGGCAGCTTCCCTCCTTCGCGACCCTCAGCGCGTGGCTGTGAGCCGCGTTCATCTCTGCGGCTGCAATTCAAACAGAGGGGGGATTCAGCGAGGACGGAGCTCCGAGTCGGGACCTTCGGGATCTTCGCAACCTTCCGAGCATCGTTCCCCAAGCTCCTTTGTCATACGCCTTCTTTTGTTATAAGATACGCTTGCCCAAACTACTCGACTACTCTTCTTTTGTCAATGCGTCAACGATCTCCTTGTTTTAATTTCTTTTTATCTTTACGAGATTTTTCTTTCCCTTTTCTTTCCGCTATCTTTTATCATTTTATAGCAATTTTGCTACTTTGTGCTTCAACGATTCCTTTGTACGCGTGTTTTGTATTGTATCAGCGCGACGCGTTCGTAACGAAATTTATAATTAAAAAGATGAAAGCGAGTCATATTTGCGATAAATGTCAACGTTATTTTAGCGATTTAAAAACTCGTCGAATCGTATTTTGATAAACGGTTTTATCGAATCGAGGTGGTAACGCTCGATGCTTATTTTATAACAAAAGAATATGTTTCAAAAATCTACCGAATATGCGCTTTTTACATTTTAATCTTAATGTATATATATATTCTTTTTTATAAATAACATATAATGTTTCAATAATACATGTTTTATCGGTAGTTTAATTCGTTCGCTCTTTGTTTATGATTTTTGTACGTACACACATTTGTAACTCCGATCGATACGTCTATCTTTGTGGAGAAATGATTAACGGAAAATATCTTTGATAACGTCGATCACGTTATTATGCGAATAATATAATACTAATTGAAAAATGAACGATAAATTAAAATATTTTTTACTTTCTCGCGAAGTGAATTGTTCGACGAGGTTGAACCAACGTTGAATATAATAATATCGGTAACGTAGATTTTATATATAAAAGATCGAAATAAAATAGTTTCTTATTCGTTTGATACAAGTTTTTGTCTATATTTTAAATTCCTTCACCTCCGCTACACCCGCTCATTTCTTGTATTGATCTTATTTACAGAGGTGTAAATTTGCGTTTAGCTCGAGTATAATAACGCGAAAACTATAAATAATATCGGTTTCTGTGATCTTGGGGTGGGAAAGGTGCTAAAAAACCCATAAACAAGCGTCTCAAGCAAGCAGTATCGAGTTGACTGAAATAAATTCTAATAAATCAAAGTAATACCGAGGTAACGACTGAAAATGATTAAAAAAAAGTAAATTTTCTTAACGTGCGTTAATGCATTGCGATTTAGCAAAAAATGTCGTTAAATTTACCGAAGACTATATTGTTTAAATCAACAATTTTAGAAACGGTTTAAAAATAATTATTTGTTTCCATTTATTCCGTATTCCATACACGTATTTCTAGTTTTGTAACGAAACTGTTCTAAATATTGTATAAAATGTTCGAGTATTTGAAATAGCGTTTTAAATAGTAAGTAGTATTTATCTTATTCGAGCAAAGTATGTAACAAGAAGGAACTCGATGCAAAAATAAATACGTAAGGCTACTATATTATAAAGTCGATACAATAAAAAATAAATAGAAAATTAGTATTAGTATTTTTTTGCAATACATAAAATTTACAAGAACAAACTAAAGGAAGTAGTTCACTTCCATAAAAGGTGAAGGTTAAAGTTTCATAAAAGTGAAATTGAATATTTTTTTAAACTTTTTTAAAATTTGCACCAATAAAAGAAGGTGTATTATTATGGTCGGGCATTTTCGCAACTTCAAAAGATGCGACCTCGGTTCAGCGTAGTCAGTGAAATAAGAAAAATGTATAGTAGAAATCATAATTGAAGCACAGGAAAACATAAACGCGGGTAATTGTCCGTTAGTCCTTTGTTCATGATTTGCGACGCACAAAACGAAAATTTAATACATAAAAATATACTTACGAATGGCTATTATTTACATTTTATTACATTATATTTCGAACTTAGATACATTAATTATCATTTGCTGCAATACGCTTTTAGAAGCTTCGAGAAAGTACAGAAGCAACGAGTACGTCAATATAATAACGTGAATTACTTTCGTTTGATTTTTGATAACGCACTCGAATTAAATTCATAACTTCTTCGATCCGTTCAAAGCATCGTAAACATTACAAGCGTAACAAGGGGATTTCTAAACTTAGCCTTTGAAAACTATTCTTAAGTCACATTTCGTTAATTACGTCGAATAAATACTTTGAATGAATCGGGAATAAAATTATCGCGAGCTCAATCCTTACGCGATCAAAATAAAATCGATACGACAACGCGTAAAAATACACGCGTTTGAAATAAGATTAACGAAAATTTTATATTTTCTCAATTACAAGTAGATTTTGTTAAAGCTATCGTAGAAAATACGACGAGAATGTCTGGATTTAAATTTAAGCTCGAACGTATTTTAAAGGTACCGAAAGTAGGACAAATAATTTGCGAGATCGGCCGATAAATACGAAGCCCGAGTCTTAATTTATTTGCGATGTACGTAAAAAATAAAAGCGAAAATATGTAAAAATGACTCTTAGACTCGAACGGTAGTACAGGATAAAAATGTTAGTGGGAATTGATCGGTCATAACGCGAGATAATTCATAAGAGGTTTAATCCTCGAAATTTCTCGGATCCCGTCGTTCGCTCGCGTATTGGTTGTATCTCCCACGTCGGATTGTCCAGGGCGTGGCAAAAGTGATGTCGAGGAAAGTCGAGTCGTTTCGTTACGTATGATTTTCGTCGGAAGCGTAATCCTCGAGGATGCGTGCGGCTAATGGTGTCGTCTCGAGCTCTGGAGGAATGTTTTTCGAAGACGGTGTTCGAGGTTGGATGTCGGGTCACTCTGATTCTGCCCGGACCACCGACATTGGATTATAAATAATGGGATTAGATACTTAATAAAATATAATTATACCAAAAGTACGACTTTTAACTATGTCGGCGAATTTTTATCGCGGACGTAATTTTATTTTAAATCATTACGATTCGAATCCGCGCGTACTTTTATCCGTTCGATCAAAGACAACAACCGTAATTATTATTACATTTACGATTCTTCCTTTATTAATTTATTAGAAAAGACAAGATTTCACCGGTCTAAAACAGTTTTTTTTTTACACTATAGATATTATTTTATTAAAAATTAATTATATATTTTTCGATTAATTAACTAATTAATTCCGAAAGTAATTATCTTTACTTTTATAAATCTTAATTGCGATGCGATATTTACGGGAGGAAAAAAAAATCGAAATTTGGATATCACGGAAAAATATTTTAATATTGTAAGTAATTTCTCTGAAAGACATTTATCAGGCTCACTTGTATTTAGTAAATGGTGTGCTGCTTTATGTACGGTCACTTTAAATTTCTCGCGTAAGAGTTTGTTGTCGTGACGTCTTCGAGAGAAATTTATGCGATAAATTTTAAAAGACGACGAAATTAACGTAAATCACTAATATAAAAAAAGGAATAATTTATACTTTAAATAATTATGTAAAGATAACGTCTTTTTATTATAAGTGATATTCCTTCCAAGTCTCCGATAAAAGTCACTCGTATTAAAAATTCATTTTCTTCTCATTCTGTTTCTTCCTCTCGTGAAATGTGGTACAAGTATCTCATATATATTACGCGATCTATTGTAGAAGATATTTAGTCATTCTATACAAGACGGCGCTCTTTTGATTCAATAGAAGCAATGATTATTATTTAAATTTTAATTAAAACATTTATTTATTTAAAATTGAATTCGAAAGTTATTCATCGAAAAATTTTGCACACTAATTAGAATTTATATATGTATGTTTTATATAGTATTAACAGATATTGAAAATGTGCACATATTTATTAACCCGATTCGATAAATTTTATCGCTTAAAATATGTTTATAAATATTTCTTAAGAAAATATAGCAAGATGAAAATATATTTTCCGATCTACGATAAATTTTTTAGCTATTATTTTGCTTCGATTTGAGAAAATATTTTCCTTTAGTTTTATCGGACGTTAATCAATGTTTTTATCCATTACATTATAAAATTGACTTTTACCTTTGTATTCGATCGATGTTTCGATATTTCAAAAATATTATAAAATTTAATAAAATAATTTTTTTGCTTAAGAATAAAATATATATTAAAATTTTAGTTACGATAATTTCAAACGATCGATACGAATTAAATTATTCAATAATTTAGTTTTATACAATATGAAATCGCTGTAATATTCGAGATCGAATAAACGTTTATCATTTGTTTATAATATACGAACATAAATAATTTGTGTATGAACTGTACTACTATTTGTTTTTTAAAAGTACGCGTATAACGTTTAAAATAAATTACAGAACTATCGAATGCGAAAAATGTGTGGAGAAACCGATAAATATATCTCGTTGGTAACGCAAATAAAATACGCGAGAAAGGTAAAAATTTGTTAAAAAAATCCCTTCCATATATAAAAAAAATATCCACCGATACGAATAACACGAGCGTGTACCGTAAATAATTTAAATATCTATCAATTTTACTTTCTCTATACTCGTATATTATAGAGGTAATGAGATTACCCGACGGGAATAGAACATCGTAAAGCTAAAGTTCGATACCGCTAGCTCAGTGTTACACGCGCTAAACGCTTATTCTTCATTTATCACTCGGTTAATGAATTCGACAGTGACATTTACCGCGTTGCGGAGCTTTCACTCGTGCGTCGGGGACTAAAAACGCGGGAAACGGGATTGGGACCGGGAGTGGGACCGGGAGTGCGACGAAGACGGTTACGAGGAAGGCGACGAGGAAAGCGACGAGGAAAGCGACGAGGAAGGCGACGTGGAAGGCGACGAGGAACCCGATCGAGAGCCCGGTACTGGCGTTGAGCCAGTCGCTCCTCTCTTCCTGCTAATTTGCATCTGTCGACGGTCCCCCATCTCCCCCATCTCCCCCATCTCCCCCATCTCCCCCATCTCCCCCATCTCCCGCTTTGACTCTCTACTCACACTTGCTGCTCCTGGCGAAGGGCGACATGCTGTTGCGCGTCTCCTTCACGCTTTCGCGCGTTCCAAGGTATTGCCACTTGAGTGCACTGTGAGGCGACATCGCCGGGTAATCGTTCTTCGACTGGTAGCCGTTGGAGAAGGCGTCGTAGCCTCTTGGATCCTTGCGCTCGAAACGGCCGTTGGGTACGGGAATTCGTTGAGTCGTGGTTGTGGTCGTGGTCGTCGTTGTTGTCGGCGCCGGAGTCGTCGTCGTCGTCGTCGTCGTCGTCGTACTCGGGGTTGTGCTCGACGTAGGGATTGCCGGTCTGGCCTTGGTGTTGCTCGTCGTCATCGAACCGCCGTCCTCCTCCTCGTTCTCGTCGTCCGCGTAATCCTGAAAATTGTAAACACCAACGTTGAGTCTCGGCAAATTGTACTTTGACGTTCTCCATACGTAAATTCGTATAAATTTTTACGAGCTATCGAATATATTCGCTTTCGTTCGTCCAAGAAATCGATCTTCTTTGTCGTCGGAGTAAATTTGTTAGGATGCTAAAGGATACCGCCCGCAACCCTTAATTCGTGGAAAAGTTTCACGGGATTTACCGCTTAAATGTATTTTATTATTAATTAGCGCATCGAAAGTAAAATCCTTGTTAAATTATTTACGTATAACTTTATTTCGCTTGTTAAATCAATATATTTATCCTGTTAAATTTTTTGCTTGTTAAGTATACCGAACTTGTCGTTAATTTTTATAACGAATGCTTTCAACGATAAAAAATAAGGGAACTTTTAATCACGATATTTCATCAACTAAGTTACCGCTACTTTTAGAATTATACGTAAATACTTACGTATAGACTTATTAATATTATATATTACATGTTATGTATTCTAAAAAATATGAATGAAATGGTTCGTTAAATATGTAAAGGATTTAATAAAAATTATGTATTTTTAATCTTCTCTTATTCGATGTTTTAATAGGTTCTTGTTTATAAAATATTCTTTTATAAATTTTTTCTCCGGAAAATTACCATAAAAGATAATAAATAGTCGTAAACGTAAAAAATTGCATAAATACGAAAAAATTCGATATCGTTCCTTAAAATACTTATATTTCTTGAGTTGGATTTCTCATTTCTTAAATATCAAAGCAAATTTTTTATTTCCTTAAATCTATTCGGAATCGAAAAAATATGCTTCGTTGTCTATAAATATAATCACGGATTATCAGCATATTTCAAACGAAATGAAATTATAAAATTATAATTAAATTTTATATTAATAGCGCAACGTAAATTTTCATAATAATTAGAACGACAACAAAATGAAATAAACCGTTACTTTGTTGATAATTTATGAAACAATAAAAAATTCGGTTGATTATTTTCACGAGAGATTTATTAAAATATTCGCTTTCCTTGCCTTAAAAAATTATCATTGTGCAGATACGAAGCGACGTTAAGCCGAATCCAGATTATCTCACATTACACGAGCATTAACTTAAAAATATTTATACGACGTTAATGCTTTCATTGAAGAAAGCAATAAGTAGAAAATATGGAACACTATAATATTAATTTAAGAGTAAAATGTTTTCAAATAAGAAACGTGTATTATTTATATAGGAAAAGTAAACGCGTAAAATATGATTTTATTTAGAAATTGAATCGTATCCCACGAACAGCGATATTTTAATCGTTGTCCGTATAATAAGATAAGTCAAAGCGTAGCCTAAAGATATAAAAATATAAATTTGGTGCACGGAACGTCTTTTAGACACAGACGAGAACTTTCGAGTTTATTCTTTATTCTTAATCCCCCGAATCTAAGTGCTCGAATTAAAAGGAATGGTTGAGCCTTGCATTAGGGAAGAAAAGAAGAAAGTCCGAGAAAGAAAGAGGATGTACATTAAAATAATCCAAGCGAGAAAAAAGGTCCTCGACTCCGGTCACCAGCCACGGACGCAGCTTCCTTCCCCGCTTCCTTTGCCCGGGACCACGCGCAATCGAATACGCATGCGCGATACTCTCGACGTAGACGTGCTCCAGGAGCATCGAGACAGCTGCGTCATATTAGTCGTGATTTACGGAGCGACTCGTACGTAGTTATTGCTACTTTCAGGTCGGCGATTTCGGCCGTCGCCGCCGTCTGATAAATCGTCTCGCTCGGTCCTTTTACTTTTGGGGCATCCCTCCCACCTCCTCCTCCTCCTCCTCCTCCTCCTCCTCCTCCTCACCCCTTGCCATCGCCACTGTTATTGTTCCTACCCGGAATCGTTAAAGGTCCAACGATTTATCGGCACGCGCGTGTGGTCGTAATTTTCAGACATTTAAAGCAATTAGTGCGCTTTTTGGCGTTACGTTGGCGTTACTTTCGGCGTTACTAAAAATATTCCCGCGAATCGAGATGGAGGTTCACCGGTCGACTACGGCGTCCTCCAAAACTCCTCCAAACTTAACCAATGCTTTTGAACAAAGACTGGAAACACTATGCGTTTAACGCCTGCATTTTTATATTATATGGAATCCCACGAGCCAACCTTTAGCCGTCGGCTAACCCTTTTGCAATTAACTAACAAAACCTACGATATTTCCACGGGGATAAAATATTTTTTATTCGTTTCCTTGCCTTTTGCAAATATCGATACACTCGACTATTTAATTTCCACCAGGAATTCCCACGAATTCCTCTTCGATTCGCTCTTTTTACGAATAATTGATGAATCCAAATCGATATCGAACGCAATTTCTTTTCCGATTATTATTTTTATATTAGTTTTTTATGAACTATTTTGATCGTTCTTAAGAATACGCGTTTAAAAATATTTTCTCCGAATGCTTCGACATTGTTTCCTTCGAATATTCGTCGGTTATAAATCCTTACATAATTCATCGCAATTATACTTTTATTTTTAAATAGGATGTTACACGTTTAAGATTTGAAAAAGTTCTCCCAACGTAGCTCTCAATTTTAGTACCTTGAAAAAATTAATGGCATTTGAGTGGATGACTATCATTGGACATTCTCACCCATCTCGATACGTAAAAAATAATTCCAGCGTATAGAACGAAATGGTCGGCTTGATTTCGTTTTCGCATCGAGCTCGTGTACGCGTAATAAATCTCCATTGCCTCCATCTTTGCCTAGTGACGAAGGTCATGGTCGAGCAATGATTATAATTTATCTCGTTGTAGAGTTATTCTCATTCTTAAATGGTTGACAATTATTATGGAAAACAGCTAAGTGCCGGGGAAGCTTTCGAGAAATTTCGTTTGCGTAACGCGAGACCTTCGAGAGTAACGGACATCTACTTAATATCTATTTATGTGACGATACTCTATATATATGTCTCTATAGTCTATATAGTATCTATCAATCCGGTCGCACCCTTTTTTGTTCCAGAGTTACGAGGGATACCGATAAAAGTGTCCGTCCATTCTTTTGCCGTGGCGTTTCTTTTCCATATAATAACGTTCAAAAGTAAAACTTTATTTTATTTCGAGTACTTCGGGTGAACTCTTCCACTCAAAATTGTATTATTGCGTATCGAATGCTTCTGAGTTTTTCATTCGGTTAACGAACTAAGTAAAAGAATTTATTATTTTATAACGAACGTGTACAATTATAAGTGTATTTGTTCTTTTCTAAATAAAAATATTCATTATTAATACGTGTTATTCGATTATCATAGATTAATATGGAAACTTTAATTTTTTTTATGCTCTTTACATAAATTTTATACACCGTGTACAACATTTGGTGAAACATATTCTTAATTTTTCCGAATACTTATGATAATTTTATATGAATCAAAATCACATAAAATTCGTAAAAATAATGCCTTGTTAATACTTCAAAAAGTAAAAATATGCCTAAATAATTTCAGTTTATTCGTATAACCTAAAAATAATTATATACAATTTCTTTAAGTTTTATAATTACAGTATAATATCGATGCTTACTAAATCTGAAAATTTATAAAATTGATCAAATGCGTTAAATTTACTTCTTGGTACGCTATTTCTTTTAGATATATTTTAAATGAAAAAAATTATTTTATAAGCAATTGATTTATCAATAAATTCTTTAAATATATATATTTCGTAGTAAATTTTGTAAAAATTGAAAGTTTTATTGTCAATCGAAGTTCAATAGTTACATTAATTATTTGATCTACTAATTATATATATATATATTTAAACCTAAAAGATAAAGTATTACATGCAATAGATTTTATTAGAAATTGATTATTTTGAAAACTTATAATAAAAGATTTTATTTAATTTCTACACGTGTATTTATAGCTAAACTTAATTTGGAATTTATATATCATTTTAAAAATTTTCCTGTAAAATAAATTTAAACTTTATTAGAAACATTTAAAATGAAAATATGACGTTTGAAAATTATTGTAAAAAATCATTACGCTACATTAGAACGAATATAAATCAATGAATTAAAAAAGTCATCGATTCGATCGAAGGTCTTCATTTAAATTTATAGAGTCGTATTAAAGTAAATCAATTGAGAAGTAAATAAGAAATAAATAAGAGTTAAAAATAGTAAAAAATATGTGTTTAGAAAAAAAAATGTTAAGTTTGGTAGCAATAAATTTTATAAATTACGATATATTTGATTAGTTGTATAAATAAGAATAATATATGGACGTGTAGCTTCAAAGATAATTAGACGCTACGAGAAAAAACATTTTTCTAATCGAAAAGAAGATATTAAAACTCACAATTTTGTACCGTTTTGTTATATTAAAAGTACTCGGGTTGCGAAATAATTTAAAAATGAACAAATTAATAAGCTAATCAATTAATATTAAATCACAAACATTATAAAACGATTGTTTGATAAAATAAACGATGAAGTAACCCGTGGTTTTATTTAAATTAAAATTTATATTTATTATATTCATAAAAGGCAAATAAAAATATTTGAATCGATTGAAAATTGTAGATAAACTTACGGTATAGGCATTTACAAAAACTTGATTATATTTAAAAAATACATGTGGTAATTAAGGAAACTTTTATTCGTGTCATATTTCACAGCTATCGAGGCTGAATCTGTCTTTAATAAATAAACCATGAGTGTTTTTACGCAAAGAAAACATTTAAACTACAACTTTACTATCGTAAATTTTTTAGCAAAATACTTTAATGCTCGAGTAAATTAATTTTCGCGTTACCAATTATCAAAGTTGAGGAAAAATGCAGTTTTAGTGAAAACTGAAATCCCATAAATAAGACGGAGACGTATCGGCGGTAGAAAAGAAAGCTTCGTGTTTTTAAGTTAAAAATGGAAATAAAGCTCGGATCGATCAATTCATCGAGCTCGCGTTGATATACGAGCAAGAAAATCTGCTCTCGCAAGAATGACTTACGGGCACTTGGCGAAAACACACTTATATAATAGGGGCAATTACTCGAGCCAGAGGTGATGAATCGCACGGCGTTTCGCGCTTTATGCACACTCTAAACCTTTCGAGGTTCTCATGAATCGTAAATCGATAAATTGAGACGTCAATCCGCTTAAAATTGTCCGCTGCCGATCGCTATTATTTCCTCGTTTGTTATATTTTTTTACTTTGCAAATATAATCAGCGAAATTTGTTTAAGTATGTAAGCTGTTATTAAGCTGCTTCGGAGTACGAATTTCATTTACTTCACTCGTAAAACGATTTCGGTGATGCACGATTTTCTCTAGCGCAATTTTCAATTTCTTTTATATCTTTATCTTTCAAATTGAAGAATTCTAGCTATATAAAAACTACTGGATCGAGAAAAAGGACTTTTTTTATTCAAAAGGAACGATTTTTAAATTTTAAGAGAAAATGCGTTCAATTGATATTATGTTCTTCGAATGATATATTCTTTGAAGTAAAATAATCGACTCTTTTATTATACAAAGAATACTTATTCGCAAATTTTTAATTTTCTTCTAAAGTTTTTTCCGCCCAACTAATTATTAGAATTTTTAATTTAACATATATTTAACGCTACTTCTTTTGAATATTATACTTCTTTTTCCTTACAAATGTATAATATCGGATGATAATATTAAATTCTTTTATTAAATGATAGCATAATAGAATATTGCTCTCCATTTAAATTTCTTATTTTTTACTATTTTTAAATTGTACTTTAATTAAAATAGAAAATTAATTAATTTTTAAATTACGACTAAACGTTTGTATTATTAATATTAAATTGAATACTATTTCTATATTTATACATAATTGTAACGTATATTATATAAATTATTGAATTTCAAATAAAATAACAATGCTCGTTGAGTTTTACAAAAAATTTCTAGATTTTTACATCTCACCTCGGATTCGAGAAATTATATTAAAAAAAAAAACCTCTACCCATTATTAAAAAAATAGAATAGTCTATTTCATTACGCGTGTATAAATTTAATTCATAATTTAGTTTTAAAAAATTTTTCTTGTTTGCCGCTTTGTCACCGTATCGTATTTGATTTTTAATTAAACTTATTTACGTGTGCATCTTCTACTGTCGAAATTATAATAACGGTGAAGTCGGTAAATAAGGAATATATATTATTTATGCATATTATACAGCTAATAATAATATTCTTGTGCAAGTAATCATGATTTATCAATATGCTTTTTTATAAAAATTAAGTATGAAGATAATTAGTATTATAAATTTACAGAAAGTAATGAAGTTTATTTGAAATTGTGCTTAAAATATTATTGTTGCGAAATGATAGATAAAAAATATCATTGATAAAATATATAATACTTTTTGAGCTTATACGTGTTCGATGCTTGTACTTGTTAGATATTAAAAACAAGCTATCGGTAGTAAAAAAGTTTCTCTTAATGTCAAAAAGAAATAAAAAGGCAGTAAATTATGTCACAAATGAAATAGATATAAGCAAAATCTTTTAATTGCCAATTATAAAGTGCTTTCAATCATTGTTCATCTAATACTTCGTTCTACAAACAGGAACACCATATCTCACAACTTGTTTATAAAATCGATTCGTGTCTTAAGAGCAGAGTTGAAGTTCTTGTTTTTCTCCGCTGGGCTTTAAGGGCCATTTGTCTCTTGACATAAAAAGATTCGTTCATAATTTTTTCACTATAAAGTAGCGAACATCGTATAAGGTTTATTCGTTTTCGAGTTGGTTCACAATCGCAGTTTTCAATGATTTATATAAGAGAGACTCGAATGCGAAGAATTATAGAATATTGTTTATATGTTTATTTACAGTACCAAGTTTTTTGCTCTTGACGATGCAACGGTATTAAGTGAAAGTTCAAATTATATGTATACATCAGTTGTTTTAAGATACAGTTGCGCATTCAAGGCATATAAGTCAAGAATATTTTTTTATTCCATGTGTTGTGATCCTCCTTGTAATACTTTGGCATACTTTGTTATGCGCGATAATCGCATGTGTGTGTATTCAAATTGTTTCTAGATTTATCAACAGAATATTTTACTTTCGTATTCTTGTTTCGTATTTGATTATATTTAGTTATTAGTAATACGATAATAGAAAATACAGTGTTAAATTTTTATATTATATTAAAAATTGTTATTGCTTAAAATATCATATTTTACCAAATTCTTTCTTTATATTCAAAATTATAGCATTATAGAATTACTCTTTGTTCGATTAAATAATTTGGCAAGGGTAAAATGCTATGGAAGTTATATTATACGCTATAAACTATAAACGAGAAAATAACTGTTAATAATAAATCTAGAATATGTAATGATCAAAATCTTTTGATAATTTTCATAATAACTTCTGTAGAAATTTACATTGCACATCGGATGAATTTGAAAAAAATCAACTATAAATAAGAATATGCAATTTTATATTTTCATATTTTTTATACGAGGATTTGTAATTATAATTGTATATATCTAATAATAAATTATCGGTTGTAATTAAAACTTAAAAGAAATTAATTTGTCAATTCTTATTCTCTATACCAGATTAAAAAATAGATTCATTTCTTTAAACGAATCAATTAAAATTCACATACTTTTAATGTTCTAACGATTGGTACTAAAAAACTTGTAAAGAAAAAGTTTATAATATTCAATTGCCTTACATTATAAGATTTCTATTGCAGTTATTTGTGTATAGTTTGAATTCGTATACATTATATAAAATTTATCACCTTATTTAATACGAAAGTAGTAAAAACGTGTTTACACATTATAATATTATTAAACACATTATGAGTTAAGAAAGAAAATTTAAATATATAAAGTATAATTTATGTTCTGTTATAATTTTCTAATTTATTAAAGTGTTAAGCAAAGCCATCGCATAAGGAAAGAAAGTTAAATTTTAGAAAATCGGCTAATTTATATAAAGAAAGAAAATATGTTTTTGCTCTATCTTATAGATAAAATTAAACCTGCATTTATCTAATAAAAACATTTTATAATTATACGGTATATAAAAAATTTATTTGCAAAAAATATATTTTCATACATTACGAAAGCAATTATTTATTTACATTTTTTACAAATAATAATTTCTAATTTTATATTTATATTTCAGAAATACGAAATTATTTTGATTTATAAAGAAACATAAAAATAAGATTTCACCAATCTATAATATATAATATATATTTGCTCTATTTTTATTTATAACTGTGTAATTTTCTCAACTTATTCAATGAGATTTCTTATTTTAATCTATTGATATAGACTTTTTTCTAAAATAAACGTGTTTGTTTATTTTATTAAGATGATGATTAATAATGAGTCAGTAATGTTTTTTTAAATAGATAACATGATTCATTATTAATCATTAAATTTCGAGATACGACTGACTCATTATTAATTATTTTCATAAGAAATTAATTTACTCTATAATCTAATATCGCCTTAAAATATCTCATTATATTACATAAAATTTTGAAATAAAAATATCGATATTAAAATTATTTAATTTTACCAATAAGTAATAGTCCAATATTAAACGAAAATCTTTACAACGTTAAAAACGTTGGTAACGATTAGGAAGTATTTTTTATATTTTATCTTCATCGCATTAAAATATGACGTTTCTGAATTTTATTGAAAACGAAAATTGATAAATATAAAATTAACTTTATTAAAATCGGTACTTATTTATAAATGTACAGAAGATAAGAAATAAAGTAGGCGTTGTTGAAAATTGTCGGTGAATTTGAATGAATTAAAGTCGACCGAATCGAATATTAAATGAAACAACGTAAAAGAAAAGTTAAAAAATTAGCAAAAACTTTGATAGTTTGGAAATGGGAATTAGTGTAATCTTACGGCTAAAATAAAAATTGTACTTATCGCATAAATGAATGGTTAATTCTTTATTATTGATTCGAATAAGTAAAAATCTGAGGTAACAATGTAAGAATGATCGGTTGGTTGTTTCGAACGCTGATTTAAAATTGAATAACAAGCTCATAAATAATTTATTATAATAATCGGAGTTGATATATTTAGTTTTATTGGGATAAGCCCCGAACGTACGCAGAGCGTAGATGGGGAAGATTCGGAACCGCGAGATCGAAGCGTAAAATTTCTCTATCGTAATAATAAATTGGCGAGCGTGGACAATCGCAAGGACTCATCTCGGAATACTCGTTCTCACTCTCACCCCTCTCTAGCCCCTCTCTCACTCTCTCTCTGGATGCAAAACCCTGCGGAGCGTATCGCGGCGATAAGATATATATTTTGGGTGGTCCCGCGAGGGCCTCTGACACCGCCTTGTAATAACAGGAAGGCACAGGGCGACTACAAACGAAGGGCGAGGCTCGGCCCTTAGGGGCGCGCTCAAATTTTTTTTCCTCCGGTCGCGGCTCCCCTTCGCGTTGATTCGCGAATCAATTTGCGCGTCCGTGACTCCTCCTGTTTTTTGCTCCTCTTTTTGCTCCTCTTTTTGCTCCTCTTTTTGCTCCTCTTTTTGCTCCTCTTTTTGCGGCAGACTAAGAACACCTTCGCCGAGAACGCGCAGCTCCTCTAATTTCAGACTACCGAGGCGACGCTAAGATCTTTCGATGATGTTTCTGATTTATGGCTGGACCGAGGAACCTAATTGGAATTGCTACGCTTTTCTTCTTTTACCTACGATACTTTCACCATAATGCTTACGAGTGCCCCTAATGATGTTTACCTCGATAATATAATATTAGATAAATTGTCCAATCACGCGCTTAATTTCATGACAAAACCTATAAGTTATTTCCATTCCCGTGGTTAACGGAAGCCTTAATTCTGTTGGTATCTTTCTTTCGTTCTTGCTTCTTCAAACTATCGATCGCATCTCCGTGTTCCTGGTACGATACGATACTCCGCTTTGTTATTACATAGCGACCGTTGTATTCGATTTCATTTATTTTATTTTAGTATGGATACGTAATTTCAATGATACAAATATTTTTTTATCGTTATTTTTTTTTGGACGTACGTTTCGTAAAATAATCGAATTATATTTTCGTTCCGAGTGTCTTATTTAAATGTAAATAAAGATATAACTTTTTCGATAAGAGATAAACCATTATTCATATATAAATATAAATTAATAAATTAATAAATTAATTTATTTGAATAAACGTACATCGACGTACGAGCGAGTCTTTTTAGTTTGTACGAGCGAATAATTAAAGTTCTATATTTTTTTTATGAAATCTTGTCGGCATAAATTAATGTAAATACGTATATTATCCACAAAGTTTTAATTACGATCGATATTAAGTTCCGAATAGTGGAAATTTATAAGATATACTTAAAAAGGAATACTAATTTTGAAATGTGGTCTTGCGTTACAAAATTAATTTTTCAGATGTACCGTTACAAATTTATAAATCTTACATTTTATACGAAACATTATTGTTTATAAAAATAATTCAACTGCGCCGTTCTTATTTTATTACTATAATATAGTCATTTATAATAATAATAAAGTGGAAGTGCGATCGCTATTAAAATATAATTTTCAGTTATTAAAAATTAACATAATAATTAATCGTATCGATATATTACACTTAAACTAAAAATATTTTTATACACAAAAAATATAGTTAATTCGTAATAATATATACACACGTACAAAATATTTTCTCTAACGGAACATTAGAGTCGACAGTTGTAATAAAAGAAAAATATGAAACTTATTTGTACGTCGTATCAATTAAGCTAACCAAACAATGAATACGTTTTATAATGATTAGTGTACACTTAATAGATTAATCGTGTATTCTAGACAGGTATCGCACAAGATAGTAGATCCGCCTCTTATCATAATTTCCACAAGTTGGGTAAGTTGGGTTACCGTACTCACTTATCTAGTCATTGGCACAGCTCCCAACTAGTAATTTATTCGATCGAAAGTCTCGAGGTAACGCTAAACCTCGATAATGAACAATGGAACGAAGTAGACTAATGCGAGATCGAGTGTAGTCGAGTGTAGGTGAGCGGTAAGGGGAAATTTTCTCGAGTCAACGGCGATCGCGAGGAGATTCAGTTATAGGAATGAAATGTGGGGCCCACCCATCTCGAGCTTGCACCATGTGAATCGCGATTAGGGCAGATGACCCATTTAACGATAGTAATGATATATTCTTTGAAAGAAGAAATCTGAATGAGCGATGAATCACGATTCTGCTGCTTAAAAATGAATCAGTCTTCGGTGCGACTGATACTCGACTGATACTCGAGGCGATACGCGTAATTATTTTTCGAGATGAAACAAAGTATTGTCAACCAGAAAGGCAAAATTATTTCTTTGTACATCGTTTTTTATTTTCTGTATTTACAAGTGCGATTCCTACGTATCTCTTTTTATTTCCTTTCGCGCGACGGATAACTTTTATTTTTAATCCTTTCCCAAGTATCGATGTACTCGTGTCAACCGTCAGCTTCGTTCCCATCGTCAAACATTATTTTAACTAAACGTACTATTACCGATGAAGCGGATAAATATGAGCTTGAGGTATTTTTAATCGATGTTTCCGAAGAATTTAAGACTGTAATTGGGAAATCGATAAATTCAAGCGCACTGTAATAATGTCTTTGAATTAAAAGTAAATAATATCGATCGCTCGTAGTTTTTTGTAAGATATTGTTGCGCGAGTAATAATACGAATTAAAGGATACATCGGTTCTTTACAACATCGAACCTTGAGAATTCGAATCTTTTTTATTTATATTTAAAAAACTTTATTTTACCTTTGACTGAAATACCGAACGAAGATAATTAAAAGAGTTGGTGAATTTTTTACGAGCGATAAATTTAAAATAAAAATAATTACCCAAACAGAATAGTTAAGGTATGAGTAATTAGGTCATTTACATTATTTTTCATTGTACAATGACCGATGACGAGTTTCCGAGCCAATAGTGAGTGTTGCACTTTATCTTTACGAGACGATGCGACACAACGTCGCAAACTTGACGCAACGAAGAAAAGCGTATATAAAAAGATGTGAAAACAAAAATATAAAATTAGAAATGAAAATGTAGTAAATAAAATTTTAATCCGTGTTATTTGTAAAATTAAAATTTTAAAATAATACAAACTATGATATAATAAATAGCTAACCTCGTTTCGTTTTTCTTTCCGAAGAAAACTAAATATTTTGTTTAATACGATTCGTATTTCTTTATTTTATAAAGTTATACGTTGGTTTTTTTCCATTTTTTAATATTGCTTTCATTTATACGCGGATGAAATCTTTTGCTTTCGAATCTACGCGTCCGAATAGTTTATAATTATAAAATATATTAAGTACTTACAAAGCTTGTTCGCATTTATACCGAACTTCGATGTAAACTTACGTATATAGAAATAAAATTTATTTTTTACCAATAAGAAATTGAATGGAAATTTTAGCATAATATTTTTTAATTATGCGCGATATAGCAATTAATTATGATCGATAATAGTAAAGATAATAAAACTTTAATACGCTCATAAATCTATTTAATCTACAGATTTAAAAAAAATTTTTGACAATTTTTATTTATACGTGTATGCGTTAACATAGAAAGTTGTATAGGTCGTTAAATCATAAGAGTAGATGTTTTGGTAAAGAAGATAATTACTTTAACAAGTCATGCTTTATAAGTTTAGCTACAAAATACAGTTTTTTGGAAACCATAAATATTGTGGTTAATGACTCATAAAATGTGATGAACATTGAATTCTTCTGCTTTATCTATCTTGAGAGAAGACGGAAATATATAGAGAGAGACGCATTTGTATTTCCCTCGAAGGGTCGATCGGGCGACAAGAATAGTATCGTGTTTCACTTAAGACAGTTGTTTTGATCTACTTTTTAAATGGGTCACTAAATCGTTCCCTTCTACCTCGATCCTTCTCGCTAGATCACCTTAGATTACTTAAATTAATTATTTTGTAAAGAGAATTCGGACAAGTGTTTTCTTTTTTCTCGTGACAATACAGTTTAAAAATTCGATAAAGTTAAAAGTTTCCCCGGAGCCAAATTACCGCTAATTAATTATTTATAGTCGCTAATGATTATTTTTAAACAATAGAAAAGATGAATGGATTTTGCTCGCTGAAGTTTTAGAACCCGGGAGTCGAGACAAGGAAAGGCACATCGCTTTATTTACTACATCATCGCAGCACTGGACAGAGCGGCGATGATTTTATTTTTGTCTTTAGTTTACAGACTTGTCGTTGACTCATCGTACGCGACACTAAAACAATTATCTATTTTATTTTTGTCATTTTTGTAAAATATTGCTCGTTTTCCTCGGGAGGTTATTCGTTATTTCGGAATAGGATGGCACATCGTTATTCGTAAAATTTCAATGGTATCCCAGGGAATGACCGTAATGGTCGAAAATTGTAAATGTATCTAAATTTAAATGCGCGCATCGTTTCAAAATACAAATACATCGTCGTTAAAATTTTCTCCGCGTACATCGAATATAAAAGTTTCAACAACATCGAACGTCGAGCGAGTGATATTCATTCGCATCGATTCGACGTTAAATTTAAAGAAGCGTGCAAAAGTAGATTCGCTCGTTATTACTTACGGTGATTCCGAGATGGTAGAATAATTGTTATTAGCGCTTACAATCCGTGTCCGTGACGTCCGGAGGTAAAAATAACTTAAAATAATAAGTTTCGTTATTATCTCATCGCAACGGTACAACGAGACGAATATTCACGGGTGAGAATAAACAGGTTATTAATAAGATAAAAATAACCTTGCACTTTAAACACATCTCGAGGTACATCCGGAGATAAATCGTAAGCGAAAAATCAATCGAGCGAATCCCGATCTGTTCTCTCGCTCGATAAACGCACTCGGTCCTTACGCGGAGCTCGAAAAGTTCCAAAGGTCCAAAGAAAAAAAAAGTCCCTCGCGAGCATTAAGACGTCGAAGCGCGCACTCGGCCGAAAATTAAGATACGTCTGACTCTCGGAGGGGCTCGACTCATTAAGAAAGAGGCGTCGATCTTCCTCCCGGCTAATGCAAATCCCCAAGAGTCTCTCCACCTGGACGCACGAAAGCGCGAGCGCGCGACCGGAGAAAGAGAACGAGTCTTCGTGTGCGTTCCCACCGACGTCCGTCGCCTTCGCCCTTCCTAGAATAAGAAGAAGAGGAATCCGCAGCTGCCAGACTGTCTGCCACTGTCAGCCGGAGGCTGTCGGACTTTTTAATACCCTCGCGGGTCATCGGCACCAGCGGGACCGGCAACAGAAACGGAGGAGGCAGGGTTAACCTCGGAAACGGTGGAAACAACGGTGGAAACAACGGTGGAAACAACGGTGGAAACGCCGGAAACGCCGGAAACGCCGGAAACGCCAGCAATGCCAGCAACAGAAAACACTCTCCTCGTCTTAGCTAACCACCGGTCGGATATTTTTCGCGGTACGGGCTTTATGGTTCGAGGAGCGCTGTATTTCACCAAGAGACGCTTCGGGCAGCAGAGAACAGCAGCGCCCACTCGAACCGAGTCTCCCTACGACTCTGCGGCTTATCTACTTCGTCTGGTGTACGGAGCTCGAGAGACAGGAAGCGGAGGAGAGGATCGACAGAAGGAAGATATAACGCGCTCCGAGCAATGGGCAACGGACAACGAGCAACGGACCCTCGACCAGCCTCGGTTTATTTTGCTCGCTGCGCGACTGCTGATTTTATGGTGCTCTTTCTCATTTTGGCCAGTCCTCGAGACATCAAATTTCCAAGACTTATTATCGCTAATTTATTCTAAATGCTCTAAAACATTATACCTCCGTTTTTTATGCATTTTAGACCTGCAAACGGATACTCGAATGCCTTACTCGGAGCTGCATTTTTTAATCGCACTCGCACTTTACCATAAAGTGGTGAAATATTAATACGTCGATTTTTATTTAACAAAAATAAGACATAGATAAAAACAGAAATACGAAATATTTTTCGATAGTTTTAGAGAATGAAATTAAAATTTTTTTAAAATAGCGTAAAATAGTAAGAATAAACGATGGTATATTTAAAAGATTTTAACTTATTATCGTGCACAACTAAACTTTAGTTTATCAAACGTATAGCAAGTATACGTAAGACGTACGTTCTTTATTTTCATCTTCCAACTCTGACGATATATCACCATAAATATATATCTTTTTTAGTATTGCACGAAAGAATGTTACAGCGAGACGTACAAGAGAAGTGGTTGGAGAGTAACAATCGATATCCTGAAAATGTATACAGTCGGTTATTTTGTCGAATGCTTATTTTAACCTAAAATGTATAAAAATTACGCTGTGCTTTATATTGAATAGCGAAGTATTTTAAAAACATAATACATCGATATTCTTGCGAGTGGAATACACGTGCGGTATAATACCGATACAGCCAAAGTAAAAAATAACGCTATTCTAAGTTTTTGTAAATCATATTTCCAAAAATTGAACATTCCGAAAGCTCTGAAATTTAAAAATTCTGTCCAAGGCCACGTCAGACACGTAATGTAGTACACAGGGATAGAAAATCCTTAATAAGTTTGGAAGCGTAAACGTAGGAGAATGAGCTCGAAAGGAAGGAAGAATAAGGCGGATAAGAAAAAGCCACGCCAAACTCGTACTTACTTACTATGCGTCATGTTTGGCTGGGATGGTTAAGGTTAAGGTGGCATGTAAAATCTGTATATTTTAGGAGCTTATATTCCACAAGGCCAAAAGGGGCCATGTGGTTCTGCTCGATTTTCGAGCCGCAGTTACCTTTAAGCTGTTAACCTTTTAACACTTGGCAGTCTATTTCAAGGGGTTACGGATTCTTTTTCCCTTTCTCTTCCTCGTTCTCTTCCTCTTTTTCTTCCTCTTTTTCTTCCTCTTTTTCTTCCTCTTTCTTCTTCCTCTTTTTCTTCCTCTTTCTTCTTCGCCTCTCGGCTTCGAACGTACAGGCAGGCGATTTTCAAAGTACGTGGGAGATGCGATTTGGGACTCGCGTGTACTGATTTACGACGCTTAGGACATTGTTATGTGCGAGAGAGTCGAAGGGGTTCCAAACTTTACGAGATTATTGTTTCCAAATTTGGTGCGATATATTTCACTCAATGAAAGTTCACCCTTTCACAGACGTCAATTATACTCGATGGTCGTCAAGATTCTTTTTTATCTTCGCAGATTTCTTTATAAGAGAAGATTTATTTTTTTTCTATAAAACGTCGGTTTAAAACATTATTCTGCCTTTAAATTTTACTTTAACGCTATTAAGCTTTCTTAAAAATTGGTTTTTATCTTGACGATAATTATATTTTATAACAAATAAAATCAAAATTTTCGTAAAATAATTTATTAGACAGTTTTACGAAAAAGATTTAATAAATTGCATTTTTATCATATTTTTATAATATTTACTCCTAATTTTGTATTTGACCTACTTTTCATTACGAATTAAATATTAACTCGTTTGATAAATATTATTCATTGAGGTTTAATTTTGTTTCTTCAAGGATCAACGATTGCTTTTAGCACCACTATTTTTTATCTTATATTTTACTCATCGATTAAAATATCAAAAATGAAAACTTAAATAATATTTTTGTGCGTATGAATATTCTGTTTTAAGTATTATGATAATTTATGTTTATTCCGTTGAAACGATAATGAAAAAAGTAACGTAAATTGAAAAGTAATTTTTACATATTAAATTGTCAATTATTTTAACGAATAATATAACCTATACGTCAAATATGTTATTATTTTATCAAGTACAAGTTGAAAATTAATATATTTTTTATATAATTTTCTGTTTGATTATAATAAATTCGATAAATAAGTAAAAAAAATGAATTTTTATCGAAATTAAGAAAATGAAACTGAATATCTCTTGGATCTTAGACGGATAACGTTTCTTAGATACACGTGTTTATTTAACGTATTTATATAAAAAAGAAATTGTCAATCTTATAATCTAAGATGCAAATAGAAATTCTTATGTTTATCGTATGCATCATCAAAATATTTTTCTAGCATCCGTATCTTATCTGAATGTTCTCAATAATCTTGAAAATCGAATTAAGTCACTTGAATTTTATCTCTATTAACGATAAATGATGTACTAATTGAATATTTAAACACAAAGGATAGATTAATATATATATAAATTTTCTCCACTAGAAAAAAAATATATTTTAAGCGTAGGTAAGTTTAGTAATGTCTTCTTGTCTTGACTTTTGTTATTGTCCTGGCTCACGTTCAACTTGATACATACGTATATAAAATTGCCTTTTACTTGTATGTAAGCGCTGAGAAATAAGATATGTAATATTTTTGTTATTTCTTAGTCTAATGTCTATACACGTTTGATATCTAGCCATATAAATAATGTAACTGAAACTCTATATTCATGAATTTATTTCTCTTTTATCGCGACGTTGAAATATAATAACGTTTTTCTCCGATTATCCAATAGAATATTTTTAATATAATAGTCTATTCAAAGTTTAATATTTCATAAAAATAAAGAAATCTTCGATCAAACGATGATCAAAGATAATATATTTTTCTGATTTTTAATTCTTATTAGTAAGCAATTTGTAGTATATAATACAGTTTTTTATTCTAAGCGTGAAGAAATGTTGTTTCTATTTATTATAAAAATTAAAAAATTTATGTAACATTCTATCGAGGTCAATCCTTAAAATAAGCAGCAAATTTTGGCTTTCAGCCAAATAAAATTCGTTAGTAAGGTTACACGATCCCACACCCTGTGATATATTTGCAAGGATAAAAGAATGTATTTATGGATATGATAATGGATTAGTATACAAATAAAATTTTAATTATAAATGAATTATAATAATAGCGTTTTCTTAAGTAATCTTATTATGAGAAATAATGCGTTCTTCGAACGAGTAGTATAAATATTAGTAATTAACACTATAATCATTTGAATACATTAGAATGAATTATGATTTAATTTAGTTCTATATATTTTCACAATAATTAGCATAATAATAATTATGGTATACTAATTAAATATCATTTTTTATTGACCGACGATTATTGTGCGATATTACCGAGTAAGTATGGCACACAATAATTAAAAACACCTAAAGTAATTTCCGGCGTAACGTTTTACATGGATGATCTTTTCTGTCTCGCCCTAATTACCAGGCGATTAACAAGTCGAGATATGGTCAAACGTTACGTTTCCCTTGCAAACACACGCGTATATTTTATGTTACAAAGCAAACGAGACCGATTGACTTGTTCGAAATAATTTTATAATTAGGATGATTAAAATTAATATGGAAGCAAATTTTGAATAAAGATACGATCCTTGAATCACGACAAAAACTTCTTTTTTATTTCTTGTTTTACAGAGCATAATGAACACGTTTTGAAATATAATAAGGTTACACGATAATACAATCTAATACAAATAATATATACTATTCCAATAATTATTTACCAAAAGAAAAATATTTTGTTATTCTTCTATCTGAATATTTAACGCGATAAATCGTGATTTATTATCGACATCTTAAAAGGATTCGAATCGATACACGCGATCGTGATTTATAAATAATACGAATACTTTAATAAGTTTTTATCGCGCAAAATATATTTTTGCGGAATATTTTTAAAATTATAATTCGAATCAACTAATTAATAATTAATCAAGTTCAAAACTTTGCGAGAAAAATACAAACTACGATAAAATTACTTATAAATTTGAAATCGTAAATAGCAAAAAATATTAAAAACATCTTTAATGTACGTAATTTAGTTATTCGATCGATTAAAAGTCATATTTAAATAAAGTTTCTTGCATTAAAAATTAAATATAAATAAAAACTTTTCAATTAAATTATATTGTAATTAAATTGGTAGTTACGATATTAAATATATTATTAAAGCTTTCTAATAATAAAATTAATCAAAGAAAGTGCACAAAGAGAGATAAAATATTGCAGTCCAGCGGAAAATGCAATTGCATTCGATAATTAAAAAGAGTTTGGCAGTTAAAATGCATCGCTGCTGTATTGCGGTTACGTAGCTTGGAATCGGAATTATTCGCGTCCAGGATTTTCGCTATTCGACCAAACGACCAAATGACGCACCGGTAAACCACAACAGGTGTCGGTTCACGGGACCTGTATCAATCGAGTCTCGGAAGCGACGGGAGCCATTCATCATGTCAGGTACGATGTCGGGGACCGACGGCGGACCCACGACGGACCCACGACGGACCCACGACGGACCCACGACGGACCTTCGGCGGACCTTCGGCGGACCCTCGGCCGACTCTAACGTCTAGGCGCCTCTTCTAAAACCTGTTGTGCTCCACACACTCTTCTCCTTTTTTAAAAGAGAGTCGCTACTTTGAGCTTCGCTCCAACCGACGATCTCTAAGCTTTTGCTCTAAGCTTTTCCGTCCTCTTTCCCTCGAGCTTTATATCGTTTATTTTATGATTTCAATTTGAATTTTTAGAGCTTTTTTCTAAATATTTCGAAGCTTCCGATCTTTTTATGCATTTTGGTTGAATATTTTTTATAATGTCTGCACATATAGGTTAGGAGATGCCATCGCTTTATTTAAAGTGTCGAGGAAAAATACTAAAATTATACCGAGCTCCGAGTCTAACCCGCTAAAATTTTATTTAATAATCGTGATCTAAATACACTTTCAACTATTTTCCATCGCAAAATTTAAAATAAGAATGGTCGTCTCTAACGACGCGACATTGTTTTTACCAATTTTCCTAGTTTTGATGCTCTCGTTGAAATTTTCGATCGAAAGACGGAGGGATCGTCTGTTACTACTGGTTTATAAGCTATGCGTACCGTTACTACTGTTTTTCTATTCTTAACGCGAGTACTTATTCCCGATTATCGCAGAATTTACGTGCGGCCGTTGTCTCGTAATTCTTGCGTTTTTTTTTAACCATTTCTAGACAAAATATTATTAACGTAATACGCTTGTTGCCAAATATCGGTAATAAATTGATCGTGAAAATAGAAATAAATTTTAAACTGTATTCGTTCTTGGTAAATTAGCGAACGTTTCCGTACATCGCGGAATACTTAAATATAAGATTTCGGATATTATCGTGATTCGTGGAGGGTGGATAGCGAACGATCGAGCGCGATTCATCTTTTTGCGCGACAATATATTTGGCTATCGTAAACAACGTACATTTGATTATTCGTCGAAAAAATAGTCGATTACGATTCAACTTATTAACGAAAAAATATTTAAGCGGATATATACGTAAGTGTATAAATAAAACTTATCAAATATTAGAACGGATACGTTAAAAAATAATACATAAACGTTATTAATAAAACCATCGATAGCTGGTAATCGATCTTTTGAAAATAAAGCAGTTGATAAAGTGTTTTACAAATATTCGTAGACTAACCGATCTCGTAATTATAGGTTACTAGAAGACTTTATCTATCGTCGTAAACGTTAATGATTATCGTGCAGTTAAATTATATGCGTCAAATATGTACCAGTTTATTTAAGATATATGACGTATTTTATAAAACAAAACGTTACGTTGGTAATTATATCGCTTCCTGTAACTAAAGGTCCTTTTATGTAGATTTCCTTTTCCTCGATATCAAATAATTATTTTGTTTAAAAATACAGCTTTTTCCAATATCTTACGGATCGATTTTCTACGATAAGCGTATACTCGTAGTCGGAAAGTCCGGAAATTGCGCGTCGACCAATTCGAATCTTCTTCAACCGAATCAGTTGTCTCGAGCATTTAGCCATAAATAATGTTAACCATCGACGTATTGGCGTTTTGAAGTTAAGACAGGGAGAAGTTATCTATAAATAAAGCCTATTTCAGTGGCTCTTCCCACCGTTTCCCTGTCGCTCGTCTCTCGCTCGTCTCTCGCTCGTCTCTCGCTCGTCTCTCGCTCGTCTCTCGCTCGTGACCCGCTCCTCTCCTCTCGCAAAACTACCGCAGCAAAGCTCGGACAAACCTACCTACGGGCGAATGCGAGGATTATGCAGTTTTCTCGGCTCGTAACTCAGGCGCGTCCCGTCTTTTGCGCGACAATGACACGCGGGATAGTCAACGATGCAAGACTTTGCAATCGCGCAAACGCGAACAATGCGTCATCGCGCCGATTTTACGATTTGGCGCCGGAGTTAGAGTTGCAGCAGAACTTGCGGTATCTTCTTAACGATTCTTAGCGATGGATAATAACCTTCTGGTGGTGGCACTGGTCGTTTACCGTTTTTGTTCCGATCCTTCTTTTGCTTCCACGGCGTTAATTATTACGCTCTTTTGTTTCCGTTGACGTTTCGATAGCTCGATTTATCAATCCGTGTATCGAATCAATTCGTTCGGATATGAAAAACGATGACTTATCCGTGCAATAGTTTGATTGATTTTCTATCGAGAAGAAAAACTTCGATCGTAATTTACGAACGCGAATTTAATATCCCATCGAATCATCCTACAGTTACTACAACACTTTTCTCGCGTATAAAATAAATTGTAAAAGTCGATATCTATAAAAATGAAAGCGCGATTATCGGATCGAGTACTTACTATCATATCCTACAAAATAACGCTGCTATTAAATTAATCCGTGATATTTTCATTATTTATTTGTTAAACAAAAAATATAGATTTTATTCACTAATGTAACAAATTTATATTGTACATCGCAACAAATAATAACGTAACGACTATTTATTTTATCGTTTTATCGATGATGGCAAATAAAATATCGGTAAACCCGATTTTAAATAAATCGAAACGGAGGTTATGTATTCAAATTTTTTTTAGAAGTTTATTATTTATATTTTATTGTACAATATTTTTCATTTATGTTCCATATCGTAAACAATTAATTTTACCGTATACATATTTTTGTTGGTAACTCGATCAAATATTAATCTTCTTGTAAAATAATGAAATAACAAAATTAATAATAAAAGTTATAATTCACGTATATTCTTGAGACGTCGATAAATAATTCAAAATTTTTTTAAAATTAATAATTTCATAATTCGCATTATCATATTATTATGTATTTCGAGATTTTACTACAACTATAATATTTTTTTGCCTTGAATAATATTAACGACGATTTATGACAATTTGAATTTCATCGAAACATAAATAAAGTAAATGTCATTTTATAAAAAATTATTCATTATGATAAATAACTACTTTTTAACTTGAACTTCAAATTATCTAAGTGCACATAAAGATATCAATTTATGATAATTAATCAATATCAATTATTAAGTACTAATTAAGAACAATTGATATATCGAACAAGAATCGTTACAAGCTTCAATTTTTTTAAACTTCAAAAATATATAATATGTACAGCCTAATCATTTAAATGAGACTTGAAAACGTTGTATTTAAAAAAGCTCTTAAATTAATTAGTATTCACTTTGATTAATAATTAATAATTCTTTTTTATTCTTACGATGATGTTTCAATTTAAAAATTTCAAGTTATTTTATTGCATCTTATTTTATTTAATCGATGTGTACACGCGTAACTTAATGTAGTAAGTATCGTTATTTTTAAATCTAGCATTGAATTTAATAAATATTTTTCTTACTTTATATAAATTTCTACTGAAAAATAAATATAAATAATATATGCTCGTACCGTTGTAGATTATGTATAATACATGAATCATATTAAGAGCATTTGTTTATTTTAATAATTTCATATAAATAATAAAGTATATATAAATAACCCAATAAATATGCAAATTTTTTCATTATACTAAAAAACTAACGGTAAAAAGCTGTTTAATATTATTATTTATGTAAATTATAAATATAAATTAACATATTTATGTGTATATGTAAACATGAAAAACAAACTGAATAAGAATAGTACATCATAAAATTGTCTAATTAAAAAAAGTAAGCTCGACTGCGTTGATTCATCGATCGTGTTTCTTTTAAAAATTAGTCGTAAAATAATAAAAGTGAAGAATTATATCTACCCGCCATCGTAATTTCAGTACTATAAATAACATTGACATAGTTAGAAAGTTGAATCAAAAGTATATTATTTGATGTATATTCTCGAATTTGCATGGATAATTACCGAATCGCTGTAAATTAATAGTACAATTCAATATGAAAATATCGACATCGATGTTCAATCCTACAATAAAATTAATATTATCCTTTACGAATACAAATAGCTTGAAAAGCATTTCCGTTTGCTATCCGCATTTTTACTCTAATGGTATCGAACCCATTTTAACCACTGGCATTGTTACTCGAGGCTTAGGAAGTTTCGCTCGATTCCTCGAAATTCGCTTTATGCAGACTATTTTATTCACGGCGATCATGCAAGTTTCGTACATCGCACGTAGATAAATAACCTTCTTACCTTATCAATGAGTCATGTAAAGAACTTTTAACCGTCGACCTCAGCGACGCCCAGCTGTCGCAAGATTTTCGCGACCTGACCAGCATAGCCTTATTTCAACAAACCATTTCATCGATCGTAAAATCTTTGACTGATAATTTATATAATTTATCCAAAATATGTAGCGAAGCTGTTTTCCTTTTGTATACGCGTTTTTGTACGTGTTGAAAAATAACAGAAATCTCTCTTTGAACGTATCAATTTTCTATACAAGAATAGTCGAAAACATATATATTATTATGTTCATCGAAAAATGTACGATTATTTAATAAAAATTATAATTTTTATTGAATTCGCGTAATAATATAATTTTAACAATAAATATCTCGATAAATGAAAAGCAACGAAACATTTATTTAATTATAAATTATAATTCTTTCCTCCTTTTAAATTTTTAAACTTTTCTTACGTAAACGTAAATTCAAATTCTAGTAGTTTATGAATTATTATTTTCTAAAATGATCGTATGCTTTGTATTAAAAGAAAATAGTCGAAGCAGATTTTTAAGAAACAACAATTTTTTTATTACAAATTTCTCTTTTAAATATTTTATTTACGTTATATATTCCTTTGTCATAGGTATTATTTATTATAATCGTAACTATACCGTGTTCGATGTAAATAAAATAAAATTTGTTATTTTAACACCTTACGTTCTTAGGAAAATATTTCTAATATTATTAATTTATTATAATTTAAAATTTTTCCTCGATATTATCGCACATCAAATGTTTTATAATATAGAATGATTTAAGCGATACGTTAGATAAATTTATCCTGTAATTTTATACGACAAGATTAATTATTTAACCGATTAAAAATTTCTTCGAATTCTCTATCAATTTTTTAAACCAATCAAATCTTTATATGGAACAAACTATAGAAAAATAATTCTTTAGGTTAAATTGTTTTTGGTATTAAATGGATAAATTTTTTTTTATTATTTACTACTTGATCCACAATTTAAACATATTACCATTTATATAATACTTTAAATTTTCCAAATTTAATACTAAACCAAGCTCATAATTTCGGCTTAGATTAGAATTCGGATAATAATATTACAAGGCCGAAGATGTTTGTCCTGAAAGAAGTCGTAGTTGAAATTATCTTTTAAAACAGCAGCTACACCAAAAATCAAAGCAAAGTATATACGCTGGATGTATATGTAAATGGAACTTGTTACGATATTATTTTAGACAAAATGAAACTAGCTTAGACATCGTCGTCGCAAAACTGCAACTTCATTATCAAATGCAAATAACGTCTACGTTGGAAGGATATGAAAAAGCGCAGCAAAGCAGAAAAAGAAACAACTTGTTCTCGACGTTAAGCACTCGAGTGATTTCACAGACAAGAGCGGCAAAATCTCGCCAAGGAATTATCGCGACGATATTCTTGCGTTCACGAAAGGTAACATTTTTTCAGCAGCCAGTTAATCGTGCCCGCATCCTTTCCCTCCGCAAAGAAAAAAGAGCGCAAGGAGGATCTTGGTCGAAAAGGCTGCCGCCATAAAGAGGAATTCGTAATCCGGAGCTCCGGAATTCTCCCCCGTTCGTTGTGCCACGCGCGTTCAAATATTTTTCATCCGCGTCGCTCTGGATATCTGTCCATGATGTCTCGTCCTTCCGTCCTTCTACCGCGAAGTTACGAGCTTTCTGTCGGACAACTCTGATAATGTGTGTAATACCTTTTCGCGGCTTTTTTCGCGGCTTTTTTGGCAGGTTTCTTCGCGGGTACTCGATTTACTGCTTCGTTCGACCTTTCCTTCATTTTCCAATTGCTCGGAATATTTTTTTTTGCAATTTCGCTAATTTACTAATTGATTAAGACATTTTTATTTTATGTAATTTGTAGCGAGCATCTACACATTGAAATATTCATATTCGACATTTAACTTAGAATTTGTGAACGGTGTATCGAATTGTCACTCAAATTCACTCGAAACATATGTTACGACAAATAATATTAATCGTCTATCGCGGTTAAAACTATACCTTTCTATTTTAATATAATAATTTTTTAATTTATACATATAAATATTTGTGTTATACATAAATACGGAAATAATTAAATTTTTAAATAAATTTGTGAATACTTAAAGCATAGAATAACTAATTAATTTATAAGTATCCAAATATTTAATTTAAAACTAATATCAATATACTTGTACATTGAACTTCTAACTTTTAATATTTGCATTGTATCGCGTCTTTTGATATATTCTTCAATTATTATCTTTACAGCTTTAACATTTTCCTAAAGAAAAACACGATGTAAATAAGTATTACATCTAGCATCGAAGATTTGAAATGTAAATTTAATACGTGAAATTTCAAAAAAAGATGAGTCTAATTTTTCTTTAATTTACATACAATAACGAAATTAGCTTAGCAATTGACACAATTGCAAAGTATTACTTAGGCAGCGTATTATTAGCAACTTTTAAGTACATCAAATATCCATATTCTATAGTCGGTTGAAAAATATAATATCATCCAATAATTCTAATCGTATTATTTCGAATAGCGAACGATTATGCCTCGTAAGTCTGTTACAATCCAATATTTTTAAGACGCGTACGGTATGTAAATTATAGAAAATTATTTTAAATTCTATAGAGTACTAAATTAACGAGTAAAAACTTTATTCGCGACGTTACCTATTAAATATTTTACATATTTACCATTATTATTTATTTGTTGTTTATAAAACGGATTAAATTATACATAATACCCGATCGCGAAAAGTATAATTATTCGACTTAATTTTCCTATTAAAACTATGCAATAATTGGATACTTATTCTAAAATACATATTTATTACATCAAACTTTTATTTCATCGAACTTTTATTTATATGTAACTTAAATAAATGTGTTGATTTGCAACCGAATGATTAATTTCATAAAGTACGGAGAAAAAAGTTGTTTCATTCGAGTTTGAGAAAAAAAATGAAAAGGAGTAAACGAAATGAATATTTTGAATACGCAAAGACATTGTTTGACCAAAGTTCTCTCGTAAAATTATCAATGAACGAAAAGAAGGTGTAACTTTGGCGTGACGTCACCATTTGTTCGCGTTTCTTACGAGTAAGAGTTAAGGTAAGCGAACGTACACGAACACTCCTTAGAAAGCATCTCAGGGGAATACCGAATCGGAAATTTATTTATCCGCGGATATTCTCCGAGCGACGCGTTGACAAGTGATAAATACTCTACGTTATGGTAAATACGTCTTTTTTACAGTGGCGAGAAAAATATTTAAAATATTTTTACCTCGGTATTCTTGTGCATCTTTCACCTACACGCGCGATGTCCACTTTCGTGGGAGTGGTACATTTAAAATGCTGGTCTTCGACAATAGCCGTATCGATTTTTGTTAGTTGCGTTAGATTTTTCTAATTTTTTTTGTAAATGATTTACGTAATTCTATTATTTATGAGAATTCCACTGATACGTTGCGATATCGTTTCATTCATACGTACATTCGACTTCTTGATTAACGACCTTATGAAATTATTTTTTGATCGTTGAACATTAATTTTCACGTGATAGATTAACAGTAGCGCGATACGCGTTAAGTATTTATACATAGTTATAAAATCGAGTATTTATCAAATGATTAAAAGTTCGATACAAAAATACGATATTATCTTTGAATTAACTTTGTACTTATTTTTTACTAATTGAACGCAACTTCATTTTTCGTGGAATATTTTCTTTGATAGATCGCGAAATTGAAACTATCGTGGATGAAAATGTAAACGTTTCGATCGAACGAATCGATATTATTTTATTATTCGATCGCATTTTTATATTTCATTTTACACCGAGTCACCTTAAATGTAAGCGTAATCGCGTATAAATCTCAACTCTTCCGGGATTCAAACAGGACACTTCTATTAGCTAAATAGTTAACTTAAATACTCGGCGCTCGTTTCGGTTATTTATCGTCCGAACTAAATTCGAAGCTTAGTGCAGAGATACGTTCGGTGAATACAACGCATAATTATAAATGGCAACTTAAATTATATTTATTAATTGGCTGTACGTGCAATATTTTATGTAACTCGTAACACCTAATGTAAAATTTTGAATTCGGTGTCGCTGATTCTGTTATTCGTTCAATTAAAATTCATTGTATAATTAAATTACTAAATTAAACAAATAATATAGTATATCCATTACGTTTTGAAATGTAAGACCGATTAAAAAAATAAGCATAAATAAAGAATAGAATTATGGCCGTAACGTATCGCTACCATTTAGATCCTGGTGGTAGCTTTTTAGAAATTACGTTGGTCGTCGATCACGAGATTTTTAACATCGATAAGTAGCTTTACATATTGATTCACAAGAATCGAAGGATCGGTGATCGGGTATAAGAAATGATTTTTAATCTCAAATAAGATGTTCGACGTAGTCGGGACAACGTAGCTTTTACGATATCTCAATGCGGACTCGCGAACGGTCTTTAGAACCGCACAATCGAAGAGAAACTTTGCGGAGCTCGGAGTTTACCCGCTCGGAGCAACAAAGAAGAAAATAAATCGCTTCGTTGCGTAACGCATTCGTCCAAAGCACCGAAGAACCCCAGCAAAGTCGGGTGTACTTTTCAACGAGGGAACGAGCGAAGGTCGCTTTTGAAATCTCGGACCGAAGGAATACGCAGAGTCGGTCGATTCCCTCGGTAAAAGGATCGCTTCCCGATCCGGAGAACGCGAACGAACAGCCGATGATACGGACGACATCTCGGGCGATAACGGCGATAACGGCGATAACGGCGATAACAGCAATGACGTCAGGTGCGGACACCTCGCGCCGGCAGCTGTGCCGCGAACGAGCGTATCTCTAACGAATCTCGACGCGAATTCGCGATAACACCCCTTTCACCTTGCGAAATTCAGCCTGGACGAGTCGACGGCGGATTATCAGCTTCGGATCTTCGACTCGGGACTTCGACTCGGGACTTCGACTCGGGACTTCGACTCGGGACTTCCACGTCCGTTGAATCCTCGCAATCGTATCAACCGTACTGCAAGTTCTCTTCAGGTACTTCATCCTTGCTGGAAATTGCGTCGCGATTGTTTCCTTATCGATAATTAACGTCGATACCGATAACCTGTTTTTTTTCCGCGAGGAAGTATACCGAGTTACCTTCGCACGCGCAATCGCTCCTCAATATATATATATATATAAAGGCAATTTTCGTATCGAATTGAGAAAAGCGAGCGACCGTTTTCCCGATGCGAATAATAAAAATAACGACTCGATAAGACGTGGGCGTCTCTTCGTATTCGTCTTCGCGCTTTTCGTGCGATGCATCTCCTGCACTTGTGGGACGCGCGATAAATCCTAACCTGTAGTGCACCCGTCGGTTTCGTAGAGATATAAATACGTTATAAATCATTTTCTATCCTTTCGCAATAGTTAAGAAATAAAATTTCACAAAGCTTCGAGGTGGCCTTTCTTTCAATTTCAAAGACAATAATGAAAAAATTATAAATTCTATAAAACTACGATGCGGTGTAACATAAAAACGAATAGCTTTATCCATCGCTGATTACATTTATTTTAATCGTCTACCAATAAAATTACGTTAAGTAAACAATTTCTCGATAAATATTAAAATTAAGTACAATGCAATAATATGCATAATCGCGTAATAACGTACGGTAACTTACCAACGGATATTTTGTTTATAATAAAATTTCAATTTTACGATTATTTATAAAAAAACGTAACGTAAAGTAACATATTTTAGTTGTAAAAATATCAACGCAGAAACGAGACTTTGCGTTTTTTACGACGCGATATAAATTTCGTTCGAAGGTGCATTAGACGTTTTAGCGTATAAAAAATGTTTAAGAGCGTAAAAAAATACAGTGGTAATAAGAGTAAGTAAACGTTTGAACGACGATAGAAATAAACAGGCGAGATTATATACCGTTACTGCGAGCGCGATTAGGACGGGGATAAACGTTATACTTGTGTAAGGGCTTAAAAGTATAAGTATCCGAGTACGAATATGCAAAATTACGTTGGAAGCTGATCCGAGGCAACGGGAGTAAACGCGTAACCGGATAATACGCGGTGGAGGCGTATTCGAGCGAAGCCACGCCGACGCAATCAAAGTATTTACCGTATTACTCGTCTAAATATATCGTTCCTTATTGTATCGCGTATACGAAAGCGGTGTCGAGCAATTATTTTCCGTCCGTATCGCGATTTATCCGATTGCGCTCGTCCGTCTGTGATCAACGCAACGGCTATAAGCTACGATGCCGCGATTCGTCGCGAGTTCGACCGAAAGCGCGTAATTTAGAACTAAGCTTAAGCGAGGTATCGATCATTTTTACGCAGAAATTATTGCGAAACGGTACAAAAATAGAAGATGACGAAGACGGAGGCCGTTGGAGGTAAAATTACCGGACATCCATCTTCGCCCGAACTCGGGAAAAGTCTCCAACGTCGATCGATCGATTACCCCAGCAAATGACTCGAGAACAATGACGAGAAAAATTCTTGCGTCGCGCGAAGATCATCATCGGGTCGAGGCACAACTCATCGCGTCAACTCACCGTCTCGACTCACCGCCTCGACTCACCGCCTCGACTCACCAACGCCGATTATCGAAGCTCACCCATACAAGATGGTATCGCTGTATCGAATAACGAGAGCCGGAGATAAAAGCCGTCGTTTTCATTTCCCCGACACTCGGTGGCAGTGGTACCCCGGCTTTTATCGATACGCGTCGATGACGCGTGCAGTCGTGCATCCGTGATCGAGAGTCGTTTGATAATCCAACGGCACGGAAACGTTGGAAGACCGTCGACGATCTTCAAAGGCGGCCTCCGTACCTCCGTACCTCCGTACCTCCGTACCTCCGTACCTCCGTACCTCCTCCGACGCGCTCCAACCAGTGACATTTACTCTTTGGCTTTGCAAGAGTAATCGACTCGCGATTATGCGGATAGACGACGCACCCATTCTCCTTGGACTTTTATCTCGGTTCCAGAGAATTTTGGAAGGCAAAAGCCGTCACCCTCGCTTTTTTCAAATTTAATAATTCCAAGCTTCTTCCTCCGTCGCTTCCTCCCACAATTTACATTCCTTTAATCGAGAGTCTAGAATAAAATTTATTCTAGTTCGCTCGGTATTTTAATTCAACGCCAATTCGTTTTTTCTTTCATCCGACGTTCGAGTTTCGAATTCCAGTGTGTAGAAATTGCAACTTAATTATTAAACTCCTACACTTTCGTGCGCTTTTTTTTCGAAGGATTAAAATGAATATGTAAATGGTCTAATGAATATTATTCGTTTGTAATAAACCGATTAGTTTAGGTACGAAAGCAATGCAAATATCGATAATAAAATATGAAATAACCTATTTTAAGAAATAAGTAAAGCGATCTAAAAATTTGAATAAAATTACGTTATTTATTGTTCGTAAGGTAAAAAAATTGTAAATAAGACTCTTCTGTAATGAAATTTGGTGTATCTGTTTCGCTACAAGCTTCGAGAGATATAATTGAAAAATAAACTAATTGATGACTTTTACGTATATCTGGTGAATGGTAAAGCGCTCGGATATCTAATCGAGTGAGTTATTTGACCAATTTGTAAGTAAGTTATTCGAGCTATTTAGATTGCTTGGACGTACAAGTTTATTGACATTTGTACGAGTGTTGTTCACCGGTGATGTAAGTAATATTGAAATCATAGAAACATTTTTGCGCTATGAGTTTTCTCGTTGAATTTCTATCTACTACTTTTTATTGTTAAGATCGCGTTAAAATAAATCGTGCGATAAACAACGTTAGAAACTTTACGTTTGATCCTTATTTTTTAAATTACGCTGCTTTAAAGACGCGATCGCAAAAAGTGCAAATATGCGATTATTTTCCAGGAAAGAATTTTTTTTAATATTATTTCGTAAACTTATATTTCATCGCAAGATCTATCGATTAGAAAATTTTTCACGGTTAAATATATTATTGATTTGAAAGAAAAGTATTTACTTGGTTACAAAGATAAAATATTTTCTTAATTATGACCGAGTATTCAAATATAAAAATATCGATAAAAATATATCTTGCTCGGGATTGCACGAAGGAAAAAATGTATCGAAGGAAAATAAATCAGAGGCTAAAAATATTCGCTAAACGTAGCCAATTAAATGTGAGAAAAAATTTAATATTGTTTTATATTCGTTAAAAATACTTCTTTTGTGAGTCAAGGAAAGGTTAAATAATAATATGCCTAAAACAAGTTCATCGATATCCGACCTCGAAGTCATCGCGCTAATTTGCGCTATCGATTTTTGTTCTTTGGTTTTTAATCGCGTCGAAGAGAATATACGATATTTCGAGATTACAATACGATGTATCGTTTTTTCGAACGATGGGGACGTTAAATTATTATCTCGTTTAAAGATACGCGTATCGAGAAGTACGAAACAACGCGTTCAGTGCGCAAGATACAAACGATATTAATTTCGCGTAACCTTTATTCCACTGCTGTTGAAATCGTTGATCGTTGAAACGAGCCAACGAGCAAACCTGACCTGGAATAACTTCGTGGACCAACATCGAAGCTTCCGATCGAATTATCGAAACGCTCGACTTTCTCCGCAGCGCAATAAAAAAAAAGAGAGAGAGAAAGAAGCTTTTTCGGTGCTGGACATTCGTTTCAAAACTTTATTACAGTGATTACGAAATTACCAGCGGAAAACATATGTACACTGTCCAAGGAGTTTGTACCGCTTGAATAATGCGGCGCTTTTTCTTACCGAAGGCTAAGGAAGGCTCTCTTACAGAAGCCATCGGATCCGCGCAACATCGAGAGAAATAATTCTCTCTTGCAAAAGTAATCGTACGAGAAGCCCAATTAAGAACGCAATGGGTGGAAGCGACGTTGATCGAAGGTGCCAAGATGCCGAGGAGCCGAGGAGCCGAGGAGCCGAGGAGCCGAGGTGCAATTCTCGACAACCGCGTTTCCAAACCCGCTCCTTAAAGGGAAGCCCGTCGTCGCCCTCGGCTTGAAAGATCCTCGACTCGCAGGATCAACGCGCTCGTTAAAAACTTGGAGCCTTCGAGGATACGTTTACGCGCGAACCGGACACGAGCCGAAACTGCGCGGGAACTTTTTCTTTCTTTTCGCGTCCTCTTCTCTCCCGTCCGGAACGCCGGTCAATTGCTCGAGGTACTCGATAAAGACATTTTTCAGGGCAGAAGATACAAAGTATTCATCCTAAGTGCAAGCGATATCGCAAATTCTCCCGATAAACCGATAAACCGATAAACCTATATTTTTATTAACTATCGATAACCTTCCGTAAAAATTCTGCCGTAGAAGACGAAGGTTTTATCGCGCCTTTTAACTTTGAATAATTATCGTTCCAACTTGATTCTCGCATATTTATCGATCGAAGGCGTAGGTTATCGTTGCTCGCGATAAATATCTATTTTTCATCGATACCTCTATTATGAATAATAACTTAATTTCGAAACGTAACTACGAATCGAATATTCAATGATTGCACTCGATAACTAATTTTTCAACTTATCGCGCGTCTCGAACGTACTTATCGAGTCGGGAATAAATTTCCCCGCGGCTCCGGCGATCGTCGTTGTTCGAGTGTCCTGGAATAAACCGCCCTATGGTATTCGCGTATTACATCAGCGTAAGAATTCGATCCGACTCGTTTCCGGTTTCCGATCCACGCAGCTTCCCGGGTTCGCGATTATCCGCGATCCTCCAGGTACGAGTTGAATCCGAGCTACGCGCGATCGACGAAGGTCGCGGTTAAGAAAACACGAACATCGAATTCTTATCGAATGCGTTTCAACCGAGAGACAGTTGGAGAATATTTCGTTATTTTCCCAACGCGGAGACTATTTCTTTCCACGACGCGAGAATCGATCGACGATACGACGAACGAGATAAAAATTAATTAGATTCAGCCCTCGAAGGATGAATGGCGCGATGATAATGGAAAAGAATTTCTCGCGAACCATAGACGGTACTACGTATTACACGTGACTCTGTTACGGTTGCGAAATAGTCTGAACAAATAAACGTCTCGCCGCGAAGTAGCTTACAACGATTTACGGTATGTACTTCGCGGCTTTGAATAATGAAACGACGTACGTAAACGATGAGATGTTTCGGTGGTAATTGAAATCGATGATACTATCTTGTTTCGTACGCGTGGATGTCCGCACGATTCTCGATAGGATTACCCGCGTCGGTCTTCAGTCCCGAGTCGCGCCCGTTCAGTTTTACCTTCTTATCGTTTACAACGTCCGCGAGATAAACGATCGAGAAAAACTTTGAGAATTTATTCCCGATAATTACGTTGGATTACGCAAGTTCGATCGGCAAGGTTAATAATCCCGAGCGCTATTATTTGAATTTTTATTATTATTTATTCCACCGCTGCCAAGTATTTATCTGAAATCTCAATGTAACGACGCGTCGTTACATGTCGTTGCTTGCGCGAACGGAAATCCTTTACCGAGAAATCTTGGATCGGTTCGAAAAAATCCGAACGCGGGAAGGGTAATCGATAATTCTTAAAAACTAGCTCACGGGAATGTAACGCGTTCTATGTTCTATTGAAACGCGTATCGCGATAGCGGAGGCTGGAGAAGATCGAAGGTCTTATCGTCGAAGAATATCGTCGATCGGAGCTTGCGGTCCGCGTTGGAAGCATCGCTCGTGAATCGGCCCCGCGAATTACGTCGAAACGCGAACGGAAAGCTCGCCATAAATTACGCGGGTCTTCGTTGACTAATCTCGAGCAGCGGGAGATCCTCTCGCTCGGATGCTGGGGAGTACGCGAGGCTGTGATTCGAGCTTTCTTTTTTCTTTTTTTTCTTCGGAGGTATCGGGCGCGGAGCAAAGACGTATTGCGTAACCTCCGGTTTGCGTGTTGTATATCCGCGGAGCGCTTCGAGGAAGGGAACAGGTTTTCCCGAGAATCGGGGCTTTGAATAATCGTCGATTATTCAGTAACGGCTGTTCGAGTGTGATCGGCTAAATTAATTGATTTGCGTAATAACGGAGCTCTAATTCGCTATTGTAATTATGCGTGTAACACCTGCGATGGATTATCGAGTCGGATCAACGCTGATCGGCGGACTTTATATCGTTATTTATAGCGCACGTATCGTTTACCGTTACATTCGTTTAGACCAGCGAATGTTCGAGAATTTTCATTCGACAAATTTATTCCTTCGGCTAAAGATTTATCCATTCGATTCATTTTGCATTACACGATCGAATACCGAGCGATCGAACTTTATTCCGATTTTAATCATATCTACTTATCGTAGTATCCTTTTAATTTCGTGTTGTACGATTAAATCTTATCGCTGATTAGAATTATTTGATGTAACTGGGAAACTGCGATCCGTAAAGTTTGCGAAAATGGATGGAATACGCGATACCTTAACGTAGATTTTTTTGGTACCGACGTACGTCTATCTAAATTTAAAATATTCAATGAACTCCCGATAAGATTCGTCTATTCTAAAAATAGATACCTTCTTTTTCAACGAAGAATACGCGAAATGAATTTTGGATCTTCCTCCTAATTTATTACTCTAAACGTCGAAACGATTATTTCAATCAAGTATTTTTTAAATAAAAAATATAGTTGTAAAAATAAAAAACTTAAATGCAGTTTGAAGATATTAAGAATATTACATCATGTATTATTAGGAGTTTCATAGGTTATGTAAAGTACATCGATCATCATCTATTGAAGTTCGAGACCGGTTTTAGGAGTTTACGATATCATTTTGCATACAATTCTTTGAAATGCTTTCATAATACTTTTACTATCTACGGGCCATTCAACCGGTATGGAATTCACGTTCACTTTGGATTCCATCCTTGCAGTGTAAGCCATTCCTTATCTCGGGTTCGTCGCAAAATTACGGTTGTCGTGTATTTCGCTGTTTTTGGGCTTGCGAGATTTTTGATTACCGCAGTATTGTAATCGTACCCGAGAAATAAAATTTCGTGCGTACGGACTATAAAAGATTCCGGGAAACTTTCGGACACCTCGCGAATTAATAATTCGTCGCTTATTATTCTAAGGTGCGGAAAAATCTTTTGCTAATTGAAAAAGAATTTTAATTCAATGCTATTGTCTATAATAATATAATTACGATCTCGGTAAGAGATTTCGGTAAATAATTATTATAGATAAATATTTATGTTTTATTTGACACTTACTTACGTTAATATCCAAGCAAAACATAATTCTATTTTAAGCGAAGGATTTAATTGTACAATTTGTAACGACATTCTTTCAATGGATAGATTTTTCACATTCTTTTATAGATCGTATCGATTACACGCTTATATACGCTTTTATACAATATACAATAAAATTATATGAAAAATATATAAAATTAATAGGGCGTGAAGAATTATTATATTATCTAATTATCGGCTTTTAATTTTTAGTAATCGATGGTATAAAATATATTAATGAATTACGTAGAAATTCAAATTAGGCAGCGGATAATTTATGAAACATAAAATTTTTTATTTTGAAAAATTACATCATCTTAAGTATCCGTGGAAAAAATTAAGAAATTATCTTTGTTTTATAATAGTACGTACATTCTATTTACCGCATATAAAATACTTTATAAATATTTTATTATTCTTGACTACACCTATTGAAACCGAATCGATACATTATGCAAATTAAAAGCCGATGACTATTGTTCACAGATATTTCTCGGTCTTGAATTTAGTTTTGGAAGCTAAATATATATAATAAAGAAGAAAATACTATAAACTCATGATAATTATTTAAATTTTAATTAAGAAAAATATAACTAGTAATAAATCTAAACCAATATCTTCGACTATTAAAACGGCGTCGTATAAAATTAATCCTCTAGAATGCATATAATTAATTAATTTTCTTTTTTGTTTAATTTTCATTCAAATATGTCGATTAAAAATAAAAGTTTTACAGTTCTCGAAGGTAAGACCTAAATCTGTTTTTATTTAAGTAAGAAAATATAATTTCTGAATATTAAATTTTATAGAAATATAAAGGATGTAACAAATTAACCGAAGATAATTATTTTAAATAATCGTAGAGTTATAAAAGTTTTTTCAAATATTTCTTTATGAGTTACACAAGCATGAAAGTTTTTTAAAAGATCAACTTGAGATCAACGATTCAATATACATTTAAACGTAAAATCTAGGATTAATATTGTTGTTGTTATTATTATTACCGGTATCGTTATTATGTACGCGGTAATAAAAAAATATATATAGTAAACTTTTGGAAAGGCTCTAAAACGAAGGACAGAAATTCGATAAATAATTAATAAAATTGACGTTCGATCAGAATTCCCGGATAGAAGGCAATAAGAAAAAACCGCGATGGTTGGTAAGAACGTCTAGCAAAATATCAGCTGCAGTTTATTAAAGATTCCTCGTCCGTCACAGGTAGTATACTAACAATGGGAAAGATCGGGAGGAACGTCGAGGAATCCAGTTCCCGTGGACATCGGCAGGCGTCCAAAACACGGACCAGGGAATACCTCGGGATGGTTAAGAATTCGATGGCTCGTACCCAGCGAACGACTCCTGACACACTCCGGTCCAAGAATACGAAACTCGGATCGCGTCGGTTGCGTCGTTCGCGTCCGGTCGCATAAATTACCCTAATCAAAAGTCGTCCGTGTGTCGCGTGTACGTTTCGCAGTTTCGCAGTTTCGCAGTTTCGCAGTTTCGCAGTGACGGACGTTCGAACGCGTTCGCGAATTTCTCGGGGGATTTCAGGAGACGCGCGAGTTTATCGGGATCGGCGATCCTACATTTGTACGAATTAGTACCCGAGATTTTTACCCGAAGCCTCCGCATTTTAATGCTGCACTGGTGGACCCTTTTCATTTTTCGTGGGCGGCGGTCGCCACCACGAATCCCGACTCCCCGCTTTCTATATATCACCTTACCGCTTCTTATCTTGTACTTTTATTCGAGTTTACTGTTTTTATCCTTTCAAACTTCGGGAAGGGAAACTTTGCTTTCGCAACTTTTTCTCGAGCCTTCGAAAGCTTTGCATTTTCGAGAAGCCGCTCTTTTGGGTATCGCTTGATTCTTTAAAGCTGAATAGAAACGTATTCGACTCGGTTTTTCGAACGTTGAATTTGTTTTTTATCTGCAAATCCGAAAATCTTGGGCTCGTTTTTATTTAAAAAATATTACAAACGCTTTTATACTCGGAAATTGTTTCGATATTATATAAAATAATGTAACGCGAATACAACAAAATTACACTATTAAAAATACTAAATTTGATTATTGTTATCGCTTACGAATATTTTTAAAAATAATCGCTATGCTTATAAATATATTCTATTGTACATTGTAATTAACGTAATGGATTGTTCACCGCGTTTTCGAAAACTTTATTTTAAATGCGAAAAAAATATACCGTTGACACAACAACCATAATTATCCCAAGAATATAACGTTCTTCTATTTTTAAAGGTATACCTTTCTAATATTTAGTAATTTTTTCAGTCCGTTTTTCATAAATGAAAATGACTTCGTCTTTCGTCTTTCAACTTCTGAAAATTTTTCATTTTCATTTAAAAAAATTTCTTTATAGCTTAGTATAAAATTTTTATTAAAATAAATTTTAATGCGATAAAACATTTGCTTGGAGAAATAGAAAAATCTAATAAATTTCTCTTTTAAATTTAAACAAAATTATAATATTGAAAATCTCGATAAAATTATTTTTAAGAAAGATAAATGTATTATTAAATCGGCAAAATTTAGTTTTAAATTGTCGAGGAAACTTGTGAATTTTTTTCAAATTCTCACATTCGTAATTCGGAAAATGTCTTTTCAAGTAAAATATGTCTCGATCGACTTTAAACCCGTGGACCGGTTCTCTTCGAGTCTTAGGTATCCGAGCCTGAAATATGATTCTTCTTAATATTATTTTGAATTTTAAGTATTATTAACCATAATATCGATAGATAAAATTAAATTCTTCGATCCTATTATTCTTACAAGTACAATTTTTCATTAATTTTATTAATAGATCCGTATTGAAAAAATTGTTCATCTTAATTTTAAAAATTAAATTCTCAATATTAAAAAATGTCTTCAAATTATTATTATATATAATAATACAATGCTAAATTTATCGTATTTAGTACTGCTTTTTAATATTATACCAAAGTTATATTTTTAATTTGAATTATATACATTATTCTTTATAAATTTATCGATCTACGGGTAATTTTCCCACAAAATTTTGCCAACCAAGCGAAATGAATTTTAATAAATGGAACGTAATTTTTAATTTTTACGCAAAATTTTTTACATTAAACTACGAAGAATTATTTTTAATATAGTTATTAAATTTTGTTTAACCATTATTTATCAATTTAAGTCAAGTCACGATAAATGTTTTATCCGAGAAAAATAGTTTCTATTTTCATCCGAAATCTCATAGTAATGTCGATCATAAACGAATAATTATATTAATTATTTTATGAACTTATTTGGATATTAACCCTTTTAGTCTTATCTACCGTATACAAAAGATGAAGACAGAGTCTCCGCAGCGCAAAAGGAAAGAAAGTGGAAGGAGGTCCGACTCGGACGCGCTCTTTTTGGAGCCGCTAGGGCAAACGGCATCCAGAAAAGGAAAAGAAAAAAATAGAAAAGACATAGAAGGAAAAGGTGAAGCGGACGATGAAGTATCTCGACCCGGAGGCGATTGCGTTCGAGTCTGCCCAGGGAAAAATCTTCGCAAAGATAACTTTCGAATGCGCGAAGCCGAGGCGTGGTTGATTCATCCGAGTAAAATGGATGCGATGTAAAATATCTTTATCGAGGATACAAACGACTTTGCTCGTGTTTTAGAGATAGACGTTCCGAAGGTGAATAGTGCCTCCGAATTTAAGCTCGATATCGTTCCGGATACAAGGAACCTGAATAGCTTTTCGTCTATAAGTTGACTGAGAACTTGAATAGCTCCTGTAAAGCTCCTTCATATAAAACGGACGGGTCAAAACACGGTGGTGTAAATTCTATCTTTCGCGTCGTAAGAAATTCAGCGTAAGAACGAGGCCGACGTGAAATGGCCGGTCGGTTCGGGTATGAATTGGTTCGGTTGTCTAGTGGATGATGTACCAAAGCTCGGTGACATATTGCTTTAGATGTTTCTACGATCATCGTGAAATCGTGAAAGATGAGACTCCCGAACAACTACTAGGAACATGTTTTACAATATTTATGTTACGGATATGTATATTTAGATCGGATCTCGTCTGCGAGTTAATCAAAGATTACATCTATAGGTATTATACTAAATAATCTGAAAGAGAGAAAGTTGATAATCGTAAGATATTACAGCGAGGAAAGAGATTATGAAATTTTAGCGGATTTTGAATTACGAGTATAGTATTTAAAATGAAAATATGTCTATTTTGGGAATGCGATCCTTTCGTCATACTTCAATTTCTTAATTTGATCCAACCGAAAGAGTTAATTCTTTATATATATATATATATATATATATATATATATATATATTGGTATTCGAATATATTTATTAAAACGTCCAGTCGATACCTTATAAAAGGAAATCGCATAAAAGTCGTTGATTTAAATCTTGGTAATGAAAATATTTGAATTTCCATAAAAGAACTATAAAATTTTATTGGAAAATGTTCTGGGAAATAATAATTTTCAAAAGCGATCGTAACATTTGCTTTTATGTTTCATATTTTGGTTGTATAAATAAACATGTACATTTTATTTTTAATATAATTATACGAAAGGACATTATATTTAGAAATGTCAAAATATTGCCAAATTTTTCATTAAGCGTATAAATCCTCGTAGTTGTATCATTTATTTATCAAGATTATTGACCTCGGTATATTTCACATGGTACTATTTGCTAGAAACTAGTTGCCATCGGTAACAGTAGTTGTCATCTGTCTCAAGTTGCTGCTATTTTGGCAAAGAACTCAAAAGCTTAGCGTCGGAAGATAATTTTGTAAGTCTTCCGTGTAACGTGAAACGTTATTAAAATTGTCGTTTTATTTCAAAATTAAGTGCACTTTTAACGTTAATACATTTTTCGTCGTTAATACGTCTTTAAAAGTCGTTTATCTTGACAATATTTTTAAACGTAATCTAAAATATAGAAATTATATTACTTTCGATAAATTAAGATTTAATGCCAAAAACATAATTTTGTCGATAGATATATTTTATTGGTTAATCAAATTGTAATCGATGAATCGATAGAAGCTTTTTTATAGTTTTTTTATTTCGAAGATGTACAAATCGTGCAAAAAATAGATAAATAAGTAAGTAGTATTGGCAACTCAAAGTTTTTATAGTCGATAACAAAAAAGCACATAAATGGAATTTGTTTCAACAAAATATTAGATATTTAATAATTTAACTCATTACATTAATTAATTTCTAAAAAACGATGATCACTCTTATTAATATGAACGTAATAATTTAATTATAATTTAAACTATTTCACGTTGATTCGACTTAAAAAATTAATTTTCTTTTACGTCCATTCTTTTAAATTATAATCCGTTTACAAATATAACAAGGCATTCATACGTAAAGTTTTAATATACGTGTAATTTCCGTATACCAACTAAATAAATTAAATTTTCTTTCTTTTCCGAGCACTATTGTACTTAAAAAGGGAAGGAAAGTTGTATTTTCATCGATATTCGTTCGTTATTTATGTTATAAATAAGATAACTTGAATATTGGTTCCAATATTGGCTTAAATAGTACCTAGTACGTAAAGTTTCCTACGTCGTAAATGTTATTATTCAAAATTAACCATTTTTGAGCTAAATGAAGTTAATAACTAAACTTTTGAAACGAAGATGAAAGGCAGGTTCGTTCGTGGCTTTTCAGGAAACGTACCCTAAAATCTTCCCGTTATAATTTAGATGTTGTAACCCGCGTCAATTTTAAAGAATACAAGCAGGAAATAATTTGGAGATCGGTGAAATTATCTAGAGCCGACGTATCGGAAGAAAAGTCCTTTCTCTAAAAGTGTGGAACGACTTTTAATGGATCGTCACAGGTAAAGATGCAAAAATAAAAATGAGAAACGATGAGCGACATACGAACATTGCGGTAACTATCGTAGGAAGAATTTCCCCCTTTCGATCCCTCGTAATAGTCTGTCGACGTCTCGCTCGCACCTCGCACCTCGCACTTGCTATGCAATCAAAAAAACTTTGGAGCGTACTTTTGAACGAGGTATTAATGCCTCGAGCTCCGTTGCGTATCTTGGAAATTCTAACGACGTTTACAGCGTGGGAGAAGCTGACTTACACTAATCGGTAATCGCACGCCTGTGCAAACATTTTTAATACGGTTTTTTATACCAAATCTTTATTGGCAATTTGCAAAGAGGAATAATCAATCTAACGGTTGTCCAGTTTGACAGCTTTAATATCCGCTTAAAATCTATACACAACTTATCTTCCAAATTGAATTAAATTATTTCCAATAGAAACTTATAGTATTGGATCATTTTACTATTATTAGAGACCGGATATAAAAAATGTAGAGAGAATAATTTGTCGTACTCTGTTACGTTATAAGTTCGTACGTTTCGTACGCAGGAAGTAATACTTTGTTTTACATTATTTTACATTTATGAATTATTTTAAGTTTCGTAAGCACAGTTTACGCATATATTTATCTTTATTTAAAAAATATTATTCTCGATATATTCAAGATCGTACATAATTATAAGCCGACAATTACACATATTATTGTATCAATGTTAAATAGTTAATTTAACATTAATAAATATAGCTCGTAATTATTTTAACATTATTTTAATGTAACTCTTAAGCACACGATATGTTCGCTTTCTGCTCAAGTATTTTAATCATGATTTTTTCTTATTAAATGCATTCGTTCGAGCATCCACGCGATATCAAGCAACGGATTCTTCGGCATAGCTCTCAGTTTGCAAATTAGACGCGAGAATGTGCGCCTTTTAAGCATAAGACCTACAAGGGGTAAGCCGGGAACGGGACAGTTAAAATTCAAATGAACTTCACAACTCTGTTGGGCTGTATCGGGAAGAAATTGCATACTGGAAATACTTTGAAGATGGTTATATAAACCGGAAAAGCTAATGAAAAACGTCGCATGAAATAAAATATTTTATACGCAACGAAGAGAAACGGGTAGTATTTTTTCACCTTTATATATATACGCGAGATAACGTATATGGCTTTGTATACATTTTATCGATACTACCAATTCAAAACATGAAATAATAGTAATTGTATGGAAAATATTCTTTTAGAGATATCGTATATCAAGGGCCGTTGAAAACCGAGCGACTTCTCAATTATAATATAATGAGTTTTAGAGTTTATTTTTTTCCCCTTTTTAATTCCGATTCAAATATTTATTTAATTCCGAATTTAATTATGTAATTCCGTTACTCGGAGTACCGCTGAAACACTTCTCGTACAGCGTTCGTACAGCGTTCGTATAGCGTTATAGTAATATACCAACAATTTTATATTTTTGTTGTTATTGGAACAATTTATCGATGTAGTATAACGCATTTAATCTATATAACGTTAATTGTAAGTAAAGCCATCGACGCGTAAAACAAGTAACAAAAATTTCTTCGAACAGCTTGAGTTCCAACTTGTTATACAAGTTTGCATTACGGTGAAATTAAGAGAAGACGAAGATCGGATCTAAAGTTAGTTTCGCCAATTAACACATATAAGTGTAGTGGAAGAAAAACAAATAATCACGTTGCATCTGTTCGCAATTTTGAGTATCTCTATAAGAATGAGTAATTTGCATACCGTTTTTACAACGGTTTGAGCTGTTCTTTGGCTTTAAAGTGTGGCATCGTTAATTCCTCTTTCATCGACCGTAATTGAAAGGCATGAAAAATAAGAAAAATAAAATATAATGGCGGATGAAAGCTTACAGAGTAATTCGAAGACTCGCTATTTTAAGTTTTCGTTACGAGATTTTTATAATATTAAATTTAACTACATTTTAAACTTTCAATTCACATAATTAAAATAGGAAAAATAAAAGTAAACGCTTACGTTTTGACATCGAATTTAAATATTCGTTTATTTTGAGATACAGTTTCTCCTTAATTATTGTCGAAAGAGAGAAAATTTTTTATACGGACGATACAATAATTTATTGCAAAACTTTTATTTTTATTTGATATTAATTATCATAAAAATGAATACTCGCGAGTAAAATTATCTAGACACGAATATAAATTAATTTGAATAATAAAATATTATGATATATTAAAATGGCTTCTGTTTATTTTTCAATAAATCACGTAACCAAACGAGGACATATTTCCCAATGCTTACGATTCCACTATTCGTTTTACCATCTATTGAAAATTTATCGAATTAAAAAGTTATATTGTTCTTTCCAATTCATATTTCGGTACTTTATTTGTAAAAAACTTTTCCGTTCCGAGTCATAGCGCATTATTTTTCCAGCATATTATATAAAGTAAAATAAAAAAAACTTTCACAGCGTACATAATAGTAACGGTCAATTCGGTACTTTTTATCGGGATTTTCATCGTTCCTACTTCTATTCTAGATTTTTTGTACAAAAAAGTTTTGCAAAAATTTTTTATGTTTAATTTAATCCTGCAATATTATAAGTTTGCTCCTGAAATTTATTTCCGTATCTATTCTCCAAATCGACAGTTTATTTCGATCTTTCCTTTTTAATTTATATCGTACGCGTCGTTTGGATTTTTTAATTAAAAAATTTAAAGACCCGAATAATCGTATAAATTAAATAAAATAACGTAATCAACACTCCATAAATGGGATTTTTTTTTTGAAACACTCTCCCTTACTTCGCGCGGATATTTTAATAACGATAAATTTCCTAGAATCGAGCAAAGACGATTCGTTTTCTTCGTTCGTTGTTTTCGCGGCATCAAATATTTTACGAGCACTCGGTCCTTAACAAATCAATATATAAATAAAATCGAGCCTCGTAGACCAAGATTTTGCTTTTGCGCGATCTATCGCTTTATTTACCGAAACCGTTGGGGTTATTATTCGTCGAATTGCAGAAGCCGAGCGCAGCCGAGGAGAGCCGAGGAGAGCCGAGGAGAGCCGAACACAGCCGAGCGCAGACGAGCGCAGCCGAGCTCTTAAATCGCTTCTAATTCAAATTTTCGGTTGCAACGAGCAATTATTTAAAATAATTTCGAGCTTGCGATCAAGGATTCGTCGCACTCGTGTAGCGATATCTCAAGAACCGCGTGTACCCGAACGAGCCAAGATCAGAGGGACGTTTATCCAGATTTTGGCCAGTTTCCGATGAATCGCGCTTTATGTCGGGGTTTATCGCTGTATGCAGATGGGGCCGATATAGTTGACGGCGAGGGTGAATTAACCCACTTAATCCCAGACTTCCTCGATCGTTAAAACCACGACGCAGCGAAGTTCTACTCTCTTCCCACTCGGGCCGAAATATGGACTCGTGTCAAAGTTTGTTAGGGTCTAGCGTTTGACAGTGAACGAACGTGGACCAATGCCAAGAGGAAACGCACTAACGTCATCATCGGGGGAGGCTCCACGGTTCGCTATTTGATACTTCCCGATACTTTCCCGATTTCCCCGTAAATGTATAATCCGAATATTCGATTCGCGGTCGACTCGTCTATTTTGTACGAAGCGCGAGGCTTCGGCGGTGGTGGAACTAAATTTATATTCGAGAAGATTAAAACGCGGTGCGGATCGACGTTGCGAGACCATTTCAACCAAATATTCGTTATTATTCGTTGCAAGGATAATCGCTTCTAATCGATTGGAAGGTGACTCAAATTCCGACCCATTTTTTTTATTCCAAATACGATATTTTTCCAAGTTCCCCGACGATTTAGCTCGACGTTCTTACGTTGATACGTTGATTTGCATTTTGAAATTTAGCGAAAGACCATAAATACAGTCCCGTAAATGATGTTCCCTCCTCGTATTTACCAATCCCGTGTAAACAATTTATGATTTTTTTATCGCTATTGCTGAAACGTTTTAGCGTTTTATCAGGATTAATAATTCATTTCTTTCGCGTTTGTCGTTGTATTTTGAATAGTCGGATTCGTATGAATAATAGGCGATCAATTTATTACGAAAAAACAATTTCAATAATATCGGAAAACTCGAGGTAAGGATCGGAAAAAATGTCGCTCGTAAATTTAATCGTATTTATAAAATTTATAAACCACTCTCGAGTGAGACGATTTTAAATAGAATTTCACGAGGTTGTGTTTTTGCATCGCGTCGCGTCGCTGCGAATCCGTTGCGCGCGGTTACAACAAAGTACCGATTATTTTTCCAATAATTTCTTCGATCGTCCCCGAGCGAAAGTATTTTCTCGCTCCGAATAATTCCGAATAATCCGCAAACGTCTATATTCGTTATAATATTTGCTCGGGAAGGGTTAAAGCACTCGACCAAGAAACCATTGGAATGCTTTAGCTTACCCCACGATTCTTCGAGGCGTCGATGCCGACCAACTCGCCAAACGGTCCGATGCTCGACTGGACGCTAAGTAAGTCATCTATTTTTGATTTTGCCTACTTTCCAGTGGATCGATATTTCGAAATAGGATTACAGCCAACGTGGATTCTTGTTTATTTCGAATACATTTTTTACGTACGTTAGATAAAAAACTTCCTTTCGCGCGAATCAATCGTTTTACGCGTCGAGGCTCCTCGTAAATTTTAATATAATTCAAACTGTTTGTAATACCACTTTAATGCTGAGGCGACATAGTCTTCGTAATATATTTATAACGAAACCAATAAATATAACGTGTGGTAAGAATATTACCATAAATCTTAAATAATATAAATATCATATTATTTAGTACTTACCGAGCAGCTTATAAGACTTTTTATTTTAATTTAGAAAATAAATAAGTAAATCGATGATTAATAAATAACGGGTGTGCAATGCTAAATTTATTTAATCTCAGAATTAGCTGATACTCGCTAAGTAGTACCGATTATACGGCAAAATTTCAAGTTCTTGGGTTATCTAGAATTGTCATTAGGAAATTCCATTTATAAATCTAGGAAATATAATTTTACGAGTATCTATGAAATTTTTTAAATATATATTTATCGATATTAGTACGTTGACTTAAATTTTACGCATGGATATTTTGTATTGGGAAGATTTCATTGGAAGACATTTCGTTTCAATGCTGCGTTCAGAGACGAAAGTTTCTTTCAATTACATAAAAGGAAAAAATTATCATTTTTTATATCAAAGCACACCAAAGGTTTCGGCTCGATTATAAATGTTGAAAGAGTCGTGAAAATTACTAAAAAATAAAGTAGTAAGGATCGTATAAATTGATGCGAAATAAATTTTGCTAAGCTGTTTTTTTTTAAAAATTATTACGTAATAATAGAGCAAAAAATGGTGTATATATATGTATAATGTGTGTGTACGTATGTTTGTACGCAAAGGGGTTATATTCTTACGAAACGATGAAATGAAATTACTTGTTTCGTTGATTTTTCATATATTTTTTTAGTATGTACTCCCAGTATTTTTATAAATTAAAATATTAAATTGAAGGGTATAATTTTAATTTCGTTTATCATTCCGTCCATATTACGATATTAATTATTTTTGTTTTTCACGATATTATATTTAATACTGTTGGAAGCAGATAGGCGAAAAAGCAACGCTGCATTCCATTTCCACGTACCAGAATTCTATCGTACCTAAATATTTTTTATTTTAATAAACGAATAAAATTTTTAAATTATTGAAAATTCGATGAGCTAGGAAAAATAAAGCGTAACGAGATTTTCCGACGAAACGAGGCGCAATTCCAAGCGTAGAAAAATAGCACGACCAGCAAAATCTTCATCGCGGAGATCGTGGGAGGTTTAAGTTCGCCTACTTTTTAAATTTAATGTGAAATTTATAATTTATATTCGCGGCTGTTCAAGGTATTTTATCAATTAATTTTTTTAGGTGTATTTGCAATTTTGCAATTTATATTTGGATGATCTTCGATGTTCGCGATCAAAAAGCGGACGGTTCGAGTAACTTGTAAACGTTATATAAATTCTTGGACATAGTTTACATCGTAAAACCGCTATATCGAGATTTTCACCGGGGTTTAGAATTTTTTATATGATAAAAAATAAATAACGAAGCGGTCAACGCTTTTAAAACTACGTTAATTTATCGCTGCGCGAAAGAAAAGAATACATCACTGGTACAAATCTAATTGCTTTCCGTCGGCATTTCAGTTTTTATCTTACGAAAAATCATGATTAATAACGCGAATAAAACACGCGCGGGAATAATTATCGAAATGAAATATGCGAGCTCGCGTATTATATAAATTCTAATAAAATGAGAACTTAACAAAAATCTAAATTGTACAATAACGTATCGAAGATTTGAGAAATACATTTAACAACGTAACAAAATAAGGTTGAATAAATTTAAAGAGGTAGAAATAAAAAGCGCGTTTAAAAAATTGAACAAACTAATAATAAGAACTTTAACAATAAGATTTATAACTAAATTATATAAGAGGACAGAAGTAGAAAAAGACGAGGCTAATGAAATATATTCGAGCGCGACAGCGATAAGAGTTAAATTATGCCAGTCTGGTCTATGATAAGCTCCGACAAATCCAACGTTCCGCGGGTGGAAGTAGTAGAGGCAGCGGAGGCAGCGGAGGCAGCGGAGGCAGCGGAGGCATTGGAGGCAGCGGAAGCAGCGGAAGCAGCGGAAGCAGCGGAAGCAGCGGAAGCTTCAACCCTCGTCGAAAACGCGAGTGCGATCGAGAACACAGCGGTCGCCTCGTCTCGAGAGACCCGAGCTTGTGCATCCGACGTCGCGACGGTGTCGACTCGCGCTAACTTTGCTCGCGAGATAAGGACCACGGAGAAACGGCGAGAATGAAATTTTACGTATTTTTACGTATTTTTACGTATTTTCACGTATTTTTACCTCCCAGCTGGGGACCGAATGTAGAGCAAAAGTCCTCTTAATCGGCGTCTCTTTCGGTCATTTGCATAATCCGTCGTTTAACTTTTTTCTTTATATATCGGGGTGGATTCTTACTTTGTTTTTCAAGAAATTACAGAGGAATCTTTAGTGCCAAGAGTATCGGAGAAAATCTGCAACTTTCCAAAATTACGTATTGAAGTTTGAGGCCTTGTTTATCATTATGAGATGAACGGAGTTTAATTATTTACCGCGGTGTATTGGCGATGTAAACGAAGAGCCAAATTATCCGAATACCTTTAATTTATCAAGGACGTATTTTTCTTGCTTCGTCGTCAAAACACAAAGCATCCTTTTCGTTTTCGTATTAGAAAAAAAAATTATATTTTTTTGCAATATTCGAGCGCGTTAAAATGATTAACCGGTTGAATTTCGTAAAATGGAAATGTAATCAACGATGATATGACTGCAATAATAATTTTTAAAAGTAAAAAATAGTTTTAATTTATATATATCACCGTTAAAAAAGCTTAGATACAACTTTTCATTGATAATCGTAAAATTTTTGTAAACCGGTACAACGAAAAAACTGTTATCCTGATTCGGTATTAGTTAAATACTTTTTGAACGCATTAGCGAGTTCCCGAATTCCATTAGATTCGAACGTGCGTACAAGGATAACTCGATCGTATCTTTCGTCGATACGCGAGTCGAGAAAAAGATATCCACGGCTAATATTTGACGATACCAAAAACTACTTTCTTCAACTTACTTAGAAACGCGTACGGATGAGTTGCAAAGAAAATTTTTCTTTTTTAAAACGAACGCGACTTCGATTTTGTCGTCTCGCACGGTATCGATCGCGAATCGAAAAAGAGTCTAATTAAAAAATTAATTGAAGCTCCGAAGAGCGTTCGACGCGAGCAGAACCGCGTTATCGAGCCTCGACGGACCAAAACAACAACTAAAATTAACGCACCCCAACCGCGTTGGTATCGGGACGATGGAATTTGTTCCGTGCGCCTAACACTCGAGCCAAACTCGCTCCGAATAATCGGCTTCCCGAAAAGGCAGTCGCACTATCGCACCAAAGAGCAAACAGCGAAAGCGTTTTTAAGAGTTCCCGCCGATTCCCTCCCCACGATCGCTCGAAAATAAGCTCCGAGTCCCCGAAACGCCGCATCAGTCGCATCAGCCGCATCCGCCGCATCAGTGGGGGTTTCGGAGAGACGGGGAGACGGAGAGACGGAGAGACGGGGAGACGGAGAGACGGAGAGACGGAGAGACGGAGGGAGAGAGAGACGGACACGGATTTTCGACACCGCGACAACTACATCCCGGAAAATAACTCTATTCTCTTTTCTGGGGGGTTTATCCAATTCGACGGCTCAGCCATGGGAAAAGTTCGAGGGTCGATGGGTCCACTGGGGGTTGGACGTTCCAACGCCTTCCAAGCATTCGGAATAAACCCTGATTCGGTGTCGGGATAATTATTTTCGATTATTTTCGTGCGACCATAACCGTATCCTGCGACGATAACTCGAGATTGGATCAATGTTATTATCAATCAATGTTTTAACTTACGTGGGACAAGACATTTCACCCGTAGATTATTCTCGTAACTCACCTGAAACATAAAGGTCAATATTTTATTCACCGGTACATTCGACTTTCGAATACGTTATTACATACTATAAATAATTCATATATAAATAATTAAGAATTAATTAAGAAATGAATCTGCTCGTGAAATTTTGCGTACGAAATTCGATGCATTCGACCAATGAATATCATTTAACTTATTTAAACATAATTATTTTACGAGTTAATTGAATGCATCGTAATCGTGCCACCGAGCGAGTAAAAAATAAAACATTAAAAGGTAAGAAAATATTTTTCATTATAAAAACTATATAAAAGAATTATTAAAATATAATTTAATAATATTGTATAACGTTGGATAGCAAATAAAGAGAGTTTTCCATCCTAATAGTTAAGATGATAATTATTAATTTTTTTATTATTAAAAAATACAATAAATCCTGTCATCTTAACTTATGATTAATGGTAAAAACGCGCCTCGTAAAATACGTACACCGTTCAACGTTTAACCGTACGTCTTGTTAGTTATCGATAATAGTTTCTTAAGATTACAATAAATTGTAAAAAGGAAAAGTAGGAAAGCGGTCGATCGAATGCATAATTATAACGAAGAGAAAAGGAAGCAAGGAAAATAAAATATAAGTCGACAGTTTTTTTGAAATTGAAACTCGAAACCGTATGTGATCATAATTCATCATATACAATCATTTTTAATACTTTCAACTAGTTTATAACTGGTTTATAACTTGTTAGTCGATCTAAATCAATATTTAATCATTAGCAAATTAATTCAGTTTAATTTCATTAATATAATCGTACAAAAGTAAACATTTGAAAATATAAGCAATTACATTTTTATAATTATCAGCCGATTCATATTTAGAATCTAAGATGTATCGTACCGTACAGTTAATATTTTATTTATTAAAACAATAAGCAAACAAACATGTAGATAAATATTAAAGACCTTAATTTTGCACGCTTGTAAATTTGTACGCAAATACGTCTTAATATTTATCTGGAGAATTGGAGCAACGGTCGAGTTTGCTCAACTCGTTCCAAGTATTATTACACTTAAAAAATACGCGAAAAAAAATTTGTTCTCAAAATATTAGCCGCATTCTTAATTGTTATCGTTAAAGCCGTTGATCCGATGCAACGATTCCCATTAAACAATGTAAGTATACCGTAAGGGGCGATAAGCGATGAACGTTCGAATCGTTTCGAAGACGAAAAAAGTATTTAGGGTCGGTAACGAGAGGACGACATTCGCGATTCAAGTTCTCGTAAATTCAGGAACGCTTTCATCGCCTGCCCCGGATTAATTTTGACGAGCGCTAATCCTTATAAACGCGTTCGCAGTCCTTATGATTTACGACCTTTACATTCTCGCGAAATAAAGCGCGAAATAAAGCGCGAAATAAAGACATTCGCTAAAAGGGCCGTTGTCCATTCTTCTGGAAATCCGGTACGATCGCGAGATTTTTTTTTTCGAAAAATTTAGTTAGCGCTCGATACCAGCCATTTTGTTACGAGTTCGCGTTCGTTTCATTCGTTCGAACCGTTTGCGTTGGTGCGTTGGTCGATTTACGAAGAACTACAATTGTATCATCGACTAGATAATTTTTTCGGTAGGTCATCGTAGAATTTGTTCGGTGTCGTTATGTCGCTATTTTTTACGGCTGGATACGTAAATTAGCGCGTTAGAAATTTCGAAATGAAATTTATCGAAAGTACGGTCGTTCGATCGAGGTAAAAATGAAATCAGTTGTTTTGAATTGAATTAAAGATAAAGCAAAGATTGCCGCGAATACTGGAAAAAAGCAAGGAACGATCTCTCGTAACGCGTAACGAGAATCCGTAAAGTTGGCTATAAACCGCTTAATCGAGGCTTGCAAATCCATGGCGTAGTCGTTTATAAAAATTGGCCGAGCCGGAGGGGCGGGGGGAGGTGGTGGAAATATCGCACGAGCAACGTCGTTCGGAGCACCGAAGCCCTGTATTCCCTTGTATCCCTCGGATGTATCATCGGCGATGTATTTATAAGCGCACAATGTACGTAATAGTCTCGCGTAGGTTCGCGCGCGGACGATCATCGAGATGAGAAAAATATTAAAATTAACGATCGATGATTCTCGCGAAGCGCGGCGGTCGTTGAAAGGGGAGTTGAAAGAGTTGAAATGGGAATCTGGCGACAGAAGCGATACCAGCGAGGAGAGTAGATAAGGAAACAAGATAAAGATAAAGACCGACAAACGCGACTCGTCACACGTCACGTGCCGCCGTTTCCGTTCCAATGGGGATGATAATGATAATGACGATCGCTACGACGAGCATCACAATCATAATCATGACCGCGATTCGTTACGGGCCTTCGAGTATTATTAACTGCGTCTTCTAGTTTAGCCGCCAAATTACCTGCAGCCTTTTATTTTCATTTTTCAGTCTACAGCGAATGATACGATTGCTTTCGATAATTACGAGAATGAAAAAACGAACTTTAAATCCAAATTCAAGATCCAAGATTCAAGAGAACGCGATAACACTCTATCTTAAAGTTCGCGTTATAAAATATTTTTAACAGCTTGAATTTATGAACTCGAGATAATTCGTAATTAAATTCTTACAAAGTAAATAATAATATTCGGTGATTTTGTGTCGTAGATGTGGACTATTTCGGGAATTTAACTGGAAACTTCTAAAATTTAATACGCATATTTAATCAGTGATAAAGAATTTTAATTTCACCTTGTACTACACGTCGCAGCTGTTGTATACGTATTTTAATCTGTTTACTCGCTACGATCGATCTATCGGAAACCTATACTTATGTCGCATTATTCATACTATGTTTCACAAATTTTTTTTCGGTGATTTATAGAGTTTCCGACTCGACAATTTTCTATTCCTTTTTATTTAAGTTTTTTTTTATAATTATGATTACGTATCCGAACCTTATAAAATTGCATCAGCCCACACATTTTTATAATTGCGTAAAGATGTCATTAAATACAAAAGGTAACAATATCGTTAAATTACATTATAACGATCATCGTTTTTTGTAACGATACATAATTTTTGACGCAGGTTCTTTCGCAGTTCCAAGGGCAGAATTAAATTTTTCGCTACTTCTCGCTTTTTCTTTTTCTATGTCAATCGTAGAGAAAGATCGCTAATCGTACCTACATATTTTACGAGTTTGTATTTCTCAATTTTACTCGTGTTAGAATTAATAGAATTAATTGCAGTCGATTTAATCGACGTGGAGAATTTTTTAAAAAGTAAGACATCGTCTTCGACAAACGTATCACGGTAACGACTTTGGTAAGTTTTTCTTTTTTTTTCTTTTGGAGCGTTGGAACGATTATAGCGAAAGCCGAGATAGACGGGATTTTGCAAGTGCAAATTTTCCAAAGTGAGCTCCTTTTTTACGTGGAAGCGTTTTAATAGACGTTTCATAAGCGACGTGACTTATTGATTTGCGATTGGGAATGCATCAACAAAGTTATAAATTTATCCACTGCTATAGAATACATCCGTTTAGTTCTATAAATTTGATTTCAAGAATCATATATATAATACGTAAATTATATTTTTATATCATTTTTATAACTTATCGGTTCGAGTTTCTTAATAAATTTAAATCTTGCATCAGCTGTACTTAATATGAAATTATAATACGAAATATGCATAATTGAACTTGAACACATTGTTAGATTTATCATCGGTGAATCATTAATGTCAGTCATTCGCAAACAACCTTATATCATCTGACGCTATTAGATTTTGTTGAAATATATAAAATTTAAAATTTAAATCGTTAATTTCATATTCTTTTACTACACCCTGAGCACAGTGACACAGAAATACGATCGTTTTTTCCACACCGAGATTAAAAATTAATCGATGAGCACGGATTCGATCGTTAATTTCGAACGACTGCGTTCGAATAGATTATTTACAATTACTTGTTTTCCAGAATATATTTCGAATATTTTCTGTATCGATATTTATGGCTTTATTCCGAACGAAATGTTTCGTATCGAAGAGTTTTAGCGCCTTCCATCGGTCGCGGAGGTATTTTACAATGTTCCAAAATAATACACTAAAATATAACCGTAAACTAAATTTCGAAATATTTCATTGCGCTATATATCGGAGATTGAAAATTTTGTCGTTGCTCCATCGCGTACCCATCTTTGAGAAATATGAAACGTAAAAATGGCGATAAATATCTAAATTTTTATGATTATCGAGGGTCGGTTTATAAATTCAATATACACGGTATTAATGTCGTTAAAATGCTCTGGATACGTATTTGGTTCGAAAGCTTAAAAGTGATCCGATGGAGGTTACTCGAAATGAAGCTGTAAATATAAGGCAGAAAAGAACACATATTTAAGGAAGCAGCATCCTTGAGGAAAGAATAAATTTCTTTCCACCCGGGTGGGTGACTCTCGCAAGGGTTGGAAGGTAAAAGACAGCGAGGAAAATCGAGGAAGAGCGAGGAAAAACGGACGAAAGCTCAGCGATGGTCGATCCCAGTCGAGGAGGTTCGACGCGTGCGGGACTCGCGTTCGAGCATCGCCCTGGATAAATTAGCCTTTGGGATCGCGCGACTCGCCGCGTCGTGGAGGTAATTACGGTCGAGCGTATAAATCATACTCTATTACGGCGAGAGTCGCGTCTCGTCGAGCGTATTTTCGCGGAGTACGAACGACCGGGGAGAGCCTATAAATGGAGCGCATCGAGCCCAAGGCGTTTCCGCGGTCCGGTCGAAGCTCCGATTCGAGGGATGACAGACGTAAGCGCGTCGATCGAGTGGCGAACCTCAACTAAAGTTAGCCTCGACAGGTCGTATTTTTCACTTTACTCGTCGCCAACGGGAATTGGGATACTCGCGGGATACTCGTCGACGCTCCTCCATCGACGATCGAGCGCCGATCCACCGCCGATCCACCGCCGATCCAACGTCGATCCACCGCTCGATCCAACGCTCCGGGAACCTCTTTCAATTTATAATCGCCACGGATCAACGCCGATCCGGTAATTACTCAGGGACCGCTGCTCGCGATTTTCCAACACTTTTACCGCAATTATGATAATTTTAATACGGATGATTGCGCAAGAGTTCCCGCGAGTTTCTCACGAGCGAATGGCGCCTCGTTGCGAAATACTTTAAATACTCTTTTGAATAAACGCGTTCTCGTGACAATTTTAATGTTAAATTATACGCGTAAACCCGAGCCTAATCATTATAATTATATTTAAACTCAAAATTACGGCGCAGCATTTCCTTGTATACCTCACCCAACGATTTATCTCTCGACTTATTGTGGATCGCGTTTTCTCGAAAAGGACGTTTCCCATTGTGAAAAGGACGAGGCTGTATTTCATAATTATATCGTTGTATATCCGTTTACTTGCTCTTGTAAAGGATCGACTCGATCCGATACGGGACTCTTCTAAATATTCCGATACATCCTATTATCGTTCGACGAGTCGGTAAATGAGTTAGGCGCAACGATATTTTTTATCGTTCGACGATAGATCCAAAATTTAATACGATCGAAACATCCGAAGAAAAATTAATGATTCTTGCAAGTTTCTGACGGAAGTAACGCGTAATTAAATTTATGTTACAAAGAATATCGAAAGAATATCAAAGTTGAAGTTAATTATGAAAATAATTGCGTAGGAGTGCCGAGAAAACTTTCGCCCGATAAGCTTAAATCGCTGATTTTCAACAAACGTATATAAAAATTTAAAGCGTGATCACCCGAGTCACTCGTTACAAGTTAAAATGAATAATTTTAAAAAAGACTTTGTAAAGGCTACGGAATCGACTCGAAGTTCAATACCATCTTGATCCGCGTTGCGATGGAAAAGCCGATCATTTTTAGAAAATAGCACGCGTATATTAGTTTCGTAAATAAACGATGCGATTATATTGAACAATATATTGAACAATATATTTACCGATACATTCACCGATAAAACATGAATTTTTAAAAAAATGTACCGCGTATGTTCGAGGTATTAGAATGGTATCGTACGGTTACACGAGAGTTTGAAACTGTTGCAATGATGAAATCCTCTGAGGATTGTTCATTGAATAGAGCGTGGGGAAAAATTAAATGTAAACGGAATAAGTAAAATACGATGATATTTACTTTTTATCTATTTGATGTACCTTGATATCCAAGATTTTATGTCATTTGTCTTATAAATAAATATAAATCCTAATTCTTATGTACTTTTGTAAAAGTATATCTAACCATATTGCATGAGAAATAGCTTGATTTTACCGTTTGGTTCGAATTTGATATTTTTAGTTATCAATTTACTGCCTCTTCTAAGCGAATGTACAAGTTTAGAAAATCATGAATTATGATTGCAAATATAAGTGCAATAAAATTTAATAGATCGACTTTTATATTAAATAAGAAAAGAATATATATTACAAATTTTTGTTTAATATTAACCTCTAGATTGTATGAAAAAGATTTTTATTATTTAATAATGCAACGATAGTTGAATATATATTTTACTAATAAAATAAAACAAAACTCATTGTGTTTATTAAATTTTAATTATATCTTGTAATCTTTAAAAACCTATATTATTAAATGTGAAAAAAATGTTTTCCTGTTTAAAAGAACACAAGTGCTATTTACTTTTATCATAAACAAATACGCAGTTTTTTTCTTTATCGCGGAAAGTATAAATGCCAAGGTTTATTCTAATGTATCGATAGCTGACTATTTATTATATAACATAATAACATTAAAATGATACAACATTTTTGAGAAATAATATTTATAAACAAGTTTTATTAAATATTTTAATTATTTATGACAAAATTCTAAATTTATACCTAAAATATTACAATAAAAATTTGAGAAAATTTTATACATATTTTATAGATATTTTTTACTGATAATTTGAATGTTAGCTTTTCCTTTTAGTAAACTAATATATCTATAAAATAATGTAATGTTAATATTAGGTTCAAGTAATATATTTATTTGAATTTCCGATTAATTTAAAAAATATTCTCTCCTACTGCAGATTTAAGTTGAAGAAAAGAATACGAATGTTTTATACGTTAATGCATAATCCACATATTTAAGAAAATAAACTGACGCGATCTTCCTTTAATTAATTACTATATCATAATTGCTGTTGATTATTTATAATTATAGAATTTTTTTATATATCTTTTAAATCGTATTTAATATATTATTTTAATTCTAATTTTAATTATAAATAATTCATTAAGTTAATACCTGATTGCAGATATCAAAATCAAAAAATTTTCTATAATTAAATAATTAACTGTGCGTATCAATGAATTATAAACAATATTATAAAATTTATTATAGATTAATATTTGTATTTATTATTATTTTTATGTATGTTAATATTATACGCTTTGATATTTCTTTAAGAGGTGTTGTATACAAGTAATTAAGAAATACTTTAACTTTTGATATTTTAAATTTTCAATATTTAAAATGGTATATTTTTATTTCTAACTAATCAATTTTTATTCAATTATTAAGTTTTTTTCAATTACTTTGTACAAAAAAATACATAATTCATTACAATTATTTGTTAATGCTGTATTTTTATTATAACTATCGTAAAAATAAATTATTCAATAAAAATAATATGCATATAATTTATAAAAGGTGTTTAATAAAAATGAGTAAAAAATAACTGATTATTAAACTGACATACTATAATCTTATTAAAATAAAAAATTTTATAATTATGTACATAAGTTTCATAAAAAATAATATGAAATGGATATGATAAATAGTGGATTTAATAATTAGTTTTTCCATATTGTATTGAATTCTTACAGCATTCAAAATTATATTAATATATAATCTTCAGAATGTAATACTTATAAAACCAGTATTTATTATTTATTTGTGAATATATAAACAAATAATTACAAGAAATTATTGAAAAGAAACGTACAAGATATATTAATGATAATGACAGTTAATTTATATATTGTTTAGAAATCAAAACGATAATAACAAATGTAATTATCATTACGATAAAAAATATGAATACAGATTTAATTTAAATTTAGTAACTAATTGTATATTATAAGAAATTTGAAGAAATTGAAATTTATTTCATACGAATTTTTTGAAAACTAGGAGTTCGTAGTATCAGCCGATTAAAATTAACACATGCGTGTTTGGTCTATCTAACAGAAACAGAGCGAATTGTTGATATCTAACACCATACAAGTTTTGACATATGACAAGAATGATTAATATGACTTTGATATTTCAGAATTCGACCTCAATAATATAAATGACGATTGTTCATCGTCGTATGTGAAAAAAATCAGGTTGTTTATTTTTTTATTGGTTTTTTTATTACAACTGACCGTAACTTTATTTTCCTTAACGGTCCGATTCGCTAAAGTTTATACCGTGTAATATATGCGAATAAAGTGTGATGTACGAAGATCCTATAAATAATTATATACTTTTACAAAGAAAATAAGGCACTTTTAAAGAAAAAAATATAATACAAGTAAAACATACATAAAGCATACGCTTAAAACTTAATTGTAAAAATACTGTTTAAATATCTGCGGTAGAAATTCGATGTAATAATCAAATGTGTTACTTTAGTTTATAAATAAATCAAAATTAATTTTTAATTATATTTTCAAGACGTCTAACAACTTTCTCTTTATACGAAAGAATATTTAGTATTTAAATTTAATATATGTAAATACGAATTTACCTTCATTTATAAATTATAATAAATTAGCCTCGGAATAGGTATAAATAGATTTTTTTAAAAGTTGTTAAATACGGAAATATAAATGTTAATTTGTGTTTAGAACAAAACATAATATTGTAACTTAGAATTTATTACGCGTTTCGTCATTCGGTGGCCTCTCTTCTACCGTAATACATTGTGTATATTATCGTATAATTTTTAATAAATTTTTTTAATTTACTATCTAAGCATTTTAATTATATTCGAAAGCTAAAGATTGCATTATTTTATACGCTATATTGAAGAAGACAATAGTAATTCACTTATCTTATTAGAATTCGTACGATATACTTTTAAGAGAAAACAGAATTTAACAGATTTTCTCTGCTTCACCTTTCATCGCATTTTATCGCCGGTAAAAATTATAAATAATATAAACATAAAGTATTATATACTTAAAATGATCTTATTCTACTTAAAATCTCTTATTCAAGTGACTTTCAACATCTCTTGTATAAACCGATTCGATTATTTTGTAACAAGTGAGTTTTATATTTTACTAAAAATTACGCCGTGTGTACGTAGTAAAATCTACAGAAGATCGTTATCGACGGTAATCCGTGCAAGGAATGTCTATTTAAATCAGTATAGAATGTTATCGATAAATACAAGGACTCGCATATTTGTTCCGTGAGATGAATCTTGAGCTTATCGCACCTCATTGGTTCCCACAGTATCCGTCATAATGAAACTAATTAGCGAGTCTACCGAGTGTATGTTTGGTGCACATAAGTAAATAACTCCAACGAAAATCTTTACAAAAATCCGTTTCTCGGTCAAGTAAACCACGTAATCCTAACTTATCGATAACGAATCGACAATACAATCTTTATAAACTAACGAGTTATCCTTATAAACTAACGATTACAAATTACAAATGATCGCGTTCGCGAAATTTTTCTGTTTCGTATAATTATCGATATATAGTAGAATTACCGCCTATAATCGAAATAACGAGAAGCGACGAAACTTGTACAATTTAAAGCATTATCGCGAAATTTGGTCTTAATATTTTAGACTAAAATAATTTTTATAAATAACACTCGATATATTATTTCTAAAATAGAAAGAATACATAAATGATAATGAAGTTATGAAATGATAAATACGGAGGATTTTAGAGGCAGTAAACCTTTAAGAAGTACGGTTTAATCCTTTTGTTCCGTCGCCGAGTTTCTTCTCTTCTTCTCCTTTGATCCAGGAATTCTTTCCTTTCGTTGGATGCACCAGTGTCTGGGCATATTTGCACATTCCCCGCGCGCACGTGTGAGTCGTTAAAATAAAAGCCGCGCGAAGTTTGTTTATGCATGAAGCGCTACGGAGGTGTACTTATTTGCGCGGAGGAACGATAAAGAGATTATAACGCGACTGAAAATAGAAAATCCCGTATTCTTATAAAAATAACGGACGATCCAGCGGTGAGTTTGCGGTAGACTTTAGCGAATGTAAACGAAATTATTTTCGGATCGTTCGATTTATGCATTCGGAAAAACCAGAAAAAGTTGTGTGTTTTCTCGACGATTAAATAAATATCAATTATTTCATGTTAACGTGCGATATTTGCAAGTGTTCAACCATTACGAGATACTATAAAATGCGATAATTATCCTAATGCGAAAACTGTATCATTGTTATTATAAATTTGAACGATTTTATTTCACATTTCTATTCTCAATTCTTTTTTTCTATGTTTATTCGATATATTCTTTGTTGAAAATCATTAATTCTTTTTATCGTCTAAATTATTTATATTAATAATTAGATCAAGCATATTTTTCGATTTTCTTCTAGTCGAGCAAAACGACTCGAGTTAATATATAGTTTACCAAAAACTATTATTATATATTTGTTTAGAAAATAAAGACAAGTATTTGCACGCGTGATATTTACGAAACGAATAATATTCAAAAATATTTAATTAAATTAATAATATAAAATATAATTTATTTACACGTATGTAGAGTAGAATAATCGTGTATATATGATAATCTAATCTAAATTTCAAGCGTACCGGATTTAACGAATTATAATGTTCGCGCAGATTTCATTTATTTACAAAAAGAATTTAATTAAGTGCTAAGTATGATCATCAATTTTGTACATACTTTTTTCAGGTATAGATTTTTTGATACATTTAAGTCATAAAAATTTATACGCAAGAAGAAAATAATTGTGCAATGTAATTTCTCAAAACTGTCCATCACTTCTTTAATCGCTTACCAACGATAAAGCGGGTTTTTTATTCCGATGCTCGTATTACGTGCTCGAATTTCAACTGAACCTGTTGCGAACTTAAAAAATTAATCAGTTTTATGTACCAAATTAATTTAAAATACAAAAACTAAAATTCGATGAATAGAAAAACGATTAAGATGCGAACTTTATTTATTCATCGAATATCGTTATCGAACAATTTATCGAAATATCGATAGAAGAAAAGGTAAACGATAACGATACAATTTGTAAATAAGATCTTACGTTACCAAGGGTTTCAAAAAAGGAAGGAAACGTTTAATAATATTTTTCAAATGCTTTATTTTTATCTTACGAAAAATCTAAAATTCCCCCACGGAAAACTAATTATCGATAATCTAAATTAAAATAACGCTGCTTTCAACATTTGATATTTATTTTAGCGGGAGTTCGTTTATCACGCATACGTAAAAATACATAACAAAGCGTTGATCCGTATTATTTGGTACGCGGTTGTCATTAATTTTAGATATAAAATACACCTTGAAATTGGGGAGTACACGCGCAAGAGAAACGAATGCACTCGTAAATTAATATTCCTTTCGGTAGATTCCATCGACTCTTTTCTCCCTTTTGCCAAATTCAGATCCGGCGATACATTTATAAAAGTGGTCGAGCAAGATTAGCCGAAGCCCTTGAAAACAACTGGGCAGAACCGATCGAGAACGACTGTGGGGTTCTCTCGATTCATCAATCAAAAGAAGCCGTTTCGCCGTTTCGTAATATTTATCCTTCTTTTTACTTAATCGGTTACCCCCACCACACCCGAGTGTCGTGTCCTCCTCCACGTGGATGCGCCCGACTGTTCGTAAATCCTCTCCTCCTTCGACAACTTACGCAACAAATGCATCGCTCGCTCATTTTATGAATGAACCCGTCGCGTCCTCCTCGCGACCGACGCACAAATGCAAGACTTTATATTATTATCTCCGGTCGATGCGTCGCAGCTAATCGCTCGAATCGCTTTCGTTCTTGGCGAAAGTTGCGTCGAATTATTGCCGATACAAATTACTCGGATCGCGGTTCGCCCACTCTCGGGGATCCGGTGCTGCAATCAACCGCACAACCGTAAAAAACCACGCGCTAACGTACATTTGCAATGAAACAGCAAATTCCGCTAATTTTTCCCTTGTCATTTCATAAATTATTTATCTTCTGTATTCTAAACCCTACGGCGTCTCGACAATTATTCGTTAAATCACTTTATTTCTGCCCTTTTTTAATTGCGAGCGTTCGAGTAAAAGATATTGCAAATATATGTGTCACACGATTTTTTTTATTTTACCTACGATCTTTCTTCGAATTATATGTACTTGGTAAATAATTTGATAAACTTCCGAAGAAGTTGTAAAAGACTTACGTTTTTACGAAGCAAACTTATGCCGCCAAGTTATTCATAATCTTAAATTTTTTAATCTTGAATAAATATTTATATTACGAATGCCATGAACAATGACATAATTTTTATTACGTTTATTCGCTATCATTTCTCGATCTACGATCACGTTAATTTATATATCATCTCAACAACGAAATAAATAATGTATTTACGTAATAATATTTATTGCATAATTAAGAATTTTTAAACAAAGTTTCGTAAAGATCTAAAATGAAACAATATAAGTTTTTTATTTCGTTGAATTACAATAGTCTTTGTGTATTATTTGCATTATATTCGCTAATTTATCAATCAAAACGTACAAATATTATTTGTCAATTTTTAAATACTTTGACTAGATACGATCAACGTTCTTTATCGTTCTTAAAATTCGGTATATAAATTTTGTAAATAAGTGTAAAAAAATCTAATAACGAATGGAATGTAGAGTCAATTTAAATTAACGTAAATATTTGTTAAAAATCGGAGCAACGATCGAAACAATTTTGATTGGTATAACGTGTATACAAACTTTATAACTATTTACGCTCTTCTGCTACAACTGCGGCACTTTTGACGTTTTCAGCACGACTGATCCGCATTTTGATAAATGTCATTATATTAATGGGTATGAAATTCTTTTGCGCGACATCTATAAAATCATCGATAAAATTTTAATGTCTATCGTAATTAATGTAACCGTCGATATATTTGGTTTATTATGTCTTAAATTCAGTTTTGAACACAGTAACGAACCGAGAAATATCGCTCAAAAAAAAAATAAATTAAACTGATTGCTTGTATAAACATACATAAATGTATATCTATAAATTAAGTAACTTTCTCTTATCGATAATTTTTGGTATTCCAATAATTTTTAAATGAAATATTAAGAAAGAAAACTGATTATTTTTTATAATACTGTTAGAAATAAAATTTAACTCAACGATCCAAATAAAATATCATATTTTTCTACTTGGACAGCTTTGAATCCGAAATAAAAATGCAAAAATCGTTAAAAATAAAATAAAATTTTACAAGGTAAATTGGTTGACTTCTAATCCGCAAAGTAATGTTATAATTAAAACTTTCGTGATCTAAGAGTTCGAGTTTTGTGATTCTAACGATAAATTAAAGTCGTACATTGACTAAAATATTTACGCATAATATTTCTTATTGTTCTACGTCGGATCATCGTAATAAAATCGATAAAACGCATTTATTTAACAAATTGAACGTACGTTGAAAAATATTGGATTATTCGACGTTAAATCGATGATTGCGGAAAAAGATCGAAAAACGCTTTAAAAATGAGGTATTAAACGTTAGCCAAGAAGTTAATTCCTCTTAGTAAAAAAAGCTCGACGACTCGAAAGAAGTAAAATTACGTATGCGAGCTTAACGTTTAACAGGTTGCATTTAAAATTCTTTAAAATTCCTCGCAGTAGCTAATTTCGGCATTACTCTTTAAAATTCTACCCCCAGTATTCTTATTAATATGAAAAAGACGGCACACTCGATAAATTCGCACTCGCAGTGAATCAACGTGTTTCGAAACGTGATTCTCATAAGAATATCCGTTTCATTCGAGGAAATTTGTCAATACTTGAATTATTTCATTTCTTTTGCCGGTAGCCGGGGGAAGGCACGTACTAAGCTGCATGGGAAATGAGTCTGCACGTAGCGAAAAACGTGCTTCATAAAATTGTTCATTTTCCGCTTTCTACTTTCTTTTTTGGAAAACAATGCGAACTCGAAGAGACGATAGCGATATCCGAACGCTCGTTTGACTCACGCGATACGAATGTAAACCCTTCTAGTCGCCATCGGACAAATTAGTTTCGAATCGATCGGTTGTCGGTTGTCGCTTTCGAGCGCTTCCACTTCCGAATATCTTTCGATCCTTGCACTTGGCGAGAGGTCGAAAGCTCGAACGCCAAACGTTAATTAGATCATTATCTAGATCATTATCCACGAGTTATGCGTCTGGAAGAAATCAAGGATCAAAAGTCATTGGAGACGTTTCACGGATGAGGAAAAGGAGAGGAAAAGGAGAGGAAAAGGAGAGGAAAAGTAGAAAATTCTGCACGGATGTCGAGTACCGCTAAATAACGCGAGCACCGAGTTCGTTCCTTAATTAATACATCAAACAACTCGAATAATAATTAAAATAATCTAACCTAATAGTTTGCTTTTGAAACTGAAAAACTTCTTTGTCGCATCGAGTCAAATCGTACAAGAGGACGATTTTAGAAAATGAAACGAACTAATTTTAAGACGATAAATCATCGAACTAATCATTTATTGGATTCGATTAACGAATAGGATCGGACAGGATAAAGAAGCTTCGAAAAATGTTTCGATGCACGTACGAGAATTATGATACAGCACATACTCACGGCTTATACTCGGGAGAGTAATCAATTTTCCTAGAATTTTTATACATAATGCCGCATATTATTGAAAATTATTTAATAACAAACTGTGTATTAACTGATAATGAACGTATATAATATATAATAATCATTTTTAAATTGCATCATTTCATCGCAGTCTCGTTAAAATGAAAAATTCTCGGTATCAGTGAGACGTATCGGTTTACGATTATGTGTCGCGAGAGTGTCAAGCCTCGAGTCAAAGGTTAATGGACTTTTGAATGATTATGCATTAGCTCTCGGTTAACGAAGAATAGCTCCGTACTTGGTTTATTGCACCAAAGTAAACAGTGCAACGTGTTCTCTCCTGAGTTGGCTCGTCTCTCATCTCACGCGTCCTGTCGCCTCTCTCGCATCCTCTCGCATCCTCTCGCATCCTCTCGCATCCTCTCGCATCCTCTCGCATCCTCTCGCATCCTCTCGCATCCTCTCGCAGCCTCTCGCAGCCTCTCGCATCCTACGCCTCCTCCCGCTCGCCAACCTTTGATTTTATTTATGATGGCTTCATCCACACCGATGAAAAACTCGAAAGAAGGCTCCAACCATTTGGCAACGTGTTATTTAAGCACGCGTAGATTACCAGCGATAGAGGCTTCGCGTTCGTGAAATTGCGGTCTGTGCAATTTTTTCAACACGCGTCTTTATCGAGACACTTTTGGGCTCGAGTCCGTTGAGTGCTTAATTAAAGGAGGGCTCCGATCCTTATCCGGGGATAAATTCATTTTTGCCGAACAAGAATTTATGTTGTATCGTCGAACCGGTTGCAAGCGATGTAAGTTATTTCGCGAATTAGGGAAAACGTTACAAATTTTATCGACCCTCTTTTATCCGGTCCTCTTTTTATTTTCCACCATAATTCAATTTCACGTATGAATTTCCTGAAAACTTTTACGTACGCGTCGCCCCAAGCTTCAAAGTCAACTTACACCTGTTATTATACCCAACTTGATTGGAGAACATCCAAATGAGATAGCTTCTGACCTTAATTCGATCAAAAATAGAATTCCGACTCGAGCGCCGTTGCGATCGGAGTGCATTTAATAAATACGTTCGATCTTCGTTGCTCTTCGATATTTTTATGGCTAAATAATGGAAATAATGGAAATAATGGAAATAATGGAAATAAAATAAAATGCAAAACGATCGATTGCAATGTTTCGAGCGATTCGACGCCAACAATCTTACCGACCGACATATTTTATGAAAAATGTAAATAAACCTTCGTTTCCAACGCGTAAAAAATGTATGCGTATACCACAAACCAGAAACGTGGAATATTTATTTTTTCTTCTTAGTTTTTTACTCAAAACAAATATCGGTAGTTTTCTTCTTTAAAACAACGATTTCACCCAATATATACCATAATAAAAATATTACGATATTTTGAGTTACGACGGTGATGCGGTATAATAGAAAATGTTGTAACAATCGAAATGTAAATATAAATAATTACCGTTTTAATTTGGCTTATGTTACACGAGTAATAACTTAAAAATGACTTAAATATCGATTCCCAATTTGTAATTAATTTAATTAATTCATAAATTGAAGTAATATTCAGCGTAAACTCTGATGTACGTAGAAGTTAATACGGTCTTCGTATCTTACGAGCGATCGATAATTTGTATAAAAAAAAAAGTGAACAAAAGTTGAAAATTATATCTGGAGTAACGATTCCGCAACGGGTTATCGAGGATAAAAATTAGCGAACGATTTATTCAAGAAATCGTGCTACATTGAAAGGTAAAAAAGTAAAAAGTCGTGCGTCCGAACGCCGACGATCTATCATTTATCTCGATCGATCGCCGAGATCGAAGCATCGGACCAAGAAAAAAAGTCATCCTATCGCTTAGCTTTGGATCCCCCAGGCTTTCGATCTCGGGAACGGTTCAATGCTCGGGTACACCTGCATGCAAATTAGAAGTTGTGTCGCGGTCGGAGTCGAGGGGTTGGTTGGAGCGTAAGAGCCACGGAATTTACATAATCCGAGGATGATCCATCAATAGCACCTCGTGGAGTCGTCGGCACTTTGACAATCGAGAGCACGTGTGCGTTACGGTACGCGGAAATCGCTTTGATGTCCAAGTTTTCTACGCTTTTTACACCGGCCATGACTATTTGGTAAAGCTCGGCAACCACGTTTCGGCCGACCTTCCTATTTCTTATGTATTCCTAGTATTATTATTATTATTATTTATTATTATCATCATCATCGGATCGCTTTAACGACTTCCCTAATGGAAACCAAGTATCGAAAGTGAAACATAATTGTAACAATAAGGTCGGATTCGGTTACGGGTTAGTTTTAGCAGCTTCGAAAGAAATAAAAATTCGAGCGAAAAGGAAAGTCGTCCGTATTACATTTATTAAGCTGTTCTAAAAATAACCGAGAGCGATGTTAATGTGTGAACTCACTTTTGACTCTTATCACTTTCCGTAATAAATTTCTTTATTGTACTTTAACCGTCATTTTAATTACGCTCGTTTAAGTCAATACACATACGTAATCAACAATTTTAAACTGGGTTAATTAGATCTACCAAACGATTTAAAACTTTTATTAACTAACGGTACGTTGGATTATATTATTTAAAATTTTTCAAATATACTCCTATTTTTGAAATTATTTTGCAATAGCCAATAAAGTTTACTGCTACTTCGAAAACGAATCGACGATCGCGATTATCCGATAAAAGCGATATCTTCGAAAGGATTAAAAGTATAAATACTTGGTTACCGATTACACTTACAATCCATTAAAATATTCTCTAATATCTCTAATCTCGAGCACTTTAATTTATCGGAATATCGTTCGCGATGTAATCGAATTTAAACTTTGGTCCCAAATAACGTTCGTGATTAATTTTAATATTTTTCGTAAAAAAAGTAAAATTTTTCGTTAAGAATTTCGTAGAAATTATAAAAATCTTAAACTAGAATCTGTGGAGTGCAACTGGAATTATTTAATTTTCTCGAAATCAAGAAGAACGGGTTATCGCGTTCGTAAGATCGCTCGCTTAGATTTGGCTAAACGGATCCAAGAACAAAAGAAGGAAGCTAAAGAATTCGAGAATTAGTTTGGGAATCCGCGAAGAGGAACCAAAAGCGCTGCAGAGGCGTATCGCGTAATAGAATGCAAGACTACCGAAAAAATGTTGAACGCTTCTCGAGAGGAGAAGCAAAGTGACGTAGGAGGAAGGTTGGGACCACCGCAGCAGAGATAAGCGCCGAACAAGATCGCTCACGTCAGAGATTGCAGCGGTCCGAAAAACAAACATCTCCGCGGTTGGACGCGTCGATGACAAGACTTGGCAAGGGTGGAGGGAGTGAGAACTCGGCGGGAGTCGATCCCCAACTGTTTAGTAAAAGTGGTTGGATTAGCATAATTACAGCCCCCGTGAGGAGTTGGAGTGGTTTGGAACGGCTTGGAACGGCTTGGAACGGCTTCCAGACGCGCGATTCCACGTGATTACGCAATAACGTCCGAGTTTTGCGCGCTTGGCTCGCGCTTTCCTATTAAACGCCTACCCCGTTAACCGTGAGGAGGCGCAGCTGCTCGAGGGGGCGGCTGGTCGCGTCTTTGATTTATAGACGGTAAAGTTGGAGGCGCGGGCAGCTTCCGGAGAGTAGCTCACCGTCTACGGCCTTTCAAGATAATCCGGCGAAGCGTCGTTGGTCGGTTCGAACGGTAGCCACTTATCCTTTCAAAGACGTTCCATCGCGAGGTTGGACGTAAGGTCGTAGCGAAGCTTTATGAAATAATAATAAATTATATCGGGACTCCTTCTTTTTTCTTCCCGACTAAAATTATTTTCCGATAATTGCCAAGGTTCCTTCTCCTTCGATAGATGGCGGTTCACTTAAAATAATTTTGTTAGAAACGAGAATATCGTATAATTAAACGATTCGAATTACTTTTGGTTAACGTTGCTACCGAATATTGGTGCTAGTTTTGTTTATTCCACAGCGGTTGAATACGCGCTCGTTATCGAGACATTTATCTAGTTGCGCTAACTAGAGATGAAAAGTGATGTTTACACAGCAATTTACAATTTATCTTAAATTTGCCTCTATATTTTATTTTGCGCTTCAGCGCTCTCAATTTAGTACTCTCGAATTGTAAATGATTATTAATTACATTGTAAATAATTTATAAACTATTTGTTGCGTACATTATTAATATCGTGTAAAGCATACGTAAAGAATTATAAGTATAAATAGCGTAATCTAAAGTATAATTAAATTTTATCCGATCAAAGTTATCGAACTGTACCAGTAAACCGACACAGGAAAATTTTACGAGTCTAAAGTTCACGAACGTGTGTATCGAAGAATTTATTTCTGCAGTCGCGAGATTTTCTACGAATCGCGTAAACATTTGTAGGTCAAAAATAATATGTATGGGATTCAACCCTAAAATATCGATTATATTTATGTCGTATCGTTGCACTAATGAATTGCAACACTGTTCTTGGAATCTGCGTACTCTTTTAGAAAAAGTCAAATAATGACCGCGATAAAATATTGATTTAAGTTTACGACTACTCTTTCATATTTTGACATACATAGCGACAAAATCTTCTTGATAAATTATAGATCGCGATAAATCTATACAATATCGTTTCTAAATAAAATTACAACTAATCTCTCGATGCAAGGAAATTTTTTGAACTTTTTTTTAAGCAATATTTTCGATGAAACGTTTCAAACGATCGAAAAGCTCCTTGCAACGAAAAGATTTCATTTTTAAATTATTATTAAATAAAATATCTTATCGCTTTGGTACGTCCTCGCATTAGTCATTATAATTTAGTCTTTAATCTTCTTTATGCCATTGACACTATTGCGATACGATCGTGGCGCAATTGCAAGAAATTGCTTCGCTACTTAATAATTATTAAATATTCGATATAAATTGTCTTCGCTTACGAGATTAGCGTTATTCTAATATAGGTTCTTCAAATATTCGAAAGTACGGTAGTATTTAGTTCCGAATAGAGTTTTCGGAGCGTTTTTGCCTATATACTTTTTGAAACGGACGATCATTAAAATATTCGTATCGTTTTAATTCCATTAGTTTTCTAAAATAAATATCTTTCCTAATTAGACGATATATTTGCCATCTCGATTCCACGGATCGATAAAAAAATTTAAATCTCGGATACGGATAGGTTTGTTTTAAAATGTTTAAGATTTTGGCGGATCGGCGAAGCTTAGAGTTGGATGCATTGGATGCAAAGACCGAAGAGCTATAAAAAAGTAAATAAGTTGTTGGCTGAAAGGCGGCGGTAAAAGGAAAATGCCAACAGAAAAATATATCAGACAAAAGCATTATTAATTCATGACTTACACGACTTAAACTTTCCTGCATAATAATCGGCACGTATACGTATCTGCATGTTAATCGGCATTATCGTCTCGGAAAAAATTACAGGAAGTCGCGAGATTACAATGTCGCGTTCGTCGTTCGTTCCATGCTCGCAACATCTTGACAACAACACCATCGTACGGCTTTTATCAAAAATGTTTATTATTTGGTTAACGAGCGGCATTCTCCGAGACTTCGATAAATTGCCTTCGTGCCGTATATATTCGTATATATTCTGTCGTGCGTACTTTTGCAGAGCTCCGCTACCCGAGAGAAATGAGAGAAATGAGAGAAATTCTTACTTTTCTCGTTCCGTGCGTCGACAAGCGCCAACCGAAAGCGGTCGCGTAACGTTTGGAACGTTCCAAGGCCTGCGGGAAAAAAGAAAACGTCCAACGTTGCGCTTGGCGATATTTTTTTTTTCTTCGTTCGTTGTTCTTTTCCTCCTGGAATCGCGCAATAATGACAATTCGTCACTTATGCCACATTTCAGCCTTCCTTGCTTTAAGTAAGTAATAATCCTCTAATCGTTTCGGTTTTTTCGCTTGTTTCATTTCATTTTCAGAAAATTTTGCATTTCCTATATTCTTGTCCTACTTTTCTCTTAAATAAATCTTTCGAGTTGAACGAGCCGCCGTTAGATTATAATTTAACCAAATTAAGATAATTCCACGCGTATTCGTTCGATCTCGTGTAATATCTCGTATTTATACGTTTCTATCAAAAATCGTTCCAATCCCCGAATATTTACGAATCTCATTTTTTAATCTTAAATTTTTCATTCTTTTAAATGATAAACGTTCGAAGATATTTTGAAGGTATTTTATACCTTTTAAAATATATATTAAATTTAATATCCTTATCGATCGAGTAAAGAAAAAAATAATTTCGGTGTAATAAACAATTCGCGTCTTCGATCGACTCGAAAGTATTAATCGTTCTCGTACATGGACTAAATAAGCTAAATAAGCTTTGGGTCTTTTAAGATTACCCGGGATAAACTTTGCGATGATGCCACGATTCGATTTAAATAAGAACAATATTACGTGTTATTCGTTTTCGTATCGATACGTTATCCATTGTTTTCGCAATTTTTATAATAAATCGCGTTATATTGTATAATGATTCAAATACAACGGTAATTATAGATTCTAATCTTTTCCGACGCGTTAATAAACGTATCGTAGAACTTAACGAGTAAAGGTGTAACTATAATTTATTAAAGATACCATAAAAATAATTTTATTCTAAACGAAGTAGACCGAATACGTCGTTGGTTAAACGTGCAATTTAAAAATTAGAAAAAAGTAATGTAAAGCTGTTGGTTACCGATAATGGTTTCCTCGATAAAGATTTTAAGGGAAAAAAAAGAAAAGAAGAAGTAAAGAAACTACGGAAAGGCACGACTAAGACGAAACCCTTTCATCGGATTATATCGATACGGACGCGTATTTCTTGCGGTTCGGTGCATCAGCGAATTATTATAAAAATTAAATTTCATTGCGAAATAAAGTACGAGTTGGGTGGATCACCGACCGCGACGTTTCGCTCTCGTTACCTTGGAGTCGTGAATAACGAGCGCCGAAAAGCCGATGATTATTCTTAACGATAATCGTCGACTTCTTTACGGGCTCGCGATATTAAATAAAACCAAGGCGGTTTACTAAACTCGAGCGCGTTATCTATCCCACGAAACAAACAGTTTTCGTCGGGAGGCAAAGTGCATTCGCACGATTCGTACAAATATTGACGTTGCATCCAGGCTAGGCTCTTCTCGAGCGAGAGAAGGAGAAGTGCGTGCGTTGAAGCGGAGGCAACGCGACTGAATCCGCCTTTGAAATCTAAGGAGAGAGAGACGCTACTCGGCAGTAACGCGAGACGTTTCTCAGGCATTTGCAGACTTAAACAAGGCTACCCGGGCGCAGGCGTATGCATCGAGCTGATAAGAGGAAGAGGAGAGACCAGAGAGGAGAGACGAGAGAGGAAACACCACGATGCAAAGAGAAATGAGAAAAGAGAAAAGAGAAAAGAGAAAAGAGGCCCCTTTCCACTTTTCTTATTTTTTCCCTCTCGGTTTCGTCTCAAACTGCCTCTTCGTGCCAGGATAGTATTTTTAAAAGTCAAGCCCGATTGTTTACCGTACGTGTAAAGCCTGTTTGTGTAAGCATAATCGTTTTGCGAGGGCGTCCGTCTACCCGAGGAGGTTACCTTACTTTCGTAGCCTCCCTCGCTTCCTTCGCGGCTTTCCTTGTAATTCGCAACGCTGTTTATCATATTTGGAATACTTGAATTACACTGTGCACTTCTGTTTGAACACCTGGTTGGAACTCCCTAATAGTCGACTTGGACCTTGGATAAACGAGCTAATCTTCCACAACAATGAACAACTGTTACAATTTTCGTACATCTCAATTTTTATTTTTTACTTTACGTTAAATCTTTCATCTTTGTAAGTTCATTCGAAGAGCTGACCCAAAATTTTTCATCCCTAAATCGTATCATCGATCGTTTGAAAAATATTTAAATCCTGGGTATCCTAATGATTCCTGTCGATAATTTATATCAACGAACTGAAATGATGAAAAATGATGAAAATATAAAAAAAGTGCTTCGGAATATCATTTTACATTTTTAAAAATACTCTCTATTTTTTTTAATTCTGTAAAAATATGTTGCAATGTTCCCGGCGCTTGAAAAATAAATTTCAAAGAAAATCCATGAACGTCGGTGTTTTAATACCGAAAGTAATAACGACATCCAGACAAACAACAAATATGTTTAGCGTTCCCAAACAAGATACGCTTCCATATAAAACTGACTTTCTTCTTTTTTTTAAATTGCCTAAAAGAAATTCGCGCACTTTTAAGCGGCTAACGTAAGCTTATCGCATCACTGGACGGGTTTATTTAATGAAATTAGGCGCCTGTTAGTTTCGCTCAATCGCAGGCTTGTGAACGGGCTTAACGAGAGTTTCCTGGATACAAGACTACGAGAAAAGCGAAACTCGTTGTTACGATGGCGCTTACTCGAGAATAAATAGTTATCGTAATTTTTTCGAAATTTTTTTTTGCTTCACCCACCGGAAAGAACCTCAAGTTTTTCGCCGTTTGTCTTTAAATTCGATCCACGACGCGAAATCGCCTTAGATTTTATCTCGTACTTTTCTCCAACGGTCATCTAAATTAGTCAGAACTCGCATTAATTTTTCATTGGTATAAAATAAATATAACGCTCTTATATTTTACGTAAAAATGTACGTATTAAATATCTTTTAAAAATGCTACCTGAATTAAAATAATTTACGTTCGTTTTATGCTCTACTCGGACGGCTCGTTAAATTCGCCCATTAAAATATTATTTGTCAAATAATTAATATAATCGGCTTTGAAAAATGCATTTATTTCCTTTTCGAAACGGTACGACAATTTGTAGTTACTCTTCTTTTTTCAACGTTGAAACTTATTTTTATCAATTTTTTTATTCTCAAACCTTTCAAAAATTAAAATTAAAGTTTTAAATAAAGTTTATATCTACGTTTACGGTAATTTATTTTCTAAACTATTTATTTTATCGTAACGTAACGTTAAACGAAGCGTAGAATGTAAATAAACGATAATTCAAAATGTACCGATTCGCTAATCATCTTTTTCTTCCATCGAGAATATATCAATTATTCCGAATGCCACGAAAGCGTTGCACTAAATAAATAAACCACAAACGAGATTACAACAACCGTTTTATTACAGAGAGTTGTAAAGAAGTCCCCGGACTTTCAGTAATAATTTATAGATTCGAATAAACTACGCTTCTGAAAATATTAATTGCTCGCGGAACGTAGAGCCACGACTTTCATTAGCTCATTAAGCAAAGCAGCTCGAGCAAATAATAACGAGACAAGATTTTCGCGTAATATAGAAAATATTCCGTTAGAAGTTGTAATTGAGGAGCGCTCGACATCGGGTCGCCGAGTTATATTCCAAAAGGAAGGAATCGCGTCTACTCGGAAGGTCTCGGAAGGTCTCGGAAGGTCTCGGAAGGTCTCGGAAGGTAGCCAGTCCTGGATCCGTGTCTGGGGTATACCTGACCCTCGCCGCGAGAGGATGACGTCGAGTCGCGACCCGGTCCTCGGCTTCCGAGGGAATATGAAAAGTTGTCGGCTGGGATCGCGAATTAGTAAGCGTTTAGCGTTCGAGGGTCGGGAAAAGTTGCTCCACGCGAATATCGGGATTCGTAATTCGAACATGATTTCCCGTGTCGCTCGAGTCTTTTTCTTTTTCTTGCCTCGGATGTAACGTTAGGCAATGAAATACGTACGATCAAACTCGCATTTACCAACGCGCGTTTTATGTTTTATTTCAACCACTCGAATTTTTAACTTTTTCATTTTTATGAATTAACGAGGCAAGGAGATTAAAAATGAAAAGGTACTTTGCTACTTAGCGAGAATAAGTTTAGCAATCGAATTACGCGCTCGATCGTGTAATCGTTTCCCTTGAACGACAGAAGTAGAATGTAACTGGGTAATTCTTTATCGGGCCGTTGATAGAATAGGTTCAAGGTACCGACCGATAAAAGCTGTACGGAATCTTCGAGCAAACGCGCTACTAACTTTAAATGCTGTTTTAAGATAAAGAAGCTGAATTCGCGTGATTTATTACAGAACGAGAAAAAATGTTTATCGAATTAATAATAAGAAAAACAAACTTTATGTATTCAACGAAGGCGTTGTTGTAAGATTGCGCGATTAAAATAGAAGCAAATACTAAATGTATTTTTACCATCGGTTTTAAAATTAACATTAATCGGAAGAGAAGTTGAATTTATACTTAAAACTTTGGAAAAGCCGACAAAAAATACGCTCACGGTTGAATGTATAAGTCGAGTCTCTCTAGATTCGCAAAGAAACGGAAAGTGGTAGTTACCCAAGGGCATTCGAATAAAACTTTCGGGAAGCAAACTCGAGAAGTATCCATAAATAATTAAAGAAACTTACTAAAATTATCCTTACGCTGAATTTTTCCGATATTCAGGGTCAACTACCTTAAAACTGGAACGATAGAACGATTCCATTTCTCCGTACAAGCGTTGCTAAAAAAATTTGGAAACATTCTGATCGAGCAGTGCCAACTTTCGACGCGTCCTTAAGAAGCTGTAGATCGTCAATCCGATAAAATACGTATCGAATATAAAATTGTAGAATATGGCTACGTTCAAAATTATCGAAGCGAAAGAATTCTTCAAAAATACCAGATTACTTAACGATTCTCATATTTTCAGCTCGATCCATATAAATATAATAAATAATGCCTAACTGTCACAGATTTCGTAATTATTTTAATAAATTTATTATAGATAATAATGTGAATATAATATAATGTATTGTTAAGAAGTTGACGTAATGTTTTTATGATGATTTTCGCGATAAAAAGTATTACGACCGGAATTATCTCCTCGAGAAGAAAAATATAAGATTTTTAATAATCCATCGTATAATTTAAAAACTGCAATGTGTATTCACATATTCAAAATGTTGCATTATCGGAATTAAAAATATATTACATAATTTATTAAAACTTGTGGATAAATTCGTTTATACAAATTTAGTAACGGGTAATACAATTAGTAAAATAAAATTGTAGATTGTAGATAAATTAAAATCTCGCGAGATACTATAATAGACGCTAAACGATCTTTAAACTTACTAAAATTCAATTGAGTCGAGCCGTAGACTTTACATAGGTACGTTGATGGAATATATATAATCGCGATATTCTAGACAAAAGGTAGAACTAGAATAGAATTGATTTAGAACGTATAAAGGAAATTTTGAAATATATGTCAACTATCAATTACGGATACTATTATAAATGAAAATATAACAAATATTAATAATTAATCAATTAATTAATCTTTTGTTATAAGCGGAAAACTCTTAAAATTCGATCGATGCAACGAAACTAAATACAGCGGAATGTTTAAAAAATTTATGAAAATTTCTCATATTTGTATTATTTTATTCATAGTTTCATCAATCATTTAAGAACAGTTATGATAATATAATAAAATTATATAACAATAATCAAGACTATGTAATCAATAAGATATAAAATTTTTTATTTCACTTTAAATAAAATATTGTAGATGTATTAGGAAATATAATTCGTATTAAATTTTCGGCTTATTCGTTTGATTCATCATTTTTATCGAACCAAACATATTCCGTGTAATTGATTTTAAAAAGCAATGGTTCATTTTGTTTCGGTGAATCGTTACTCTAAATTCAATTAAATTCACGAAAATTCAATGTACGAGAAAATAAAATTCGATAAATTCGATGAATATTATATCAAGGCTTCAAATTATACGTAGAATTTTCATCGTTCCGAAAGACAGTTATCAACACGAAAGTAAGGATCGATACTTTTTTTTAGCGAAACAATGAAATTGTACAAAATTAGATCGGACTCGTTTTTCCAGAGGAGCAAACGAACGAATTTTCCTCGAAACGATTCGCAAGCTCCGATAATTTGCGATTCGAGAGGCGGGAGGTAAAAGAAGCCGAAAAACGTTTCCAAATTCACCGCAAATTCCATTCCGCGTCAACCACGCGCAATGAAACCGAATACGCATTCCGCGAGTCTGACCGAGAAGAAAGGAGTGCGAAAGGGCGAAACGTAAAGAAGCGTAACGGTCATTACTCCAACGAGGAGAACAAGGAACAGATGGTAAATGGAACTGTGCGACGTACGCTTGGTATACGCCCTCTCACTCTCCTCTCACTCTCGCTCCCTTTCCCTTCGCTCGAGGCTCTCGTCGCGACGTTAATCTTGGATTTCGGATCGTTAATCAAGATCTTCCTGCGAGAGGAGCTTTGCATCTGCGCTATGTTTCGAGGAAACCAAGTGCTCATCTCGTTCCGGACATTCCAATCCGTCATTAAGCCATCGCCTAATTCTCGCGGTGTAAGCGCTTCTATCGCGAGTTTGGAAAATCGCCTCAAAAATTTCGCATCGGCCTCGTTTTTCCTCCAATCGTCACATTATTACTTAAATTTAATTTTCCTAAATAAATCCTAATGTACGCGTACATTTTTTTGGCATCGGTTTCGATACTTAATGATTAAGTAAAGAAGACCGTTTACAAATAAAGCTACGTGAGAGATGAAACTAACTGAATCTTTGGTATCTCTCTGTCGTCTCTCTCTCTACGGGAATCGAATAGATGGATTCATACAATGTATGTTTCAAAGATGCTAAAAATTTTTAATAAAAAATAGATCATAAGTATGGTATAAAATCGTTTAAAATCACCACGAATAAATAGAATTAATTTCTTAAATGCTAAAAATCGGATCGGGAAATAAACAATTTTTAAATTGAAGTAACTAATTTTATTATTATACGGGCTATATTTTATATTATTAGACATCGATTGCGTATCTGGATAACGATCGTTAGAAACTCGTATTCGAAATCGCAGTCCATCTTAAACAAATTACTTTAAATTTTATGCATTATCTTTTTTCATAAATCAGTTCTCTAACGGATGATCGATCGAGTTACTTTGGATATCTTTAAATTACCGTATAATTTTGATACGCGAAAGTTTTTATATTTCATCAACGCGAACGATTAGATGCGGTAATGGTTCTCGTTTTTTTTTAAATATATCAAATCGTTAAATTACTTTAAAAACATCGCGATAAATGTTCGATAATTTACTCGATCTATTGGAGGACGCGTAGAGTTATAAAAGTCGTTATTACGGTGTCACTTAAAATAAAAATAAACGTTCAACCATCTTGTTTTTTATAGTCGTATAATTAGCAGATGTCTATTCGAAATGCCTAAATATGCTTAGCCGAGGGTAGAAATTAAAGGGGAGTTTAAATTCCGACAAATTCGTTAGGTCTTTGGCCGGAGATATCCTTAAGAAACGCCTCGAAAGCAGTTTCTCGATCGTCGCGTCTTCGATCAGGAGGCAGGAAGAAACCTGTGGACTGGAGTTCCTGGGCTCGTCGTTATTAGTCGCTCGCGCTCCTCCGTCGATTAACGCCCCGAACAACCGAGGAAAATCCGAGGAATCGAGAAGACTCGAAGACATCCGAGTCGAAAGAAACTTCAGCTAAGCGATCGGTCCGACCGACCTGGGCGACGCGGACAAGCGCGATCAGCGAGTTCGAGGCACAGACTGAGCGATTCCTCCTCCTCCTCGCTGAAGTCGCGGGGGCGTCGATCGAGTCCCGCCCTCCCGAAATTTCCCCGTCGGAGACAGATCGCTCTCCCTACCGAGGAGGAAGGCGACGCGATTTAGCACGATTCGCGAGGATATCGAGAGGGTCGCCTCTTAAAAGTATTTCGTCGAGGCTTAATTACTCCGAGTCCATTCGCGCAGTTTCGAATAACGCAAAATTGAAAATTATACGATTAGGTGCGATTTTGTAAGGAAATAAGTGCGGAGCATCGAGAGAGATCGACTTCCATACGTAATATTTATTCGATGCAGGGGTTATCCTTGCTTCTTTATACAATCAATTTAGAATTGCTTTTCGTCTTGGGCCAGCGGTCGAGTATTGCGCCTCTTGTTGAAAGCACCGCCGAGTTGCGGCCTCGCGTTCTTGGAGTTCTTGGAGCGTTCGTCGAATTTCCCACCGACGGCGGTCACCGGACGTCGACTCGGATTCGATTCCTCCAGCTGCTGTCTACCCTTCCTGGACGTATAGTCTACCCTAGCCGGGTACATCCTCCTCGAGCGTTCCTCGCTCTCCTCGCTGGCGTCATCGGCTCTGTATCGGCGATCCTTCCAGGGCTCGAATCTGGTCCTGCGGGGTTTGGACTCGCCGGGATCGAGCGCGTGAGGAGCGACCTTCTTCCGGGAGGCAGGCTTGTACTTTCCCGGGTGGTAGCCGGTCGACTCGTCCTTCTCGCTCTTCTCGTCCTCGTCGACGCCCTCGGCCTCGTTGTCGTAGTCGTCGGCCTCGTCGAGGTCCTCGTTCTCGTCGTAACTCTCGTCGGTCTCATCCTCGTTATCGAGCTCCTCCTTGTACCTCTTGCGCTGCATCGCTCTGGAGTTGGTCCTGTGGCGGATTCGGGGGTCGTAGCCCCGTTGGCCGTTGAACGGGTGACGAGAACTACGGTATCGATACCTGGGCTCGTATCTCCGGTGCTTGCCGACCTTGCGCTTGTAGGCGTATAGCCAAGTGGGCCGCCTCTCGAGCGCATCCTCGTAGTCGGCGTAATCGTCGTACTGGAGGTCGGCGGCGCGAGCCTCGAGGTCGTAATCGTCCTCCTCGGTAAGATCGTCCTCGGAGGCGTTGGGGCGCCACTTGGCGCCGGTTCCGAACCATCGGTGGTTCAAAGCCTCGTGCCTGTGCCGATGTCGGTGATGGTGGCTTAGTTCGGCGGCGGCGGTCGGTTTGCGCGCCCCGACGGTCACCAGCGCCGAGAGCAGGACAAGGGCCAGCGAGGCCAGCAGGATCGCCCT